>CM059870.1:14544977-15264730 GCA_030490815.1 Acer saccharum
ACCATTTTTTAATTATACAAAATTATCTATATTTAGCAAAATCCATAAATAAACTATACACATGTGACGGTTGCCAGTCTCAATCGCCCTTTTTATTTTCATATTGTAGGCCTAAATGCCTAATGGCTACCAATAATTTTGGAATAATTTTATTGCTTTTGGTTTAGTGGTGGGAGTGGGGAGTAGTTCAATACCTACAAATTAGAATTCTTTGTGGTTATGAACCATTTTTAATGAATAATTGACAATTTTTTTAAAATATATTATCTTTAACAATTTGATACGTGGGACAGTCTCATCACTTTATAGTGACCCAATTAAATTTTGTTTATATTATACCATTTTAAAGTTTCAAAATTTATTCTATATTTTCAAAATAAATTATATTAAATGATATATTTGGAGGGTTTCATGTAACTATTTAAGACCCGTCCCACACAAATTATTCTTTAGAAGATTGGAAGGCCAGACCTAGTCAACAAGATATTTCCAAACTCCCAAGTCCCAAACTATAGAGAAAACTGGAAAAGTTATAATTAGCAGATTGAGTCCAAATTTTTTGGTTATTACTTGTGTGACTCAACAAGAAATTTTATTTTACGATGAATGATAAATCTGAAATGAATAATATATAATTATATATATATTAAATATAGAAAACATGTACGCATGGCGACTCGAACCCGGTAATTTTTTAATTTTTTATTTGTAAAGATTAATCTGGTACATTAACAGATTGAATGAAAGCTCTTTACGACAAATCATATTAGGGAAAAGCCAAAATTATAAATTTTTTTTAGTGTTTTCAATTTTTGTTAATGATCTTCTATAAATGTATGAATATGTTGTTTTCATAAGATGGATTTGCATCAATAGGGGCGTAGCTCAGCTGATGGGGCTTGGGCAAATGACTCACAGATCAATGACTCGAATCCTACCAATAATGAAAGCTTTTAAAAAAAATACTTGGTCCCGAACTAATAGATATTGTAAATATATATATATATATATATATATATGGATTTGCAATAAAAAAAAATCGGCACTATAGTTTATATCATAAGAAGGATCGATAAAAGTTAAGCTAGATCACATATAACATAAACTAGTCTTTCTATTATCAGTTCGAACTAATATAAAATATATCAGTTCCTTGCATATGGGTCATTGGATTTAAAAGATGCTTTGACAAGTGCATGCAGCCAAGTCAAAGTATTTAAATCCAATGACCCACATACAAGGATCTGAAATGAATAATATATATATATATATATATTAAATATAGAAAACATGTACACATGGCGACTCGAACCCGGTAATTTTTTAATTTTTTGTTTGTAAAGATTAATCTAGTACATTAACAGATTGAATGAAAGCTCTTTACGACTAAGAATATGTTTGGGAGAACTTATCAAGTAGATCTTTTAGAGGTAGAGCTTTTAAATAAAAGTCGTTAGTCGTTTGGTTGTCAATTAAAATAGAGCTTTTATAATGATAGAATTACCAAAATACTCTAACAAATATTAAATTGTAGGGTTATATTGGAGATTTTAGTGTTATTAAAAAAACTCCAAAAGATCTACTTGGAAAAGCTTTAAATCCGGGCTTCTCCAAGTAGACATAAAACAACTTTTTTAATCATTTAAAAGTTCTACTGGGTGACAACCAAACGATACAAAAAAAATTGAAAAGAGCTTTTTTAATTAAAAAAAATCTTTTAGCCAGTAGACAAGCTCTCCCAAACGGACACTAAATCATATTAGGGAAAAGCCAAAATTATAATTTTTTTTTTAGTGTTTTCAATTTTTTGTTAATGATCTTCTGTAAATGTATGAATATGTTGTTTTCATAAGATGGATTTGTGTCAACAGGGGCGTAGCTCAACTGATGAGGCTTGGGCAAATGACTCTTAGGTCAGTGACTCGAATCCTACCAATGATGAAAGATTTTAAAAAAATATCTGGTCCCGAACTAATAGATATTGTAATATATATATATATATATGGATTTGCAATAAAAAAAAATCGGCACTATAGTTTATATCTTAAGAAGGATCAATAAAAGTTATGCTCGATCACATATAACATCAACTACTTAATATATCAAAAAATTATAAATCTATCTCAATTAGATATATAAATAACAATAAAATTTATTAATAACATATGTGGATAGATCCGATGTCATTTAATTATAAATAGAAAACAAAATTGACATCTTATCATACGTTGATGTCATAAAATACCTATGATCACTTAATTACAAGTGCTAAACGTTAAAGTTTACATGTATTAAAATGGAATGTGACATTTTATTTTGAGAGAAATTCATAAGTAGCCATAACACTTATCATACTTTTGTTTTTAACCACTTTTGAATTTTTAATTGTTAATAACCAGTTTTTTTAAAAAAATTCAATTTAGTACCATGAATTACCAGAGTACCCCTGAAAATAGTATTCTTTAAATCTCGAAACAAACTTGAAATCACGACTAAATTGAAATACACAAACTTGAAATCCTGCCTAACTGGAAATATTAAAACTTGAAATCATGCCTAAAATAGAAATATTAAAACTTGAAATCTGGACTAAATTGAAATTAGGATAAGTTTTTTTTTTTTTTTTTCCTCTTTCTTCTTCCTCTTCTTCTTCCCCAAATTCAAATTAGGTTTAGGTTTTTTGTTTTAATTGCAGGTCTGTTCGCCGGCGATCACGCAGAAGACGGCAGCAGCAGTGACGACGCCGGCCCACCTGCACGGTGACGGCGCTGCACGACGACGACGGCCAGCTGCACGACGACGGCGCTATCGTGCAGCCCAGAAGGTCGCCGGCTCCGTGCGACGCCTTCGTCGGCCCTCGGCGACGCTGCACGGCCACGCCGACGGTGGCTTTGAGGGAGAGAGAGAGATCGGTGAGAGAGAGGAGAGGAGAGGAGAGAGACTGAAAAGAGAGAAAAGAGAGAGAGAGTGTTTTGAGGGGGGTTTTTATATGGGGGCATTCCAGTAATTGCTCAAAAAGATGGTTAAAAACAATTAAAAGTATGGATGTGGTTAAAAAAGAAAATCCTATAAGTAGATGGGTCAGTTTTGGCAATTTCCACTTTTATTTTCATATAAAAATCGTCAGAACACGCACATCACCTCTTAGCAGAGCTAGTAGTGCACCTCCCTTCTACATAAGTGGTGAGGGTTCAAATCCCACAGTGGGCATTTTATAAGCATGTGTGAGATGAGGAGTTTTTTTCCCGGATTGTGGGAAACTGGGAATAGTTATCCGGGCCGCACATGTATTGTTTGATCTCGACAGGTCCCGACAGTCATATTGTATTAATTCTTGTAATACTTCAAAAATAAAAATAAAAATAAATCGCCAGAACACATCATTTCTCCTTTTCCAAATGATTAGTGCCTGCTTGTGGCCTTGTGGGCACTGCTCTACTACTGGAAGAAATTCCATGTCTCATTGTATGTGGGTCTAAGACCAATAAGTGAAATGAATGGATAAATGGGCTACACAGGCCCACCTTAGTTATGAGCTATTGGGCTTATGGATTTCTTTCTTTGTAATGGTTTGGCCCATGAAGACCCTCTCAATTGAATTGCTTTTATAAATTTTCAGTAATTGTTTATTAATTTTTTTGATTCATAGTAATTGTTTATTAATGAATAAAAGAGAAGGGATAAATACATAATTAAAGGGATATTGCTAATTATTGTTTTATCAATAAGCTCATTTCAATTTAAATTTGTAAACTACACACCAACTCTCCCTATCCATCTTAGGGGGTGTATTGGATTGAGATTTTAATAGATAATTTTTGGAAGTAAAAGTCTGGTGGTATTGAATTGAGACTTTTTAATAAGTTAGATAAGTCTGGTGGTATTCGATTATGAATTTTAAGATTTTTTTAAAAAGTCTATAATATCTTATGGTATTTGATCTAGACTTTCAAAAGATAGCAAATTATCTGGTGGTATTGGATTGAGATCAAGATTTGTAGGATTTCATGACAAAATGGATTTTTTAGACTTTTTAGTGATAAATATAAATAGTTAGACCCCAAAATTGGCTTGCCATCTCCCATCAGACTTTTCACGCTCACTTAAGACTTTTTAGAAAATAGCAACAAGGCTGTGAAGAAACCCTAACAACAGACCACATTCAAATAATGATTTTATTGTATCTTGCACTGCCTATAATCTTGAAATTTGTTGTCGTAAACAATCCAAGAGGCTCATATATGTCAATATGGTTATATGTCTAATGATTACATGGTTCAAGCAGATAGATTCAACTATATATTTCCAAGATGATTATTTTTTATAAGATTATTTTATTTTATTTTCAAGATGATTCAGCTATACATGGTTCAGGTAGATATGGTTTTCACATATAAATAGTTTTCTCTCTTCTCTTTGGAATTTGAAAATTTAGTTGGAGCACGTAACAATTATTTAAAAAGGTCTGTTTGTTTCTGTTTACTAGTTCTAGTATGATTTTGAAAGTTGTGAAAATATTTCGTTTTATAGATGCCTGCATCTTTGTTTTATTTTTTTATTTTATTTTTTTTGCATGCATATTTGATTTTCTTTGTCTGTGTCACTGAATATAAACTAGTCAACTTCAATGTGTTTGTAAATATTAATTTGATTGATTTTTTTTTTTTTTGTTATGTATGAACTTCAAACTTCACCGGAAATTGAAATTGTTAAAAGAAGAATTATTACAACGAGAGCAATAATATTGATAATTTAATTTAAGGATAATTTTGGAATTTTAAAAATATATAAATTTGGGGTGTACATACGGTTTTTGAGGGGTACAAATATCGCTACTCTTTTTCAGCTCAGGTAGCTAGCTAGTTTGGGTTTCTTAACTCAGGTATGTGTGTTAGTTAGCAAGTTTATAGAGTCCATAATAAAAAAAAGTCTAAAAAGGCTTTAAAATGAAATCTAGATAATCCTAATAGTCTATAAATAAAGTCTTAATAGTCTATAAATAAAGTCCAAAGACTTTTAAAAAAAATTCCAGAATCCTGAAAGTCTAGTCCATATAATCCTAATAATCTTTAAAATCATACAAATCCATAAAATCTTACCACCCCAAAATTGTTTATTAAAATCCCATTCTAATATACCCCTTTAGTGAAGGTGTTTGATTTGAGTCCCATTTTACTTATAAATAGTTAATGTGAGTGTAGTAATGGCAAACAGATTTGGATTGTTTGGTCCGAAATTTCAGTTGATATGAATTCGATATATAAAAATCGGATAATTAAAAATCCAAACCTATTTGTGTTCGTGTTCGTGTTCGTGTTCTTGTTCGGTTTACAAATATGAAGAAGGGTAAAAGACTGTACAGATCGCATAAAATTGTTATCTTCAATTTAATTGACTAGGATGAATATGAGATGTTTAACATTATTGAAACAAACGTATGGTTGGGGACTTGTACTTTTGTTCTTGAAAACCCTAATTAAAAAGGCACGTACTTTTTCAAAATAATAATAATTTGTGAACAAGAAAACGAAGAAGGCAAGAAAAATAGCATATCTATGTAAATTGTAGTTATAAACTTTAGATTTACCAAAATGATTTCTAGTTTCTACACAATATTTCTTTAAATTATTATCGTTTTCAAGTACTAATTAAAAAAAAAATAAAAATGGTAGACATAATTAAGAATGGGTAATTTTGATATAACAAAATTAAAATGAGGATTTTATGATTAATTTATTAAATAATTAAGTTATATTAAAACTATTTTAATTAAGTTTACAGCAACAAAAAGAAACAATTTTTTTGTCAAAAAAAAAAAAAAAAAAAAAAAAAAAAAACGGCAAAAGCCGGGAAGTCTTCACATTCGAGTTTTGAGTCACTTTGCAGTTGCTTGAACTCAATTTTCTGATCCACCAAACAGAAAAAGCAGAATATTATAAGTTTATATCTAAAAATCCTCAAAAAAAAAAAAGAAAAAAAAAAAAGAAAAAAAAAAACAATGAGACCACTCTCATTCTTCACCAATCCGCTATGAAACTCCCTAGTCGTGTTCTTCTTCTCAGCTCAATCACTGCTCGTCACATCTCTCGCAGACAATCATCTTCTTCTTCTTCTTCTTCCTCACCTTCCACCACTTCACAATCCGCTTTCGTCAATGAAGTCGTTGCGATCCTCAACACTATCAGCCCCATCGAATCCGCCTTGGAACCACTAGTACCATTTCTGTCTCCTGACATCATCCCCTCCATAATCAAAGAAACGCAAAATCCACAAGTGGGTTTTCGTTTCTATATCTGGGCAACCAAACGCAAGCGACTTCTCAGCTGGGTTTCTCGAAATTTAGTCGTTGACATGCTTTTAGAACCAAATGGGTTCGATTTGTATTGGACAACGCTTGAGGAGTTGAAGGAGGCTGGTGTTCCGGTGACTTCTAATGCGTTTCATGTTCTTATTTCTGGGTATGCGAAAGCGGGTGCTTGCGAGAAAGTGTTGGAGAGTTTTGGTAAGATGAAGGAATTTGATTGTGTGCCTGATGTTTCCGTTTACAATACGATTTTACATGCTGTGTTGCGAAAGCAAGTGTTTTTGTTGGCTCTGGCACTTTATAATCAGATGTTGAAATCGAATTGTATGCCTACTAAACACACATTTCATATTTTGATTGGTGGGCTGTGCAAGAGTGGTAAAATCCAGGATGCACTCAAGATGTTTGATGAAATGATGCTAAGAGGCATTTTGCCCAATAGGTTTACTTATACAATTGTTATTTCGGGGTTGTGTCTAGCCAAAAGGGCTGATGACGCGCATAGATTGTTTATAAAGATGAAAAATAGTGGGTGTAGCCCTGATTTTGTTGCTTATAATGCTTTGCTTAATGGGTTTTGTAAGTTAGGTAGAGTTGATGAAGCTTTTGCACTATTAAGGTCTTTTGAGAAGGAGGATGATTTCAAACTTCAATTACGCGGATATAGCAGTTTAATTGATGGGTTATTTAGAGTCAGGAGATACGATGAAGCCTATGCGTGGTATAGGAAAATGTTTGAGGTGAATATTAAACCTGATGTTGTTCTATATACGGTGATGATACGGGGGTTGTCGGATGCTGGTAAGGTCAAGGATGCAGTGAAGTTGATGGATGAGATGAATGAGAGAGGTGTGGCTCCAGATACTTATTGTTATAATGCTGTGATTAAAGGGTTTTGCGATGCGGGTCTTTTGAATCAGGCTCGGTCTCTTCAGCTTGAGATTTTGAAGCGCGATAGCTTCCCCAATACTTGCACTCACACCATTCTTATTTGTGGTATGTGCAGGAATGGACTGGTTATGGAGGCAGAACAAATATTTAATGACATGGAAAAGGTTGGATGTCTTCCTTCTGTTGTTACGTTCAATGCTCTTATTGATGGGCTTTGTAAGGCTGGTGAGCTTGAGAAAGCCAATCTTTTGTTTTATAAGATGGAGATAGGGAGAAATCCCTCGTTATTTCTTCGTCTTTCACAGGGTGCCAATCGGGTTCTTGACAGTGCTAGCCTACAAACGATGGTGGAGCAATATTGTGAGTCAGGATTTGTTCTTAAGGCTTACAAGATTCTCATGCAGCTAGCTGATAGTGGAAATGTGCCAGACCTCATAACTTACAACATTTTGATTAACGGCTTTTGTAGGGCCGGCAACATTAATGGTGCTTTGAAGCTCTTCAAGGAGCTGCAGGTTAAGGGTCTCTCCCCTGACAGTGTAACATATGGAACTCTTGTTACTGGTCTTCTGAGAATTGGCAGAGAAGAGGATGCCTTTAAAATATTTAATCAAATGGCGGAGAATGGTTGTACACCTAGCCAGTCAGTTTACAAGACTCTTATGACTTGGTCATGCCGGAGGAGTAAGGTTACATTAGCTTTTACTCTTTGGTTGAAGTATCTGCGGGACATTTCTGGTCGGGAAGATGAAGCAATTAAAGTAATCGAAGAACATTTTGAGAAGGGAGATTTTGAAAAGGCAGTCCGAGGCTTACTGGAAATGGATTTCAAGTTGAATGATTTTAATTTAGGGCCTTATACCATATGGCTCATCGGATTGTGTCAGGCTGGACTAGTAGTAGAAGGTTTAAAGATTTTTTCAATTCTAAATGAGTGTGGGGTGATTGTGACTCCACCAAGCTGTGTTAAGTTGATACATGCTCTATGCAAAAGAGGGAAGCTAAACGAGGCAATGGACGTTTTCCTTTACACGCTGAAGAATGGTTTCAAGTTGATGCCGCGAGTATGCAACTATCTACTTAGGTCTCTTCTTCTCTCTAAAGATGGAAAACATCATGCTTATGATCTTCTTAGCAGAATGGAGTCATTGGGATATGATTTAGATTCTCACCTTTATGGATATACCAAGACCCTATTATCAGATCCTTGGAATAGAATGGCAATGGAAAATGCATCACCTGGATGAATTTCAATCCAAAATTAGAAAGCTTGTACAATCAATTTTGGCCGCTGCAGAGGAATAAAAATGAATGGTTGCCAGTTCAGTGTTTCAATTTTTCAACCTTATACTCCTCACAAATGCAAGGGAGATAGATGCAGATGATGTCTTCTTCTGGGTTTGTTATGTCCTTTGGATTTGATGTTCATTATTATTGTGTACATTGTTAATCTTAAAATATTCTACTCTTGATTTTATTCTATTTTAACCTACATTAATAAACACGTAGATCTTTTCCTTATAATCAAATTTTATCTTTTAGCGTATTTTCAAATGTTTGTTTGTTAAAAAATAAATAAATCAACATTTTATTAAAACATATGGTTGTGGTTGAGGACAACCTGATGGGAGAACCACCCTCCGAATCAATAAGTTACTTTGTAGATAATAACAACATAGCGGCAATCATCTAAGAGCAAGACATCTTCTACTTTACCTTGCTAAGATTTATTCTACAAAACTACTGTCAACCCTTTGAAGAGCCTGAAAACACAATAGAACAGTCTACTAAAAATATACCCAATTGAATGGTTGGAAATGAAGATTGAAGGCAACAAAAAAAGATTTTATACAAGCACAACCTGAAGATATATGCAATCAAAGGTATCAATTTCCATATACTAATGGGCTAATGGCAGCCAGCATGCAACAGATTAGTGATCATAAGAGTGATCCTGACTATCGGTCCTCCTCCCGTGTTTATAGGACCGTTTACTATGGCGCTGGTGAGAGCCTCTTTCTTTGTTCCTAGAGCTTCTTTCTTGAGAATTCTCTTCCCTGTCTGCAGAGCTACTGTGATGGCGTTCTTCCTTCTCCAAAGACCTTTTGTAGGAACGATCTTCCCTGTCAACAGATCTCCTTTTGTGAAAGCGCTCTTCCCTTTCTGCATTGCTTTTTCTGTAATAACTTTCTTCTCTCTCCACAGAGATCCTTTTCCGAGTGCGATCTTCCCTTTCCATTGAGATTTTATGATGCCGTTCTTCTCTCTCCTCAACGCTATTTCTGTGAGTGTGTTCTTCATCGTGCTTAGAGCTTCTCTTGTGAGAACTTTCTTCCTTCTCTACAGAACTCCTTTTCCTTCTAGGGGGTGATGGAACCTAAAATGAAGATTGAAATTGAAACTATAAATCCTTCATAAAAAAGATTTTACAAGGTCAAATTTAAGAATTCTTAAAGGAAACATTATGCAAAGCACATCTACAATTACTTCCAATGCTGAAAGTTGTGAATATCCATCAATATCCTACAACTACTAAGAATCTTGGTAACCATATACTTTACTGGGAATAAAACATTGCATAAGCAAGTAGATATACAGTATACTTTTAAGATCTAAAACATTAGCAAGACAGCAAAAAATATACCTGAAAGCGTGACATATATCTTCCTTCTGGTGGAGGAGGAATGCCAAGCCTCTTCAAATCATCAAAAGGGATTGGTCGTCTAAAAGAGAATGTACAGTAAAAAACTATTATATGACAAACCTGGTGTAATTTTTCAATCATATAACTACCAAAGGAAATGTACTTTTAATCTTTGCTTTTCTCAAAACAAGAATTTTGCCCCGATAAGGTCACAGCACTGCATGTTACTGACCAGCAGTATGACTAGAGATTCACTGTTACTAAAAAGTAAAAACTATAAACTAAAACCAAAATTTTAAGGCCATAATTTACCTAAAAATTTGTTCCACAAATTAAATTCAGCAATTTAAAAATGATAGCAAGAGGCATTGCTGAATGTTGATTCTTATAGAAATAAATAACTAATGGGTCAAACCAGCAAATTCTAATAATAGATGAACTAGGAAGAATCTATCAGCGAAGTCAAATAAATTATATGAAAAACTGATATAACTGAATTCAATCTAGGCATAGTTAAGTCAATTGTAAATGGCTGGCTGGGTTAGGGTGAAGGATATGTTTATTCAGAGTAATACAAATGCAAGCTTTTCAGACAAATAAATCAGAAGTAAGAAATTTAAAAAGAGAATGTCAAATCTGAATCTTCAAGATTTCAGTGTGTCCAAACTAATACTTGAACAGAGAGGAAGAGAAAAACCACTTGATGGCTTAACTACAAAATTGTATAGATATGAATAACAAAACACAAATTTCACAACAAAACAAAAGATCTTCTAAAATATATAATCCAAACAGTAACTAAAAAAACCAAAACAAGTCGATATACATAGTTGAATTTCTACTTTTGTATAGCTATAGGTTTCTATAGTGGATTGCTGGTACACTTCTTCTATAGTTCTATTAATATAATATTGCCTTTTTTTTTTTCTTTCTGTTTCTCATAAAAAAAAGGTTAAGAACAACAATTGCATCTAATCATTCAATGTTGAAGATAAAAATGCATATACAAGAAAAAAGTTGAATGCATACAGTGGAGCTCGAAATGGTCTTTCTCGTCCTCCAAAACGAAGCTGCCCTGACTCTTTTTTACCCCCAAGGCCGCCTCCTATTGTTGGGAAAGGGAAGAAGATTTTAAGGATTGCTCTCTATAGGTCTTATGGTTTGTAATAGTAAAGTAAATAAAAATAAACAACTAACCTAACCTCCTTGGAATCCAGCCGGGCATCAACTGTTGTCTGTTATAATCAACTAGAATTTCACAGTCATCAATGATGGAATGGTGAGCATCCTGCCCACCAGAGAAAAACAACAAATACTATCATTTCTATCCATCCACAGAGACTTCACACACAAGTACTGTAACTAAGATGAACTTCATTTTTTTCCTATAAGAAATCAAGATTCTTTCACAGTACAAAACTTAATCATAGGTACACATCATCCAGTAAACTATCGATATGTTTAGGTTCATATAATTTTGCATCGGGCATAAGTGACTTTGCAGTAAGGCATTTTCACAAGTGAAAGTATGGATACATATTCTATAATCTCCTTATGCAATAGATATCTGATAAGGCCCTCAATACTCATTAGCTAATCTAACATGAATCACTACTTTATCTAAATTTATAAAAAACAAAGCTATAATTCATCAAATTTGAGATTCAAGTATAGATTCTTTCATAAATTTATAAATGATTAAAAAACATCCCATGACTGCACCTCATATGCACGTTGCATCTCTCTTTCTGTTTGATATTCAACAAATGCATAACCACGCGAGGCACCAGTTACTGCACATAAACAAGTACAAAAGCAAATTAGATATAAGTTCTAAATTTGAAACACACGCATCGAATTACAAACAAAAAAAAAAAAAAAGTGAATGAAACACAAAATTCACCAATGTCTCTAACCAAACGCAAGTTCTTGACTTGACCAAACTTGCTCATAGCCTGAAACACCATACAGAAAACCATAAATTACCTAAAATAATAACCAATCATTCAATTAAGAAAAAAAATGAAGTTCAAAATGCACAAGCATTAACCTTGGAAAGAGTGTTTTCTGTGGTGAAGGGAGAGAGACGGCCAACAAAGACAGTGCAATAAGGGTCACCAATGACCTTGGGATCACCCTGGGGATCATCTGCAAAACAGAAGAATTAAAATGGGTCAAAAGTGGAAATAGTAAGAGTTTTGGGGAGGAAATGAAATTTAAAAGGAAGGAGTGGTTACAGAGGCCGGCGGAGGAGCAGAGAAGAGCACGGTAAACGGCGTTGTCATGGGGGAGGATATCAGTGCCGTCAATGCTCCCCGCTTGAATCGGATGGTACGCCTCCGCGTAGAACACCGAGTTTATGTTTCGGCTGCTCATTTTTCTGGTTCGAAATATGTGATCACACCTCACCAGTCACCACCATACTAGGCAGCTTAGTTATTTGTGAAGATTTAACACTTTGGTGAAATGGAAATCTAACAACCGTTTGATTAATTTCACACAAAAAAAAATATTTCAAACGAGAAAAAAAAAAAAATATATTTATATATATATATATGTAATTCACTCAAACCCGATTGTTAGTCTGGCCCGATCCGGGTTCATTACGGTGCTCCTCGGTATTGTAATGGGCCGAGTCCGGTCTAAAAAGAAAAATTCAGTTTGACAGTTTTGTTCAATAATTTTTCATTTTTTCTCATCAAAATTTTGAAGTTATTAAAATAAAAAATAATTAAAATAAAGCAGATTGAAGCTATTTGAGTTTGATTGTTAGTTTTTCGGCATACGATCTTATGAGATGCTTTTTCCCTTTAGGTTAGTCCGATTTTATTTTTAAAAAGGAGTTTGATTGTTAGCATATTTTAATTTGTGACTAATATTATTTTATAAGAATTTCATGTTTGGATGATAATATATATATATATATATATATATATATATATATATATATATATATATAAATATACGGTCTTTCTATTATCAGTTCGAATTGACAATAAATATATCAGGATGAAGAATGTGAACCACAGATTATGGAGAAGTTTTGACAAGTGCATACACTTTGAGTCAAAGTATGTAAATCTAGTGGTCCACATTCTTCGTCCTGATATATTTATTGTCAGTTCGAACTGATAATAGAAAATCCGTATAAATATATATATATATATATATATATATATATATATATATATATATATATATATATATATATATATATATGGAAGAAAAAAAGAATTGAGATTTTCAGGTAGAAATATTATTTTTCCTGATTAAGATGAAAAATGAGGAAGCAAAATTAGGACATATAGGAAAAAATAATTCTCATGCCCAAAATTTTCAAATTCATAGTTCCTGTGACAATTCCACTCTAGTATGTAGCATCAGTGTTGATATTAAAGAGTCCTGAGCTCGAACCATCCCTATTTCACCGGAACGAGAAGGTTTGTTAGCTTCCGGACGCATATCAGCCTGTCGGAAGTCCCTCGAGTAAGATTTCACCCGGCATACAACGTCCTCGTCTTGGTGATATAATACCTTGCAACCAATAATAAGTTAATAACTAAGGAATCTACGAATCAACAGCGAAAAAAAATAAATACTGGGATCAGCTAGACTTTGGTCACAGTTGATTCTTTTCAGCAGTAGTCTTCAATCTTCATCTTCCAAATTCTCCAAAGATCAAATAGCCAGTTAAACATAATTCAATCTAGAGTGAGTCATGAACAAGAAATAAAGACATTAACATCTACACAAACTTCACTTTGTTACAGAGTTTTATCCTTTCCTTTCTGTACAGATTTATTTATGAAAAAAAGTATAAAAATTCCCTGTTTTCAACAAAAAAATTCTACTCAACTTTGTTACACTTCTAAAAAAAAAAGACATACTCTTGGATTATCAACACATACATCTAGAGATCTCAAACTTCTACGTATATCATAGATTTGCAAATACATTATCAATTTCTGCATTGTATCCTCTGGAGCTTGTGCCAAACAAGGTAAAATGAGTTTCTTCAAAGTAAAATGTACCCGTGCACACGCTTTTTTTTCCCGCCTTGCTCTAGAGTGGTGCGTTCCTAAAACCGACAGATAGAAGTCAATACCTGCCTTTTCCATCAAAGTGTAGAATACAAAGGAATATGATGTCATTCCTCTGGCCGAAAGAAAGTATAAGTTGAACTGCTCTCAGTCTTTGTTACCTGCATTTCAACGTTAAGCAAGTAAGGTGAAATTACAAAGGAAAATGAATTATTAAAGAGATTTCTCTGAGACCTTGCCACTAACAAGCACCCAGATAAAATTCATCTATGAAAAAAATTAGTCAGATGACTCAGATAATATATCAATGTCACCATGTCGATATAACTTAAAGGAGCAAAATTTACGGTGCTTATCCATCAAAGTGTTGGGTTGGGTTTCCTCCATTTGTGGAGATGGCCAAAAGAGTTTACCAATTATTTTTTGTAAAGCCCACATGTAATATGTGGAAGACCCAAGGACCAATTAGGTCATTTTACAGCTACATATAAAAGGGAGTGAGCTGGAGGTTTTCCACATTAAAGATTGCTTGTGTTCATGTGCATGTGATTGTGGTTGTGTTGATTATTGCTCCATTTGATTGATTCCTATTAGGTTCACATAGGAGAGAATAAATTATTGTTTATTGTTAGTAGTGTGTTTTATCGTACAAAGTGGTATCAAAGCATATAGTTGTTCAAGCTTGTTCCATAAATAACATGCATGCATCTCTCCACTGACATGGTTCAAAACATTATCATCTACCCACTGCCTAGTATAGTACATACATGACGATGAAGTAAAGTCAATTCTGCATCAGTCTTATTTTTGGGTTTCTGATCCGCAAACACAAGCAAGTAATAATCTTAACATATAAAAGGTCTTCCCATTTTCCCTTCCACACATGATAATTTGAACCATTCAAACTAATCATTCTACTTGTATTAGCTTCCATTGTTCAACACAAGGTACAAGATTACTACTTACTAGAACTTTGCTCTGATACCACTTTGTAGGATAAAACACACTACTAACAACAGACAATAATTTATCCTCTCTTGTGTGAACCTAATAGGAATCAATCAAATAGAGCAATAATCAACACAAACACAACCACAATCACACGCACAAGAACACAAGCAATTTTTAATGAGGAAAACCTCCCCAAAGTGAGGATTAAACCATGGGTCCTCCGAAAATCTCCACTATCACAATGTTAAATAATCTTGGCATGTAAGCAAATAATACAAGAGAATGAGATAGAGATCTCCAAACCTGATCTCCACCATCCAAAATGTAGTCCCGTGTTGGCAAAATTTGAGCTCAATCAAACCATAGATCGACCTCCAAAATGCCACTTGATGAAATCTGGACAGCCACCACACAAAAATGGTGCAAACGAGAGTGAGTTGTGTGTTTGCGCGTGAAAAAGAGAGAGCAGTGGCCAACATTTTTGTGTGGGGCCTGTCCAGATTTCATCAGTGGCATTTTAGAGGTCAATCCATGGTCTGATTGAGCTCAAATTTTGCCAGCGTGTTCACTACACATGTGACTACATTCTGGACAGTGGAGATCGGGTTTGGAGATCTCTATCTCATTCTCTTGTATTATTTGCTTACTTGCCAAGATTATTTAATCTTGAGATTGTTGTGATGTATGCCTCTAGTTCTAGCTAGAGAGAACTTGTGTATTCCTATTATATTGTGATAGTGGATATTTTCAGAGGACCTGTGGTTTTTACTCCTCACTTTGGGGAGGTTTTCCACGTTAAAAATTGCTTGTGTTCTTGTGCATGTGATTGTGGTTGTGGTTGTGTTGATTATTACTCTATTTGATTGATTCCTATTAGGATAAATTATTGTTTGTTGTTAGTAGCATGTTTTATCCTACATAAGGATACTCATGAATTTCAAACATTCCATAGGATGCTGATGTTCTGCTGACAGGTGATTATGAAATAAAGATGGTTTTATTCAAAATTTACCAAAACCTACATTGAAAAATTCATCCATCCCGAATTCCACATTATTTGAATTATATTAGTTTTTAGAAAATTTAAGAGAATAGAAACATAAGAAATATCAGAACATAATTTTAATTAATGACCTATATTTTTCAGTGTTAACTCAATCCTCCTAAAAAGAGAAATTCTTTGATAGAAATTATACCAACCTCAGAATTACGGGCTAGTCCAGTGGGAAGAGCAGGAACAAGTGATGTCCACAGGATGGGATCTACTAACTGATCCATGGTGTTATAGTTGGTCAGAAGTGGGGCGGACAAGAAAGGAGTTAATGGGAACATATTTTTCTGTAGAGACAATCCCCCACTCAGTCCTAGTGCAGCTCCAAGTCTCTCACTCCCGCCACCATCATGACTTGTTGATTTCTCCACTGCCTTGCCGTAGTCCATCTTGTTAATGATGTTTTTGTTTTCATTCTCATCATTATCGGTGTTTTTTTCTTGCTTTTTTAGTGCTTTCTCTTGAAAACTCTTGTAGGCAGCTGACTGTGACAGGATGCTTAAAGCCGATACTGCAGACCCTTTATTCTTCTTTCCTTGGAGAGACACGCCCAAACGGGGCATCTCGTATGGTTCAGTGCACTGGATTGCCCACTCTGATTTCTTAAGTTCCCCACTGATATCTTCGGTATAGCCTTGTTTTGCTTCTTCCGACGACTTTGCAGCAGATTCTGCTTGGCGACTTTTATTGGGGCCCCACCACTTGATGTAGTTTGTTAGATCAATTTTTCTTTCAAGACAGAAACCACCTAAATATTCATTTTCAGTTGATGGATCCTCGCCTGCACATTTCAATGAGACATAACAATCAAATACTTCACAGGAATTAAAACAAGAAATTAAATGTATCCAATAGTATAAATCATATATTTTCCAGCAACTACCAGACCTGCAGAATTCTCTTTACAACTTCTTAATCTTGATTACTAGTGAAATTCTTTATAACATGGAATAAGACTGGAGCTTACCGTAATGTACATTATTGAAGTATTCAGAACCAGCCATACGAGCAAGTGACGAGTCCCATCGACTACTTAGAGATAGCCCAAAACAGACAAAAGGATAAGAATAACATCAATGATCATCTCGCATAAAAATAAATATGCTTCTATGTATGTCTGACATGAATACAAATAACATTTGTGCTTACAACATACCTAGAGAGCCCTCTATATTTAGATATCCCTCTCGAGAAACCACTGCTTTTTCTGCAAAGAACATCTAGTGTAAGCAACCGTGTAATTTTAGTTCAGGGAACACATTGCAAACCATGTTCACAATGAACAACCATGTATAAGTACCTACGAAGAGATGCCAGGTATTCCTCTCTTGAAACATTCTGCATTTCTTCGAGATCTCTTGCATAATCAGTAACCTACAACACACGGTTAAACATGAACATTAGAGACATAGGCAGAAAATTAGAAACATGAAAAATTCACCCAGGAAAAACACAAAAGCACCTTTTCTCCCTCAAAATCCAATTAAAGTTTGTCACAAGTAATTGTTAATGAAAGCTTATAAATTCCTTTTTAAAAGAAAAGAAATCAACCAAAAGTGCATACTTGGTTCATAATTGATCAAAAAATAAGAAATTTTATGTGCTATAGGCTAAACTTTAAATTAATTTTTGTTTTCCTCATTGGTAATTTTGCTCTCATAAATGATCCATCAGTAAGAAATAATAAATTGATCCCGTGGTCTATTTGTCTGCAAAGTAAGAGATTCAAAGGAATGTTTGTCTCACTGGAAAGTTGATGAGAGTTCCTGGTCCCCAATACTTTAAGGCAGCAAGATCATATGCTCTAGCCGCAGCTTCTTCATCATCATATGCCCCTGTAATTATATAAAAGATAAAATTACTCTCATTAAATAACACAGCGATCAGCGAGTTCAAAATTTAGATACGTCAAGCTACTTCTTACCCAAGTAAACTGTCGTAATTGATAGCATCCGAGCATTCCATGCACATAAGGTAGCAAAAATAGAGTCAGTTTTGACAATAAACCTATCAGTTCGTGCAAAGTGTTTTGCATATATAATCATTTGTGGATGCAGTCAGAGAGAGAAAGAGAGAGACCTTGCTTTCCTTTCTTATTCTGATTCTGGTTCCAGGTACTTTTATCCCAAAGGTGAGCTTCATAACGACCAGTCCATCTATGCCTAATAATTTTGAATATAAAAAACAAAAGCATTACTTTACATCTCAGACAAATTTCGAAATTTTAAAATCAACATCAGTTGCAGAAGACAAGAAACCACAAAAAAAAAAAAAAAAAAGGTGGTCACTGAGCCAAAATTGAATTGCCATAACAAAGCTCAGTGATTCCAATCACACTAAACCAACAACTCATTTAACCCATGTCGAAAAATCAGCAGACATTTTGACTGCCATTGATAACAAATAAAATTATAGAAATTCTACAACAACCCACTTCAATTAACCAGTCAGCTCAACAACACACAAACCCAATCAAGAATTTCCATAAAAATGTAAACATACACATGCAAACAAGAAAATCAATAATTTTAACACATATAAACAGTTACAGCAGAGTATTTGTAAATTTGTATATATACAAATGTTTTACCTGGTGACTCCACGATAAATAGAGCTACGTTTGCCAGCAGTGCATGGAGGCATTTTACTGATGCGCTCTTTGGCGGTGCAGCCTCTCTCTTTCTTGGCTTTCTTCAATCCTCTGTACAGTAACAGCTGATCATTTGCTATCACCGCCTCTGAAGTCTCACCACCACCACTACCACCACCCACTTCGTGTTTCAGCCCAGGATCAGATGAAGAGGACGCCATGGTTTGGATCCAACCCAGGAAGATAAAATACTAACCCTAGGAGAGAGAAAATCAAAGGAGCCCAGAACATAAAAAACAGAGTAGTGAAAGTGAGAGAGTGAAGCTGAGATGCTACTGTTTTTGTTTTCAATTGTTAGGGGAAACTACGGTAGAGGTGGGTTAGTGAAATGGCGACAATATCCTTGGTTATTTTCTGAATGGCAACTGGCGAGAGAGGGAGGTGGGGATTGATAAAGGTAGAACGGTTATAACGGCTAGGTCGGGGTTGAGGGTAATATTGTAATTGTGATAGGTTTGAAATTCGTTTGGACTTTAGAGACATGGCATGGCCACCTGTGTCCTCGTCTTTGTTTTGCTTTGTTTGTATTAGGAACTAGGAAGGTGCGAGTATCATAATTAATATGTCATCATGCCATTGCCATCCCCTCCAAAAAGCGAGACAGGTGAAAACTAAAAATCGATAAGGTAAAGAAAATGAATTTCGATCCTCTATTGATCTGATCTTTTTTCTGATCTTACCTAATCTTATAATATATAATATAAGTATTGCAATGAATGAGTAGTCAAGATGCAATTGGTTTTCACAACCACTTTATCAACAACCAATCATATGCTTTAAAAATGTCAGGAAAAAGACCAGATAAGCAACTGATTCAAATCCAAAAAAATTAGTAATAAGCGGATCCAAAAAAAATTAAAACTTGTGTTATGAGTGGACCTAACCTATTAAATTATGACTATATCCACTATTCTCCTATTAAATTTTAAAATTCGATAGATATGAAATTGAAAAAGGTAGATCTTTTCTTGTTTCATAATTCAAAAATATACTTAAACGTAAGGGACATTTGCAAAAGTAATTAAATCAGGAAATAGATTATTGTTTTTAACCAAGTGTAAGTTACATTGTCTAAAATAACACTGTTAAAAAACCCCAATTTGTTTATAATAAAACCTAAATTGTTGGCAACTGTAGAGAGAGGAAACGATTTGGTCGTGTAGATATATATATATATATATATATATATATATATATATATATAGAGAGAGAGAGAGAGAGAGAGAGAGAGAGAGAGAGAGAGAGAGAGAGAGAGAGAGTCTTGATAGAGAGGAAACGATAGGAGACAAGTGGCAACCAAAGTGCCAACGACGGGATCAGGGTGACACCAACGGCCGAACCATTTGACGGCCGAACACATTGCTTTACTATGGCTGATTCGACTTTTATGTTCAAAGATCCATCTGATGATTTTTTTTCTCTAATTGTTTTAATTGATCCATATGATGATGACTGATAAAGAAGATGGAAATCTAAGTTTCCAGATCTCCTAAAAAAAGTTGTTTAATTTTAATTTTTTTCTTCAATTGATGTTGTTAATGATTATCGACGAAGAAATTATTATTTCAATTTTTTGCTTTAATTTTTTCTCTTGAGAAATAAGAATTGGGAGATCTGGTTCCCAGATCTTCCATAAAATATATATTATTTATTTATTTTTCATTTTCTTCATTAATTTTTTTTTAATACTTTTTATAAAATTTAAAAAATATTGGGAGATATGGGTTCCCAGATCTTCCAAACAATTGACCTTTTAAATTATTTTAAAAGAAAATATTTTTGTTGATTCGTAATTGCTTCAATGAATTCCCAGATATGTTTGGGTTCACAGAACTTCAACTATTTTTATTGATTCGTAATTGCTTCAAATCCAACACAGACTCTACAAGATGTCAATTCATGTAAATTATATTACTAACATACTGGTCTAATAATCAGGCAAATCTGAAAAGAAAAATAAAAATCCTAGTCAACAAATAATTGGGAGATCTGGGTTCCCAGATCTCCCAAAAATATTATTTATTTATTTTTCATTTTCTTCATTAAATTTTATATTTTTTATTGGTCGAAAATGGTGGAGTGTTGGTAGGGTTTTTGTTGAGAAATTGAATGAAATTTTGGTTGGTCTTGTGAAGGAACATGTTTTGGAGATGGGTATGTGATGATGAAGAGTTGAGTTTCTGGTTCTTAAATGATGCAGGGAAAGTTTAAGAAACAAATGACTAGGAAATTTGTAGATATAAGGCAACGGAATCACTCACGTTGTAATCGCGGAATCACTTAACGCGACTAAGCCGAATGCTTGATATACAAGAGGAATCACTCAACTCCAAAAGATTATGAAACATAATCAAATTAAAACTCAACTCTACTCTCTTCTAATTTTCCACTACATATAAATAGGAATTACATCACCACTTTTCAAGATAATTAAACTAAACAACCTTCAATATTCTAGTCAAAGGCTCTTGCATTTTTCTAGCTAATTGAAAGTTACAAGACAATTAAATAAATGCCCACTAGGATTAAGTGCCCCTAATTACTGCATCATTCTCCCCTTCTCGAAAAGAACTCGTCCTCAAGTTTAATTGTCTCATAATCTCTTTCCATAACACCCCATTAAGTTTTTCGTAATTCATCTTCTGCAATTTAATGAGTGTCAAAATCAACAAATAATTGACTCTTGACTGCATCATTCTCCCATGAAGAAGATTACCACATATATTCCCCTGTAGTCTGATCCAGGACTGCAAAAGATGACGAACCATAAATTTTCCAGCCCTCTTATTGATGTCCATCCAATCACACCAATACAATGATACATATGCATCATTCATTAGTTTATGTAGCCACAAAAATGTTGCAGATATCTTGGTGTTACAATGGGCACAAGATTTATTTAAAAAATCAGTAAAAATTGAATTATCTCCATGTTGTTCTTCGAACTTCTCCTCATCAAAAATAGGTGGTTGATCCAAATTAATCATAGTTGATATTGATGATGTACCATCACAGAATACCAACGTTTGCAATTCAACAGTACTATGAAAATCATCCATGGTCTCAATCTTTTCAGTAGATACACATGAGCCACCTTGTTCATAATCATCCCAAACAGGCTCTAATTGGTCAAAACTATCATCAAAATAATCTCTTTGCAGTTCTTCAATATTGTTGACAGATGATGAACCGGTAGAACTAAAGTCATCAAAACCATCTCCTTCAAGTTCTTCATTGTTGACAGGTCCATTTTCTGGTGTGGGAAAACGTTGAAGAAGTTCTTCCATCTTCTAGCGCAAGTCCCTATTTGATTGTCGCAGCTCTTCGATTTCGTCACAGCGGCTAACTTTGTCTACAGCAGCAGACCGTCGTCCACGATTCACTCTTCTTATTGTGGCCATGTCTTTCCAAATAAAATAAAAATTATATTGAAACAGAGGAATTGCCACAAACTTGACAGCAAATACCAAACAAGAAGCAAGAAAATAAAAGAACCAGCTCTGATACCAAAATTGATGCAGGGAAAGTTTAAGAAACAAATGACAAGGATTTGTAGATATAAGGCAACGGAATCACCCACGTTGTAATCGCGGAATCACTCAACGCGACCAAGCCGAATGCTTGATATACAAGAGGAATCACTCAACTCCAAAAGATTATGAAACATAATCAAATTAAAACTTAACTCTACTCTCTTCTAATTTTCCATTACATATAAATAGGAATTACATCACCACTTTTCAAGATAATTAAACTAAACAACCTTTAATATTCTAGTCAAAGGCTCTTGCATTTTTCTAGCTAATTGCAAGTTACAAGACAATTAAATAAATGCCCACTAGGATTAAGTGCCCCTAATTACTGCATCATTAAAGAATTGTTTAAGCTTAGAGTAGCCATTGAATAACTCTGTGAAAGTGAGGCACTCAAGGTATTTGATAAAACGACTCAAGGACAAACAATAGGCAAATCTGCAAATTTTTTTTGCTCACATCACTGTTCACGTGACGGCATTGTTCACTTAAAGATATTTATTTCTAATTAGAACTAATTAGAAAAGACTCTCTTGTGGGTAGAGTGATATATGGTTTTGTAATACATTGGTGTGTTGTGTTACTGAGATTTGATTTTGTGATGATATTGTGATTAATGCAGGAAATCAAATTTTTTTGTAATGTCAACAATAGAGAAAAGTCTGTCGAAATTTTAAAATTTCTAAAATATTGTATTATTATCTTCAATAGATCTAGTAAAATATAGTGAGCAAATTATCCCTATTAGCTTGTGTATCACTAATCTTTACAATTAAATATTATAACAAACACATAAATGCACACCTGATAAAAGGTTAAATACGCTAAACACCGATAGCCTATTTAGTTATACACATTTTCACCCTTCTAAATTGAAGAAGCTCAAACCAAATTTTTTGATGAGTCAACAAACAAAATTTCAAGTTAAAAAAACATATGTAGAACCTCAATTGTCAGTTTTTCATCAAAAAGTAATAGTACACTTTTTTGTTTATTTGATTTGTCATTTTAAAAACAATACACATATCTAAATGTAAAATTAAGAATTGCTTACTCCCTTCAAGTGGATGTACAATGCAATAACTAACATGAAATATCACATATATGCAGTATTTTATGTAAGAAATGAAATATCTCATGTTTGTCATGTTGAGCATGATATATCTTATGTATATCATATTGGGCATGAAATATCCCATGTATGCAGTATTTCATGTAAGGCATGAAATATCTCATGCATGTCATGTTGGGCATGATATATCCCATATATATATCATGTAAGACATGAAATATCTCATGTAAGACATGAAATATCTCATGTATATCATATTAAGCATAAAACTATATATGTCATGTTGGGTATGAAATATCTTATTTTCTTTAAAAATACATGATTTCACGATATCAGATAATGTGTCACATTAAACATGAAATAACCTACTTATGTCAGGTTTAACGTGACACACTGCGTGAAAAAATAGGTAGTTTTGTAATTTATTGTTAAAAACAATAATGCATTATGATGATTTGTTACAAACAATAAAAAATTAGAATTTGGTTAAAAACAATAATTCATTTGTTTTTAAAACTCAAAGTGCAAACATCATTAGATTGCAATCATTTACAAATTGATTGACAATTAAATCCATTCTAAATGGTTGATTTATTATTTTGATGAGAATTGTGTTGTGGTTTCTTATTTATGAGATGATTAATTGTTGCAGTTAAAGTATATTTTTCAATTGTAATAATAATATAGGATGGATTCATCATTCATCAACAATGTTCGAAATACATGAAAAATTTGCCCATTATCATATGAGAATTATTGTTGAAAAACATGTATTGATCTTTGTATTTTTAAATAATAAAAAACAATGGTTTTAGTGATATTATTTGTAGTATTATTACCTTTGATTAATGTAAATCAAATTCGTAATCCAAATGATTTCACAAAATACCATAATTTAATTGGTTCTATGTCACAAGTTTAAGTGACATAATTTATAGTTAAATTACTTATTTTTTTTCACGAAAAACTGAAAAAGTCTCCAATATAATGGTTCGTATTACTTGCCAAATAAAACTATAAAAGTATGAAAATCTAAATTATCTCAACCATAGTCATAATTAGTGTACAAATAATGTGTCATCAAATACCATTAAAATTTCTATACATTCCTTGTCTTATGCAGGATCCGATACATTTTTTTTTTTACGGGATACATATTTATTAGATGGGATAATCATAATTATAATTATATATACACAAAATCTGTAGTAGGATTTTATTAAACTACTCCAAGTTTCCTTATTCTTTACGAACAAGGAATCTCACACATATAAATAGCATCACATGTTTCAATTCAACTCTTTAAAGTTGTCAGTAAATTTCACTGATCGATCTTAGAAGTTCATTTTATCAGAAAAAGTTCAAGTTTTTTTTTTTTTTTTTTTTGAGCCAGTCATTGTCATAGAGAAAGAAGAGCTCCAACCCAGCAATTATTTCTTCAATATGTGGCAGCAACATCAAATCGATTTCTTAGCTATGGGTGATCAGCCGCGCAAATTTGACATTCAACTATGGGCCAATTTTGTTGTCGAATACCTTCCGCACCACTACAACATGAATGTCTGTTCAGAGAAGATGTGTGTTTTTCTCAACTGCAAGGACTTGGTGGATGTGGATGACTTGAAGGTGCGCGAGACCATGTCGACAATGTTCAAATACACTGTCCCGGTTACAAAAAGTGAGCTAGAGAGGATCGTGAGGATCGTGTCTTCGAAAGCCAAGAAGAAATACACTAACCCTTGTAATGTCGGGCGTGATGAGATCTCCATCATCATGTCGCTTATAGTTATGTATTTGAAAGATTATACTCAAGAAGTTGAGCTTGCTTGGGCTACAAGACTCGGACCGAAAAGGCTGGAATCACTGAAAAGCGCATCCTCACGTTGGATTCTACTATTGTGGGACTACACAAGTTGGTCTACGACATGGGTTCTTGCTTAGAGGAGCGGTGTGCAATCTGTTTGGCTGGGTTCGGTGCCGGTGAGGAAATTCATCGAACACCTTGCGTGCATGATTTTCATGGGACTTGTATAGCGAATTGGTTGAAGATGAGTCACTTGTGTCCACTTTATCGGTTTCCGTTGCTAGTTTGCGGGAACACGAAGGCTCTATGCCCATTCAAGGAAGAGGGACCACTCCCTAGTAATCGTCGTGTGTATCGTACTAAGTCGAGAATGAGCACGAGACCATGGGCTTGTAGACAAGTGTTTGGTAAGATAACCATGGTTGATCCCATTAATTAAAACTATATAATGACAACGTTGAGTTTGAGTCACTCTTGTAAATTGAATATAAAGACATTTACAAAAGCAGTAAAATCAGAAAAAAGATTATTGTTTTTAATAAAAAATATTTAAGTTATTGCTTTTAACCAAGTGTAAGTTACATTGTCTAAAATACCCATGTATGTCATGTTTGGCATGAAATATCTCATGTATGTCATGTTGGAAATGACATATCCCATATATGTCACGTTGGGCATGAAATATCCCATGTATGCAATATTTCATGTCTTTTCATGTAAGACATGAAATATCCCAAGTATATCATTTTGTGCATGAAGTATCCCATGCATGTCATATTGGGTATGAAATATCCCATGTATATCATGTTGGACATGAAATATCCCTTGTATGCAGTATTTTATATAAGAAATGAAATATCATATGTATATCATGTTATGTATGAAATATCTCATGTATGTCATGTTAGACATGAAATATCTATATATGTCATGTTGAGCATAAAATATCTCATGTATACAGTATTTCATGTCTTACATGAAATAAACCATGTATATCATGTTGATCATGAAATATACCATGATAGACATGAAATATACCATGTATATCATGTTGATCATGAAATATCTAATGTATATCATATTGGACATGAAATATCACATGTATCTTATGTTGGGTATGAAATATCCTATGTATATCATGTTGGGCATGAAATATCTCCGAATGAAATATTTCATGTATGTCATGTTGGGTATGAAATATCTCATATATATTATGTTGGGCATGAAATATCTATGTATGTCATGTTGGACATTAAATATCCCATGTATACAGTATTTCATGTAAGACATGAAATATCTCATTTATATCATATAAGGCATGAAATATCCCATGTATATCATGTTGGGTATAAAATATCCTATGTATGTCATGTTGGGTATGAAATATCTTATGTATGCAGTATTTCATGTAAGGGATGAAATATCTAATCTGTCATGTTGGGCATGAAATATCTCATGTATATCATGTAAAGCATAAAATATCCATGTATATCATGTAAGGCATGAAATATCCCATGTATATCATGTTGTGCATGAAATATCTCATATATATCATGTTGAATCTCATGTTGGATATGAAATATCTCATGTATGCTCATGTAAGATATAAAATATCTCATGTAAGGCATGAAATATCTCATGTATATCATGTTGGGCATGAAATATCTCATATATGTCATGTTAGGCATGAAATATCATATGTATGTCATGTTGGGTATGAAATATCTTATGTATGCAATATTTCATGTAAGACATGAAATATCTCATTTATATCATGTTGGGTATGAAATATCATTTGCATGTCATGTTGGACATGAAATATCTCATGCACTTCAAAAATACTTGATTGCACAATATCAGGTGATGTGTCACGTTAACCATGAAATAACCAACTTATGTCACGTTTACCGTGACACACCGCGTGAAGTATAATTTCAAACCAAAATCGAAATTTCTTCAATTTTCACCAAAAAAACTTCAACATTAAAACAAAATAACAAAGATCCATCAACAATATCATTTAAGAAACACAATAAGCTATTGAAATCGAAGATTTACAAATCCTGAAGTTTTGAGGAGAGATTCAACCACAAACTATAAATTTTTAAAAACTCTTCCCAAATCTTGGTTTATTTGCGATATCACTTCAAAATAACTCTAATTTGTTTACAAAAAAAGAAGTTGAGATCTAAGATTTGATAAAGAGATGAGTAACAGAGAGAAAAAGAAGATGATAAAAGGGTAGTTTTGAAATTTATTGGCTATAGGGTGAAAAAAAATTATGATGATTGGTTACAAATAATAAAAAATTAGAATTTAGTTAGAAACAATAATCCATTCCGTGGTTAGGTTATTTTTTACAATTTTTACTAAAATTAAATATAAGCTTAGAATTTAAATATATATTTAAATTTAAACATAAACTATAAATAAACATTTGGCGATCGAAGAAATGACTTATCATTAATCGTTTCGACTGTTCAACTTATTCATAATGCTGCCAATATATTAATATCCTTAGTAACATGGTCATGAGTAAAATAAATCAAATTATAATTTTTAACACCGATTTAGAATCCAACACCTGCTTTGGTCTCAATTTGTGTTGTCGTAGTGACATAAGTCCCTCTCTACAACTTATGAATTAAGAGTTTTCGAAGCATCAAGGTCTTTGTGACATACCTTTCACTCGCTATATAGGGAATGAGTGGACTTTAAAGATACTATTAATTTAGTTGGAGAATGAAACTGTATCATTATTTTTTTAATAAATATTTTATAAAATAATAAGTGTATTTTAAAATTTAATTGAATGTTAAAATTTATATATTATGTAGTTTAGGGATAGCAAAGTGGGCTGGGTAAGAGGGTTTGGCCCTTACCCACTTGATGAGGGCCGGGTTTAAACCCGGACCTTATCATAAAAAAGCCCACATCAAGCCTTTCAAAAAAGCCCACATTGATTGCGGGTCATTTGCGGGTTTAAACTAGGGTTCATTTTAAACCCGCAAAAAACTTGCCCGCATCATTTAGGTTTATCACCGTTCTTTTCAGTCTTCACTAGGGGTGGCAAAAATCCCCGACCCGCCCCAAACCCGTGGGGCCCCGGTCCGTTTGGGGTGGTTAAAACGGGTAATGGGGTAGGTTTGGGGCACATTTCTTGACCCCGCCGGGTTATCGGGTCGGGTATGGGGTGGTTCGTTTTGACCCGATCCGCCTCATTTGACCCGGAATATATATTTTTTAAAAATATATATTTTAAATATAAAAGGAAAAGAGAAGAAACCCTAGCTGAAAAAAAAATTTGAAAGAAAAAAATTCAAAGTGATGGTGAAGATATTGGATGGATTTTGTTATTGAAAATTTGTGTGTAAACTATTTTAGTGAAGATGTTGAATGAATTTTATTGATACCGAAAATGTAGTATGTATTTTGTATTTTTGTTTAAGTTATTTTGGGATTTGTATTTTATACTTTACCTTTGAATTTAGTGTTTATTAAACTCAGTTATTGTGCTATGTTAAATTTAAATTTACTGTCAATTTTTTTTTTTTGATGAAACGGGTCAAACGGGGCGGGTTTAGGGCGAAAGTTTTTGACCCGGCCGGGTCATGGGTCGGGTTTGGGGAAACCTTTCAAAACCGGGTTACAGGTTTGGGGTGGCCTTGACCCACACCGACCCGCCCCATTGCCACCCCTAGTCTTCACTTCACTTCACTTCAAGACACCTTGCTATTCGTCATTCGTCGTTCGTCTCAGCTCTCATCGCCGTTCGTCTTTACCCTCTTGCCATTGTGCTGCCGTCGATGCATCACGGCTCTCGCCGCCAATTGCTTCCGGTCGCCACCAGTTGCCATTCATTTTAGCTACAGCAAAGGTAATTTTTAATTTTTTAATTTTTTTAATTTTTTTTTTTATGATTGATATTATCAGCTAAATTATCTCATTTGACCTTTAATTTCTCTTTCTTAAAATTTATTTTGTTGTTACTGTATTGGGTTTTTTCGATTTCGTTTTTGTTTAATCGTAAAATTGTTTATGTTTGGTATTTAGGGTTTAGGTTTGAATTTCTTTTGAAGAATTCTGGAATTTATTTCTTAAATTGTTAGATAGGAAATTAGTATGAAGCCTGTTCCAGTAATGAATCTATATGTGCAGTTTTATCACGGTAGCATAAGCAATTCATCTTGAAAATGAAATTAGAATTTTGGATTTATTTGGACATTGATTATTTTCAAAATATCTGATTTTTTTTTTTTTTTTTTTTGATGAAATCAAAATATCTGATTTGGACATTATATATATGTTTGTTTTTGTTATTTAGAGTGCATTAGGTAGCCAAACACGAAATTGTTGGGTTTGGTTTTTGATCGAATTGGTTTTTGATCGAATTGTTTAAACATATTAGGTAGCCAAACACTATGACAAGTTTTCTTCAAAGAAGGAAGACGGATAAAATTTAATAAGTGTATTTTTAAATTTAATTGAATGTTAAAATTTATATATTCTGTAAGAAATTAAAACATATATATTTTTAAATGTGAAACGTGTCGGTTCAGATCGGGTATGAATCAGTTGACCCAAACGAGTTCAAATGGGTCGGGTATAAGAACCGTCCAACTGGGTTTCGACTTTCGAGTATGCCCCTCCGGCCCAATTCGACCATTGCGATCCCTCTAAACGACACCGCATACAAGCAATCAAGTATCAACATTCAACCAGCCGTTACTTAACCCCGATTTCACAGACAAACGCTGTTAATTATCGAGCAACCTCAAAAACAGGTGCTTCAAAGCTAAGCCACTCCATGCATTTGTTTCGATACTGCATTTTTTTTTTCGATTTTTCTTTAAACCAGTTGAATTCTTTCTTTTTGAGTCCATTGGTGCTTGATTCACCAACTGTATTCTTGACTCGATCCATTTTACAGGAAAAAAAAACCCATCCAGTCTTGTCGAGTATGACCTGACTCCATTGCCAGTGACTCTCCACTGTCCAGCCACTTTTACAATTTCACACCTTGACGCATCTGATTTAGGGAGATATATATATAAGGTATAGAAACATGGGTACTCGTTCCTCGCAGCCAAAGAAGAGAGTAGCATTTGTACTGATTGATGGGTTGGGAGATGTATCGCTGCCCAAATTAGGACTCAAGACTCCTTTGCAAGCAGCTAATGTTCCCAATTTGGATTCCATTGCATCTGCTGGAGTTAACGGCCTCATGGATCCTGTTGAAGTAGGCTTGGGTTGTGGAAGTGACACAGCTCACCTTTCTCTATTAGGTTATGATCCAAGAGTATATTATCGGGGACGAGGCGCTTTTGAGTCCATGGGTGCTGGATTGGCAATGTCACCTGGAGATATTGCATTTAAGGTCTGTGTATATATTGTTGTTCATTTTCCATTTTTATAATATTTCCTTATTGTTGTAATTAATCTCAGATGACCTTGGCTTAATCAGTATCATTTTAATGTAATTTACCATGCATCAATTTTTGTAATAGCATGATGGTATGTATATTAGAATTATTGGCTCTGTAACCGGTTTGCTGTTGTTGGTTTATTGGATTAAGAATAAGAAAGTTAATGTGAATGGCAGTTTGGATACCAGTGAAGATTTTGGAATTAATATAAATGCATTTATTTGAATATAGGTCTAATAAAAAATTGTGCACTTAGAGCATTTTTGTTCATGAGAATATTGAAAGGTGGTTTAGTATACAACTAAAACTTTTTCAATATGTTGATAACTATGAGAAAGGCTATTACATCCACTCGTGAATAAAAATGTCTTACACATCTTTCATTTTAATATTCTGACTATAAATCTAGAACCATAGACCTTACCTGTAAGGAAATTCTTATTTTATTTGCAGTGTGTTACCTGTTTGGGTCAGCTTTTTTGGGGCAATATATTGAGGTCTAACTTATGCAGAATCTAGCTGGATAAGAAGTATCCTCCTGAGAAGCCTAAAGGCTAGAGCCAATAATATGAATCTTGCAACAGAAATGAACTATTTTGGTCTAAGGAAAAGGGTCATTGGTAGTCTTATGGTCTTTATATGTTCTGGTCCAATAAAATCATGTTTAGAAGTGCAGTTACTTAGGTGTAGTTGTTATCATTATCCCATTACACATCATATTGAGTTCAAGTTGATTATTTGGTCTTGATTAACTTGGGTCAAGTTTTACCATGAAAGATCCTAATTGTCCAATTTTTAAGATAATTTTAGTCACTTAAGATAAATAAGAGTGAGGTTTATAAGTATGCCTATGTACTTCCGCTAAATAATCGCCATTGTTTGCTCCTTACAGGTCAAATCAGTAATATACAACTATACAAGTCAAGTGATTTTCATTTCTTATTGCTTTGCCATTTTTTATAAATATCTTGTCACTATGGTCATAATTGAATAGAAGGCATATGCACTCCTTTCTTTTCCTTTTTCTGTGTTTTTATTTTTATAATAGAACCTCACTTTCCCTTAAATATTCACCCAGTGTTTTGCTCCATATCAGGTCAAATTAGAAAGATTCAATGGACTAATGTAAATATGGATAGAATTTTTATACAATAGTATCTGATTCTTTTAGTTCCTTCAACTTATATATATTATCATTATGGTCAATTTTATTTATGGGGTTGTATGTTAAATTGGTTGTTTCTTGTAACTTGCCATTACAATTGTTTAATCTCCAGTCAAATTTTGCAACCTTGGATGAGAAAACTGGAGTAGTTATCAGTAGGAGGGCTGACAGGCATTTTGAAGATGAAGGGCCTGTCCTCTGTGCAGCATTGGACAAAATGAAGCTACCATCTTTTCCTCAATATGAGGTTAGAGTCAGGTGCGGATGTTTCCGGTTTACATATCTATGAACACACACAAGTGCTTGCAATTCATCAGATGATTTAAGAATTTTTTTTTTACTCCACTAGTTCTTGATATAAACTTTAAATACTTTAATGAACTTTGAAGTTTGAATTTCCAAATTATTTTGTGTCAAGGTTTGTTAATTTGAAGATCATCAGAAAAAAAGATTAAGGTAGGCCTAAGTACCTTTTTATTATTCAAAATAAGAATTTGTTGCCCTTACTCAAGTTGTATAAAATTCTCTGATCTCTAATTACCTTAAATATCATTATTTCTTTGGTTGAAGCCCCTTGCTTCTAATTTTTAAGAATAAGATGCTGACAAGTTATAAACAAACATTTTATCTGTTATAGGTATGCAACAGAACACAGGTGTGGGGTGGTTGTAAAAGGACCAAAATTAAGTGGAAATATTTCAGGGACTGATCCATTGAAGGACAACCGCTTACTGTTGCAAGCTCAGGCACTGGATGATACTGATGAAGCAAAGCATACAGCAGCAGTTGTTAACGAGTTATCCAGGGAGATGTCAAAAATTCTGGCTTCTCATCCATTGAATGCAAAAAGGGAAGCAGAAGGGAAGAACATAGCCAATCTTGTCCTTTTGCGAGGCTGTGGTATTCGAATTGAGGTTTGTTGTAATTCTTATTTGTCATCATTTTTCTATTTGCTTTTTATTAGTGCAGCTGGGATTGCTTAGAGCAACAGTCTGTGAGTGTTTCACTATGGATGTAATTTTCTCTGGTAATATTAGGTTACAGTTATAGATCTTATACTTATCTTCCATTTTCTTTTTTCTTTTTTCTGTTCTTCTGTCTTTGAGGAGTGGTGTCAACTGTTAAAGAATTGGTTTTCTTTTCGAACATCTAACATATCATATTGTAATTGGAAAACGGAAGTTATTCTTGGGATAAATCTATCAAGTTTGAGCTTGCAGCTGGTAAACATTTGAAGGTTGAGAAACAATTTTGCTGGTGCTGGGGCTTGCTTCCATTTAGCCATTTTTCTGACTCTTATCAATTGTATATCATGCAATTTTGAGTCGGCTTATATAAAGTGGACAAAGCCAGCTTTCTGTAGGGATCTTCTTGCTAAAATGTTCTCTCCTTTTGGTGGGGGATGTAAGGCCTCAAGCTATTTGGATATGTGCAATATGGCTCTCTTTTGGGTAATATGGAAGGAGGGAAACAGGGAATGTTTGAGGTTAATAAGGGGGAGGATGTCCACATTTTGTAGGACGAAATCCATTTTTGGGCATCTCTTTGGGCTTCTTCGTGGCAGCTAATTTCAAAGGAGTACTTTTCTTATTCATTAACCACAATTTGGAGGCAGCTATAACCTAAAGAGGGTTATTCCTTTTGCTTTTGTGAGGGTTCATTGTATAGCCTGCCTTTCGGTTTTTGTGTATTCTTTTGTTGTTGATCCTGGAAGTTTTTGTAAGCTGGGGTTGGCCCATCCTTGCGTCCATTGTATATGCTTCCCTGTTTTATGAGAGAGATCTTTTCATAGGAAGGATAACCTGGTGGTTTTTTTTTTTTTTTTTTTTTTAAAGAAAGGATTTGATATTGCTTGGAGTTCAGACAACGAAAGAGATCTTTTCATAGGAAGGATAACCTGGTGGTTTTTTTTTTTTTTTCCAAGTTACTGGAAAGCTAACCTAATATTTTTGCTGACGTTTTGGTCTTACAAAGCAAACCATCTTGCTAGGCATATTTCTGAGTGGAGAATTTAGTTAACTTACAATTTGGAAGAATTTAATTTGATTCAGTGTGCATTTTTTTCCATATTGTGTATTGCAGGTTCCTCCATTTGAAAAGAAACACGGGCTGTGGCCATGCATGGTAGCTCCTACTAAAATTATAGCTGGTTTGGGCCTATCACTTGATATTGATATCCTTGAAGCTCCTGGAGCGACCGGTGATTATCGAACAATGTTAACTTCCAAAGCAATTGCCATAGCTAAGGCACTCTCAGCCCCTTTGCATCCGTGCCCAAGTGTATTTGTACCAGGGGGGGAGGATAAGCACAAACCAGGCCGACCAGATGGCTATGATTTTGGGTTTCTCCACATTAAGGTCTTAACCTTCTGACTGCTGCGATATATTTGTCTTTTTAAGGTTTCCACTTGCAAAGTCCAGGACCACTTTGAAAACTTGACTTTTTCATGGTGCGACTTCAAAATTCCTTTTTATATGCATTTTTTTTCTTCTTCTAGTTGTGTTCATATTCAAGTGAAAAATACTTTAAAAGATCCAACTTCAATCTGTGGCTGAAGTTGGATATTAGACTCTGAAGTGTTGCAACAGAACGTGTATCTTGTTCATTTGTGCATGACTTACCCAAACACGAACTCCTTCGTAATATCATCCAAATTTATGTTTACTGATTGAGCCTGGACCGTTAGGATTGAAGACTTTATTTGTATTTTTTCCAGCTAAATATCGCATTGTCGTTCATAGATACGGCTCTATTGTTGCTGATTTCTTCTCTCTTGTTCCTTCGTATTTACTTTGATTTTGAATTTTGCTTGTTTTCTTGCTTTATAATGCCTACGGTTTTAAGTTTGGCATATTATGACAGTAATGAAGTTGTCTTTAATATTTTATTGCAGGCAGTAGATGATGCAGGACATGATAAAGCAAGCATTTTCAAAGTGAAAGCACTAGAAGCTGTAGATAGAGCAATAGGCCAATTGGCCAGACTCCTCTGGCAGGCAGAGTTAACCGGGAACTTCCAGTACTTCCTTTCTGTCACTGGAGACCACTCTACCCCAGTTGAATATGGAGACCACAGCTTCGAACCAGTTCCTTTTGCTATGTGCCGGTTAGCAGACTTTGTGCGTGTGGTGGGTGGGGAATCCGTCATCATGAAAACCTCCCTTGACCCATTTCCTCTTCCAACCATCAAGGCTGGTGAAGACCTTACGGAGGATGTGAAGTCTGAAAAAGAGAGAAACAGCAAACAGCTCCAGGCTTTTAGCGGTGATTCAGTTTGCGAGTTCAATGAGATAGCAGCAGCAAGGGGATGTCTTGGGCGGTTTCCGGGAGGTGAGATGATGGGAATTATAAAGAACTGCCTTAAACTAAATGCATAAACCAGTTTGGTTCTTGAATAAAGATCAACAGAAAAAAAAAAAAAAAAACTTCAAATAAATGTGATCTTACGAGTTCTAATCATCAAAATTGATTATTCACTGATGTAGAATAATCTGATATTGTTTTATCAGACAAAAAGTTAAGCATAAAAGTTAATTTTGATTTCTTACTCGACTGCACTTTTTTTTATTCACTCCAAGGTCGAGCATTCTCTTTATGATATTGTAAATTCATAGCACGCAATTTACGGTTTTTTATTTTTATTTTTTATAAATATTACAATAATTCAGCATCTTAGGGAGGAGGTAATCTCATGGTACAGATGTGAAGGGCAAACCACCGGGCCCTTAAGTATTTTGAGTTTATTTGCTTAAGCCCACCAACTTAATAATAAATTTCTCACAAATATCATCCGATATAGTCAAAAAATTGATTTATTTACATCTTTGAAAATGGTAAGCTACGAGATATACGAGGATTTCACTAATTATTATTATGTCATCTATCAGCTATGTTGTTAAACACTGAATAATCTGCTTAATAAATAGTTGATTTAATAGTTTGGTTAACTATACATTGTATGCTAACCATTTCCACTTGTCATTTTGTTTAGAAATTTCATAACTTATTATTAAAATTTATTTACTATTGAGTAAGTAATACCGAGATTATTTAATAAATTTCATAAACCCATTTAAAAAAAAATCATGGTTTTTCGAGAGCGAATCCAAAACCAATATATTATAGGTTTTAATGAGATGACTCATTAACAAATTGATCCGATAATACTAGATCATAAACTGTTATTTTGGGTTGTGTGAAATATTTTTTTTAATAAAAATGTTACAATATTTCGGGATTTAGGGATGGGAGACAGACTCGAACTCACAACTTCATGGTATAAGTGTAAGGGGCAAACCATTGGATCAACCTTATATTATCGATTCTGTGAAATTTTACTAGGTATAGTATGCATTACGAATTGTTGCGATATCAAAAAGTACAGTAGAAAATTCTCATTAGTTTGTGTAAATATGATTGTTGTGCTTCTCTGTTCAGGAATGATGAACTGAACTTATTAATATCATCTCTTTAATTATAAGTTAGATGGATAAGATAATTATATTTACACAAACTAATGAGAATTTTTCAAGATATAGATACAAACTAACTAATTATAAGTTGTAATGGAGACTATCAAGAGGAGCTGCCAATGTTGACGGAGATGCCGAAGGAGAGGAAATGGAAGGAGATGCTGTACTAACAATGAAGCAGCCAAGCAGGGGAAGATGCATGTGAAGATGCTGATCTTGAGACGATCGGGAGAGGAAAATGATGGAGAGTATTCCTACAGATTTCCCACCGAATGATTATCTGAATTGGATTTTAATTAATTTTTCTTTCTAAAATTTTCTCAGCATTCAATAATTACAAACTATTTTATATGAATCTAATTATTCTCTTAAAAATTCTAAAATAAATATACCGTTAATACAGTTCATTTCTACTGTTGTTATAAACTCTAATATCTTTGGTGTTCTCCAATATCTTAACTTATATAATAAGAAGAAATTTAACGGAAAAGCCTTCCAACCATATTGAAGACAAAATTTTACATAAAAATAAAAATTCAAGTGTATCATTATAATGCAGTCTTGGAGGACTAATAAAGATAATATATTTTTGTCAAGTTCATGAATGCATTAGTGATTTATTGGAAGTCTTTCATTCATTTTTTGTGAACCAACTATAAGTTAGTTCAATAGAGCTTGTAATTTTTCATGATTCATTTTTATTAAATTTCAAGAGTTATATATATATATATATATATATATATATAAAGAGTAATGCTAGGTTTCCTAATTTTTTTTCCAAATGTGTGTAGTACATGAGGTGTCAACATCACACCACTCATCATACAATCTCATGATTTGTAAATTGTTGACACCTCACGTGCTACAAACATTTAGAAAAGAATTTGGGAAGCCTAGCATTACTCATCCAAGAAATCCTTAATATTATGTCAAAATCGAAAAGAAAAAAAAAGATCTTGTGGTTCCGAATTATTAAAAAAAAAAAAAAAAAAAAACACCCTTTAACAAGCGATTTTTTGATTAGCCAACTATAAGGAGGTTTTTAATTACTAAGATTATTTTTCAATTTTGATCAAATTTCACGAAAAGTACTTGAATTCTCCTCCTGAATACTAATTAAATTGTGGGCAAGTACTAAATTGCAGGACGACACTGAAACAAACAAAAATAGAAGAACTAACTACTCAGGAAAATCCTACACCTTTCAAACTTTTTAGCAAATAAAACAAAGTTGTAAACTGGTCATATTATAAATTAAAAATGACTTAAACAAATATATATGATTGTCTTTCACAATCCATGGAATCCAAGGATTTTTGTTTACTTATATGGAACATGTGTCCAAGAATATAATTATTCACTTCACTCAATTTCACTGCCACCCACTTTAACAGCATTGCTAGTCTGACTGCTAAATCCATACCAGCAAGAATAAAATTTAAACTTTGAATTTTCAGCTATTGGAGACGCAATTCTATTTCAAGATTTCATCTTTCGTTTTGGAAACTTATAGGCTACAAACATTTTAGCATCTTCGGGATCAAAATCAGATGTCAACAATCTATGTAAAAAGCAACTCTTTTATTATCCCTTCTTCTAAATATATATATACAGGAAATGAAATTCCAAAATCTGTACAAATTGATACATGATTAATTGTAATACATTTAAGGACTATCAAGCTCCAACCTTTTTAGTGACTCATAAGTTATAACTCCGAGCGGCGACTCTTGCAGGTTGTAGCCTAGTGCTTTTGTTCCGAGTGATTATCTGTGATCATAGCGGAAGAGCATCACACTGGTTTGCTGATATTTGATTCCCAGATTTCCTACTTTTCAAGGACTCTACAAAAATTTCAAAACCCAGATAAGATTTCAAAAAGTAATGTCATATTGATTGTTTACATGAATTCACAGACTCTTATCTGCCAAATGCATATAATACAGACTATACAGTTATGGCAGAATAAAACTTGGTCATTGATTTTTTAAACAGCTGTGATGTAGGTCCAGGATTTCGAACAAAAGTCACAAAATTACTATCAGATACAAAGAATTTGAGAGAACACTTGTAGAGTCATTTATGAGCGTGAAAACTACATGCGGACATGTTTCCTGTCATTCGTCAATAAATAAACCCCGCAATTGTTGGGGAAAAATGAAAAGAAATCGTCATTACTGGTTAGTGAACTTGAGGAAACTGTACATACATTAAACGGAGAGAATAGCTAATTAGCTATACCAAAGTTATATGATTCTCTTCCAAGAAATAAAAAATAAGCTTACCAACTTTTTCTCGGATGATGGCAGCATATTCAGCCCCGCCACTTTTTTGTGAAAAGGAGTATATATCATGGAACATGCCATTTGAAGGTTGAATTCCGGCATCCTCCATCCATTGCAAGACCTGCATTAAGATTCATTGAGTTTCCCATGTAACAACATTTAGCAAACATGTAAATACATGAGAAATTTACCATAAAAGGTCATGTCAGAATGTCCTATTGCCACACTAATTCTTAGGGAAGAAGAAATTTTGTATTTATGTTTATAATGCACAGTAAATACCGCAAAGTCCTTGAAAATTTGAATCTTTATAATGCATGTGAAAGAGAAAGAAATGCTGTCTTGTATCAAATTGATATTACAAGTAGAATCCAATGTAGCATATTTCATCAATGTGGGCTCATATTTAAGTACACTTGACCTTTAAAATTACATTGTTGCCAATTTAATTATGACACTAAAGCGGCAATGAACAGAAATACAGTAATTTCCTTTACACAGTATGGAATTAAATCGGTTTAAAGAATTACTGATCCGATTGTAATTGCATATCGCTATTCGCTTCCAAGCCATTGCAGTAGGGCACTAAAACTGAACCGACTTTACTCAAATTAAAGATATCTAAACATTCACCACCATGCCAGTTGTGAAGTATGAGACACTGGATGGGTTCTCTTTATGGTGTAACTACCAAAAGCTAAAAATCAAATGCTACGTTGAGACAGAAAAGTTTGATAAGCTTAGGAACTATTATAGAGAAAACTTACCTCAATATATTTTCTCCAATTTCCAGCAGCCAGAAGATTTTTCAACAAAATTGAATAAGTATTCAAGTTGGCTTCAGGACCGGATGCTACTATCTTATAGAACAACTGCATGTATGAAAAAGAACAAAAAAATGTAGAGCAAGATCAGAATCTGAAATGAATTGAGAATCCAAATTTTTTTGAACTTTATCTTTACCAACTCCCCTTCTTGGTGATACTGAGATCCTCTTTAATGTAGAAGAGCAAAAAGAAATTAATTATATGAAGATGTAAATATATTTTCAAGTACCTTCATCATAGACTCATTTTTCCCACTTTTTCCGAGAAGTTGCAGGAGCTGATTAATAAGTCCAATTGAAGCTACAGGAAATGATGGTTCCATCAGTTTGATGAGTTCAGATGTTGTCCTCCAATCTCGTAATCTTCAACCAAAGTTCAGATGTTAGTTTACAAGCAGACAAGAAAACTGATAAATTAATCAGTATTACAAAAGCAGATCTATCAGATGAAGCGTACTCATGGAGACAGTTAAATAAGGCATAGTCTCATATTAAAAATGGGTATGTAAGTTAAAAACAAATCAGAGTAATCTTTATCCAGAGAACTAGGTGAATTAAGCGAAACAAGGACTAGAAACAAAAATTACTTGCATATCATTATTAGTAGGAGACGCCATATCAGACATCAGAACGATTTTCCCTTTCTTTTAGTCTCTATTTTTTTAGTAAATTAGTGAATAATTATAGTACAAGTATGGACAAAACATCTGACATCAATATAAATGGCTCTATGAGTAAGCATCCTCCATTAATTAGGAAGCATTTAAATGTACATCTTCGGTAAGAAGTTCAACGAGGTATATCTATAGCTGACAGTGAGTAACCATTCTGTCTAAAAATACACAATTGAGTCAAGCACAAAGAAGAAAAAGAAAAAGATAAAATGTAGACCACAAACTTACCAAAAAAAAAAAAAAAAAAGACCATACAATGACCAGCGTGATTCGTGTTTATACTAATGAACATGGATAGGTATCGATATATGGAACTCACATGCTACAAGCTGATACCATTTCATAGAAAATGGCATCACTAAAGGGAATGTCTTTTTCTCTCATAAACTCTGCCAGAGAAAGAACCTTGGTTGGTTGGTCTCCTTTATTGAAAGCTCTCATCAGTGCTGAACATGCTATAGAATCTGGCTGGATATCATTTGTTTCCATTTCTAGAAACAGCGCACATGCCTTTTCCCAATTTTCTGAAATAAAAAGTTAAAAAATAATCCTAGCAGTTTAGCTCAAAATTTTAAATTTGAACTAAATGACTGAGTTAGCAGTTCACATTACACACTTACCTGAAGCATTATAAGTATGCAACATTGCTGTATATGTAATAACATCAGGAGAACAACCAGACATCTTCATCATGTCGAACATGGATTCTGCTTCTGTGACTTGGCCCTACATATTGAATTAAAAGAGTGAGAAACAATGGAAACCAGATTTCCTCAAGTCACACAGACAATTTAAGTTGCACATCTTGTCAAGGACTTGCCTGTTTACTGTAGGCACAGATCACAGATGAGTACACCTTCTTGGTCAAAGGAATTTTTAAACTCCTCATGTCATCAAGAAATGCAAGTGCTTCGTCATATTTTGACAGTTTATAGCAACTGCTTATCAGGACAGTATAGGTAACAGAATCTGGCATGATTTTTCTTTTTCTCATAGATTTGTATAAAGCAATACCCTTCTCGTATTCCCCCACATTCATAAAACCGCCAATAGCTGAATTATAAGCAATTGTATTCAATTTGATGCCTCGCAACTCAGCTGCTGAAAGTACAGAGTCGATATTTACCTTTTGGCCACAGCGGCTGCAGGCAGCCAAGAGGGTGCATATTGAGACAACATTTGGCCGGATGCCATCTTGTTCCATTTCACGGAAGACTTCTACAGCTTCAGCTAGCAAACCATTAGATCCGTAAGCATCGATGAGTGCGCTATAACTAACGATATTAGGCTTCAAATTATTTTTCTTGATCATGTCAAACACTTCCTTGGCTTTTCCAGGTTGTTGTGATCTTCCATAAGCATTAAGTAAAGATGTATAAGATACAACATCTCGGCGAAGACCATTTTTTTTCATCTCTTTAAAAACTGATAATGCCTCTTTACTCATTCCATGTGATGCATATGCACCCAAAAGAGCATTATACGCAACAATATTAGGTTTTAAACCTTCTGCAACCATTGTATTGAACAAAGCCTTACAATTTTCAATCTGCCCACTCACGGAATACAAATGAATGATGCTAGTGAAAGTCACAATGTCAGGGCAACATTCTGCTTTCTTCACCCTCATGGAGTTAAACAAATCAATAGCTTTCCCATACTGTCCAAGCTTCACTAGGCAATAAATCACAATATTATGGGTGGTAGTGTCAGCACGGATGTTGGTTCCTTTCATTAATTCAAAGTAAGACAAAGCTTTTGAATACTGAGCCCCAGTCTTGTATGCTGATAACACAATATTGTGAGTCACAAGATCAGGTCCAACTCCATTTTCGGTCATTCTCTTGCAAACTTTCAAAGCCTCTCTCCAATTTCCACTAGACCCACAAGCATTGATCAAATTATTATAGGTTGACCGACTGGGAGGGATCTGCACACAAATATTAATGTCAAATATATCTTTTGTAGAAATGTTATGAAAAGCCTCTGAAACAATTATTTAAAAAATCATTGCTACTTTTATTCTAAAGAGTTAAGCTACCAGAATAATAGTACATATAAAGTTAACATTATACTGTTATTAGTGATGAATTATCTCCATATAATTTACTTAAGCAATAATTGTTATCTAAATCTGATTAAGTCCAATTTAGGAATACCATTTACCACATAATATTTCTATGGGTATGGTTGGAATTCAATATATGAAAAATGAGTCATAATCAAAACTGATCTACACCAGTCACGATAATAGTTATAGGAATGATTCCATGAAACTAAAAAGTGTCAAGTAATGTTCAAAATGTTTCTTCAATGATACTATATTTGACATGAAAAGAAAAAGAAGGATGCTCACATCAAGTTAGACCCACAAAGATTGATTAGGGAAGGAAGGAAAAAAGGAAGTACACACAGCTGCACGCAGCATATCATTGAAGATATTCATAGCCCATTGCCACTGACCCGTTCGACCATGTGCATTGATAAGAGCATTGTATGTTTCAGCATCTGGCTTGCACCTAGCAGGAAAAATGATAATATATAATAAAACTAACATATCAACAAAAGAACCCACAATTATTTTGGGACACAGCTATATCAAGTTGAACAAATTATTGCTGAGATTCCACTAGAAATTTATTAGGTGTGAATGAAGAAGATGCGAAAATGATAAGCATACCTCCATTCTTGCATTTCAAAAAACAACCCACGTGCCTCATCTGTCCGATTATGCCTAGCGTGCAATCTGATCATCATATTGTAGATATCATTTCTTGCAACGTAATTCTTCTGATTTTTCATCCAATTAAAAACTAAAATGCTATGTTCAATAGCTCCCCTTTGTGTTAGCTCCTATTACAATTTAAAATGCAATCAATTAAATAAAAATCTCAACTTTAACGTTGTTAAGTGAAAATAAATAAATAAATAAAACATTGAATTGAACTGAAATGAATTTCAGTACCTTAATTAAAAAAGGGAAATTCTTTCTAGCGAATCGGCCGACCCAGTGATTCAAGACACCCTCCACATCCTCCCAGCGTTTGAGCTCCAACACTTTGGCGACGACATCGGAGATCATCCAGTCCTTTTGGAAGCGGTCGCCGTCCACTCTTAAACGGTAGCGTCTGGGAATGTCGGACTTTCTGAGGCCGGTGAGTCGAGTGGAGACCTCGTTTTGGCCTTTGTCGTAGTCCACGAAACCTGATTTTGACTTCTCGAAGGGTGAGTCGGTGTCGGGTTTCTTCATGGAAAGGACGGTTAGGGTTTTGGGTGAGTAGGGATGAGTTGACTCGGGCGAGGGAGTGGGTTTGAAGAAGGGAGAGCGGTGGTGAAAGGATAGGTTGGCCATTTTATGAGAGAGAGAGAGAGAGAGAGAGAGAAGATAATGTTAAACCGTTTTTATAGGGGTTCTCTGTAACCGTTTAAACCGAAAATGGAGGTTAGAGCTTAGAAGTTAGAAGTGCTAAGTTGCAAATTACAATTATAACCTTACATATGGCACATTTTTTTTTCATTTTTATGTTTGATGGGTAAATACATTGATGGTCCCTCATGTTTAACATAATTGCAGCTTGAGAACAAGTTTTTCTTGTTGTCAAATAATAATAATAATTGTCTTGTTATACTTAAATCCCATAGTAGATAATAATTTGGGATAATGTCAAAAAAAAAAAAAAAAAAAAAAAAAAAAGGTAATAATTAGGGATGACATTTTCATTTTTCCCCCACAAGCCCCAAATCTCCAATTCTCCCATCCCCATTTCTCTCAAAACTTGTACCTATTATCAATTTCCCAATATTCCTCGTTTCTGCCATTTCACCTATTTTTCCCCATTTTAACACCCTACTACCCTCGTTATGATTAATAGTCCTAAATTTTATTTGAATTTGCATTATGTAATTTTTATTTGAATGATTAAATTTTAGTACCTAATTGATGCAGAGTATCTTGTAATAAAAAATGGTGATAAATTTTCAAATTTGTCATTTCTAGCTAGCTTTCAAAAGACATTCAATGGTGGGTCGACCATAGCTGTTGGCAACTTGACACCCAAGTCTAGTTTAATGCAGTAAAGGTCAAAATAATGAGATGAAAATAGTGAGAACATCATATTGTTGTTCTTAGTAATTTCAACATTTAATGTAGTAAATTAGGAAATTCATTATGTATGTTTTTAAAACAAAACTTAACCGAACACGAATCGCAATGTTTTATTTTATTTTATTTTTTATTCGGAAAACAAAAAATGGCATTGGAATGAAAATCGAACTGAAATGAAAATCGAACTAAAAATTTAATAGATTTAGTTATAAATAATATTCGAGATATAAAATAACGACCTATTACATTTGTTTTACGTGACCTTCAATATTAATTTTTGTCTTGACCCCCCATAGCCAAAATCCTGGTTTTGCCATTGTATGGCACGATCTAGCACAATTCCATATATGCACAACATAAATATTATATAACTTCGTAACTCTTCTTAAAATGATTTAAGTGTTAGAATAGATAGATTTTAGTTGTAGCTAGATCAAGCACGGTTGTGCACTCTCTCAAGTTGTCTCATAATTAGTCTGGATTCAACATTTTTTAAAAAAAAAAATTCAGTTTTCTCTTTCTAATTAATGTTCCAATTTACATAGTGTGATAATCTTAGTGCAGTTGCTGCAAATCCTGTGTATCAAAATATATATATATATATATATATATACAATTTTTCTATTATCAGTTCGAACTGACAAAAGATATATCAATTCTTTGCATAAGGGCCATTAGATTTAAATACTTTGACTTGGTTACATGCACTTGTCAAAGCATCTTTTAAATCCAATGACCCATATGCAAGGAACTGATATATTTTTTATCAGTTCGAACTGATAATAGAAAGACTGTATATATATATATATATATATATAAATATATAATAGACTTTCATATCGCCACATGTCGCCGTGAGAGAGCTTCGAATTTAAATGCTATTAATTTTTTTTATTTTTTTATAATCATATCATATATATATATATAATAGTCTTTTTCCTACTTTTAATATAATTGCGACATGTGTCCTTCATCAAATGTTATTATTATTTTTATTATTTTTATTATTTTTTATCATATATATATGATTTATAACATATATCATATATAAAAATATAATAATAGTCTTTTTTTTTTTTTTTTCTACTTTTGATGTGGTTGTGACATGTGGTAATTATAAATGTTATAAACTAAAAAAAAAAAAAAATCATATATCATATATATCATATATATATATATATATATATATATATATATGATAATAGAAAATAGAAAATCTATTGTCACGTGGTAATTATAAGTGTTATAATTTAAAAAAAAAAAAAAAATCATATATCATATATATCTCACACACACATATATATATATATATATGATAATAGAAAATAGAAAATCTATTGTCAGTTCAAACTGATAATAGAATATATATATATATATATATATATATATATAAAATCAATTTTTCTATTATCAGTTCGAACTGACAAAAGATATATCAGTTCCTTGCATGTGGGCCATTGGATTTAAATACTTTGACTTGGCTGCATACACTTGTCAAAGCATCTTTTATATCCAATGGCCTACATACAAGGAACTGATATATTTTATATCAGTTTGAACTGATAATAGAAAGACTGGATATATATATACACATATAAAATAATAGACTCTTTTTTTTTTTCTACTTTTGATGTGGTAAGCCTATTATAGTGGTTCTATCTTCTTCTCTTGACCCACCGTTTCATTTTATATCATAAATAATCTCACATTAATATTTTTTTACAAAAAACCTTTGTTGCTTCAATTTCCTTCACAAAAAAAAAAAAAAAAAAAAAAACAAAAAACCGCTTTGTAAACCACTAATAATCTCTACATTTTCCGTTTTGTTGCTTCAATTGCCTTCCATTAATATGCATTAAAAAAAAAAAAAAAAAAAAACCTCTTTGTAAACAACTAAAAAACTCCTCATTTTCCGTCCTATTAATTAACTTTCCTTTGTTTGCCTATAAAATAACACCATGTTGTGCTCAATTGGTTCGGGACTGTATTTTCTTTTTTTAGTCAGGAAAAAGATGAATTGGTACCAGAGAGTAGAGAAGCCAAAACTAGAGACACCAATTGACAAGAATGAGATTCGGATTATGACTTACGATTCAAGGGAGTATTGTTTTTGTTTTGTTTTCTTAATTATAATTTTTACTAATACAAAATGCATAGGTAACTAATTATTCTTTTTTTTATTAATTGTCGCTCTCAAACATATTATCATACGTTAAGACTCTTAGGCCCCGTTTGATTTTTTGTCTGAAGACTGAACATTGCTGAATGTTACTGAAGACTGAATAGTGACTGAAAACTGAAAACTGAAAAACATGTTTGTTTTTTTTTCACTGAAAACTGAATATAAGTGATAAGTTGTTTGTTTTTTAAAGTTATAAATATCTGAAAATAAATACTTTTACATTTATACCCTTCTAACTATTATTTGTTATATATTTACAGTTTAATATATTAAGGACAACTCTAACATGTAAATTAATTATAAAATAAATTTATTTAGTTATTAATAATATTTTAAATTTATATTATTCTGGATTGGTTGGTTTATGGACAGGTTGGTTTTTTTTTTTTTTTTTTTTGGGTTCTAAATTGAATATCATTATCAATGAATAACAACATGATTAATTTCTCATTGTAATACTAATAATATAATTCACTCAAAAACTCATATAAAAATAAGCAAAATATTGCATTAGTGAAATTAAATACAAGCAAAATCCTTCAAACAATATATATATATATATATATATATATATATATATATATATATATATATTTATATATATAACAACGCCTATATAACAATGCCTAATTTAAGAATTCCGATGGTCCTATAATTTGCATCAAAAAGGAAAAGCCTGCATCGAGAATTCTGATGCTGTATATTAGAAAACATGGAGTCCTAAGAACTTGATGCAATCTTAAATTTGAGAACATAGCAGCAAATATATATATATATATATATATATAACAACGCAAACAAATAAAATAACAACATAACAACTGCCACTAGACAAATTAAAACAAATATCATGTCAGATAAACAAATATCAGAAAAAAAAAAAAATATAAATACAATTAGGGCTTTAACAGAAGACAAAATTGAAAATAGATTAAATTAGTGAGGATACTTTTGGAAGTAAAATTTTGTATTAAATTCTCCTGGATTTGTGTTAAGTGAAAAGTGAAAAAATTTCACTTTTCAAAACAAGTGATTTTATGTGCTCATTAAGTGATTTTACCACTTAAAAAATCAAATAAAATAACTTAATGAAACACATTAAGTGTCATTAAGTGTTAAGTGGAAAAATCAAACAGGGCAATATTTTTCAATTATATATTAACAAAGTTCCTGTAATTAGGTGGGTGATATTGACTTATATGTATTATTTGATATATTTTTACGATGGTGATGGTGCGTCAAACTCAAATGGAGAGAGAGAGAGAGAGGGCAAGCAAAAGCAAATACATGAGCTAGATTGTAAAGAAGCTGAAGCGAGAAGAGAAAGAAGAAAACAGTAGAGAAGAGCAGGAAGAGGCATTGGTCGCTTTAATCGAACACCGCACTAGATCTCTGGTTTTTTTTTTTTTTTTCTCCTATTATTCATCAATTGTTTTTGTTATTATTAATCTGTTAGGAAAAGCTTATGTCAATTCATTGAAACTAAATATTGAATATAGGATGTCTGGAACTATTGTTTAATATTAAAGTTCTTTTTTAACAAGTTTTGAACTTGAAGATGTTTAGCATTTGAATATTTGAAGCATTTGGTTCTGTTTCTAAGCTAAACAATACAGGATAAAATTTGTATTTTTAAGATCTAAGATTCATTGATTTTTTTTTCCGATGAAATACGAGAAGGAAACTCGAAAAAAATGTAATTACAAGTTGAACTTTCAACTAGGGAACTGAGTTCCTGATACTGGCAAACGCCATGTCTACAAACTATCATTTGGCTCGAGGATGTGAGTCACTATATATATCCTTTGAAAGGGTGCTTTTTTGGGCACTTACCTAAAAGCATAATAATGTTTATAAAATAATCATATAGTTATATACATATAAATAATATAATCATATATATTTATAAATAAAAAAATTTCTCGTTTGGCTTTTAAGATGGCTTTTCAGTAGAATTGGAAACATATCAATTATTGAGATTATCATGTAATAATTATGGATGACTTTTATAGTGGCTTTTGAGTAGAATTTGAAATAATTAAATTATTGAGATTATCATGTAATATTTATTGAACTTAAAAATCATTGAGTGCACTTGGCACATTAATTGAATCTTAAAGGGAGAATGGTCCATATAAATTATCCCAAATTGAGCTAAATAGCAAAATTATATTATGAAATGAGAAATTAAAAAAAAAAATTGAAAATATACATATGACATAAAAGCAGTGTTGTAGTAAGCGCTAGGCGCTAGTCGGGCGGAGACCCAGCGCCTAGCGCCTAGGCCGATTAATCGGTGATTAATCGGAAAACACAATTACAAACAAATTCCACATATCAAATCCAAAGAAAACCCACTAAGCCTAGGCCCAATGTTGCAATTGACCCAATAAGCCTCAATTGATCCAATTGACCCAATAAAAGTTGGAGTAATATTGGTTAATTAGGGGTATAAGTGTAATGATTGAAGAAATATTGAAGATATTGTGATTTTATAAGAGATCAGGGGGCGTTTCGTAAATTTCCACGCAAATCAGAGCTCCTACACTAATGATGAAACGCAGCGTTTCATTAAATAGGGGCAAGTGGGCAACCAGCTGCGAGGCCCAAACACAAGCCCAACGTTGGTCACCTTATTTCCTGCCTACACCCCAGCCCATTACTAAATGCACCTCACCTTCTCAACTTCATCTTCAACCTCTCGCTCGACCGAGCTCCAGTTGTTTCAGTCGCCGGAAACGGCGATCCCACGCCTTATTCCAGCTAATTTCTGGTGCAGAAGAACGGCGCCTAGCTCGATTACGCGGCCATGTGTCCGATTAAGCGGCCTCGTACCCGATTACGCGCCCAGCGAGGAAAAGGTCCGATTTCCACAAAATCGGGGCGTTTTCCGGCCGACTAGCCTTGGAGGACCGACTAATCGGCCTAGGCGGCCGCCAACTAGAACACTGCATAAAAGTAAAGGTAAATTTTTTAATATTTTTTAACAAAGCCCGTGAAATAATTTATATTCTTATATAATAATTAATAATAAAATAAGATGAATAGGTTTGGCTTTATATTCTTATTAATTAGTTATGACTCTCTATCTCTTTAACAAAAAAAATATTAATAACAACCAGGCACATGTTCATGGCAAAACGAACATAACAATGAGAACCAAATCGGGTCTGGAAGATGCCTGTGTGAGGTATGTTATTGTTTACGCAGAACAGTTAAAGGATATCACATCTACTGATCAGCTAGTAAAGTAAACATACTGTTATAGGTAAAAATAGTCATGAAGGACACGTCATCAGCATGGAAGGCCAGGTCAGCAGAGGGTCAAGATAAGTCAACTTATGGAGCAGAAACCTCCACGATAACCTACTCGGAAAAGAGGATAAGTAGTCCGACCACAAACAATGACGATCAGCTTGGGCAGCAGATCAGATTCAGGCACACTCGGGCACACTCGGGCATACTCACTCGGGAAACAATAAAACAGTCGCCAACACTTGCAATCAGCAGCCAGCAGGTCCACAATAAGCAACGATGTGGACCATTAGAGTTTAAAAAGGAAACAAGCAGTTCTCCCGTGAATAAAGGAGAAGAATCCCGTCCAGAATTGGACACAGCCGAAAAAGGAAAACATAATCTAAATAGGACTAGGAAACCGCTTGAGACTTGGGGGCCACAACACTAAACCCTAGCGGTCACCTTAAAACCCTAGAAACAACATGTATAAATACCCCCTCTATTCATGAAACAGGGGGTACGCGAGAGGTAGAACAGAGAGAGAGAGGATCATAGTGCAAAGTTCTTGTAATCGTTCTTTATCGTTCTTCATCTTGTAATCGTGATTCATAGTGGATTTGACTTTGTTGCTAAAGCAACAATCCCGTGGATGTTTCTCCGATCTTTTGGAGTTTTACCACGTAAATCACTTGTTATTTCTTTACAATCTTTAGACTATACTCAAGTATAAACTGCAGTAATTCAAAAAACGAATCATTGACTTGGTGATCACCAAAAATCACCGTCAACAATTGGCGCTAGAAGGAGGGGGACCCAAAAATTTGTGACAACAATGGCTGGCGACGGAGATGGTAGCGATTCCAGGTACAGTCAAGGCATGCCAAGTAACGAGTTGGAAGATGACACCGCGCTCAATACGGCGGATGCAACTCTGACGACGGCAGACCAGTCAGCTGCCCTGGCTGGTATTCAACGTTTACCTACAGCTAATGAAGAAATCGCGCAACGACTCCGCGCTTCTCTACAACAACTCATATCAGACGCAGCAAGGCAAGGGAATTGACCTTTCTGTTACGGAAGGTTTGATGTCAGCCTCATGAACTGTCCGCCCCAAGCCAGCAGACAGCAAGACTGCGTTCCGCAGTGGTGATACCAACCCCTGATGCACCCCCAAAGGCGAGACGAGATCCTATAGGCAGACCAGAGATGCTATCTGAAAGAGTGGCCAGGAGAAGTAGGGAGCACAGAGAGGGGAATGATTCCGACAAAGAGTACGATCAAGATCGGGTAGCCGGAGATCGAGACCGCCCTAGGAGGCGTGGTCACCGGAGAGACCGGTCATCCTCTGAAGAAAGTGAGCAGAATCATCATCGCAAGCGCCAAAGGGGCACAGTCCGGCTGCATGGCCTAAACCGAGATCATAGAGAGTTGAATCCCGAGGAGAGGGGCCAAAAACTGACCATAAGCCAAAACTTCAATGCGTTAGGAGAACCTGAAGGGGACAGAGACATACTTATACAGAGCCTCACCCGGGAAGTTCAGAATAATCGTCGACAAATGGATGCTTTGGTCAGGCGGTATGGGCGTAATGAGCTGTCAGATGATGAATCCGGAAGCCCTTTCACCAATGGGGTTTTGAGGATGCCTTTCCTAGAGAGATTCAGGATGCCCCACATTGAGCTGTTCAAGAAGGATACCGACCCAAAAGAACACTGTCCGGAGGTATAGGAGCGCTATGGCGCAATATGTCCATAATGATGCACTACTATGTTTGAATTTTCCCCAAACTCTTGGGGATCTAGGACTCCCGGTGGTTTGGAAGATTGCCAGCAGCAAGCATAAGTAGCTTCGGCGAACTGAGCAAGGCTTTCTCAAGGCAGTTCCTCGGGAATGTACACAGAAAAAAGTCAGTGGCTCATTTATCCCAACTCAAACAGGGAAAAAGACGAGTCGCTGAAGAAATATTTGGGGAGGTTCGGTTAGGAAGTGTCCGAATTGGAAGTGCAAACGACGAAGCAATAATTGCCGCGTTCATTAACAACCTTCAGAACGGCCAATTGTCCTTTGACCTCAGAAGAGCCCGACTAACCAGCTATGCCGATATGATGGACATGGCAGGGGTTACGCCTTGGCCGAAGAAGAGGAAATTGCCACAGGAGGTTACTTCGTACATGGCGGTCGCCCAGAGGGATCCAAAACCAAGGACCAGACAAAGACGCCCGATACCAAAGGTGACAAACAGAAGAATAAAGCACGGGATGGTCGGGATGGTCGGGATGGACGACGAGCATACGACCCAAAAACCGATCAACCACGGCAGAGGTTCCAGGGCCGATACACAAATTATACCCCGTTGAAGAAAGATCAAGAAGAAGTCCTGGCAATCCTAGAAGAGAAGAACATGTCCAAAGAACCGCCTAAGCAATCGACATATGCTCGGAGGGACACCACCAAATATTGCCGTTTCCACAAAGAGAATGGGCACGAGACATCCAAGTGTTTCCAGCTAAGGGACCACATCGAGACTCTCATTAGGGAAGGGCATTTGAAGGACATTGTTTTCAAAAAGACGGACAGGGCAGATGGATAGAAAGATAGCCGACAGGACGGACGGGCAAGAAAACTTAGTCCCAAGAAAGCCGAGGATGAAGGGGCAATTAACACCATCTTCGGAGGACCAGCAACGGGCAAGAGTAACAGGGAAAGGACCCAGGAGATTCGGGAGGCCATGGAGGCACGGAGAGACCTGGACGTCAATTCTATTGAGCCCGACCCGAAAAGAATCAAGGAGGGCTGGGACCCGATCGTGTTCACAGAAGCCGACTCACACGGAGTGGATGTTAGGCCAAACGACGCGCTAGTGATCAGCGCACGGATCGGCCATAGAGAAGTTCATCGAATTCTGATCGACAATGGGAGTTCAGCAGACATTCTTAGTGCAGAAGTATATGACCAGCTGAGGCTAGACAGGAAAGACCTACAGCCGTTTCCCACACCCCTTAGAGGATTTGGAGGAGTCGAAGTAAGGTCGCTTGGCACGGTAAAGCTACCCGTGAAGATCGGGAAAGCCCCTTGCCAGAAAACAGTGCTGCTCGACTTTGTGGTGGTAGATACGGAAAACTGGCCGTATAATGCTTTACTGGGCCGACCATTTTTGAATAAAGCCAAGGCGGTGACAGCAACTTATGCCCTCATGATGAAATTCCCGACCGAATATGGTGTGGGAGTGGTCAAAGGGTCACAAGAGATGGCCCGAAGAGCAAACTTGTCAGTGTATAAAGATAGGGAGGTACGCCAAGTATACATGGTAACGGCCCAACAAAAGGCTAGAGAACCTGAAGAACAGGCAGAAGTGCCGAAAGATTTTGAGTTGGATCCCAGAGAAGGACCGGAGGACAGGGAAGACTGAGCCGACTCAAGAAGTGGCACTAGACCCAGAAGATCCGGGTAGGATAGTGAAGGTAGGGGCAAGTTTGAGCGTACATGTCAAAACCTTACTTATTACGCTGCTAAGAAACTACAAGGACGTTTTCGCTTGGAGTCATGAAGATATGCTGGGGGTAGACCCGAAGGTGATTTCGTATCATCTTTCCACCAACCCAGAGTTCCGACCCGTGGTACAGAAAAGGAGATTATTCAATCCAGAAAGAAGCGTCGCAATCAAGAAGGAGGTAGAGAAGCTGCTTTCCGCGGGGTCGATAAGGGAAGTCAAGTATCCGGAGTGGGTAGCCAATGTAGTGTTGGTCAAGAAAAAGAACAAACAATGGAGGATGTGTGTAGACTTTACAGACTTGAACAAAGCTTGCCCAAAAGATAGTTTCCCACTACCGAGGATCGACCAGTTGGTAGATGCGACAGCAGGACATGAATTGTTGAGTTTCATGGACGCCTACTCGGGATACAATCAGATCCGGATGAATAAGGCAGATGAGGAAAATACATCGTTTACCACGGACTAGGGCTTATATTGCTACAAAGTGATGCCATTCGGATTGAAAAACGCCGGGGCAACGTACCAGAGGTTGGTAAACAGGATGTTCGCTCGGCAGATTGGGAAAAATATGGAGGTTTACGTGGATGATATGTTGACTAAGAGCACCACTGCAGAAAAACATACGGAGGATTTGAAGGAAACCTTTGACGTCCTGAGAAAGTATCAGATGAAGCTCAACCCAAGCAAATGTGTGTTCGGGGTACCTTCGGGAAGGTTTCTAGGTTTTCAGGTGCACCAGAGGGGAATCGAAGTAAATCCCGAGAAAATCAAAGCATTAGAAGGAATGGCTTCACCCAAGACACTGAAAGATGTGCAGAGGCTAACGGGATGCCTTGCGTCACTCAACCGGTTTATAGCCAAGTCAACAGACAAATGCGCCCCATTCTTTAAAGCAATAAAAAAGGGAAAAGGGCTCGAATGGAGTACAGAATGTGAAGAAGCCTTTCAAAAATTGAAAGAGTATCTGGGGAGAGCACCCATCCTTTCAAAACCGGTGGTGGGAGAAACATTGTACTTATACCTCTCGGTCACCGAAGTGGCGACGAGTTCGGTGTTGATCCGACTGGAGGAAGGAATACAAAAGCCAGTGTACTATACAAGCAAAGCATTGTTAGCGGCAGAAACCAGATACTCACCAGCAGAAAAAATAGCTCTAGCTTGATCACATCGGCCAGGAAGTTGAGGCCATATTTCCAAGCACATACAATAGAGGTATATACAGACTGCCCACTAAAACTCATTCTTCAAAAGTCGGAGGTGTCGGGAAGGCTGACCAAATGGGCGGTGGAGCTCAGCGAATACGATATCAGATACGCACCAAAAGCGGCCATCAAAGGGCAGGCGGTATCCGACTTTATAGCAGAATTCACCGAGCCAGACGCCGAGGTAAGGAGGGCAATGGAAGATGAACAGACTACTAAATTCCAATGGAAATTGCATGTAGACGGGTCATCAAACACGCATGGTAGCGGGGCAGGAATAGTCATAACGACCCCCGAGGGGGATACTGTAGAATGTGCCATGAGGTTCGATTTCAAGGCAACCAACAATCAAGCAGAGTATGAAGCCTTGTTGGCCGGCCTAAGGGTCTGCATAGCATTAGGGGCAGATGAGCTGGAAGTTTACAGCGATTCACAGGTCGTGGTCCATCAGGTACTGGATGAATACCAGGCCAGGGAAGAGCACATGATAGCTTATTTGGACATTGCAAAAAGACTACTTAAAAAGTTCAAAGCGTACAGAATCTCTCAGATCCCTCGGGAAGAGAACGAAAAAGCAGATGCTTTGTCCAAACTAGCTTCAGCCACCACAAGCATCAGATCCAAAGCAATACCAGTGGCACACCTGACTAAACCAAGTACAGCGGAACCCGAGGAAATCATAATAGCAGAGATCTGACCTAGCCCGGGCGACTGGACATACCAACTCAGAAAGTACTTAGAGGAGAACATACTACCGGAGGATGCTGTGGAAGCTAAACGCATCAGATACAGGTCAGCCCGGTACACGATTCTGAGAGGAGAATTATATAGGAGAGGATTCTGAAAAGTGCTGCAGAGATGCATTTCCGGTGAAAAGACTGGAGAGATCCTGAGAAGCATCCACAGTGGAGTGTGTGGGAACCACACTGGGGGTAAAAGCTTAGCACACAAGATACTCAGGCAAGGATTCTACTGGCCGACTCTGTTCGCGGAAGCGCAGCAATTCGCAGAGAGTTGCGAAACATGCCAAAGAGTAGCAAACGACATTCGGCGACCCCCAGAATTGCTTAGAAGCTTAACCTCGCCTTGGCCCTTTGCCATGTGGGGACTCGACCTGATAGGACCAATGCCCACAGGAACGAAGGGAGGAGCAAAGCATGCTATTGTGGCAGTGGATTATTTTACCAAATGGGCAGAGGCAGAAGCACTTGTACACATCACCGAGGCAAACACCACCAGCTTCGTTAAGAAGAATATAATATATCGATTCGGGATCCCGAGCATCATCATAACAGACAATGGAACTCAATTCGACAATAAGAAGTTCAGAGAAATGTGTGAAGAGTTCAAGATCGCAAACTACTATGCATCGCCTGCTCACCCTCAAACCAATGGCCAAACGGAGGCCGTGAATAAAGTGATCAAGCACACATTGAAAGCAAAACTAGAGGCAAAGAAAGGTGGCTGGGCAGACAAACTGCCCGAGGTGCTATGGGCATACCGAACAACTGTAAGGTCGTCCACAGGGGAAACTCCTTTCGCGCTGGCATTCGGGACAGAAGCTGTTATCCCAGCAGAAACTAACTTTTACATCCCCCAGGGTCCAGTTATACAGCCCCGAGCACAATATAGACATGCTGCAGCAGAACCTAGACGAGCTTGAAGAGATCAGAGATGCAGCACAAGTAAGAAATTCGCATACCAGCAAAGGGCTGCTAGGTACTACAACTCTCATGTTCGGGAGCGGAGATTCCAACTCGGGGATCTAGTGCTGAGAAGAGTATCCCCAAATACCAAGGATAAATCATCGGGATCCCTCGCCGATAAATGGGAAGGGCCATATATCATCAAGAGAATCGTAGGGCACGGGGCCTACATGATAGCCCGACCAGAAGGTAGCCTGGTACCCCGACCATGCAACGCACAATATCTGAAGATCTTCTATCCCTAAAAGAATCCGATTATGGTTCTACAATTTATTTATTCTGCTTTAGCTCAGTTTTTAGTTTCTGCATTAAAATTTCAGATTTATTTATTAATTTTATATTCATGATCATCTAATAAAGTTCAGTTGCTAATATGGTGTGGCGGAATCAATAAAATCCATGAGCAACATTTCAATGGCGGCCACTCAAGGCGACCGAATAAACGCCAAAAAGAGTTGGGCGCTATAAGGCCGCGAAAGAGCGGACGAGTGGTGCTCGAAGGGCGGAAAAGCTGTAGTAGCATGCCCGCCTAGTTAAGGCGATGCAAACGCGTCCCTTAGCAAAAAGGCAAAACCGAGGCACCAGGACAACTGGGAAAAATGCTCGGAGTGCCGCTAGAAAGACTAGTGAGATGCGCAGTCGTGTTGGCCTGGTACAAATTACCCCAACGATTCGACAAACCCTTGCACAGATAAAACCAGGAGACGTCCTAGGTGACTTGTGCAAGGACCTCAACGTATGGTCGTGGCGAGCCTCGACGTAACGTGGAGGTTAAACAACCCCAAAAATCAAAGGGTATAAGCCAGTTACATAAGATACTCGGCAAAAATTAGTTACCAGTTAAATAAGATACTCGGTCTAATTGATATAAGCCAGTTACATAAGATACTCGGCAAAAATTAGTTACCAGTTAAATAAGATACTCGGTCTAATTGATATAAGCCAGTTACATAAGATACTCGGCAGCAATTAATTACCGGTTAAATAAGATACTCGGTCTGATCGGGTAAAAAGCCAGTTACATAAGATACTCGGCTGAAATTAATTGCCAGCCATAAGGTACTCGGTCAAAGCATAGCCAAAGATTCCCGAAGGATCCATAAATTCAAAGATGGTTAGTACAAGCAGACGGTCGTCCCATTTAGGCATTGGTCGTACAGTAAAATAAAACAGTAAGAATGTAAGAGTAAATTTTATTCTTATTTTATGTATAGAAAAATACAATGTATGAAAAATATACGAAAAATATACAAGTGTAGTTACAAAAAAGGGCTTGGAAATCAAGAGGAAGGCGCCGGGGGTGGTGAGCTGCTTCTGCCAACGTCAGGGTCAGGCTCCATCACATACTCGCTCAGAAGGCTGTCATCCGAAGGCCACACGATCACATCTTCCTCGTCATCCATCCAGTGACTGTAGTCGGTACCAGGAACGGGCCCCAAGTCGGGTTCTCTCATTGTTGAACCCCGCCCTCTCACTGGCGTAAAAAGTAGGAGAAAGACTCGGCGGTAGGAACCTCAAGGTGCATGGGATGTGGCGTTTTTCCTTTACTTCTACAATACGCCCGCCACTCCTTCATCTGGATCCGAAGAGACTCCAGGGATGTGTCCACATGCTTCCTAATTGAGAGGCTCCAGTTGGCCCGGGCCCGATCAGTCGCCCTGTTCTTCTGCTTAAAAAATTCGCCGGCCGAGACCATTCCCCGCTGGAATTCCTGAAGAAGCAAAGCATCATAGGCTGGAGATCTCTTAAAACGGTCAACGCTTTGTAGCTCCATTTCCAGCCTAGCTCCCTTCGACAGTTCCTTAGCCGTCAGGGCTTGACACTCCAAGTCTTCGATTCGGCGTTCATAAGTGGACTTGGCGTCTTCGGCATTTTGTTCGGCCCGAAGCAAGGCTTCCCGGGTGGATGACAGTTGATCCTGCAGAGTCCTGACCTCCTCCGCAGCAGAAGATGCCCGTTGCTCGGCTTCCATTTGCCGTGCTAAGCACTGATTTAGGAGCATCTGACTCGACTTGGCCTCCTCCTGACGAGCTAACTCAGCCCGAGAGCAATGATCTTCGCTCTCCTTCAATTGGGCTTCTAGCCTTCTTATTTTCTCCGCTTGGGCTTCGCCAGCTTGGCAAGCCCCAGACATCTCGCCACCATCTGCAACAAGTCAGCAGCAAATAAAAGTAAGTAAAAAGGAGGAAAATGAGATTACATGTAAGACCAAGGCGTTGCAAGGCGTTACTTACGTAGGAAGCACTGTTAAAGAAGTTGCAGAGCCGGTCAGATACAGTCCCGGTCCGGAAGTGACTCCAGTGATCCTCCCCAATATAGGCTCGGCCTGAAGCCATGGCCCTTAGCATTGACTCGGGGGTAGGATCATCGATCTGGGGAGGAGAGCCCGAACCGTGTACACCAGCTTTGGGGAGTCCAGCAGAAGAGGCCGCCCGGGGCAAGTCGGTTGAACCACCAGCATTATCTTTGATCTGCTCCTCTGGAGGGACCATGCCCGCTTCTCTTTCAACATCACCCACCCCCTCATCGCCCGATGAAGAATCAACATATGCAACTACTCGGGGAATCTTGGGGTAAGGGCGACCAGAAGAAAACGAGGCTTTCCTTTTCCCGGGCTGCCCTGCTTCAACATTACTGCCTCCGGGGGTGGAAATCGGATCAGCAGGAACTGGAGTCTCCGAGCCAGAAAGATGCGGTTCGGCAGAAGTCGAAACCTCCGGAGCTACCGTATCCGAGTGTCCCCCAACTGCTTTAAAACCTTGAGAGGCAACGTTTGGCAGGTCTGCAGCAGAGGGAGTAGAACGGGATCCGCTGGGAAAAATTGCCTGCTCGGGCTCAGAGGGATCCCCTACCTTCTCCTTCCCCTTGGAAGATGGACCTGCTCGGTCGCCTTGGTCGGGAGAGGTCCTACTTACTCCAAAGTCTTCCGGATCGCCCGCATCCTTCGCAGAACAGGCAGGCGTCCCGTGACCTTGGGTCTCCTCGGGAACATAGTCAGGGACTCCCCCCTCATCATCTCCCTCAGGAGGGTTGTCAGGAGCACTTTCCTCCTACTCTTCGGGAGGAGCTATCCCAACGTCTCACTGACGAAGGGCAGCTTTCCGGCTTGCCTCCACAATACCCTTCATTCGGCGAGCCAGAGCATCGCAGACCACGTCTACCTCAAACACTTCAAAAAAAAAAAGGGGGTCCGAGTTAGCAGACAAACTTAGGAATCAGGTTGCAAATAAAAAATACATACAACAATAAACTTACGGCGTCTGCGGCACACAGAAATCTGAGGGAAGAGACGGGCCTTAATCATCTTCCCCTCTTTGTAGAGATAGGGTTTCCCCCTTTTCTCTAGAGGGCGGACTGCTGCCCGAGCCAAAGTCTTCAGCTCCTCGTCGGTAAAAGCTGAAGTCAGATGGTTCCACTGAGGCGTACAGAAGTACCGAGGAACCCGGCAAGTCATCTGAGTGCCATCCAAGTCAAAGCTGATCGACTGGCCCCAGTCCTTGCCCACAAAAAACCAGCTATTTTTCCAAAATTTGTTTGAGGTAGGGAAGCCCCAAACAAACCCCTTCATCTTCTCCTCCGTGGTCGGCTCGATCTCACCCTTGACCACAACATTTTTTGGATCCATAGCTCGGGCTGAGTCGACTGAAGAAAATAAATCCCGGTCTGCCCCACCGGCCTCAGCGAGTAAAAATGACGGATCTCACGAGGGGTAGGAGGTGGCCGCTTCATTCTATGCCACATGTGCCACATGCACATCAAAATACGGTAACTGTTTGGGGTCAGCTGCGCTGGAGCAAGTCGGGCCTCAGCCAGAAACCACGTGATAAAAGGCTGGAAGGGGAGTGTGACGCCACAAGTAAGCATCGCCCCATAGACCGCCACATGGCTAGGCGGGGGGTTCCATGCAGCCCGACCCTCGGCCGGAACCAGTGAAATCTGGTCGCTGTCCAAGTCAAACCGCCGCATATACTTTATCACCTCTTCGGGACCGACCACGTTCGGCTCCACATCGTAAATACATATATGCTCGGGGGAGAAGGGAATGCGAGCGGCCCTGTGCTCCTCTTCAATGTCGTCCTCGGTGATCCTTTGGGCCACCACTCGGCTTTCTCGAGAATGCGAGTCTTTGTAAACTCTGCGAGTACTCATTCTCTTTCCTGGTCTTCTGCTCGGGCGAATATCAGTACAAGCAGAAGAAGAATCCGACCAAGCTTCAGGCTGGTATGAGTAAGGTGGCGATGAACTGACAGAAGCAGAAGGGATCTCTGAAGCAGGAGGAGCCTCAGAAGTTGCAGGTCTTTCCGAAAAAAGTCCAGAAATGTCAGCTTCGATATAGCGCGGCTGATCAAAACGGGGCTCGTCTAGTAACCTGTGAACAACCGACGCAGTGAAAGCATCATTTCGCTCAATAGCAATCATACCAACAGTAAAAAGATGATATCTAGCTCCAGAATCCATAAAGACTAACCTTGGTGTAGCAAAGAACGAAGACGATGCAGATCGCAGAAGAAGGATCTCCGAGGAAAAATCTGGGGGTTGAAGCAGATAAACTCAAGAACAGCAGGGTTAGAAAAACGGGCTGGTAAACAAAATGGAGCACAGAGAATCAAAAGGCACAGATAAAGTTTCCTTCGAAGAGCACGCGAAGATAATGGAAGAGGAAATAAAAGCGAAAAATGCAAGAAGAAGGTGAAAGTGAAAAAAAAAAAGCGAAACCAAAATATATAGGCGACGTCTCGATTTCAAAAATACCAAAACCCTAGGAGAGGTTGCAGAAAAAGTGGGAAAACAGAGGGGCTTGGATTGATGACGTAGGTTGCGCGCAGGCGAGCAGAAAGGTCACATCCCATAAATACACCGTACCACAGCCAAACAAAGAGGGACAAGTGGCAGCAAGAGAACGTCAGGTGCCGCCAGAGAGCAGAAGCATCGCCATCATAAAGATTTGAAATGATTGATAAATCAAACGTGTGCGGTCGCAATTAAGACACGTCATTTAAAGCTCTGATCCAAACGAGGATACTTTAATGCAGGAAACGACAAATGAGGATTAATCATAAAGAAATATTGAGGTTAAATATTAGACCCGAGAGGGCTTGACTAAGCATGATCGGCTCAAATATTTAAGGGGGTATTGTTATAGGTAAAAATAGTCATGATGGACACGTCATCACCATGGAAGGCCAGGTCAGCAGAGGTCAAGATAAGTCAACTTATGGAGCAGAAACCTCCACGATAACCTACTCGGAAAAGAGGATAAGTAGTCCGACCACAAACAAAGACGATCAGCTTGGGCAGCAGATCAGATTCAGGCACACTCGGGCACACTCGGGCATACTCACTCGGGAAACAATAAAACAGTCGCCAACACTTGCAATCAGCAGCCAGCAGGTCCACAATAAGCAACGATGTGGACCATTAGAGTTTAAAAAGGAAACAAGCAGTTCTCCCGTGAATAAAGGAGAAAGAATCCCGTCCAGAATTGGACACAGCCGAAAAAGGAAAACATAATCTAAATAGGACTAGGAAACCGCTTGAGACTTGGGGGCCACAACACTAAACCCTAGCGGTCACCTTAAAACCCTAGAAACAACATGTATAAATACCCCCTCTATTCATGAACAGGGGGTACGCGAGAAGTAGAACAGAGAGAGAGAGGATCATAGTGCAAAGTTCTTGTAATCGTTCTTTATCGTTCTTCATCTTGTAATCGTGATTCATAGTGGATTTGACTTTGTTGCTAAAGCAACAATCCCGTGGATGTTTCTCCGATCTTTTGGAGTTTTACCACGTAAATCACTTGTTATTTCTTTACAATCTTTGACTATACTCAAGTATAAACTGCAGTAATTCAAAAAACGAATCATTGACTTGGTGATCACCAAAAATCACCGTCAACATTTTTGATATTCTTTTGTCTAAAAATTGATTTCCATGGAGTTGGTACGCCAGCCATAATCAACTCGGCATACTTCATTAAAAAGGCACCACAACTGTTTCTGTTAAATGATGGGATATGTCAAACATTAGTATCTTTCAAAAAGTAAATAAAGTGCATAAAAAGTAAATAAATATGTAAAACATACCCATCATCTTGTTGTGGAATTAGATCACTGTGCATGCTTTCAGCTGTGAATGGGGTGCCATGAGGATCCATCTTGATTTGTTGGTAGTAACCGGCATGCTTCAACATAGATGGCAACAGGTAAATCAGGCCACGAATTTCCTTCAGCCGAGGACTAAGTCCGCTCCTCCGTTCATTCAATGAGTCATATACCATGACTTTTCCTTCCTTTAGAAGTACATGGCATAACAGCCAATGGCCGTGAACGTGGCACAGAATGAGCACCTGTATATACAATAGATACAAATTATTTAAAGAATTAGATAATGACAACGCAACATCATTTCCAACAACTTACTGAATCTAACTGCCACCAAGGTTGAGGGTATAGAAGTTGATGCTTTGTAATATGTCTCAGGATGTCTGAACTTGGCTGGTAATTTTAAAGGAAGGAATTCTGGGTACTCTTCCCAGACATTGACAGCTTTTGGAGACAGATCACTGGTTTTCTTGACCCTTTTTTTTTGATCTTTTTTCCCTTGAGGAGAAGGAGGAGAATTAGTTTCTATTGGTTGACTTCTTTCCTGGTCTTCCTTCTCAAATCAGGCTATGTCCCTCAAGCTGTCCAGCAGTTTCATTTCATTTGCCCACAGCTTGCTTATGCTAGTCTGTCATCAAAAAATACATTCATTAACACATTTTCAGAAACATGCATAAGCACAATTTCAAATACCGTATCATATAACTAGGGTGATATTTACGAAGAAAGATGTGTTCACAAATCCAATCTTTTGCACATAGTTAAGCTCACTGCTCGATCGCCTCCTCCATAGGATATCAAAGTAACTATGAATGTGCTGTGTATATGCAGTGATGTACGTTACGAAATAAGTTACATAAAGCCTTAATAACCAGGAAGAAATATATAGTTAATTATGTTACCAAATCTGATATCCACGTTTCAACGTTGACCAGGTCTTGAAAATGTTGATGCGTCATGGGAATGATTTGACCCGTATAAAAACTATTAAAAAATGAATACATAATATTAGTACAAATATTAAAAAAATGAATACATTGAAATCATGCCAATATAACAGATTACAGGAATGGAATATTACCTAACTTGGTCGTTGTTCTTCAGGAAAGACGTGAACTCAACTAAGTCTATATCTTCCTCATTTGACTTTGACTTTGATTTCTTTGTCTTCTTGGGCATCGGATCTGTGTACGGGGTATCGAGATACCTTGACCGCTTTCGAGCCCTCTGTTTGTCAACGTCTTTATATTCAACATTAGGGTCCGCCTCAGTAAATGCTACCACACTACTGGGGAAGTTCTGGCCAATAAAACATACGGCCGGGGATGGATATTGTTCCAAGTCAATGATGGATTTTTCCCCCGAGTCCTACAAGCAAATTAAATATGTAGTAAAGTACAAACCATTGTTATACTCATATGCATGACAAAAATACTATTATAGAATTGTTCCCAGTCATAAGAGAATTGTTCCCCCTAAACCCTAAGAGAATTGTTCCCATGCCGAACATAATTGTTCCCAGGCCTACGGGAATTGTTCCCTAAACAAGAGAATTATTCCCAGGCCGAACATAATTGTTCCCAAGCCTCGACCATTTACATAACATAAACATTATTATCCTTATGTTATAGATATACATGACAAAACCACTATTATATTTATAGAATGTACCTCGACCATCCTATCACCCTCGATTGTAGTAGACCCAACAACCAAAAGAGCCTCAACAACAACCTCATGTTCCTCAACATCTTGCTTCTTAGTTACTTCTTCAGCATCCTCCTGAACAGTAGCCTTATCACCAGCATCCTCCTCAACAGTAGCCTTATTACCAGGATCCTTCTCAACAGCATCTTTATCACCAGCATTCTCCTCAACAGCACCCCTATCACCAGCATCCTTCTCAACAACATCCTTATCACTAGCATCCTTCTCAACGGCAGCCTTACCACCAACATCCTCCTCATTAGCAGCCTTATCAACACCAACATCCTCCTCATCACCAAACTTATCACCACCAACAGCCTTATCATCGACAACCTTATAACCACTAACATCCTCCTCATTAGCAGCTTAATCAACACCAACATCCTCCGCATCACCGAACTTATCACCACCAACAGCTTTATAACCACCAACATCCTCCTCATTAGAAATCTTATCATTATCAACAGCCTTATAACCACCAACATCCTCCTGATTAGAAATCTTATCACCACCAACAGTCTTATCACCAACAGCCTCATCATTTTGCTCAGTACCCTTCTAAACATCAACATCAATAAATTAGTGGATATTATTAACGACTAAACTATTATATATAAATAAAATATATTTTTCAACAACTTTATGCATCTAACCTTCATCTCATTTCTAATCTTTGCAAATTCATTTTTACAGAAGGTAACGATACGTTGCTTGCTATCAACCATAGCAGCACATAATTCTGCATATAATTCTGGGATTGTGGAAGGCACCTGAATTATGCAATAATTAATACTACAATACATATAAGAATAGCTTACTAAAAGTCTAAAACCAAATAGTGTAGATGGAATCATACCTTACGATTCCTATCGGAGAATAGACGCTTCTTAGAATGGGGGGAATATTCACCTGAAAATGTACTTCTAGTTTTCCTCACAAAACCTCCTATCTCCTGGTTCTTAACAGAAGCGTCAATCCCATCACTGTCATTGTAACCTGTCTGATAATCATCAACTTCATCGTCATCACCACCAACAACCTCTTTTTCCACTTTATTTGGATGTAGAGCAAGAGCCAACTTCTCCTTCTTCTTTACATTTAGTGGATGACACACACGTTTCAGGTTCAATGACTTGAAGTAATCTGTATCATTTTCATACTTTTCAACTTCCCAAACAAATAAAGTCATTTGCATATTGGGAACAAACAATTATTACCGAATTTCCAAAAATAATTATCCCAATATAACTAAAAAGAAAGGGTCATTAAGTACACACCGTTGAATTGAATGATGATTCAATATCTTGAATCCTTCCATCAAATTGCCATCTAGTGAACCATGGATACCCCATACCAACTCTCTTTCCGACGAAATCATCAAAACGAATTATCATCTCATGGCCCATACCTGTACAGTTTCAACTAACTAATATCAATATAGGAAACACAATAACAATTCAACAAAGTATGAAACGGGAAACACAATAACAGTTTTGCTATGTTGAAAATATGCTATATTTCCTTTTTTAAAACTTACCTGAAGTGCTAGAAGGAACCCGGACAAATTGTAGGTATAATACTTCGATTTATTATCTTTCTTCTCTTCCACACTCTTCAGCTTCCCTTTCCCTTTCCCTTTCCCTTTCACTTTCACTTCTACTAACTTCTTGTTCTTCTTCTTGTTCTTTTTCTTCTTGTCTTCTTGTTCTTCTTGTTCTTCTTGTTCTTCTAAGTCTTCTTCTTCTTCTACTGCATTCTTAATTTTCTACAGCTTCCCCTTCTTGTCTTCCTTCTTTGCTTCACCTCTCAGTCGGCGCAGCCGTCCCTTCAGAAAATAAAATGTAAAACTGAATATGTAAGAACCCCATGGGAATTTTTTGAATTCTTCTTCCTTTTCAACTAATGTAAACAGCCACCCCGGGATGGCTGTGGTCTGTCCGTCATCCGTGCCAAAGAATTAGCTCACTATATATATATATATATTCAACTTCTTGTACGCATCTTCACTCTGTTCAGACGTTATTTTCCTCAACGTGGCGTACAATACCTCTGTAGTCCGCCTTTTTCCTTTGAAAATTCTTCTAAGCATAGAATCCTCTGGTACTTCATTGTTGTTAGCAAAACCTTCGGGCAGCTATCCGATATTCAACCCGCTGCATAAACAAAATTCTTCTTGGCCGAAATGGGTTTTCGAATTCCCCAACCCAAACCACATCTCATATTCTCTTTGTCCTTTGGGGTGATTGATTTTTCTTTTCAAAATATTGTGAATAACCTGCCCGTAAAGTGTCAACGGTTCTTTCAATTTCAAATATATACTGAAGGGGCCCTCCTTGAATTTTTCCTCCAACCCAAATTTCTCTAGGACCGACTTCAAGTTTGTAATCAAATACTGTTTACTTCCACTGTTTACTCTCACGGGAACCCAATTCTTATGGTCTGGGAACTGCCACAAGTTTACATTCGAAATTTTCCTCGGCATCTAAACAATGAAAACAAAAGGAAAACATCAGTCCCAGGCTTATGAAAATAAGTCATAGGCTCAAAATTATGCGTTTATCATCAGTCCAAGGCTCACAGATTACATGCATTCTCATTCAACATCAACAGCTGATTCCTAGGCTCACAAAATACATGCATACATGCTCACAAAATACATGCATTACTCTCTACATGCAAAATAAGTCATTTACTGTCTGCAAACGTTTTTCTTCCCTCCCAATACCCAAAACAAAACATTTCCAGTGCAGTTCACAACAATCAATCAATAATGCTTGCCCTTCAAACATAACACACACCCTCCAAATACACATACAAACACGTCAAAAACACAAACAACAGAACAATCTACCATCCCAAAACATATACAAGAACAAACTCTAATAAAAAAAACACAATTTTCAACAAATTAGTACCTTCAATTTGGTTTGCATTTTCTAGGGTTTGGGTGCTTCCTTCAATGCCGATGGCGACGGCGACGGCGACGGCGACGGCGACGGTGACAAGGACAATGATGACCTTCTGCTTATCCTTCCTCTCTCTATTTCTGGTTTGTTGTTGTCTGGGTTTAAGATTTCTTTGTTGTTGTCTGGGTTTGGGTGCTTCCTTCAATGCCGACGGCGACGCGACGGTGACCTTGTGCTTCTCCTTCCTCTCTCTATTTCTGGTTTGTTGTTGTTTGGGTTTGCAATTTCACACAGAGCAGAGTTTTTGTGACGGTGACGGTGACGACGACGAGGGCAACGGCGATCTTCATGGCAACGGCGACCTTCTGCTTCTCCTTCCTCTCACTTTAGGTTTTCTGGTTGTTGTTGTTGTAATAGTTTGTATTCGCACAGAGCAGAGTTTCAATTTTTTTTCAATAGTGTTAGTTTTGTGGGAAATGAGAGGGTATTTCAATCATTTTGTGGGGAATCAGAATGGGAGGGTAATTTAGTAAACTTGATCAAGTTTTATTTGCTCAAACATTTAAGGAGGGTATTTAGGGAATTTCCACTTGAGGGCCATTTAAGGGCATAGTCGTAAATGGGGTTGGCAAAGCGGCTATATATGCAATTTTATTGCCAAGCGGCTATTTCCTAGAAACTGGTTGTTGGGAAAGGCTATTTTCGCCAATTAACCCAAAAAAAAATAAAAATTAGATGGCTTGATAGGTATTAGGCCATATGATACCTATAAAATGGTTCTTGTGCTTGTTTTGAGAATTTTGAATGTGTTGATGACTATTATTCATATTATTGTGGTATTTGTTTATGCGCATTTTCATTGTGTGTTAATGCATGTTCTAAAAAAGTACATCTTGTTTGAGTTTTTTCAGCCTAGGCCAATTATTTAGTTTGGGTTTCGCAACTCAGGTCTGTGTGTTAACTAACAAATTTATAGGGCCCATATTTAAAAAAGTCCAAAAAGTCTTAAAATAAAGTCTAGATAATCCTAATAGTCTATAAATAAAGTTCAAAGACTCTTTCAGAATCCTGAAAGTCTAGTCCATATAATCCTAATAGTCTTTAAAATCATACAAATCCATAAAATCCTTGCACCCTAAAATTGTCTATTAAAATCCTAATCCAAAAAAAAAAAAAAAAAATGTTGAAGAAAGGCTTTTGATATGATAAATCTATTTGAATTGAATGTGAATTTTCGAAGTGTGTGGATTGGGGATTGGAATTAATCCAATCTGGTCCCCTTTTTTACTTTTTTCTTTTGTTTGATTATTTTTAATATCCTTTTTCTTTTAATTTGATTTAAATAGAGAAATTCTTCTTCTTCTTTTTTTGTTTTTTTTTTTTTTGTTTTTTTTTTTTGTTGTTGTTGTTGTGATTTGATCACCACCATCCACATCTAAGATGAATGGTGGAGATCCATCTACCAATTTTTTATATGAATTAATTTTTAAAAAATAAATAAATCTCCACCGTCCATCTAAGATTTGGATGGTAGATATTTAAAACTTTTTTCTTTTTGTATTATATAAATATTTTTTATTAAAAAATCTATTTTTTAGGGTTGATTTCTTGGTTTAAAGACAGAAAAAACCTTGAAACCGTTAAAGTTAACTAATGGTTGACTAACTGATGGACCTTAGGGGTATTTGAAAATATATGGACCAAGCTAGTGAAAAATGGACAAACGGTTAAAAAATAGATAATTCATAGAACAATAGGGGCCCAAATGATAATTTCCTTTTTTTTTTCTCTGTCTACTAAGCTGACTACTGCACATCACCTCTTAGCTGAGTTGGTTGTGGGAGTAGTTATCTCTTGATATGGGAGTAGATATGTGGACTGTACATGTATTATTTGATATCGGCAAGTCTCAACAATTCTATTGTAATAGTTCTTATAATATTTCAAATAAATAAATAAATAAATAATACTAAGCTGACTACTATAAATTACATGATGTATATATACACATTTTAGTATGCAAAATTGGTAAGTTGGGTTCATTTGGCCTTTTGTACAATTACATACATCATACATGTTTGATGTTTTCATCAAGTAAACTGTCATTAACTCATTAAGAAAAAACTACCTAACTTCATCTAATAACCGTTTAATGGACCCTCCATCTATGCATTTATGTCTTCCACAGTATCTTATCATATCATATAATTTAAATATTTTTTGATATATATATATATATATATATATATATATTTACATGGTCCCGTTCATATCAGTGTGAACTGATGTAAATATATAAGGACATTGAATGTGAGTCACTCATTATAGAGAAGTTTTGACAAGTGCATATACACTAAGTCAAAACATGGAAAATGAGTGACTCATATTCAATATCCTCGTATATTTACATCAGTGCACACTGACTTGAACATATATATATATATATATATATATATATATACGGTCTCGTTCCTATCAGGATGCACTGATATAACTTTATCAGAATATTGAATGTGAGCCACTCATTTATAACAGTGATTTGACAAGTGCATACATACCAAGTTAAAGTATGTAAAACGAGTGGCTCACATTCAATGTCCTTATATAATTCTATCAGGATGCACTGATAGGATAATTTCCGTATATATATATATATATATATACAAAAAAATTTTATTGTCAATTCGTCCTGATATAAAATATATCAGAACGAAGAATGTGGACCATTAGATTTACATACTCTGACTCAAAGTGTATGCACTTGTTAAAACTTCTCCATAATCTATGGTCCATGGTTCACATTCTTCATCCTGATATAAAATATAGTGCATATATATATATATATATATATATATATATATATATATACACATTGAAGTATTATACTATTATATAAATTTGGGGTTTTTTAGGTAGGAAGAGGACTTGAACCCGCAACCTCGTGGTGTAGGTGTGAGAGATTTACCATCAAACCAACATCATCTCGTCAAGCGGTTTATTAATTTAAATATTTAACATATTCATTTAACATTTCTTCTATGTAATACATTATTAAAAAATTTAAGTGTCTCTCATTTAATCTATTGAATATATATAATTTAAATATTTATTTTTTATATTCTTTTAACATATCTTTTATTCAATCTATTTATTATATTATTAAATTTGGTAATTGTCCCACATTTAATCTATTTAATCTTTCTATTGTCAATTCGTCTTGACAATAAATATATCAGGACGAAGAATATGGACCACAAATTATAGAGAAGTTTAGACAAGTACATATACTTTGAGTCAAGTATGTAAATCTAGTGGTTTATATTCTTCGTCCTGATATATTTATTGTCAGGATGAACTGATAATAGAAAATATATATATATATATATATTATGGGTAGTATTAACATGTATCCTTAATAAAATACTAAAAAACGAAATATACACACTGTATTTACTATCTTTAATCACAATAAAAGCATAAACAAGATAATAGATACAGTCTGACTTTTTTTTTTTATAGTGTTTTATCATGTGCCCTAAGGGCACGGGTTAATAATACCCATATATTATATAATATCATGTTGTATTATATAAGATAAAAATAGTTTATTCTTATAAAAAAAGTAACAAGTGTTATTTATTTACCATTTCACTTCACTTTGGGTTTTGGTATTTCTCACCGCTTTTTTATTATTATCTATAATAGTTGTCGTCTTGAGGGGTTGAAAACTTAGGATGGAAGACTTTAAGGGCGCGTTCGGTAACGTTTTCGTTTTCTGTTTTTTATTTTTATTTTCTATTTTCGTTTTCTGTTTCTGTTTTTTGTTTTTAGAGTTTGAAAACGTGTCTGGTAGCAATTATTGAAAACAATATCCTGAGAATGAAAACATAAAAAACATTTCTGGTAGAATACTTTAGAATTAATTAATATAACAAAATTAATTTTTTTATATAACAATTTTTTTTTAAAAAAAAATAGGTAGTTGGATCACCATCTCGGTAGTTAAAAAAAAAAAAAAAAAAGGTAGTTCAATATTGTATTATATAATAATAATTAAAACTAAAATTAAAATAAATAAATAAATAAATTTAATTTACTTAACAAAACCCTACTCCATTCATCAGACCACTCCTCCCACATCTCTTCATCATTATCTTCATCAAAATCACCAACCACCAAACCCTAACCCACCGAATTCACAAGCCACCGCCCTACGATGCGCTCTATGATGCGCTGATCTTCCCTTGTCAAGGAGATCGAACCCAACCAAACCAGCTCCTCCCGCTGCCGATCTCCTCTCTCTCTCTCCTCTCTTCTATCTCTATTTCATCTGGTGGGAAGGAGGTGGTGTTTGATTATCCTAAAATAACGATGTGGGTTTGTTTGTTGAAAGATGTTGAAGATGATGGTTTCGATCCGGGTCCTGATGATGGTGTGGGTGGTGACGGTGCTGGGTTCGAAGGTGGCAGGGGATGGTGCCGGCGGCGGGGGATGGTGGCAGTAATGGGTTCTTCATGAAGATCCATATTTTTTCAACCTTTTTTTTTTTTTTTTTTTTTTTGATCTCTTCTTCAACCAGATTTTTTTTATTTTAATTTTTTTGGGTTTTTGGATTTGTACTTTTTTCTTAATATTTTTTTTTTGTATAAATCCTTGAAGATCCAGGAGATTGATTTGGTTTGAGTAAATTTTATTGTTAAAAAAGTTCTTCAACTTTCAGATTTTGATGAGTATGTGATAAGAATAATGAGAACAAGAATACTGAGAACGATAAATTGTTGTTCTCAATGTTCTTACATTTTTATTCATTAAAACTAAAAACTGTTCTCAGTGTTCTCAAATTTTGTTTTTGAAAATGTTCCACTGAACAAGTTTTGTCTATTTTTGCAACTCAAAAAACAAAAAACGTGTTTCAGAAATTGTTGACGGTGATTTTTCGTGGTCACCTAGTCAACGATTCGATTTCGATTTATTTCAGTTTATGAATGGGAATGGTTGAAGATATTAAGGATGAAAAGAATAACAGCAAAGATACGTGGTAAAACTCCGATGACCGGAGAAACATCCACGGGTTGTCGCCTTAGCAACGAAGCAAAATCCACTATGAAAAGCTATTACAAAATACTGCACTCAGGTCTCTCTTGTTAGTTCTTGCGTACCCCTTATTTTGTGTGTTACATGAGTATTTATACATAATGTTACTAGGGTTTGTGGGCGCCGCTAGGGTTTGGTGTTGTGGTGCCCAAGTCTTGGGCGATTCCCCAATCCTAGAAGGATTCTATTTCCTTCTTTGAGTGCAACATATTTCCTGATTCGTTGAATCGGAGTTTGGGACTGATTCATTCTCCTTTATTTACGGGAAACTTATTTGTTTCCTTGTTGAATTCTGGGCAGCTACATATTTGCTTATTGTGGGGATGCTGGTTGTTGATTCTGCCCACACGTTTGGAATGTGAATGCTGGTGACTATCTTTTTTATTGAATCCCGAGTATGCCCAAGCAGGTTTTGCTTTCCGAGCTGGTTCTCTTCATTTGTAATCGAGTTGCTTTAATCTTTCCCGAGTACATTACTTCAGGGGGGTTTCTGCCCTTTCGAGTTGACTTCTCTTGACTCCTGCTTACGTGGCTTTTTATGGTGATGACGTGTCCTTTACGCCGATTTTTACCTATAACAATACCCCCTTAAATATTTGAGCTGACTGTCCCAAGTCAGGTCTTCTCGGGGAAAATATTTAACTTCGTACACTTCCCATTGTTATGACTTGTCTTTGTTCGTCATTTTCTGCATTAATGTATCCTCGTTTGATTCGAAGCATTAAATGACGTGTCTTAATTACATCCTCACGCATTCGATTTGCCACTCATTTCAGAAATCTCTTGATGGTGACGCTTCCGCTCTTCGATGGCTCAAGGGGCTCTCTGGTTGCCACCTGTCTCCTTCTGTTTGGCTGTGGTACAATGCATTTATTAGACATAACCTCTCTGTCTACCTGTGCGCAGCCCATGTCACAGCCCACGTCCCTTTGTTTTCCCGCTTCTCCGCGTTTCACCTAGGGTTTTGGTCTTTTTTGAAATCACTGTCTCGCCTATATATATTGGCTTGCACTTATTTTCACATCTCTATTTCTTTCTCTACCATCTTCGTGTTTCTTCGAGAGAGAGGTTCATTTGCATCTGTTTATTTTTCTGGGTATTTTGTTCTGTTCTTCGACTCGTCTTCAACTCGTCTTCTTAGTCTTGCTTTGCCGAGATAATCAGCTTCAACCCCCAGACCTTTTCTTGAAGACTCTTCCTTTGTAGTCCGTGTAACTTCAGTTTTCCGGTATATCAAGGTTAGTTCTCATGGATTCTGCAGCTAGGTACCATCTTTTTACTGTTGGTATGATTGCTATTGAACGAAATGATGCTCTCACTGCATCGGTTGTCCACGGGTTACTAGAGGAGCCTCTCTTCAATCAACCGCGTTTCACTAACGCCGACGTTTCTGGACTTTACCATGAAAACCCTACTACTTCCGGAGTTCCTCCTACTCCCGAAGTTCATTCTGTTTCTTCTGGTTCCGTAACCCCCGAGTCTTACCATCCCGAGGAGTCTTACCATCCCGAGGAGTCTTATCATCCCGAGGTTTAGTCGGATTCATCTACCTCTAGCCCTAGTTCTATTCAGCCGTGGTGGAGGCGAATGGGGAAGCATGGTAGCAAATGCAGGGTGTATAAGGACTCCCGTTCGTGAGAGTCGAATCGGGACTCAGAGATTGAATGAGAGCGACGTGGAGGAGGAGCATCGAGCAGCTCACCTCGTTTTTTCCCCCGATCAACCATGCGTTTACGATGTTGAGCCGAACGTGGTTAGTCCCACCAAAGTCAGCAAATACATAGGTCGATTTGACCTGGATACCGACCGCGTTCAGTTGAGCCCGACTGACGGTCGCGCGGCATGGAACCCCCCGCCGAGCATGGTGCCTGTTTATGGGGCAATGCTTTCTTGGGGCGTGACTCTTCCACTCCAGCCTTTCATTACTTGGTTTCTTGCAGGAGCCCAACTCGCCCTTGCTCAGTTGACCCCGAATAGTTATAGGATCTTAATGTGCATATGGCACCGAATGAAGCGGCCACCTCCTACTCCTCGCGAGATCAGGCACTTTTATTCATTGAGGCCGTTGGGCAAGTCGGGAATTTATTTTCTTTACTCGACTAAGCCCGAGCATTGGATCCCTAAGGACGTGGAAGTCCGCGGCCAAGTTGAGTCGACCACTGATGAGAAGATGAAGGGTTTTGTCTAGGGATTCCCTTCTTCTAACAAATTTTGGAAGAACAGCTGGTTCTTCGTCGGCGGTCATTGGGGCCAATCAGTTTCTTTTGACCTTGATGAGGCTCGAGTGACGTACAAGGTCCCTCGATATTTTTGCTCTCCTGAGCGCTGTAACCGAGCGACTCCGACTTATACTGATAGCGAGCTTGTGGCTCTGGCCCGAGCTACGGTGCGGCCTTTGGAAAAAAGAGGTAAATCGTACCTCTACAGCGAGAGCAAGATGATAAAAACTCGCCTTTTTCTTCAGATTTCTGCCCATCAGCGACGCCGTGAGTTTTCCTTGTTTCATTTCCATGTTATTTTTTGCCTAACTTTCTTTTTGTTTGGTCGGCTCAATAATCACGAGTTCCTTCTTTTCTAGTGTACGATGTAGATATCGTTTGTGACGTTCAGGTGTGCCGGATGAAATCTATGGTTGAAGCCAGTCGGAAAGAGGCTTTGTGCCAAGAAGATGCTGGATTGCACCTCCAGAAGGTGATTCTAACGAGAGTTCTCCAGAAGACACCCTTGAGGAGGAACATAATGAGGGTGTTCCCGAATACACACCTCAAGAGACTCGCGGTGCCGGTGAGGAGGTTGGGGAGTCTTATAATGTGCCGTGGGATGCTGAGCCAGTTAGAGAGCCTCTTGGTGCAGTGGCCCCCGAAGTTTCGGTCCCTCCCGAATCAATCCCTGTTCCATCTCCTGCGGGTGGTGATGCTGAGTTGAGGCATCCTGATCCGAATTCTGAGGATCCTGCTGCTGATTTGAACACTCACGGGAGGCAGCCTGGGAATGAGCGGGACCACTCGCCTAATAATCAGAGCAATCTGAGGGGTCCTGTTTTGGATGAAGCGGCTGCCACGTCTCAAAGCTTCGACGGGGCCGGGGGGGCCTCTGGTACTGCACCAACTTCTGTCCCCGAATCACCTGGTGTTGGGGTTGATGTTGAGGTGGAGGATCCTGCTTCCGGCCTTGACACTCGAGGGAGGCAATCCGGAAAAAGGAAGGCTTCTTTTTCTCCTAGGCGTCCTGCTCCCAAGATTCCTCGGGTGGTTGCCTATGTTGACTCGTATTCGGGCGATGAGGAGACTGGCGTTAGGGCTGAAGATAGGCTTTTTCCTTCACCTCCCAGAGATCATGTTGAGACTCGGGCTGGAGGCTTTGACGGCTCATTCCCCCAAGCTCAAACATCTGCTGTCATGCACGATGCTGGTGCTGGTGGCCCGGGTTTGCCGAGTCTATGTTGAAAGCCATATCCTTGGGCCATGCTTATATTGGGGAGGATCATTGGAGTCGCCTCAGGGTTGGCACTCCGTCTGACCGACTCTACAGCTTTTCCAACAGCGCTTCCTATGTGAGTAATGCTTCAACTTATGTGTATAATTTTGTATTTTTCTTTTGTTGCTGTTACTTTACTTAGTTATTCACTTTTGATTTGCTATAGAAAGGTAGCCGAGATGTCTGAGGCCTACCGAACCAGTGAGGCCCGGGAAGACAGAATAAAGCGGCTGGAAGCCCAATTAAAGGAGAGCGAAGATCGCCGTGCTCGAGTTGAATTAGCTTGTCAGGAAGGGGTTAGGTCAAATCAGGTGCTCCTGGATCAGTGCTTGGCACGCCAGATGGAGGCTGAGCAAAAAGCATCTTTTGCTGTTGAGGAAGCCAAAACTTTGCAGGATCAATTGTCATCCACTCAGGATGCTTTACTCTAGGCCGAGCAGAACGCTGAAGACGCCAAGTCATCTTACGAACGCCGAATCGAAGACTTGGAGGGTCAGGCTTTGAAAGTCAAGTCCCTATCGAAGGAAGCTAGGTTGGAACTGGAGATACAGGGTGTTGATCGTTTCAAGAGATCTCCGGCCTATGATGCTTTGCTTCTCCGAGAATTCCAGCAGGGGATGGTCTCGCTTGGAGAGTTCTTCGGTATGAAGAATAGGGCGACTGATCGGGCCAGGGCCAACTGGAGCCTCTCCATAAAAAAGCATGTGGATACGTTTCTGGAGTCTCTTCGGATCCAGATGAAAGAGTGGCGAGTATATTGTCGTAGTAAAGGTAAGGCGCCACATCCCATGCACCTGGAGGTTCCCACTGCCGATTCCTTCTCCACTTTTCACACTTGTGAGAAAGCGGGGATTGATGGTGAGAACCCTGATTTGGGACCCGTCCCTGGGACTGACTATAGTGCCTGGATGGATGATGAAGAAGAAGATGTGATCATATGGCCCTTTAACGATAGCCTTCTGAGCGAATATGTGATGGAACCCGACCCGAGCGACGACGGGAGCAGCTCACAACCCCCAGCACCGTCTTCTTGATTTTTTATTTAATTTCTTGTAATGATCTATGTATTCACCTTTACTCATATATATATGAATCTTTAATTCTTACGTTGTTCCGCTGTTTCTAACTTCTCTGCACTCGGATGTCTTACGGATTTTTGGAAATCCCTAGTTTTACTTTGGCCGAGTATTTCATTAAATTAATTAACTGAGTATCTTATTTAACTAGCAATTAATTAATTTAGCCGAGTATCTTATTTAACTGGCATTTGTTTTTCGGCCTTTTATTAAGGTCGCTTTACCTCAACGTCACGCCGAGGCTCACCACGACCATACGTTAAGGTCCTTGCACAAGTCACATAGGACGTCTCCTGATTTTGTTTATGCAAGGTTTTGCCAAATCGTTGGGGTAATATGTACCGGCCAACACAGCTGCGCATCTCACTAGCCTTTCTAGCGGCGCTCCGAGCAGTTTTCCAGTTACCCTGGTGCCTCGGTTTTGCCTTTTTACTTAAGGGATGCGTTCACATCGTCTTAACTAGGCAGGCACGCTACTTTAGCTATTTCGCCCTTCGAGCACTACTCGTCTGCTCTTTCGCGGCTTCATAGCGCCTGAATTTTATTCTTTTTTTTTGGAGTTTATTTTGTCGGCTTTTAAGTGGCCGCTGCTGAAGTGTTGCTCTTTGATCATGGAACCTATCGACTCCACTGTGTAACTTTTTTATTAGCAACTGATCTTTATTAGATAATCAACATGGTAATGAAATCAACAAATAAATCTGAAGTAATCAATGTGAATCTAAAACTGAACTAAAGCAGAATAAATTAACATAAAAACCAAGGATGGATTCCTTAGGGATAGAAAGTCTTGAGATATTGTGCGTTGCATGGTCGGGGTACCAGGCTACCCTCTGGTCGGGCTATCATGTAAGCCTTGTGCCCCGCGATTCCTTTGATGATGTATGACCCCTCCCACTTGTCGGCAAGGGATCCTGCTGATTTGTCTTTGGTATTCGGGGACACTCTCCTTAGTACTAAATCTCCGAGCTGAAATCTACGCTCCCGAACATGGGAATTATAGTACCTTGCAGCCCTTTGCTAGTACGCGGCATTTCTTATTTGTGCTGCATCCCTAACTTCCTCGAGTTCGTCTAAGTTCTGCTGCAGCATGTTTACATTGTGCTCGGCCTATATAGTTGAACCCTAGGGGATGTAAAAGTTACTTCTGTTGGGATAACAGCCTCCGTTCCAAATGCCAGTGCAAAAGGAGTTTCCCATGTGGATGACCTTACGGTTGTTCGGTATGCCCATAGTACCTCGGGTAGTTTGTCTGCCCAGCTACCTTTCTTTGCCTCCAATTTTGCTTTTAGTGTGTACTTAATCACTTTGTTCACAGCTTCGGTCTGGCCATTGGTTTGAGGGTGAGCAGGTGATGCGTAGTAGTTTGCGATCTTATACTCTTTGCGCATTTCTCTGAACTTGATGTTGTCGAATTGGGTCCCATTGTCTGTTATGATGATGCTCGGGATCTCGAACCTATATATTATGTTCTTTCTGACAAAGCTAGTGGTGTTTGACTCGGAGATGTGCACGAGTGCCTCCGCTTCTGCCCACTTGGTAAAGTAGTCCACTGCCACAATAGCGTGCTTTGCACCTCCCTTTGTTCCTGTGGGCATTGGTCCTATCAGATCGAGGCCTCACATGGCAAAAGGCCAAGGTGAGGTTAAGCTTCTGTGTAATTCTGGGGGTCACCGAATGTCATTTGCTATTCTCTAGCATGTTTCGCAACTCTCCACGAATCGCTGCGCCTCCGCGAACAGGGTCGGCCAGTAGAATCCTTGTCTAAGTACCTTGTGTGCTAAGCTCTTACCTCCAGTATGGTTCCCGCATACCCCACTGTGAACATCTTTTAGGATTTTTCTGGTTTCTTCGTCGGCAACACACCTTTGTAGTACTTTTGAGAACCCTCTCCTGTATAATTCTCCCCTTAGAGTTGTGTACCAAGTTGACATGTATTTGACGCGTTTAGCTTCCATAGTATCTTCCGGTAATACGTTTTCCTCCAAGTACTTTCTGAGCTGGGCTGTCCAGTCACCTGGGCTTGGTCGGATCTCTGTTATCATAACTTCCTCGGGTTCTGCTGTACTCGGTTTAGTCAGGTGCGCCACCGGTGTTGCTTTGGACCTGATGCTCATGGTGGCTGAAGCTAATTTTGATAAGGCATCTGCTTTTTCGTTCTCTTCCCGAGGAATCTGACGGATTTTGTACATTTTAAACTTTCTGAGCAACCTCTTTGCGATGTCCAAGTAAGCTATCATGTGTTCTTCCCTTGCCTGGTATTCGTCCATTACCTGGTTAACCATAACTTGTGAATCGCTATAAATTTCCAACTCATCTGCTCCCAATGCTATACAGACCCTCAAGCCGGCCAACAAAGCTTCATACTCTGCTTAATTGTTGGTTGCCTTGAAATCGAACCTCATGGCACACTCCACAGCGTCTCCTTCCGGGGTTGTTATGACTATTCTCGCCCCGCTGCCATGTGTGTTTGATGACCCGTCTACATGCAACTTCCATTGAAATTCACTTGCCTGTTCATCTTCCATTATCCTCCTTACCTCGGCATCCGGCTCGATGAATTCTGCTATAAAATCTGACACTGCCTGCCCTTTGATTGCTGCTTTTGGCGTGTACCTGATGTCGAATTCGCTGAGTTCCACCGCCCACTTGGTCAATCTTCCTGACAGCTCCGGCTTTTGGAGGATGAGTTTCAACGGGCAATCCGTGTATACCTCTATTGTATGCGCTTGAAAATATGGCCTCAACTTCCTGGCTGCTGTGATCAGGGTCAACGCTATTTTTTCAGCTGGCGAATACCTGGTTTCGACCGGTAGCAACGCCTTGCTTATGTAATACACTGGCCTTTGTACTCCTTCCTCTAACCGAATCAATACCGAACTTGTCGCCACTTCTATAACCGAGAGATATAGGTACAGTGTCTCCCCGGCTACCGGTTTTGAAAGAATGGGTGCTCTTTCTAAATACTCTTGCCACTTCTAAAAAGCTGTTTCACATTCGTTACTCCATTCGAGCCATTTTCCCTTTTTTATTGCTCTGAAGAATGGGGCACATTTGTCTGTTGATTTGGCTATGAACCAGTTAAGCGATGCAAGACATCCCGTCAGCCTCTACACATCCTTCAATGTCTTTGGTGAAGCCATTTCTTCTAAAGCTTTAATCTTCTCGGGATTTACCTCAATTCCTCTTTGGTGCACCTGAAACCCTAAAAACCTCCCTGACGGTACTCCGAACACACATTTACTTGGGTTGAGTTTCATATTGTACCTTCTCAGGACATCAAAGGTTTCCTTCAAATCTTCTGAATGTCTTTCCGCCGTGGTGCTTTTGGTCAACATGTCGTCCATATAGACCTCCATGTTTCTCCCAATCTGCCGAGCGAATATCCTATTCACCAACCTCTGATACATCACCCCAGCATTCTTTAATCCGAATGGTATCACCTTGTAGCAATACAATCCCTGATCCGTGGTAAAAGCTATTTTTTCTTCATTTGCCTTGTTCATCCGGATCTGATTGTATCCCGAGTAAACGTCCATGAAACTCAGCAGTTCATGTCCTGCTGTCGCATCTACCAATTGGTCGATCCTTGGCAGTGGGAAGCTATCTTTCGGACAAGCTTTGCTTAAATCTGTGAAATTTACACACATCCTCCATTGATTATTCTTTTTCTTGACCAACACCACATTGGCCACCCACTCTAGGTATTTGACTTCCCTTATTGACCCTGCAGAAAGCAACTTTTCCATCTCTTTCTTGATTGCGATGCTTCTCTCTGGATTGAACAATCTTCTCTTTTGTACCACTAGGCAGAACCCTGAGTCGATGGAGAGATAATGAGATATCACCTTTGTGTCTATCTTGGGCATATCTCTATGACTCCAAGCGAAAACATCCTGATATTCCCTCAGCAATGTGATGAGTTTGGCTTTGATCTCCCCGCATAGGCTTGCTCCTATCTTCACTATCTTACTCAGCTCATCCGGGTCTAATATCACTTCTTCGGTCGGCTCATCTTTTTTATTTTCAGGCTCTTCTCTAGGGTCTAGTTCAAATTCCTTCGGTGCTTCTGCTTGCTCCTTAGGTTCATTGGTTTGCTCGGCCGATATGGCGTATAATTGATGTACTTCCCTATCTTTGTAAACTAGCAGATTCGTCATTCGCGCCATCTCTTGTGATCCCTTGACCACGCCTACCCCATACTCAGTAGGGAATTTCATCATGAGGGCATACGTTGCCGCTACCGCCTTTGCTTTATTCAGCAATGGTCTGCTGAGCAAGGCATTGTATGGCCAATTCTCTGTATCTACTACCACAAAATCGAGTAACACTGTCTTCTGACAAGGGGCCTTCCTGATCTTCACTGGTAATTTTACTGAGCCGAGTGACCTTACTTCTACCCCGCCAAACCCTCTGAGTGGGGTATGAAAGGCATGTAAGTCTTTTCTATTTAGTCTTAACTGATCGTACACCTCTGCACTTAAGATATCCGCTAAGCTTCCATTATCAATCAAGATCTGATGAACCTCCCTATGCCCAATTCGAGCACTGATGACCAACGCATCATTTGGTTTTACATCTACTCCGTGAGAATCAGCCTCTGTGAAGATGATTGGATCCCATCCTTCCTTGATCCTTTTCGGATCGGGTTCAATGGAGTTGACGTTGAGGTCTCTTCGGGCTTCCATGGCTTCCCGAATTTCCTGGGTTCTCTCCCTGTTACTTTTGCCTGTTGCTGGCCCACCAAAGATGGTGTTGATTGCTCATTCATCTCCGACTCTCTTAGGACTCAGCTTCCTTTCTCGTCCACCCTGTCGGCTATCTTTCTGTCCATTTGCCTTCTCAACTTTTTTCAGGACGATGTCCTTTAAGTGTCCTTCTCGGATGAGGGTCTCGATGTGATCCCTTAGCTGTAAGCACTTGGATGTTTCGTGTCCGTTCTCTTTATGGAATCTGCAATATTTGGTGGTGTCCCTCCGAGCATAAGTTGACTGCTTATGTGGCTATTTGGACATATTCTTTTCTTCTAAGATAGCTAATACCTCCTCCTGGTCCTTCTTCAACGGGATGTAATTCGTATATCTGCCTGGAATTTTTGGCGCGGTTGATCGGTTTTTGGATCATAAGCCCGGCGGCCATCCCGTCCATCTCGTGCTTTATTCTTTGGCTTGTCACCTTTGTCTAGCGCTCTAGCTTGGTCTTTTGTTTTGGCTCCCTCTGGACGAGCTCCATGCACAAAGTAACCTCCCGTCGCAATTTCTTCCTCCTCGGCTACGGCGTAACCCCCAGCCATGTTCATCATGTCTGCATAACTGGTTAAGCGAGCTCTTCTTAAATCGAAGGATAGCTGGCCGTTCTGAAGGTTATTGATGAAGGCTGCAATGATGGCTTCATCGTTCGCACTCCCTATTTCCGACACTTCCTGACCGAACCTTCCCAAGTATTTTTTCAACGACTCGTCTTTTCCTTGTTTGAGCTAGGACAAGTGAGCCACTGATTTCTTCCTGTGTACATTCCCGAGGAACTGCCTTGAGAAGGCTTTACTTAGTTCGCTGAAGCTGCTTATGCTCACTGCTGGTAATCTACCGAACCATCGAGAACCCAGATCCCCCAGAGTTTGTGGAAAGTTCAAACATAGCAGTGCGTCATTGTGGACGTATTGCGCCATGGCGCTCCTATACCTCCGGACGTGTTCTTTTGGGTCAGTATCTTTCTTGAACAGCTCTACGGGTGGCATCCTGAATCTCTCCGGGAAAGGCATCCTCAAGACTCCATTGGTGAAAGGGCTTCCGGATTCGTCGTCTGACAACTCATTATGCCCATATCGCCTGACTAAAGCATCCATTTGTCGACGATTATTCTGAACCTCCCGAGTCAAACTCTGTATGAGTATGTCCCTGTCTCCTTCTGGTTCCCCCATCGTATTGAAATTTTGACTTATGGTCAGCTTTTGGCCCCTTTCCTCCGGATTCATTTCTCTATGTTCTCGGTTTAGGCCATGCAACCGAACCGTGCCCCTTTAGCGTTTGCGATGATGATTCTAATCACTTTCCTCCGAGGACGATGACCGATCTCTCCGGTGAGTACGCCTCCTGGGACGGTCTCGACCCTTGGCCATCCGATCTTGGTCATACCCTCTGTCAGAGTCATTCTCTTCTCTATGCTCCCTACTACCTCTAGCTAGCCTTTCGGACACAATTTCTGGCCTATCTGTAGGATCTCATCTTGCTTTTAGGGGTGCGTCAGTCGTTGGTATCACCACCGTGGAACGCAATCTTGTTGCTTGTTGATTTGGGGCGGACAGATTGCGAGGCGACATCAGACCCTCCGTAGTGGAAAGGTCAATCCCTTGCCTTGTTGCGTCTGATATAAGTTGCTGCAGAGAAACACGGAATCGTTGCACAATGTCTTCAATAGTTGTAGGGAAACGTTGGATACCAGCCAGGGCAGCTGATTGGTCTGCCGTTGTTGCGGTTGCATCTGCAGTATTGAGGGTGGTGTCATCCTCCAGCTCGTTATTTGGCAGACCTTGACTGTATCTGGAATCGCTACCATCTCCTTCGCCAGCCATTGTTTCACAAGTCTTCTGATTCCCACCCCCCCCCCCCCCCTTCTTCTAATGCCAATTGTTGACGGTGATTTTTCGTGGTCACCTAGTCAACGATTCGATTTCGATTTCAATTTCGATTTATTTCATTTTATGAATGGGAATGGTTGAAGATATTAAGGATGAAAAGAATAACAGAAATGACGTGTCCTTTACGCCGATTTTTACCTATAACAGAAATGATACCGAACGCGCCCTAAGTCTTTTTGGATTTTTTTTTACCTCTTGATTAATGCACTTCAATAAATAAATAAATAAATAATAGGTTTTTTACGAGGAAGTGACAAGTGCATGTCTATAATATATTATTAAATATATTTTAATTTAAATATTTAATTTAAGTTTTTGATATCCTTTCTATTCAATCTATTTAATATTAGTAAAAATTTTAAGTGTTCCTCATTTAATATATTATTATATAAATATATTAATCTAAAGATTTAAAATTTTATGTTCTTTTGACATTTCATTTATTCAATCTATTTAATATTAGTAAAAATTTTAAGTGCTCCTCATTTAATATATTATTATATAAATATATTAATCTAAAGATTTAAAATTTTATATTCTTTTGACATTTCATTTATTCAATCTATTTAATATATAATAATTTTGTTTAAGTGTCTCTTTTTTAATTTATTTAATATATATATATATATATAAATCTAAATATTTATTTATTCATGTTCTTGTTGCATTCCTTCTATTTAATCTATTCAATATTTTATTAAATTTTTAACTGTCTTTCATTTAATCTATTATTATATATATATATATATATATATATATATATTAATGTAAATTTTTAATTTTATAATAATAATAATAATAATAATAATAATAATAATATAGTGATAAACTTGTGCTATTCAAAAAAAAAAAAAAAAAAAAAAAAAAAAAAAAAAAAAAAAAAACTTGTGGATATGGGTGTAAACACCATTTAAAATATACAAGAGTTTGTGTATAGTAGCAAAGTCTTTCATAGATTTTCTAACGGCAATAAGGTAGCATGATACAGTATGATAAGGTTTTTAAATAAAGCTTGTGAATTGTAGAGGTTGACACACTTGTATTAATAACATTATAGTGCTCCTTTTTATTTCCCTCTTTTTAGTAAGTATATAAGGAATAAATGTAATTTTCTTCAGTTAAGTTTTTGAATCCTTAATGAAAATTGACAATATGAGGTTGATCTGGTGGTAAAATCCCTCACACCTGCACTATGAGGTAGTGGGTTTGAGTCCTCCTTCCTCCCTAAAAAATCTCGAATTTATGTAATAGTATAATTCTTCAAAAAAAAAAAAAAATCCTTAATGAAAATTAGACCTGTTTATTCTGTTTAAGTCTAAATGAATTTGAAATCATATATAGTAGCTTAATTCCAATCAGGGCAGAGCTACCTAATGACGAGGGGAGCCACTGCCCCCCTGAAGTTTTACGATTTTATAAAATTTTCTCTTAAATTCACTACTAAAAAAACCTTAATAGATGACAGTTTTTGGATGACAGTTTTTTTTCTTAACAGTTAAAAACTATCATAAATTATGTTTTTTTTTTCTTGATAGTTTTTTTTCTTGACAGTTAAAAACTGTCAAGAAATGTAAATATATATATATATTTTAAAAATTCATTATTTAATATTTAATAATAATATTTAATTAAATAACATTTTTTATATTTATAATAACCATCTCCCTCACCGCCGGACCATAGCCCGTTGCCATCGCCGACCGCCACTGGCCACCCATCGCCGACGTTCGTCCATTCCAAAAATACCCTCCTTTCCAAAAATAATATATTATATTAATGATATATAAATATATATTATATATATTATATATATTATTATTATATATTAATATTAACGATATATAAACATATATAATATAATATATTTATATATTATATTATTATATAAATTATATATATTATACTATTATATATATATATATATATATATATTATTACATATATTATATAATATATATATATATATTATATTATTATATATATTATATGTTATTACATATATTATATAATATGTATATTATATATTATATTATATAAATATATTATTATATATAATATATGTATTATTATATGTATTATATATTATATATTATATATATAATATATTATTATATTAAATAACATATAATTATATGTAATACTTTTATATTTTATTATTATTATCCATAATATATCATGTTATTATGAATGTTTTATAATTATGGGTATTTTGGTTAAAATACATTTAACTCTATTCCATTCCATTATTAACCAAACAAAATAATACCGATTCAGAGACTAATTCTAAAGTTCCAACCAAACAAAAAACTTAGTTTTCCTTTTCTTTCAATTCTCATTCTCATTGCCATTTTGATTACCATTCCAACATGTAACTAAACGTGAGTACGTGACCATAGAGTATTGATCAATAACTCGACTATATTTTTTTTAAATATATTTTTATTAAAAGTTTCAATAAATATTTTTTAATATATATTTGTAGTAGAAATTAGAAATTTGATTAGTTGAATAAATTTAAATTTATCTTAAAATGTTTTTTTTTATTTTTTATTTGTAACAACTCATATAGGTTATATATAAGTATTGTTCAATTGTTAACACATCAAATGTTGTAGTCAAGTGGTAAAGACTTACAACCTTTTTAACTTGAGGTCACAAGTTCAACTCTAATTGTCATTATTATCATAGGTGGCCATGTGGAGGTCCGGCGATCGGCTAGCAGGCTGGGGCCGACACCGGTGGCCGAATTGTGTAATAAATATTAAAAAAAAAAAAAAATGTTATTGTTGACAGTTTTTAACTATCAAGGATTCTTGAAACAGTTTTTATAACTGATTTTAATTGTCAAGAAAAACATTATTTCATATGTTTTTATCCTTATTTCATATTTAATTTTTCTAATTCTTTTATTGATTACAATGTTAATAATTTCCTCTTAATCATAGAGAATATATTTGATTCTAAATATATTATTAAAATAGTTTTTGGATATTAGAAAAATATAAGTAATACAGTTTAAAATTCTAACTCTTAAACACTATTACTGAATCTTGAATTAATAGCCATAAATTTTAGTATATATTATTTTTAGAGTAATTCTAGACATAACCCCAACTAGTTGTGTGTCGATTGATAAATGGATATATACATATTAATTATGATTTATTTCACTTGTCACATTTATATGGATTAAATTGTCTAAGTTACAAGTTGAGATATGATTTGGAATATTTAGCATTAATGTTCTTATTTTTATTATGTTTTCATCATATTCAAGAATCATTTTAAATGTTTTTCATAAATGCATAAATTAAGATAATTTATCTCAATAAAAAATTATTATTCGTTTTAAATAATTAATAAAATAAAAAAAATTTTAAAATATAAACAACAATATTTTTTAAATTAATGTTTTGTTTAACATAACTTCTAAGATATATGTCGATTTTACTTATTATTTCACACAAGATGAGGTTAGTCCGGTGGTATGTCCCTCACACCTACATTATAAGGTTATGGGTTCAAGTCTCTTCCCTTCCCTCAAAATCCCAAATTATTGTAATTTAAAAAGAAAAAGAAAAAAAAAAAAAAAAAAACTCATTATTTCACGGTGCCCTTCTGAAATATAATCCTGGTTTTGGCTTTGTCTTTGATTCCAATTGCATATGATGTGATAATTTAGAGTAGAGTAAGGTAAATGTGTTCAATTAATGAGTTGATGCTGGTCCAGACGATGGAAATTGATTTGAAAAGAAAATGGATTCTTGCAATCAAATTAAAGTCGAGTACTTGGTAATGCTGCAGCGATGTGGTTTCCTTCCTTTTTGTGTTGAGTCGGATGTGCTTACTGTGGTGAATCAGATCAATTTGGGAATCCCTGTGAACTCTAGTTGGGGAAACATTGTTAGTGATATTCACAATTCTATGGCTGAGCAGGGGTTGTCTTCCATTTCTTTTGTTAACAAAGGTATGAACATGGTTGCTACTGATCTAGCTAGGCAGGCCTTGTTGCGTATGAAGGATGTCATCTGGCCGAGGCACTCTATCTGATTTCCTCTGTTCCTTTGTTTCCTTCTTGTTTTCTCCCCTGACTTTGGGGTTGGTTTCTGTTTCTGTGCTCTAAGGAGCTGTCAAAAAAAAAAGTCGAGTACTTGGTTGGGAGAGTCAAGGCCTCATATGTCGTTTCAATGGTTGAGATTAGGAGTGTCATTCATCTTCTTCTTCGATAATTAAGCATGTGTTAGTACGCGTTTTTTATTTACCGTTTTTTGAAAAGAAAAACAAAAATGAAAATAGTGGTCTTGGTTTTAATTTCGAAATTTGAAAACGTGTCTGTAGTATAGACTGAAAGCTATATTATGAAAATAAAAACACTAAAAACGCATTCGGTAGATTAACCGAAAAATATCAAAATTTGACAACAATTCATCCCAAACAATTATCAACTAAGTCCGAATTTTGTATTTCACATTATAACCTAAAACAATTTGATTAAACAATTTTATTTAACATTATTTTTTATTTAAAGAAAATCTCATTAATTATAAATTAAAAATATAATTTTTTGATTAAATATAAATTATCTGAAATCTTTTAAAAAGAAAAAAAATTAAAAAAACTAAAAAAAATAATAATGAGGGAGTCGTGGATCTGGGCGTGGTGAAAAAGAAGAAGAACAAGAGTAGATCCTGCTCAAACCAGATTGGCGTCGTGAAGGAGAAGAAGAAGATCCAAGAGCAAATCCATGGCTCAAATCAAAGGAAGAAGAAGATCGGCGTCGCACCTCCTCCGGTGTGAAGAAGAAGATCCAAAAGCAGATTCACAGTTCAAACTAGATCGGCACTACACCTCCTCCAGCGTGAAGAAGAAGAAGAAGAGTGATGACGAAGGTGAACGGTGACCAGAAGAAGAAGAAAAAAAGAAAAAAAGAATTAAAAAAATGAGTTTTTTATTTTTTATTTTTTATTTAAATGAAAAACATGGAAAACATGTTTACGATGTTTTCCATGATTTTAACATGTTTTCCATGTTTTTCAATTTTAACACTGATTTTGTTTTTGTAATTTGAAAACAAAATGAAAAACGGTTAACGAACACGAATTCGAATCGTTTTTGAAAAATAAAAACAAAAACAGGCGAAAAAACCTTTACTGGACAAGCCCTGATCCTTTCCAAAAGACGAAAATTGAAGGACCGTACTGCTTTTAACTAGATTAATGAAATCCATCTGATTAGATTAGATTGGTCAAATCGTTTTTTGGTTGTATCTAGGAATTTCAATATATAAAAATGATACCAATCATGTGTTGGTGTGAGTGGTTCGGCGTTCTCATCCCTTAAGCAAGGTCATAGGTTCAACTCCCCTTGTGAACGGAGCTACACATATTGGGAGCACTTTACCCCTTAGTGGGCCAACCCGGTGTGAGTCCGGATTAGTCGGGGTGTGGTCTGGGCTGATTGCACCGTATGGTGGATCCGCCCCACCCGGAAATCGGATGGTGTAAACCAAAAATATATATATAAATGATAACAATTTTTTTTATTGATTGTATTTTGGTACCTTTTCTTTTTTAAGTCTTTAATAACATAGACAGTTAGACATACTACATATACTTTATGTTCAAATATCACAAAGTGAAAATAAATTTAAACGTCTTAAATTAAACATGTATTAAACAAATAAATATTCATATATGACTCACGAGCGGAGCCAAATTTTTTTGTTTGGATTGGAGGGGCCATTACACTGAATAAAATATTTACGTTGGGTAAAATTCAAAAAGAGATAAAATTTAGTGGGAGTGACGATATTTACACCCCTTAAAAATAGTATATACACCATAAATTAGTATGTTTTTAAAAATCCAATAATACCCTTGAGTAAAATTACTAAGAGGACTAATTATTTGTTAGTACATCCACCAATAATTATTAATTAGTTTCCTATTTTAATCTTTTCTATTTTTTTTTCCTATTAATGGTTTGATATTAACATATATCATAAGAACTATTTCCATTTTAATAAACCCTAGATTCTCTTTTAAATATATTTTCAATATCTTTTAAGGAAATACAAATTGATTGCCAAGTATGAAAAATGATCAAAATTATGAGACAAATTTGGTTGTGAAAAAATAAAGTTTTAAATTAATTTTTATAAGAAGAACAAAATTATTATGTATATAAACATATTTTTAAATTAACTATATTATCTATATTTTTCTTTTTATTTCTTTCAAATACACTTTAAACTTTTTTATTTATCAATATTATATATTCTTTCTTGTCAAAAAATATATATTATACGTTCTTTAATTTCATCGAACACTATTTTTTTTTTTTTTTTGAAATGTCATTTAACACCTATTTACTTTCACATCAATTGGGACATTACACAAATCTTGCATTCCTACAACTCTCTTAAACAGAAAGTGGTTCTCCAATATAAAAAAATAAAATAAATAATCTTAAAACGGATTTTTAAAGAAAAATGGAATTTGATTTTGAAACAACCAAGAAGAGAAAAGAAGTAGGGAAGAGAAAGAATAGTAAGAGAATTAAAGGTAACAAAAAAAATTGAAATAATAATAAAGTTGATTAAATAACATAATAATGATCATAGGTGGTGTGTATTTACAAAAATACAATACAGTATAATTAAAGAAAGGGTATTTTTGGCATTAAATGGGGTTTATTTACAAATTAGAGATTTTTTAAAAAATTTGATGGGTGTTGTTACGAAAGGGGTGTAAATACAATTTTTGAAGAGTGTCATTATCGCCACTCATTTAGTGGTATGTAACTATATATAAATTATTACAATCTGAGTGGCAATATTTACCCACCTAAAAAATTGTATGCGCACCCCTTTATAAACGTAAACCCATTAACCCTAATATTACAATGGTTGAATGGGCTCACTTTTGCCCATTAAACCGTAAGGTGTGGGGAGACCTCTCCCATAAAATGGGACTTATATTCTGAACCGTGCATGTAGAGCCCAATCTCAAATCTCAAATTCAATTGCGCTTATGACATAGGATTAGTTCACAGTCTTTAGAGTTTTACCCACTTAATGTTATCAACATGAACCCAATCTATTTTCCAGTGTACTTCTTGGTGCATGGATATATAAAATATAGGGCATGAGGCGGCTTCACGTGAGGCTACTTGATGTCTGCTTTGCAACATAATCGTAGACGAAGAAGAAGAAGCAATGTTACGATTACGAGATTGGAGTCCAGTTGGGCCTATAAATTCGGGAATAATCGTCTTTGTGGCTCTTTGTTTGACATGCATTACATTAGAGTTTAGACTAGGTGGGCCTTTTGGCCGACCCTTGGTCGACAATCCTATTTGCATTGCATTCATTTTATATTTTTTATTATTTATCTAAACCTACTTAATTTCTTGTATTTTCTTTTTCAGTTTATTCTCAAGTTAATTTATAATAATTTCTCTATTTTTTCCTTGATATGGAAATGGTGGTAAATCAAGATCAACATGAGATATCATAATATGGGTTTCGATTATTTATTGTGAAAAAAAATATATATATTTATTTATAGTGGAAAGTTCTATTAACTTGGAATTTGAAAGTTCTATTAACTTGGAATTTAATTAAGGAGTCGTTGCTATCCTTTCAAAAATTAAAGAGTTGTTATTGCTTTTAATTCTTTTCAAGCCTTTGAAATATATATATTTTTTACTCAATTACTCAATTATAAACTACATATTTATAAAATTATATGATGAAATTAAGGTTATTACATGTGATACCATCAAATCAAAATTATGCTACATTTTTTTTATATAACACATGCGGACAGGGGTGGAGCCCTTCGTGTTTTTTTTTTTTTTTTTTTTGAGTGGCGACATTTACATCCCTTGAAAACCGTATGTGTACCCCTTTTTGTATGTAAACCCCATTACAATTTCTTAAAATATGAAATCTTGTAATCACACCCCACACATTACCAAACATGCCCTTTCAAACTCTTTTAAAATATTATAAATAATAAAATTATAAAATATACCTAAAATATAAGTTTTCTATCTTGCACCTTTTAATGTCAGCCGTTAGATCTCATTTTTTTTTTCATTATTTTATTACATAAAACAAAATGAAAAGGAAGAATGAATTACGCATAAACAAAAACAAAACAAAATTAAAAAAAAAAAAGCAGAAATCTCCTACATCTTCATCCCAAATTTTGGGGGAGGTTGCTGCCCCCTCCATCCTTTTCTAATCTAGGATGGAGGAGGTTGTTTCCATATTTTCTTGGAAAAACGATGCTGAGTTTCCATTTTGATTTGGATTTTTTGTTTTTCTTTGTTATTTTTGATTTGATTTAGTTTTTTTTTTTTTTAATAAAAGATTTAGTTAGTCATAAATTCGAAAAATTAAATAATTCTAAAATTATTATTTTTTGAATTAAAATATTAATAATTTAATTTAAGGGTAATGTTGGAATTTTAAAAATATATAAATTTGGGGTGTACATACCATTTTAAAAGAGTGCAAATATGGTTACTTTTTTTTTTTTTTTTTTTTGGAAGTTTGAGTTAATTAATATAAAGAAGTAGTTAAATCCAAATTTTATTTTTTCTCAGCCCATAATATTTTAATCTTCAATTTAAAACTAAATTCACTAAAGCCCAATAAATTAAACTAGCCCAAAAACTTTATTAAAATAGATCAGCTAAAATTAAAAATAAATAAACCCCCCTTTTTATTTCAGCAATCATCATTCGATAGATTTCCAAACCCCTCACTTTTTTTTTTCTTTCCCACTTTCCCAAATCTCAAACCCTAACCTCTCTCTTCTCTAAAATCTCCCAATTTGAAAGTAAATTCCCTCAACTTTAATCTTTATTTATTTACTTAGAATGAATTTGATTTTAGGTTTTGTATTTTATTATTGAGATTTAGGTTTTGTTTTTTTTAATGTGTCTCCTTATGGGATAAGAGCATCTCCAATGGTATCCTCAAAAGTAGGAGAGTAATCAAAATTTGATTATTTATCCAAAAAACACTGTCCAATGGAGTCACTAAAATTTAGCAATAGTAGTTATCAATAGTCAAATTGTCTCTTCAATAATCAAATTTGAAGATTGACTTTCAATCATCAAATACAAACTTAACACAAATTAACTGTTGTAATTTTATTCTTTCTCTCTCTTCTGTGACTTTTTTTTTCCTCTTTTTTTCTTTGATCATCTATGTATTTCATCATTGTTTCAATCCCAAAAATTTCAATCAGGTAAAATTCGTCTTTTCATTACGAATGGATCAATAACCATATCATATACCTTCTCTTGTCTTATATAATTTTTATTTTTTTTAGCAAAAAAAACTAATATACCATTATAGTACCATTACAAGTATACCACTGTGGACTATACAATCATCAAATTTAGCAATCCCTGAAAACAATCCTCAAATGCTGATGTGGCAACTTTTGAGGATCCAAATTTACTTATACCATTGGAGATGCTCTAACAAAGTTAGAAAAGAGAAGAAAAATATCTTAGGAAAGCTAGGATTTTTTTTTTTTTTTTTTTGAGGTTTATTTTATTTTGTTTTATTTTATTTTATTTTTTTTGAAATATTACAAGAACTATTACAATAGGACTGTTAGGACCTGCCGAGATCAAACAATACATATGCGGGCCGAATATCTACTCACATAACGGGAGATAACTACTCCTCACACCCCGGGAAGAAAACTCCCCACACATGCTTGTAAAATACGCATGGTGGGATTTGAACCCCTCACCATTTATGTAGAAAGGAGGTGCCCTATCAGATCTGTTAAGAGGTGATGTGAAAAGAAAAATATACACCAAATTTTTTTATTGTGTGGTTCACTAGTGGTCCACACCACTATCTCTTATTAGGCATATCCCTTTTTTTTTTTTTTCTTTTTTTTTTTTCGTATCGTTTTGATTTGATTATTACAAAGGAAAATTTATATTAGCCCACCCTAAAAAAAAAATTCCAGCTACGCCACCGCATGCAGGTATAACAATCCGAACCTAAGATATTGACAGGTTGAATAAATGTTCTTTACTATCAAGCGACGTTGAGATGGTGGTAAAATTTACTTTACATAGGTGAGATGTACTTTGTGTTGTGATTAATTGAAGTTATTGTATGGCCACCACATTTCCAATTGTGGAGCGGTTACATATATCTCTGGAATGTTTGCTGCTTATCGACTTATAGTTATTGAATTATTAGAATTAGAATTATTGATTGTCACGGGGGCATAAGTAGCTATTCCTTTATTTAAACAACACAAAATTAATGTTTTTTTACTTTTAAGTTCCTATAATGAAATGGCATTCATGCGATGTTGTTTTTAGTAAATAATTTTATTCCTTCCTTCACTAACTTGAAAAAATGCTTATCAAAATTCGACAATCAATTATCTAAATTAAATGTATAAAATCACATTTTCAAACAACCAAAATTGCCTCTCATTAATATCCATTTAAGACTCATAACCCACATGAGGATAATGTTGTAAATTAAATAATTTATAGTTTATTCATTTATACCTGAGGACCCCGGTTTGGTTCGGTTTCGGTTCTCAATTCCAAACCATTGATTCCGGTTTTAGGAGAATCAAAACCAAAACCGGAACCTTCCTTAAGGAGGTTCCGGTTCATCCAATTCTTGTCCAATTCCTCCGGTTCTTTATTTATTTATTTTTAAAAAGTCACTTGAACGTCACTTAACCTACATCTACTCACTAACTCAACCAACCCCACCCAAATCACCTTCATCTAATATTCTGATCTGAACCGGACTCTCTCTCTCTCTCTCTCTCCCTAATTGGCGGTGGCCACCACCCGTGAATCGGCCATCATCACCACCACACCAACACCCAAATCTTCTCCTCTCAATCATATTCAAATAATAATAATAAAAAAGATCGATTGATGGCTCTGCTTCTAGGTTGGTTGGTGTGCTCTGCTTTTGGGTGAGCCTCAGCTCCTTCCTCATCTCATTTCTCTCTCTTAATCGATCGATGGGGTAGTGGTCGATGGTGGTCAATGGATGTGTGTCAGTGTCTGTTTATGTGATTGAGTTTCGGTGGTGGTGGATTTTGGGTTTGTGGAGCTTGACTAGTTTGGAACTTGGAAGGGTGGGTTTGTGGATTTTGAGTTTATGTGCTTGACTAGTTCTGGTTTGGATGTGTTTTAATGGATGGATGATTGGATGGTGGTGGAGATCATAGATCCATGATCCACCTTTTTATTTTTTTCGATAATTTTTTTTTAATATATACATATATGGTGGAACTGTCGGTTCCACTCTGGATTTTGAAATTGGAGAACTGGAATTTTGAAATGATAGTATATTTGATTTGGTTCAGGTCTGATTTTGGAAGGACCGGTTCCGGTTCGGTTCCACGATAACCGAACTGCGGTCATGTCTATTATACTGTCATTTGGTTTTAATTAGGTAAGTGCCAACTTCAAAACTTTATTTTTTATTTATTTTTATTTTATTTTTATTTTTTTAAGTATTACACTATTACATAAATTCAGGGTTTTTTAGGGAGGATGGAAGGACTCAAATCTGTAACCTCATGGTGCATTCGAAATTTTATGCTTAAGAGCATCTCTAATGTAAAAGTGGTTTGCATACCAATAATCATTGACATAGCAATAATGTCAAGAGACTTGTTTCTTATATGGTATAAAGATAGACTTTATAGACAATAAACTCAAAATTTGGTCTCTAATACTTCTATTTAAAACACTTTTTTATTAATGACGTGTCCAATTTTTTTTTTCTGTTTTGTTTTTTGTTTTAATTCCTTACCAAAAATAGATAAAAATTAATGTCAATTTTAAATACTTATTGAATGTTGAGTCAAATGAAAAAATAGTTGTACAACAGACTGTCTGAAAGTAGAGGGTCATATTGACAATGTATAATATATAATTTTTTGTCACATCAGCTTGAGGTTGATTATGCACAAATGCATTGGAAATACATTTATTAACATACTATCTATTTATCTTATGTGGCATTTTATTTTTTTCACAAATAAAAAATGTTCTAAGCACGCTCAAGTAAAAAGAGAGTGTTAGTACTTCAAAAAAAGAAAAAAAAGAAAAAAAAGTGTGATCTCTTGAGAAACTATGCATGTAATAAGATAGGTTTAGCGATTAAGAATTCAATTTCAATAATACTAGATATTGCACATCTCCTCTTAGCACAAGTGGTTGTGTACCTCCTTTCCATATTAGTGGTCAGGGGTTCGAGTTCCACTATATGCATTTTGGAAGTATGTGTGGAGAGTTTTCTCTTGGTTTGTGAGAGTGAATATTCGGACCGCACATGTACTGTCTAATATCGGCAGGTCCTGACATTCCAATCGCAATAGTTGTAATACTTCATAATAATAATAACACTAGACATTTCAATTTACATTTAGAATCAACTATATAACAAAAATGACAATGATGTCCCATATTATTAGTCAAACTTTGTCAAAGTTAATACATAGAATGATATTTTTGTTATTTGATCGGATTTTAAATATTTAAAAAAAAAAAAAAAATCTTCACGGCCCATCTTAGAGATATACATTGATTAATATAATATATATTTTACAATAATTAACAAATATTAAAGAAAAAATCTAAACATATTTAGAAAAGAAAAAGAAAGGAATGGTGGAGATTCAAACTAGATCTTCATCGTTGGCGAAGATCCTTTCGAGTCAACATCTACTTAAAAATGTTGAATTTTTAAGGTAGGGGTATCAAAAGTATTTTCCATCTTTTTACATTTTTGAGTTTGTGCGCTGTTAGTTATATTTAACGGTAAAATATTTATGGTATAAGAGATAAGTGTCAATTTTTAATAAAGTTAAGGGTGCCGATATTGACACCCATAAAACTTATTAGTACACTCATATTTTATAAAAAGATTTAATTACAAAATATCCTAATAGAAATTTACCAATAAGGACAAATTACTTTAATTAAAAATAAACCAAATACTATATACACTCATTAATTACACTCATATCTTTAACTATATTTCTTTATTAAAAAAAAAAAAAAAAACTTATGATAAACTCTAATTTTTATAATAAATCCTAATTAAACTTTAATTTTATTTCAAGTTTCAAACTTTCTCATTATCATATGATTATCCTATTGTTTTTGTCTTTCTTTTATGCATAATTATAATCTCTATCAATAAACAAAATATATATTTTTAACGATAGCTATCGATATCAATAAGTTATATATATATATATATTTAATATAGCTGTATAAATAAGAGATAACCATTTTTTTTTTTAATCTAGCTATAGATATCAACAAGTTTATTATTTATTTATTTTTTTAAGATAGCAATAGATATCAGTAAGTTTTTTTTTTTTTTTGATAGCTGTATAAATAAGATAATTCCAGAGTGAAAATATACGTTTTCACATATTCCCTTTTATAAGGCGTAAATTAGACCATCATTAAAAGAGAATTTGATTCCAAAAATAATATGATTTTTTTAATAAATTGGGTGTGATAATAATTTAAGAGTGTTTATAAATAATATATATTAAAATGAATATATTTATTTCAATGAGTGTACTATTGACATTATGATGGGTGCTTATAGTAATATTTATTTTTTAAATTGTAGACATGAGTGTACTTATCAAAATGAGTGTACTAATAAGTTTTATGAGTGTCAAAAAGTTAATTAGAGTGTAAAGTACTTAAAAAAAAAAAAAAAAAAAAAATTAAGAATGTAAATTTGCATAACTAGTAGCTAGTAATTTATTGTTAATTGAAATAATAACTAACAAATTGAATTACTAATAAAAATGTACTAGTCATCTCTAATGCTATTATGCATTTTTTTTTAGTTTTTATTAATAACACATAAGCATTTTTCTTGAATATGGATTTATTTTGGCAAAAAAAAAAAAAAAAAAATTACATATTTTCATCTCCAATGCAATATGTAAAGAAGAGTATGTAACTTTATGAACAATCACCATAAAATGTTTATCTCTCTCTCTTCATTTATTTTACCATTAACAATATTGGTGGGAAATTGTTAGAAATCCTAATCGCCATGCCAATATGCCATAGAATCTCCGTATTTAGATTAGATAATTAATTGTATTTGAGAGATTTTTTTACATCATTATCTAACAATTTTATTTGACAAGAAAATCTACTCAAATACATGATAGCATTGAAGATTGTTATCAAATTTTAATATTATTATTACAAAATAAGCATGATTAAAAGTCAAGCCGCAACATTAAAGCACGTGGTGAATAGTTAATGACTTGCGTGATAACAGATTTCTAACATCATGAGTTATGACCAGTAAGGCAGTAATACGAAATCAAATCTCTAATTTTTCGGCTACATAATTACCACTATTTAAATATTAATTCTCTTTTTTCCTTTTAAAATAAGAAAAAAATATATATATAAAACGGAAAATGAGCTTATGAATTATGATCCAGTGCATCTAAACAGTAAAATAATTAAATACAGTCACAACTACGAATCCTATCAATCTACGACATTCGTCTACGTATTCTCATACACTTTGACAACTATAAAAACACGCACACATACGATAAATATAGAGAAAAAAAAAATAATTAAAAAAAAAAAACATGTTATGTCCCAAACCAGCACCCATAAAACCCCCAAAACCAAACCCACCACCCACCACCAAATGACCAGAATCCATCTCCGTCACCAATGCCGTCTCCGCCGTCAACCCATCCTTAGACCCACTTCAATACTCTCTCCTCCGCCATGTCTCAGTCGCCGGACCATCAATCTGCTAGTGTTAGTACCTTGTATTGCGCCGAAGATGCTGGTGATGTTGTCTCATCTGTTTCTGACACTCGGATCTCTCATTTCAATTCTCCACCTTTCGATGAGAATACCATCTCCTCACTAATCTGTTCTGAGCCCCACCATATGCCCCTCCCTGATTACCTACAACGCTGTCGTGACCGTTCGATCGACGTCACTTCCCGTCAAGATTCCATCAACTGGATCCTCAAGGTATGTCTCCGATGTGGGATCTTTAATTAATTTCTTACACAATAACAGAAACTGTGAATTTGAAACGTTTCAAATATGTGACAATTTTAGGTGCATGCATACTATCACTTCAAGCCAGTGACGGCGTTACTCTCCGTCAACTACTTTGACCGTTTTCTCTCCTGTCATTCCCTACCGGTAATTTTCCTTCACTTTCCCGAGAAAATGCCAAATTATCCGGCCAAAAAACGAAAGGTTGACTTACAAATTAAAGACTTGTTTTTTATTTAACAGCAAGCAAATGGGTGGCCGTTTCAGCTACTGTCAGTTGCGTGCTTGTCTTTAGCGGCGAAAATGGAAGAACCCGAAGTGCCTTTATTGTTGGACCTCCAGCTATTTGAACCCAGATTCGTATTCGAACCCAAAACCGTTCAGAGAATGGAGCTCCGGGTCATGTCAATTCTCAATTGGAGACTCAAGTCCATCACTCCCTTTGATTACCTTCATTACTTCATCTCCAAATTGCCCTCTTCCTGCTCCAACCTGGATTCCTTTAATCGGATTCTCTCATATTCCTCGGATCTCATTCTCAACACCACCCGTGGTACTTTCCTTCGACCCGACCCGGCTCGTTTGATATTTAATGGGTTTCTGTTTTACTTTTTTTTTTTGGAATTAATTGTGAGTGTGCTTTTTTTTTTTTTTTAATGATTCGTAGTTGTTGATTTCTTGGGTTTTGCATCGTCGACAATGGCAGCGGCGGCTGTGTTATGTGCAGCCGGTGAAAGTCCAGGCTCACCGGCGATTTTTCACGAGATAGTGAATAAAGTAAGTTTATTTTTGCTCTGGATGTAAATTTTAGATAATATAGGGGTCTCTGTGTAAATACAAATAGTTTTGGGGAAGTGAGAATTTCTAGAGAAAGTATGCATAGAAAGTTGTGTAAAAATAAAATCTCTCAATTGGTGCATTTTTGATAGGAAATGGTGAGAAGCTGTCACCAACTAATCGAGGAATATCTAATCGACATGTGTCCTTCGGCTCAGCTCAAGGACGACCATAGAGCCGAGCTACAACCGGCTCCGCCAAGTCCAGTCGGCGTGTTGGACGCCGCTGCTTGTGGGAGTTGCGATACGCGTTCGGAGAATCCCAGCTCCACTAGACAAGCCGAAGCCGAAGCCGAAGCCGAAGCCGAGCCGTCTGCAAAGCGTCCCCGATCCTCTGCCCCGGATGTACAGCAACCGTAGATAAGACCACCACCATCACTCTCTCTCTCTACTGTTTTTATGTCCCATGTTAGAGAGAAGTAAATGGGCCCATTTATTTTTTCTTGTCATTGATTTTGTCGTTGATTATAAGATGAATGGCCGAGATCGGATAACATGCGGGATGAGGGAATTTTGTTACTTTTTAATAATATTTATATATCATATATTATAATTTTGATCACTAAAGTAGGGTTTATTATTTAATTTATTATTTCTTTTTTAAGGGGTATTTTGGTCAAATCATCAGAGTTGTGTCTCATGATGTTTCAATTATTCCTGAACCATACTTTCAATCATGTATCCATGAGAACTAATGACTTGTGAGTTGTGACCATGGTTGGTCATGTAGTTTTGCAATCTGATCATTTCGGTTGACGAAATTACCCTTTAGAATGTATATTAACTAATAAAGGCATGAGCTAGTATCTTTTTATGGGTATGGTTTTTAGTATAGTATCTTTGTAGATTTGGTTTTCATGTGTAAGGTCATTTTCTGAACATTAAATGTGTTTGGACTAGAAGGGGGCCAATTCTGTGGACCCACTTGTCCGACATAAATTACAAGTCAGTGAAATGTACGTGTATCGTGTATGTGCTGTTCAAAACCGTAGAAGACGAGGATCTCAAAAAAGAGTTTTTCCAAAATTAGCCCTAATTTATGATCGATTAACCCATTTCGGCATTGAAAATAGGCCTACAAGGCTCAGGATATTATCGTAAATTAAAAAAAAAATACTTGGGATGAGGAGGGCATGACGTGTGGTTGCCACTTAAGAGAGAGGGGATTTGGAGGGAAAGGATAGGATAGGAGTGTGGGAGACAGAGAGGTTAAGTGAATCGGGACCGTCCACGTGTAAAGGCAAGGTGAGCCAAAGATTTGATTTGATGTGGGGTCGTGGCCACTTCATATGTCAAATCACCTTGGAGCTTGTACGGGAACAACAAAAGATCTCGGTTCGGTTCCGTTTTTGTCTTTCTGTTAGTATAAAATTTGAGTTTAATTTTGTAATTTTATTAAGAAAATAAATGTATTTTTTTTTATATAAACATTTAAAATTTTAAATTATTGCGAAGACAAAATGAGACCAAAAAGTTGTACTAAAAATAATTAATTAGTAATCTAATTGTATTGGTGGCCGTTGGATCAGCTTGCACATTTTACAGAGTCGAGGCAAACAATAACCTGTTAGGAAAAAGTCTGTTTTTTTTTTTTTTTGCATTGGATCAACCAATGTAATCCATGCATTGCTTATCTCATTTTACATTTTCTGTCCACGTGGCACGAATTACTGTTCTATCAGTTTTTACCTTTTTTTTTTTAAGTTGAGGCTTGAGATATGTAATTAACTAATTACTTTACCACTCGTGTAGTTGTGTGCCTCAATTTTTACTTTTTCAAATGACCCATTTACAACTCATCTAGTGGTCTTTTTCGGATGTAGATGTCTGAAATATTGTTAGGATAAATGATCTCTTTTACCATGAAATTAAGATAATTGTCTAATTGAATGAACGTCATTTACTATAAATTACATTTATTAGGTGTTTCATAAACTTCTTTTCTAGTTGTACATTTGCATCAATATTTTATTTTTCAACTTTTTCACACACCCCACCATTTTTCATATTTTAGATTAATCTCATGATGCTTGAATTTCTCTTCATGTACAACCCCTACCTAAAAGTATAGTTTATTGTTACTGTAAGGCCTCAATATTGTCGATAACATGGGGACCCTACTAATATGTGGCTGGGATTTCCTACATAAAAATATTTGGTCAATGTGGGACCCTATGCCAGGCTGTATACAAAAAGTTCTGTGTGGGGTCCACTATCTTCACCAAATTTCCTGCACCGCAGGAACATCATATTAAACAAGCTATGTATACTTCTGGCTCTTTAACTAGGTAAAAATATTTACAACTCCAAGGTTTAAATTTTTCTCATTAACAGCATCGTTAATTTGTTATTGTCCCAGTGGTGGAGTGAAATGTCCCTCACACTTCTGAGATTATGAGTTCGAGTCGTATTCGCTTCGCTTGAATTCCAAATTTAGTGTAATAGTTCAAATAAGAAAGTCTAACGTTGTTGTTGTTGTTGAAACGGTACACCAACTGGACCATATTATGATGGGTAAGAGAGGGCATGTGAAACCTGGACTGGGGATAGAGAATGGGCCCCTAAAAAGAGGCCCACAAAGAAGAAGGCAGGGCAGAGGTGGACCCAGAGAGAGGGTGGTAGTAAAAGCCCTTACAGGCTTTGGAGAGAGCAGTGTGAAAAAGGGTCTGACCCTTCAAGGACAAAGTCACAAAGGGACTCACAAGAAAGAGCCAATGCAAGAGACAAATCAGCATTAACAACCCCAGATCAAAACACCAACTCACCCACCATTTCTCTTTCTATGTCTAAAATATATGTAACTCTACTACTGTGTATCTGCAAATGCCTACGTCTTTTGATGATCCACATGCCTTGTCTCTTCAATGTGGTTTTTGGGGGTTTTCAGGGTTTTGTTTTGGACCTTTCTAACTTGTCATTCTCATAATTACTGTCACTATACTCACTAGTCATTGAAAATTGTAATGCTTCTTCTTTCTTTCCTTTGAGCTTTGTTTATCATTTAGAGCCTCTGCTAATCGAGAAAATCTGGTATGCACAAATGCAATGCGGCAATTAAGGAGAACCAATCAAATGAGGTTTTTTTTTTTTTTTTGCTGCATAGCATGCACTTATTGGTTAGGATGCATTGGATGCTTAGTTTTTGTTTATCATGTAGGAGAAATGTTTTAAAGCGTCTGGCGTATACGTTCATTAGTTATATGACTTATAAGATGCTAACACCTCACGTGCCACGTCATTTGTGACAGAATTTTAGAAAAAAAATTGGGACATCTAGCATTACTCAATATATATATACACACACACTGTGTTTTTATGGTTTGACATGTAAATTAAATTCGAAAGTGATATGATATATTATTCTCAATTTTTTTTTATTTTTTTTTTTTATAAATAAAAATCGATAGTTTTCTTTTTCTAATTTATAAAAAACCTTGTGGATATTGGAAAAGGACCTTCCAGTATTTTTCTTCACATTTTTATATACATAAGTTCTATTGACTATTTGATTGCATCCATCGGAGCATTGCATCCTAATCATTAATGTCATGACATATGATATGACCAGTAAAATTAAATTGTCACACTACGTGATATGATTTTAGTGACCGGATACACAACACTCGTATAAATATGATGCAACTTATTTTAAATGTTGAATGCAATGTAACCTATATAATTACCGGTTTAGCTAAAGGACCACCTAGCTGGTCAGTGGTCATATATCTCAATTAATTATATAGAAACTTCCTTAAAGAAACATCATTAAATAACCCTTCAAGTCTATGCCATGGATAAAGGAACATCGAAATTATTTGTCACTTACAAAGAATAAATCTATTTAAGATAATAATAATAATAAAACAGAAGAATAATTCTATGCAAAGGGTGGCCTTTTAACAACCGATATGGACTTAATGATCACTGAAAGATATAGAAAAGTCTTTAAGAAAATGTGGTTAAAAAAATATATGTAACACTGACGCATACAATATTTATTTTTAAAATTTTCACATTTCATTAAATTTAATCATCATCACATTGACTACTCTTTAATAAGATTAAAAAGTAGAAACAACATAGAACTGAGAGTGCAAAAATTGAAATTTTGCAGTGATTAAGTGAAGAACATGTTAATTATAGATTGTAATCAAAGGAGTAATGTTGGTGACCAGTCCATGAAAAAAGTAGCTGATACCAAGACACCTACCCTACAGAAGAGGGTACTGATCATTTGACCAGATCTCCTGTCTCCAACAGTTAATTATGGTTTGGTATATTTATGCATAGAAATATATATTGACTTTTCTTTTATTTCAAAAAATATTGACTTTTATTCTCCTTTTTTTTTATGGTATTTAGATTATAAAAATAGTCTAAATTTCTAGGGTCATAGTCATTTTCATTCAAATTTTCAAAGAATTAGAAGGCAAGAGAGTCATTTTCATCAAAAACAAGTTTCTATCTAGACATAAGTACATAACTGAGAGTATGATCAACAGATCAAGCTAGTTGATTGATGAGTTGAGAATTTTTTGTATTTTAATTTATACAAAACTCATGGGAGTTTAACAAAATTTTCCTTAGATTAATTAGGAGAGACACATTGACAAAATAAATATTTCTGCCATGTATATATTAGAGCCCATGTTGATATGTTTTGTCTCTAGCTGCTGCAGGCCGGTCTTGTTAATCATGGCAGATGAGATGATTGTACGTGGTGCCATTTTAAGATCAGGTAATGGTCTCTCAAAAGCATAGATAAGATTAATTGTTTGCTCTTAATCTTGGTTGTCATGCATACTTCTTCTTTTGTGTTGAATTTTCAGCAATTATCAATGTCATCGACATTGCTTTTATAAAGGGATGGACCAACTTTTTAAATTGGGAACGAACTTTATCAGACATAACGTATTTGTAAGATAAATGATGTAAAAATGAATCTCATAACGAGAAGAGTTTATAATACAATGAATACAACAACCCAAATTAGCTAAGTTGGGTTGCAAGACTATAAGGTTCAATTTGAGTCCCACTTTTTATTTTATTTTTATTTTTAATTATTACAATATTTTAAGATTAGAGAAATGACATGATTCGAACCCATAATCTCATTGACGTAGGTATGAGGGATTTACTGCAATAAACCAACCTATCTTGTCTCGAGTTTCGCTTTAGCTTATGAACAAAATATGTTAATGCATGAATATAAAGACAAAATGACTTCTACCAATCTACCATGATAAAGATTTGATCATATCTTTCAAGAAATTAAGCTGAAAATGTTTTGGATTAAACAAAAGTGCAAGAATTTGCATTCACATTAATGTGTGGACATGATTCATTAATGCATAATGGAAATTTCTCTTGATTGATCATCAATTATCCTCAACATTAATAGACGCAAATGAGAAATGAAGAAATTGGTCGCTATAGTAAAATTAGTAGTAAAGTGACTTGGAATTTGGGCTTTGATTTCACAACCAGACAAGTATGGCCAAAATTTGGGCTATTTATTTATGTCTTGCAATTAATACATTTTCAATTTTGAAACTTATTATCCAGGACAGGTATGGCGTTGAGAAAATAATGCAAAAATATAATTATATTTAGGGGTAATTGCACTAAAGCTCCTGCTTTTTGGTAAAATGCCATTATTTAAACATCTTTGTCATTTAGCAACTTAAGTCTTATGTTTTTTTAAAATAAATCACTTTAGTTTATTTGACCAAAATACTAATGGTCAACTCTAACTATATATAAAAGTACAATTTTACCTTTGTCAAAATGATTTATTGAGTTTCAAAAATAAATAATATTAAAATGGTTTATAAATATAAATTAACAACAAAAATTTATTTCTAAATATATATATAATAATTTAAAAACAGAAAAAAAAAAAACTAATTGATGGATTATGGAAAATATAAAGTGAAAATAAATAATAAATTTAAAATAAAAAAATAAATAGAAAGTATTTTTTTTAAATAAGTAAATGAATGTCCACAATTGGATCGATCCATTTACTTTTTTTAAAAAAAACTTTTTTTTTTAAAATACTTTTCTTATAAAAGAAATTTCAAAATACTTTAAATTTATTATTTATTTTAACTTTTTTATTTTCCATAATCCATTAGGTTTTTTGTTTTGTTTTTAAAATTACTATATATATATATATATCTTTTTTTTTTTTTGTTTTCTTAAAAAAAAATTTGTTGTTAATTTATTTTCTCAATAAGTCATTTTGACAAGGGTAAAATTGTACTTATATATAATATATATAGTTAGAGTTGATCATTAGTATTTTGATCAAATGGACTAAAGTGATGTACTTTGGAAAAACAAGAAACTTAAGTTGCTAATATGATAAAGACGTTTAAATAGGTGATATTTTGTCAAAAAGTAGGGACTATAATGAAATTACACCTTATATCTATGCTACTAAGTGGGTTGGTTATGGGATGCTAGGTTGCACGGACAACAAGATAGTTTCATTCTTTGAATCCGCTTGTGTTGACAAGCAATTTTTATTATTTTTTTTTTTTCCGAAACCTTTTATTAATTGAAAAACAAAAAAGAAAAGAAGGGCAAAGTAGAGGGACGTACAAGTCCTAAAACATAAATCTTAAAAGGCACGCATATCTCCACAGAAAGAATAGTGTTGTAAAAGTGGAGTGGTCCGGCCTGCCTGGACCGTTTTCGAAAAACGGGCTGGACCAGGTCCGCGCCACACATTTGGCGGACCGGACTAGGTCCGGTCCGTTTTTCGGAACGCTGGTCCGGCACGGCACGTGGCCTGTTTCCGGCGGACTGCTCAGGTGGACAGAACCGGACCGGGATCCTTTTTATTTATTTTTAATTATTTATTTGTTTTATTAATATTTCTTTTTCATTTTGGGTTCTAGTGAAAAATAAAATACATAATTAAAAATTAAAATACTTAATATCAATTTAACAATTGAATTATGTAAATGTAGTTAGATAGAATTATTATTTTTGGTAAAAAAATAATTCAAACAATGAATAAAGATAAAATAGTAAAAAAAATATAAAATACATGATGTTATGAAAATATGAAATGAAGAAGTATTTATTTATTTCTTACTTATGGAATTCAGTATTGCCTCGTTAAAAACCTTACCAAGAAAAACCCAGTGGGATAAAAACTTGGTAAGGGAAAAGAGTGCAATCGCATTACAAATTACAAGTAAATGTATCAGTATAACCTAGTTCTGGAACTAGTAAATGTGTCTCCAGTTTTGTTGATGGTTGGGTTTCAATGCCACCAAACCTGCGCTCATAAATACGAAAAACTTCGAACAACTTGTTTCGAATGTCAGTAACCTGTTCTGAATAATCTATTTCCAAATTAGTACCAATAACCTCAAGGAAAACTTCTAAACCAGATAATTTAATCATAGGATCTATTACAATGCTCAAGGCATAAAGTAAAGGAATGGTACTCCAATATTTTTTCAACTTTGCCTCCATGGCAACAACTGCAATGCCTAAATGTTCATCTGCCCTGTAATTGTTTATAGCTTCAGACATTTCCACTATTCGATGGATTGCCTCACAAGATGTGGGGTAATAGACCCCGGAAAGAGTTACAGTGGCATCGTAAAAAATCTTTAAAAATTCAACAAATACCTTTGCCACATACCAATCGTCTGGTGTAAGTGCTTCTGATTGTGGACGGCCAAGTTCGGCCAGCTTCATGTTATAAAAACCTGAAATAGTTGTATCATATGGCAAACAATTTTCCAGCATTAAGTAAGTAGAGTTCCACCTTACTGGCATATCAGTTTGGAATCGTCGGGGGCGTAGATTGTTTAATGTACAATGTCTACGGAATTCTTGGAATCTAGGATTAGAGCTGCCAATCCAAGAAATGGCATCTCTGATGCGATCTACACGGTCGCTTACTTTCTTCAAACCAGCCTGTACCACTAACTTTATAATATGACATGCACACCGTTGATGGAAGAAATAACCTCCATCTTGCGGGATATTTCTGTCAACAAACAATGCAATAGAACTAGTGTTTGCAGATGCATTATCTAATGTAATAGAAAGGATGCGATTTGTGATTTCATATGTTTCTAAAACAGAAAGAATGACATTAAAAATATTTTCAGCGGTGTGTGCATAATCCATAGGACGAAAACCAAGAATTCTTTTTGTTAACTTCCAATCAGAATTTAAGTAGTGTCCAATGACACATAAGTAGTCCTGTTTCGAACATGCGTTCCAAATATCAGAGGTTAATGCAACAGAGACATTTAAACTGTGTAATTCAGCATTCAAGTCATCTCTAGCTGATCCAAACAATCTTATCAAATCATTTCTAGTGGTAGTTCTAGAAACAGGTTGAAATTGGGGGCAAAATGTAGATGTGATCAACTCTTGAAAAAAAACATTGTCAGCAAAATTGATTGGTTGATCAGTTTGTCCAATGAATAGTGCCAAGCAATTTTTAGCGTGTTCGGGATCGTACCGCCACGTAGTAACGGACCCATCTGGGTGCTGTTGTAGTTGTGTTTGGGTTGTAGTGTCTACCTATCCATGTGCAGGCATGCATTTCAGCATATGCCTTCTCAAATGACCGGTTCCATTCCTATTACTGGAATAGTCCTTAGGACAAAACTTACATTTAGCTCTGGGGCCTATCGATCCGTCTGGGAGTCTCATTTGTACTATTTGAAAACACTGCCAAACATCTGATGTCAATCTTTTGGGACGTGATGTTGGTGTACCAGTACCGGTAGAACAGGAAGCTCCCGCTTGGGGTTCCGTTTGTTCTGAAAGATCAAGATCATCATTCAGCATGTTAAAACCATCTGGGAAAAAATGATCCATTTCCTGAAATATAAATATGAACTTATTAGTAACAAAATATATTAAAATAAAGTACTAAACTTAAAAATCATATATTTACTAACTTAAAAATGTTAAAATTAACTACTACACATATAATAAGATAATTTACTAACAAAATATATTAAAATAAACTACTAAACTTAAAAATCATAAATTTACTAACTTAAAAATGTTAAATTTAACTACTATTACACATATATTAAGATAATTTACTAACAAAATATATTAAAATAAACTACTAAACTTAAAAATCATATATTTACTAACTTAAAAATGTTAAATTTAACAACTACACATAAAAATCATAATTTACTAACAAAATATATTAAAATAAACTACTCAACTTAAAAATCATAAATTTACTAACTTAAAAATGTTAAATTTAACTACTACACATATATTAAGATAATTTACTAACAAAATATATTAAAATAAACTACTAAACTTAAAAATCATATATTTACTAACTTAAAAATGTTAAATTTAACAACTACACATAAAAATCATAATTTACTAACAAAATATATTAAAATAAACTACTAAACTTAAAAATCATATATTTACTAACATAAAAATGTTAAAATTAACTACTACTCATATATTAAGATAATTTACTAACAAAATATATTAAAATAAACTACTAAACTTAAAAATCATATATTTACTAACATAAAAATGTTAAAATTAACTACTACACATATATTAAGATAATTTACTAACAAAATATATTAAAATAAACTACTAAACTTAAAAATCATATATTTACTAACATAAAAATGTTAAAATTAACTACTACACATATATTAAGATAATTTACTAACAAAATATATTAAAATAAACTACTAAACTTAAAAATCATATATTTACTAACTTAAAAATGTTAAATTTAACTACTACACATAAAAATCATAATTTACTAACAAAATATATTAAAATAAACTACTAAACTTAAAATAATTTAAATTTTTTTTCTAAATAAACAAAAATATTTAAAAATTTAGCTAAAGTGTTTACATAACATTATAAATTTACTCACATAAAGAAATAATAACATTTAAAGAAAAATGTACCTTCAAAGTTTTGTGTGTTGGTGGAAAATGTAGAGAGAGAGAGAGAGAGAAACAATGAAATTGAATGAAAATGTGTAGAGATTTGGAGAATGGAGAGAATGAGAGAATGAGAGAAAGTGATTGAAAAATGGAATGGATGGGGTATTTATAGAAAAATTGAAATTGTGGGTGAAAATATAAAATAGAAGAATTGAGGGGTTTTTTTTGTAATTTTACTTGGCTGTAACGGTTGGATTTCAAAATCCAATCGTTGGCTGATGTCAGCCAACGGTTGGATTTTGAAATCCAACCGTTACAGCTGTCAACACATAATTTTTTTTTTTTTTTTTTTTTTTTTTTTTTTTTTTTTTTTTTTTTTTTACAACAGCCGGACCATTTGGGCCGGCCTGCCGGACCGGTCCGGCATCCAGTCCGCCTGCTGTGATCCGCCGGATCCACGTGCCGTGGTGGACCGGCACCCTTTAGCACGCTCCGCGGCCCGCCTACGTGCCGGACTTGGTCCGCACTGCGTCCTCCGTGGACCGGACCTGATCCGGCCCAACCTCCTTGGCAGGCCATACGGACCGGCCCTCTTGGGCCTGGTCCATTTTTACAGCACTAAGAAAGAAAAGGAACATTAACCTAATTAACCAGGTCCGGAATCATTCCCTTATGCCTTAACCTATGCGACTGAATTAGCGACAAGACGTAATTCTACTTGGGCCACTGAAGCCGCTGAATCATGGCGAATCTTGGTCTCAACAATAGGGAGACGCTTAGAACTTTCCATACTCATTTGAGACTTGGAATTAGATAAAATCTTAAAAGTTGGCTTCACTTTTCTTTTTGATTTGGTCACCACGGGAATCCAATTAGGGGCCGTTTGGTATGGGAGCATCCTGGCATGGGAATGGGAATCTCAGAGCATTCTCATGTTTGCTAGCAGGTTTACGTTTTTAGATTCCCGGGAAAGTGAATCCCACCCCAACAGGTGGGTTTCAGATACCCCTCAATTTGATTCCCACCGTGGGACCCACCCTCATTAAAGAAAAATATTTTTATTTTATTTTCTTCTTCTTCCTTCTTCACGCAGCTTCTGATAACACTAAAAATCCCCAATTTCTTTTCAATGAAATCTCCTAATCCTTAACCTCTTCTTCTTCAATTTTCAATCACAAAAACCCTAGATCAAATCTTCTCCTCTTCAATTCATCCCCAAATCCCAATCCTGACAATCGATCAATTTTTCAAAAACCCAAACCCAATCAATCTGGGTTTGCTCGATGACGATGTTGATGACGCCGACGAGGAGCTTCGATTATGTACTCTCCCTCTCACCGGTGATGAAGACATTGGTACAGGTGCAGGTGCTTCGAGGAGATGAAGAAACTTCGAGTCGAGGAGATGAAGAAACTTCGAGGAGCTTCGATGATGCCCACATTGGTGCAAGTGAGAGATGAAGAAATGGTTCAACCAACTAGCGAGGAAAGAAAGAAGAAGAATTGGTGGGCATCTTTTGTTTCTTGCTATGTATTTTTATATGATTTTTTTATTTTAAAATTAATTTTGACATGTTTTTATACAAAACTAAACACAATTATCTAACATTCCCAGGAATTCGACATAATTTTCCTATACACAACCAAACACATGTATACAACTTTCCCAGGGATCACATTACTGGGTTTCACATTCTCAAGAATCACATTATTTTGATTATCCCATCCCAAACGGCCCCTACCTTATTTAAAAAGTCCAAAAAATCTTTAAATAAAGACTATATAATCCTAATAGTTTATAAATAAAGTATAAATACTCTTTTAAAAAATTCTAGAATCCTGAAAGTCTAATCCACATAATCCTAATATCTGTAGTCTTTACAATCTTACAAATCCACAAAATCCTGATAGCCCAAAATTTTCTTTTAAAATCTCAATCCAATCCTAAGTTGGGCTAAATATATTTAACGATTTTAGCTTAGCTTAGGAGTTTAACTTAACTCAAAGGGTTTGCCTAATCCGAGCCTGACAGATTTCAAGCTACAGGGATGATTTAACCTTAATGGATTTAAGTTAAAGTATTGGTGGATCTGGGTTTTGCAATCTTCAATTGTGCCATTTCATGGTCCATCTAAACAATTTGTGAAGCCCAATGGCGGCATCCATCAATAATTAAGCCAACAAAATTATATGCATTTCAACAAACAAGTACATATTCATTACAATTTTTCACCCAAATAATTGTATGCATAACCAATCAATCTAATTTACAATGATATTTATATATTAAGCAAATAGATACCAAGGGCCAGTTTGGTATTGCTTTTGAAAAGTTAAAACCAACTTATTTAATAATTTGGACATAAAATAATGTTTGGTAAAATTTCCAAAAGTGATTAATTGATAATTTTACAAGTTTTGACAATGATTTTGAAAAATAAATGAGAGTTACTTTTTAAAAGTGATTATGAACTAATCTATTTTAACAATTAATGAATCTTTTAAAATATCATTATTATCTTTATGAAATCATAGTAAAATCATTTATATATCTTATTTCATCTTAAAATTAAATATTCTATTTAAATATTGATTTGATTTATAAAATCTTTTTAAAATCTTTTTATTGTTCTTATGGAATATTTTTTCTAATTTAAATATTCTACTTAAATATTGATTTAATATATATAATTAATGAAAAAAAAGAAAGAAATAAGGTTCTAAAATTACGTCTATTTTAGTCATTGTAACTAATTTCAGTACTTTTAAAATAAAATTACCAAACATATGTATACTGCTATTGAGCTATACAATAGTTTTAAAAATACAATTAACCAAACATCTGTTGATTAACTTCACAGCTGATTATTCCTTCAGCACAGCTAACAATGATTATTATAAAAGTTACAGCAATACCAAACTGGCCCCAAGTGTTCGTACAAACCGAATAGTCGTCTATCTGTTTCATTAAACCTTTGCATACATGATGCCTTGCTTCTCCTTTGTGGGGCTAATTGCATACAAGTGCTGCAAATAATCACTTACCACCACCTTTTTGAATCCCCCATCTTCGGGTACAAGATCCTCGATAGGCTCTGGCTCAATCTCGGTCCGTGAGGGCGGGTTATAGAACAACGCAACAGAGAATCGTTCCACATTCATTTGGGTCACAACTCTATGCCATGGGCTCTTTAACCTCCCATTGCTCATAATTTCAAGCAAATCTCCCACATTGACTAGCAATGCATCGTCCGTCCATGGCACGGTCAACCATTTCCGGTCCTTGAGGATCTGGAGGCCGCCGTGGTTTCGAATTGCATCAAGAGAGTTAGGGCGCTTGCATCTGTGTGAGGGGTTATCCCTAGAGCTAGGTCGGGCCTCGGACATGGTGGGTAATAGTTGATCCTCACATTAATCTCACTATTATTAGAATCAAAATGTTTGAGAAAAGCATGACTTTCTAGTGCTAAGGCCTCTGCCAAGGCTATAAGTAACTCGTCCAGTACATTTCTTGCTTCCTTGACATAATTCTCTATGACTTGCCTGCAATGTGCAATGACAATATAGTGACGATGTTGAAGCCGAGACTGTTAATATATATGTTCAATTTAATCAAATCATGTTATGTGACATAAATAACTAATCATGTATTGAAATATTTCTCTGAGTTTGATATTACAAATGCTCAAATCAAGAAGAAAAATAAGTGACTAAAAATCTCAAAAAGCTTTCGTCTTTTGTAAATGTCAAGGGAGTAATATATGAAAGTAGATAAAATCTAAATGAATCCATATGATTAAGACAGATAAAAATAAAATACGTTTGGAGTAAGGAAGAAGTCAAAATGCCTCTTGTCCACTATGTTAAATAATTAGCCCTACTTAGACAACTTTTTCTTTATCGTGCCAAATTAAGTAGGTGCTATGTCCCCCTCCAGATCTTGTAGTGCAAACCTTCTTATATTCACTCAATCTACACTTCATAAATTTAATAAATTAATAAGTTTTCTTTTTTTCTTTTTTTTCTGCATTGATGTTAATAAAAATGAAAATATATTTATGGAGAGAATTTTGAAAAAAAAAATGGCTTTGGGAATTATTTTTTCTAATTTTTTTAAAGATAAACATTAAAAAAAAAAAAAAAAAACATAGGCAAAAATTAGAAAAAATTCTCAAATTATTTTCCGAATATATTTCAATTTTTTTTTTATAGCATTCAAACAAAAAACTTCATCAAATTTTATTAAATTTTACTAAAAAAATAATATTAAAAAACAAGATGGTACCTAAAATTGGGTGGTCTCTGAGGCCAGACATTGAGTTCCTTATCTCCTCCTTTAGGAGCCGGAGCTGCTTTGATGGTCAAACGATCAATCCAATCCAACGGCTGATCTTCAGACTTGACAAAATTCCGGCCATATCCCATATTATCAACGCTCACATATGATCCAACACACTGTTTCTTCTCTTGGAAAGACAAGCCAAAAAATCCCTTCACAACATCTTTGATTCCATTCAATATGTCCGAGCCTATACCGTGCTCTGTAACTAAAAAAAGACCCCACTCTTTCGCAACACTGGCTAGTTTGGCCAGTTCTTCGACTCGTCCCTCATCTGGCTCTAACCCTGATCGTAGTTTGGCTACGTTTATTATTGGAAGGGTGGTTGAGACATGTTGGACTGTAGATGACTCAATTGGGTCGTTGTGGTTCACACTTATGAACCTTTTAGGCAAGTAGTTGAGGCCTTGACGTGCGAGCTCTTGAACCACCGGCACTCTTGAGGTTCTTGGGTGACCATTTTGGTCTATGAAGGTGACTTCATGGAAGCACTCTATGTTTTTCTCCATGATGTAATTTCCTTCCTCAACAGGATTTGAAATTGTGGTACTTATGATTATGGATGGAAATTGGAAATGGTTGTTGTTTTTGGGATTTGTAGTGTTTTGGGCTGTTCAGTGAAAGCCCAATAGTTGACATGATACGTTCATGCCCAAAAAAGAAAAAAATGGAAGTTTATTGGTTTTTTTTTTTTCTTTCTTTTTATTGATTATAGTAAATAAGCATATAGTGATTTTTTGATATGCATGAATGACATAATACTGTATGCTCAAGAATCATTTTGTATTAATTTTTTCTACTCAATAATGACTTTCATTTTATTTGTTTATTATGTGCTTAGGGGAAAAATAGAACTACATATTTGTTTTGTTTCCCGGTTTGAAACAACCAAAATTACAATTAAAAAAAATAAGAGTTTAGTTAAAACAAACACAACTTAGCTGTATTCGGATTTCATAAAACTAGCTTAAAATTTGTGTACTAAAAAATATATGATGCAGTAAATAATACGACCAATACAATTTAGGGCCGCATTATTTGAGACACAAATTGTATGGTAGTGTGATATTGATTTATTTATTGAAAATGTGTAAGTTTGACTTAAAACTTTAAGCAAATATAGTGTGGTTGATTACATAACGTGCAGGCTGAAAGAGTCGAGAGTTTCTCTCTCCTAGGTTTTTCTCTCCCTTCTCTCTCTTCCATCACCGCCTTCAATCTCTTCTCAGTTTGGTCGCCTCGGTCCGTCGCCGGCCTCTTGCTGTGGCAGCGGGAGTCAGCGGCGTCTTCTTCCTCCAGCTGGGCCTTCCCGATCAGATGGAGACCTTCTGAGGCTGCTACGACGGCCCTGGCGTTCGACCGGCTGACCCTCTCGCGCCACCGGACGGGTTTTGTTTTCCGATCAACGCCGGCAGCTGTTAGATCGCCCGATCCTCTTGGATCAGGCCAGATCTAGGGTGTTCCTGAGTCAGTGTGAGCTGCAGCGGAGCTACGGCGGCCATGGAATCATTCGGCCGATCCTCCCTGCCGGAACACTTGCCGGCAGCCAAGGAATTCCTCTTGCTTTGATTGCTGTTAGGTTTAGTCGGTTTTGGTAGTTTTTTAGTTTCATTTCAGTTTTCAGTCCCTCTTGTGAGGGTTTGTGAGTTTGGTTAGAAGTTGTAGTCTGGGAGCTGTAATCTGGGTTGTGTCTCGATGTCTTATCTCGTAGATCCCAGTTTTAGTTTATGTTTGTTTCAGATTTCCAGTTGATGTAATCGTTTCTACTTCTAATCTATATAATAAACTGTTCCAGTAAAGAAAAAAAAAAAAAATTAAAATTACCTGGGACAGCTTGGTTGTCAAAAAAAATAAAAAATAAAAAAATAAATAAAAATAATAGCGGGGTGTAAATGTAAAAGAGTGGAAATAATAGAGAGAAAAAGAAAATTAGAATAAGATGGGGGAGGAGTAGATGCACACACGTGGGAGCAGCGTGGCCATTATTTTTGGACCACTCAAATGCGGGACATCTGGCATTCTCATTTCATACCTGGAAGAGATTTCAATAATTCTTCTCGTTGGTTCGGTGTACCTAGCAAAATTTCATACGACCCATTAATACAACCTAAATCCATTCGAAAATAGTGATTGATGTGTCTAGTTTATTTGGTCGATTTATTAATGGGTCAACCCATTAAATCCCATAATATAATGGGTCGGTTTTGAGTTCATCTTTAAAAAACCATTAACTCGTTATAACCCATTATATATATATGTTTATGAAATTTATTTAAAAAAAAAATCTTTGTATTTATTGACTCAATAGTAAAGAATTTATTAAAGTTGTTGAATTTATAAAAGAAATATCTCTATAATTACATTTATGATATATTTTAATAATTAATTAAAAATCAAATTAAAAACCCTAAAACTATAAATTGATTGTATTACTATATTCTAACCATAACCCTAAAAGTAGTTGTCTTCTAACTCAAACAATTTAACATTTGTAAACGTAAGTGAGGATTGATAATTTCAATCGCAACATAATGAAGAGTTATGGAAGCTATGTTAGATTTCATTTTCAAGTTGTTTATTTTTGTTTTTCTTAAAATAATATATTTTTGATAGATTGTTGGAGCCTATGGTGGACTTGGATGCATGAGTTTGATCATGCTTCAATACTATTTATTTACAACTTTTTAATAAAGTTTAAATATAACATTTTGCAATGGGTCAGATTGGGTTACCCTAGGGCTGTCAAAATGACCCGTGACCCGTGAACCCGAGGTTGATAATCGGGTTTGGGTTGGCCTTAAATGGGTTCGGGTCATAAACGGGGTCAACCTGTTTGACCCGTATACATATACGGGTTGTGTCGGGTTTTGCTTAACGGGTTAGCGGGTGACCCGTTTAACTCGTTTATGATATGATAAATTTTTAATTTTTAATTATATATGGGTGTAACTGTAATTGTACATAAGTTATATATAATAAAACCTTAAATTTCTAAACCTAGCAGCCGACACTCTCTATCTCTCTCACACAATTCACTTTCTGCCTCTCTCACACAAATCACATTATCACACTCTACCTTTACGGCTTTACCTCTCGCAACTCTCTCTGCCTCTCTCACGCAAAATCATCATTCTTCGTCTTTGTCTCCCAACTTCATCTTTTTTTTTTTTCATAGTAATATCTTAGAAATCATTATCATAAAAATAACAAAACCACAAAAATATCTCATCAAGACGATACCAGATCCAAATAAAAACCTTAAAGATCCATCCAACCTGAATCTGAACTAATACAAAACGAAATATTTAAAACCTGAGCTTGATAAAAAAACCAGTGATTCTTGCCAGTCTTGAAACTCTCCTCTCCCAACTTCATCTCTTCTATCTCTGTTGTTTTCGTTTCACCCAATAAATTAATCTGCTATTTATTCATGATTTTTTTTGTTGAAAGAATGATTAATTATTGTGAAGTTCTTGTTTCTGTGATGGGAAAATGAAATTGGTCTTGATTTACTTGATTTATGTCTATATCCACTCTTCAATTTCTCATACTGAATCGAAACATTTGAAGAAGACGATTTCCCCTTTTGTTTTTGTTGAAAACATTGAAGTGGATGAATTATAAACAACAATTAAAAAAAAAAAAAAAAAAAACAGCTTTTTAATTTTATTAAATGTTTGGCGGGTCAACCCGTATAACCCGTTTTACTAATTGGGTTCGTGTTGTGTTATAAGGATCTAACCCGTTTACATAAACGGGTCATGTCGGGTTGAGACTAAACGGGTTGACCCATTTAAATAAACGAGTCATGTCGACTCGTTGACCCGTTTTGATAGCCCTAGTTTACCCTAGACCTCCCGTTTTGATAGCCCTAGTTTACCCTAGACCTGGCAAAATTTTACACAACTCATTAACACGACTCAAACCCATTCGAAAATAGCGGTTGGTGGGTCAAGTTTATCGGATCGGGTTGTTAATGGGTCAACCCATTAAGACACAAAATATAATGGGTCGGTTTTAGGTTCACCCTTAAAAAAAACCGTTAATTCGATAACTCATTAATATAAAGATTTTTTTTAATGTGTTTATGAAAGTTTTTTAAAAAATCTTTGTATAGTCACATTATGGAATTTATATAAAAAAAATCTCTATAATTATGGTAAGAATATAATTTACTAATTAATTTTTTTAAAATTTCAATTTTTTTTCTTTTTTTGAAAGCGGAAAAATTTCAAAATTAAAAACTCTAAAACTCTAAGTTAATTATTTCACAATATTATAACCCTAACCCTAACCCTAAAACTCTAAAAGTAGCTAGTGAATTTGATTACATGAGTTTGATCATGTTTCAGTACTATTTATTTTCAACTTTTTAATAAATCTCAAATATAATATTTAGTAACGGGCAGGGTCGGGTTACTCATTAATTTAACAAATGGTTTCGGGTTTGTATATTTTAACCCATTAAGCTAACGGGTCGGGTTTGGGTGGAGCAATTTTATCACGACCCAAACACGAAACGACACGAATTCGCAAGAACATGAACCATTGCCCGGTCTAGGTTACCCCATTAATTTAACAAATGGTTTCAGGTTTAATATTTAAACCTATTAAACTAACGGGTCATGTTCGGGTGGGATAATTTTAACACGATCCAAACACAAAACGATATGAATTTGTAATAACACAACCATTGCCAGGTTTAGTACAAGATAATTCATATCACAAAATTTCTTCTCATTAATTATTATTATTATTATGCACATCACCTCTTAGTTGGTATGGTAGTGCACCTTCCTTTTACAGTGGTGGTGAGGGGTGATCGAGTACCACCATGCGTATTTTAAAAGTATGTTTGTGAGAGTAGTTATTCGTGGCCCACATATGTATTATATCATCTTGTGAGGTTCCGACAATCCTATTGTAATATTTGTAACTTGTAATTCTTCAAAATTTTTTTTATTATAATAATAATAATTTCATAAAAAAGACAACTTTTTACACTTTGTCGACATTGAACATTACATTTATTTACAATTATTCAACATGAAAAGTTATTAAATATATTTTGATATTTTAAATTTATTTTTTGATATTAAATATAATTATAAATTACTTTTTTCTTTTACTTTAAATATTTGTAGAACTATTAATTTGGTTTGAATACCAAATAAAAATTAAAATATTTTAGTTTTATATCTATTTTAGACATTATATATATACATAAATTCTATTATCAGTTCGAACTGACAAAGTTATATCAGTTTCTTGCATATGGGCCATTGGATTTAAATATTTTGACTTAGCTGTATGTACTTGTCAGTCAAAGTATTTAAATCCAGTGGCCCACATACAAGGAACTGATATAACTTTTATCAGTTCGAATTGATAATAGAAAAACTGTATATATATATATATATATATATAATAAGATTTACCAAATGCATATATAATTATATATATAACCTTTGAGTTTTATCACAATTTTAATAGCATAATTAACTAAATAATTCTTATCAGCTTCCTAAGCGTGGACTAATTTTCAAAGAAATGAACATTTTTTTTTTAAAATTTTAAATATTACATAAATTCGAGATTTTTTAAAACTTGAATGACTCGAACCAACATTACGATGTAAAGTGATGTATGAGCCGTATACCACCTTACCAATCATTCGGTTATCAACTTGAAGTTAGTCGGTAACCAATATTTGTCCGGACATGAAAAGCAGAGAATAAGCGGAGACACATTGGGTCGGAATATACGTGGCTCCATTCATGATGCTGCGCATCAGCATTGTTGGTGCTGCTGTGGGCTATAGTACGCTCGCCGTACCCTGTACTTTTACTAGTTGCCGACATTTCATAATTTTATTGTCTTGTGGGTCCTTTTCTACACGTGGCTGTATATAATGATATCTACATTTTACACTTTCATTACATTATCAGAGGATTTTAACCTTCTTAAACTTTAAAAAAATAAGGATTATAATTTATAACCTTATTTTTATTTTAAAACAATTCCTGTTATCATAAACGGATAGTATCAATTCCAACATAACCCATTTAATTATGTTAAAACTTATTACTCTAACTTAAAAAATTTGCTTAATCTTTGTATTATGTTCATTAGTCCTCTATATAAAAAAAATTCGAATCGTTATATTGTAGATGGCATGCCAAAAAAATAAATAAGATGTATTTAATTAATTGTATCAAAATCCATACCTTAACCAATTTCATATTATATTCATAGAGTAATGTTAGCTAGGCTGCCTAATTTGTTTCCTAAATTCCTTCCCAAATAGTGTGGTACGTGAGGTGTCAACATTATATCACTCACCACATAATCTCATGATTTACAAGATGTTGACACCTCACATGCCAACACCATTTGGGAAGGAATTTGGAATTTTTTTTTGGAAAACCTAACATTTTTTTTTTTTTTTTTGACAAAAGCAAATATATTCCTACGAAGAAAGGCTATAGACAACCAGAGCGGTCCCTTGAAACACAAGACACCACATCAGGAGGGACATCTTCCATCCAAAATCTGCCACAACTCAAAGAGAGACCAATTACTCATTCATGAATTGTGTAAGAAATTATTACTGCTAAACTTTTTCTTTTATGGTTTCCTTTAAAATACATAAAAAAAAAGAGTCAAATTTATACTTATGTTCCGATTTTACCTTGTAATTTTGAACAATTTCTTTTAAAAAAAAGAAATTAAGCACTTATTTATTAAAAAAAAAAAAAGAAGGTAAGATTATGTTGACTTTGTATCATACAAGATAATGGGAAAAAAAGACAGAAAACACAGTAGTTATTTATTAAAAAATAGGTAAGATTAAGCCAAATCATCAAAGTACTAAGCTAAGTTAGGTAAAATTGTTAGTTATTTTATTTTTCCCAAAAATTTTAGTATATTGTTGAATGAATTTGATGGATGTACAAACTTAGTCAAATGGGTTAGTAAGAAGTAAGTTAGTTTTTCAAATAATGATAAGCAAGTGGGTTTTATTTAATTTTAATGTAGGTGAAGAGGGTGGAAATTAGAGAAAATGTGAAGGAATGGACCCATAGATGAGCTGGATAGGACATAGAGGAGTCCTTTAATGGTTCAATTAGTGGAGAGAGATTGAGAGACAAAACACATTTTTCAATTATTTGATAGCTTTGAATGATCTGATGGTAACACTAACACATGGAGGAGGCTATTTAATTTGTTGAAATATTGCTCTACACTAATAATTAGTCATCCAAGAGGGCTTGTTTCTGCACATGCCTTTGAAAATTGCTCTACACTAGGTAAGATTATATCAATAAAAATTGAAGGATAATTATAACCATCGGTTTTACTATAATAATTAAACAGATTGCCAGTAAATTTCTTTTGTGTGATTTAATATAACAAGTTAGTGATTTTAACTTCCTTTGACCATATTATTTATTTATTGTCTATTTTAATAAAATGAAATTCCAAATCTTGACTTTTTAATATTTGTCACTTGATACATGAATTACTTAATCATCATTTATAGGATTCTTATCCGCTTGTACGGGAAGAATTATGAAAAACATGTATATATATAATCAACTTGAAATTAATTTCTTCAATGATCAGCTAGTTTTGATAGTTTAGAGAACTATTTTCTTATATATGTACTATCACCTATTAGCCGAGTTAGTAGTATATCTTCCAATTCCATATTGGTGGTGTGAGGTTCGAGTGTCACAATGTGTATTTTATAAGCATAAATATTTCATAATATGAGAGTAGATAACCAGATCACATATATAATTTTTAATCTTAAAATGTTCTGATAGACTCTTAAACAGTTTGGTATCAGAATCGACAGGTTGTTGATAATGTTTCAAACATATTGCTCTTCCATGTCCAATCAAAGCAAGTTGGATATCTCCAATACATTATATGTATGACTCATCATGACATAATACAATAATATAGAAAAAGAAAATATCAAGTAGTAGGTTGAAACCCTACTTGTCTGTCCAAAAATGTCCACGTCATGTGATTATGGAAAAATAATTATCCTTTTTACAAGCCTAGAATTTACATTATTTATCAAGGTAAGAAAGAAAAAAAAAAAAAAAAAAAAAGAAAAATTGACATGGGAAATAGAACCGAAGATCACGAGTGATAGAAATGAAAAATGAAAGAGAGAGAGAGCATATAGATTGAAGTGCGTGTGCACGTGCATACATGTGTGTGAATATGTGGAAGGCCGCGTATGCATATATTTTGCACACGTGCCCACATGTGTGCCTGATTTTCTTGAAAAGTAGAGCGGTAAAATGTGAAGCATGTGGACTCATAAAAACCTAGTCAACTCCTACTTGTACCCATTCCTCCCCCCAAGAAATTTCAACACTCTCCACTCATACGCCCCAAAATTCAACCGATCATTTCTTCCGTGAAAGTTTCGATCAAGATTTTCAAATGGTCGGTTGAGACATGAAAAAAAAAAAAAAAAAAGAATTGTAAGTTAGATTTTCGTATGGTCAATTAAGATATGAAAGAATAACTAATGGTTTATAAAAATTTGTTCGAATTCAATGAAACTTGGTAGAGCCGGGGTTATTATGAATAAAGCTTGATTTAAATTTTGTAACCATTACATAATTGTCTAAACATCCACACATGCTATACTGCTAGTACTAATTTTATGTAAAGAGGAGCGCATTATTGTGCTAAGTTTGTACAATGCCACCAAATTTTGAGGCAAAAAAACATGTTTAGGAGGGCCATTTATACAATTTTTCTCTAGTAGGCACATAATATAGAAATATTTATATCATACTAATGTATATTATCACACTTTTATCATGAGTATTATTATTATGATTGAAAGTTGAGTTGCTTACGTGGTAAAAGTGTAGTAATGTGTTTTAGTATGCTATAAATATACCTATATTGTGTGCCTACCAGAAAAAAATTGGCCACGTACAACTTGACTCCCTAACTAAAAGGTAAATCAAACACACCAAAACAATATTATCCAACCATCATCGCCAAATGTGATTTGATGATGAAGGCCATTTATTTAACCGACAATATCTCAGTTTTGAGTGACAATATTACCCCAAAACAAAAGGCATGGCAATGACAAAGAGAGATATATGTCCATATACTATGGAAGGAGAAAATGGACGTGTACCCAGTTTTGTTAAGAGGGTGTGCCTCGCTGTCCAGCATGTGAAGAGGTTTTGGCTCTCTCTCTTTCTCTTTCTCTCTCGATTACATGCATCCACACTATAACCCAACTGGCAGTTTTGATTCATTCACATAGAGAGCTGAACAAGAGATAGTGTCAGGACAAAACCCCTACTAGGATTTCAGTCTCAATCTCACTTCCACTCTCATTTGGAGACACATAGGCAGCTTGGTTGTTGTGAGGTATATAAATTACCAACCCTATATATCTTAGCTTCTTCATAAAACCAACTATTTGGGATTTCTTTATTTGAGAGAAAAAAAAACTGACAGCAAAGCAAAAATGGATGTGTTGGGCTCATCAGAATGCAGTAGTGGTTGTGAGTCTGGTTGGACTCACTACTTGGAGCAATCTAATTTTCAATATTCTCCAAATGCATCACATAAAAATCACAACAAGTTTGTTGATGATGATTGTGGTGGTGGTGGTAGTAAATATCAACAATATGATGATGAAGAGGAAGATTTGTCTATGGTTTCTGATGCATCTTCTGGTCCTCCACATTTTCCTGATGAAGATGAAGAAGGTTATTACTACTTCAGTGATGTTAATGGTCACCAATATCATCCACATCCATCCAAAGCTACTACTACTACATTGCCTAATAATAATGGTGTCAAGAAGCAGAAAAAGAAAGACCATCGATGTCGCCAAAGTCAACAGCAACTTGCTAATAATTCATTTCTTGATGACACTGCTAGCTCTCCTGTCATCAACTTCTCTTCCAAGGTAAATTTGCTTACAGACAAAACAATTTGCGCTAGTACAATATCTTCTTTGTCATTTTTTTTTGATGGGGTTTCTTGACAATTTGAAAGAACAATTTTTCTCACAACAACAACAATCAAGCTTCAATGGAAAGCGTCTTGGATTACTCTCAACAAGCATTATCTGCAAACTATTTACAGGTACACATTTTAATTATATGGTCTGATTCTTTATGTATTGACCATGTGACTGCAAAGCTCATGCATGTTTATATAAGACTAAAATAACCACTTGAGTTGTTGCAGGGGAGATCTGCATTTCAAGATCATCACTTTGGTAATTTCTTACAATCTTCTCTGTCTGGAAACCATCTTCAAAATAACCAGTTAAGTGTCTTTATTTATTTGTTCTCTTTCTTGAAAATGCTCAACTAGTATTAAAATTCATTATCTGATAGAGAGTTTCAATTTTGACACAGGTGGTTGTAAGGTGATTATCAATTCCTGCTTTAGCTGCCATTGAAGTAGTAGGCGTTGTAGACGCTGAACTCAAAGAGAGAGTTGTAAAAGTAAAAGAAATGGATCTCAAAGTGTATCTTCAATCTTGCTTCTTTTTTTATTTTTCTTTTTCATGTTTTCCCTTTACTAGTGTTGATATGCAGTGGAAAACAACCCGAGAACAAAAGTTAGAAATAAATATATTGTTTTCAGAATTTAATTTATGTTTGTCAATGAATAGTGGTGCAAAGGAGCTGTTGATGAGGCTGGCCTTTTAGGCAGCCTCCTGGTACAAGGATGCTCAGACCTTGTTTTTTTGTATGGAGCCCCATGCTCTCTTTATATCACCACCGCTTGTTATTTCTTGCTTTTATCACCTAAATATAATGAGAATGGAAGAGCCGACCTTTTAGGTTTGGTCAGTCTTCAGGATCAAAGTTACATAACAATATAACATTATGAGATTGATGACATAACGTTAATGTTATAAAACTAGATATATAGTTTCTCAACGTTGTGGAATTGGTTCCATAAACATTATGTAACTACAATTTTAGGACCAACATTTTATAAAGATTTTATAAAGACAAGAGATCCCAGTTTGTCTTCCAACATCACCAACATGTGATGTCACAGTTTAATTTATTCAACTAATAATAGCTAGATACACTTATATTAGTTGATATTCAAGTTGGGATCTCTAGCATTATTGAAATGCAAATAAAAAATAATAAAATAAATGGATAAAGTGACTCATTTACATTTTGTGCTTAAAAATGATGACGAAGCATTCAATCTCTTATTTTGCAAGGTACAAATATTGAACAAATCAAACCCTTGTCTCCAAAAGCCAGATAAGAAAGCAATAATTAAGGAACCAAAGGCAAATAGGATGTCAGCATAGAATCATGCACAAAAAGAAATCCAAATAATTCTTTTTAGAATTTTTTAGACCTAGCTATAAGTTAACTCTAAATTAATTACAAGTACTATTGAATAATGTGATCCAAATACAGCTAGATCTGATTTTTTTGATTAGGTGAGTGAGATCTCCATAAATCTATCTGTAGAAGAAGAGCAGAATCTTTGGAAAAGGGAATAAGGACAAGACCCTCACAGTGTCTGTGAGAGTGTGAGTGTCCAGACAAGGCACTCATAATAATGACACAGAAATTAAGCACATGAAAATGAGACAAGATGATGAAAAGTGTTAATGGTGGGTGATGGGCAGTCAGATTAGAGTTTCAGAGATGAGAAACTCAAATGTAATTCATATCTCCATGACCCTTCTTTTCAGAGAGCCTAGGATATCTTGCCTCTCATCTGCCTGACTCAATAGAACATGCCTTATTTTTTTTAATATATATATATATATACTATATTATTTGTTTATGCAATTTGGCTCCTTCTAAGCCTGTCTGCTTTGAAGCTGTCATTGCTCTCAAGTCTCAATTATATGTCTTCCTTTCGATTTCTTTAATCATAATAATAAGGGAAAATCATATTTTAGTCCCTGTAGTTTGCCTTAATCCAAGTTTAGTCCATGGTTTTTTGGTATTGTAACTTTCAGTCCATCATTATTCTGACAATATAGATTCCAGTCCCTACCGTCCAATTCTGTTAGGGTTCCGTCAAGTCAACGAGGGTCAACAAGGGTAAATAGGTAAATTCTTCAGTGGGGATAGGAAAAGTAATTAGGGTTGAAGGCTATAAAGGTAATTTGATATATATATATATATATATATATATATATATATATATATATATTAAAAAAGAAAACAAAAATAAAAATGGATCTCCACCGTCTATCTCCATGATGAACGGTGGAGATCTTTCTTTTTTTTATTTTTATTTAAATTTAAAAACAGAAATTAAAATAATTTTTTTTAAACAAAAATTAAAAATAATTTTAAAAAAATTAAAAATTAAAAATTAAAATTGAAAATTGGATTTGGTTGAGATCCAGACCGTCCATCTGATGAGATGGACGGTGGATCTCCACCAAAGCCAATTTTCAATTAAAACAGACAATAAAAAACCAAATTTTCCCTGCACAGTTGTTCAACCAAAAATTCATCATCATCAAGCCAAGAAACAAATCCAAACCTAGAAATCTCTTTTTCTTCAACCACCATCATCCCCGAATCTCCCTTTCGTTAGCCATAACTTATTCTGTATCAATTTTTTTTTTTAATTTAAAAAAAACACAAATCCACCACACAATCACACATATAGAACACATCTATCATCATCATCATCTATCTCCAACTCTCAAACACCAAACCTAGCCACCACTCTAAATCAACTGAAATCGACGCTCGATCTGGGAGCCCAGAAGATAGACGACCACCGCTGCGTCTCTCTCTCTTCCCTTTCTTCCCTCTTCTCTCTCGCCGCAACGTCTCTCTCTCTTCCCTTTCTTTCCTCTTCTCTCTCGCCGCAGCGTCTCTCTCTCTTCCCTTTTCTCTCTCGTCGCAACGTCTCTCTTTCTTCCCTTTTCTCTCTCTTTCTTTCGATCAATATGGGGTTTCTGATTTGGGTTTGGTTTGGGGGTGGTGGTGGTGTGTTTCTAGGGTTTGGTTCGATTGATTTGTAGTGGTTCGGTTCGATTTGGGGTGGTGGTGGTTAGGATTGATGGGCGGTTGACTGGGTTGTGGTCTGGTGGTTGGGTGATGGCCGATTAACTAGGTTGTGGTGGTAACAATGGTGGTTTCAGGTGATGATTTGGGTTTCGGGTTGGGTGATGGCCGATGGTTGGGTGATGTGATTCACTGTGTTTTGGGTTTGGTCAGGTGGAGAAGAAAGAAGAATTGAAGATGAATCTAGGCATGGAGAAGAAAGAAGAATTGAAGATGAATCTGGGCGTGGAGAAGAAGAAGAATTGATGAAGATGATGCTGGTTGGGTGATGGCTGTATATTTATTTTTATTATTTTGTTTTTATTAATTTTGTTTTTTTAGTTGTTTTTATTATTTAATTTAATTAAATTTATTAATTTAATGGTCACACAAAAGACAAGGGTAAAATGGTCATTCAAAGGGTATCAGACAGTCAGAGGGGCATTAAGGTCTTTTAGTCCGACTGATATGGCTGAATCTGTCTTTTGACGGATTCTATAACAGAAGGATTAAAAGTTACAATACCAAATAACCGTGGACTAAAATTGGATTAAGGCAAACTACGGGGACTAAAATGCAATTCTCCCTAATAATAAACACATTATATTATTTGAACTTGGGAATTTAGGATGTCAAAGTTCTGTATTTAATTCTCATATATATAAAAATTCTTTCTGGTTGATGATCAGTGATGGGAGTCTTCTTGATCTTCTATGTAAATATATTAAAAAGTTGATGCTTAGAATTTGCATATATAAATTTGGACAAGGATCAAAAGGGCATGGGAAAAAAAAACTTGTGTTGTTGTTCCAACCACCACCAAAACCAAAACCTTCTCAGTCTCTTGTTTTGTCTATTACAATTTAACACTATATTTCCTCTATATTTCTATATTATTCCTGTCTACCAATACCCTTTTAACTACAAGTGTTTCCAATTCTCATGACAATACCCTACTTGTCTTTCTTTTTACACAGATCTCTCACTGCCATAGATAGTGCTGCTTTCCTGCATTCATGTTTAGTCTAATCCAATCAATCAATCCTGATTTTGTACTGTTCTTGATTTCTTTCAAGTCGTTCAGCACTAGAAACCAAAAAAAGAAAAATACAAGTAATTTTGCATGTTTTTGTGTGGGTTCTATTCTATTCTATGTATAGCTATACTGATATACAAATTCTTGAATATATGAGATACAGATACTCGTTATGGTACCACAAAAGGTGAAATAATTGATATAATGTATATTATATATAATTATATAATTATATATATATATATATATATATATATATATTGATCAGAAAAAAGGCCTAGCCAAAGTGTATTATCTATGAGAATCAGAAATCACAAACGAAACCAACCCACACCTTATTTGATTAAGAAGATGTGAATAATGTGATATAATATCTCTTTGAATTTAGTAATGGAAACCAGTGCAGTTGGCTACCACTTAATGATCCGATTATGCAAAAATCAGTGAAGTACTGAGAACAAGCTACACGTACAATTACACATGATATGACAACCATTTTCCGACGCCTTACAGTGAAGCAATCTGTTATCTGGTTCCTCATTTCAATACCAAATTTATTGAATTTGAGCAGTGACGAAAGCAATCTGTCTCTTTTGAGGGGCAGTTGGATGGCATGCAATTAAAGATATGTTTGGAAAAAGTGATGACAAACAGATATGGTACTCTATATAATTGCCATCAAATGATAATAATACACAATTTGCTTTAAAGTTTCTTTAACACATTACATATATAAAAGAAAAAAAAAATCAATTTTATCACCGTATCTAAGGTTCACAAAAGTCCAAAAGAATTTCAATACGATCTGAATCGAAAGACCTAGAATATGATTATGGTGAACATTACTACTGTCATTATTTTTCTATTTTGATTTTGAATGAATCACCCTTTTCTAAATTATAAATTTACTTGGAAGTTTGTTGTACCTTTGCCTTTCAATGAATGAAAATTTGAAAAATAATATGTTATTTAATAATTAAATTCCTAAGGACTATTTACATTTTCTTCTGGATTTTGGCATAATTGAAAAAAAATCTATGTCATGGACATGCAATAATTGAATATCTTGCTCTAGAAGTTGTTGAACCCCACACTCAAACTTAAGGAAAACGGAAAATTGGAGGAGAGAAACGTGGGTGCAGTGGATTCAACATGCATCATGCATCCCCGTTCCAATTGTACCACATGATGAAATTTGCAATTGTGACATGATCGCATCGAGAGATACATGTTACATCCCACTGCACCTAAGATTTTTCCCTTCTGAAGAGTTTTCTTTTACTCTTATTACCCGTGCCAAACTTTAGTGTTAACACTACACAATACCACTATTTTGTCCATTCTCAAAATCACAATTGCTATCACATTCAGCTCAAATAATTTTCGATAAAACTTAATTTATGGTATTCTATATTTTTATGTATAAAGAGTTAATTCTTTATATATAAAATTCATTATTTATTTATTTATTATATACTACTTACGGTGCAGTGATTCAAAGTTTAGATATTTTTAGACGGTATGAATGCCTACCAAACCACATTAAACGGCGGTAAATTCACTATTTTTCTGGGCTTGAAATTCACTAATTGAAAAGTTCATGCTAAATGCACCCTAGTTATGGTTGAAACCTCTTGCATGTATACATTGAAAGACATGGCATGGGGTGCATTTAGAACTTCTCTTTGTCAAAAGTCAAAACCTACTTGAGATTTGAGACTACTCATTTGGAAGTATAAAAGGGCCACACCCACATCACCCCCACATTCCAATTTGGAAAATCTTTTGTGCGCCCATTCACAATAGCAGTTCATTGTTTCATAAATGTTTGAAATATTGCACAAGAGTCAAGAGAGGTAGTTTCCAATTAATTACAACAAAACATGGAATTGTGTATCAATTATTTGTTAGTCTGAAGCCATTCAAGAATACCCTTCTCTGATTCAGAGAGTTGCTGCTCATTCTTCCCTTTCAAAGTTCCTTCCATATATTCAAAATAATCCCTGTAGTTGCGCTTGTAATAGCTCTCCAATCTCTGCTCAACATTTTTCATTTAACCACAAATATATCATACATTCTGTAAGAGAAGAAGATAGGATTCGCATCCTCTGTCGTTCTGATTATCTTTGTACTGACCTAAAACAGTTATAGATAATACATTGCATTTAAAGATAATGAAGGTGTAAAAAATAATAATTAAAGAAATAAATCTCATCTATTAATTACAAATGTCACCAAATTAACTAAGGTCAGCATAAAGATTAGCTCAGTAGAGAAGATAACAGTAATAAAATATTACACATACAAAAAAAAAAAAAAAAAAAAAACATTTTTAATTATAATTTACATCTTTCTTGCCATGTCAGGATTGGCCTAAAAAAGATCTTAATGACATACATATTATATTTTAAGTGTCTTGCCTTAATTTTAGTATCATGCATGACAAATTAATTTATCATTTTTAGTCATTTTTTCATTATAATTGTTACATTTTTTTTAAAGAAAATTAATATTCATTCTACAAATCCCAGCTGCAAAGTACATTTATACAACTTTTTAGTTACCAAAAAAAAAAAAAAAAAAAAAAAAAAAAATTAAAAAAAAAAATAAATAAAAAAATAAAAATCAATACCACCCCATAAAATTTAATCAGAATTAATTTTAGCGGACATGCATCTATGCTTTAATCAGTTGTTAAATTTTCATGGGACATCAATCTAGCTAGCTAGCAAAACAAGAAGAAATCTGACCTAGCTATAGTGAGCAATATTGTATGTTATGTATCTTACCTCCTTGTCATTTTTTTCCTTGTTTGCCTCTGATTTCTTCAGATACTCTGAAAAGAATTACAACATGTCATTCAAAGGTCCGAAATTGGAAAAAAGAAAAGAAAAAGAAGAAGACTTAATTACAAAAGAAATGAAATCAGAGTAAATGAAGTACTTTTAAGAAGCTGATTGGCGGAGTCACTGAGTTGAGGAGGAGCAGCAGCAAGAGCAGTGGATAAAAGCAGTCCTCTTCTTCCAAAATCAGCTGTTGTGGTTTTGGTTCTTGATTCTTCTGATCTTCTATGAACTGCTTGAACATTTGAAGAAGCATATTTGTTTACTGTTACTGTTAACGCCATTAATATACTTTGCCCTATTGAACTCATCATCATCTTTTATGACTTTCTTCTCTTATCTCTTTCTCATTGCTATGTCCACACAGCCACCAGTTTTTAGACATGTAGATGATGATAGTGGTGACTTTTTATTTGTTCTTGCTTGTCCGGCTCAAATTACAACATAGTCCTCTCTATTTTTAATAATTACATATATAGTGGTGATAGAATTCTATCAGCCATATATCACATCTTCAATGGCCGGATACACTACTCATAAGGTGCACTCAAAATTTTATCCACTATTATGCATAACCAACAAAGGTCACTGTTGACAGTGATTTTTCGTCAACTGAGATTTCAACCAATTAAAAGGGTGTGTTTTGCAATTTAACAATGGTGAGAGACATGAACGTAAGAACAATGACAAGATTTACGTAGAAAATCCAGCAAAGGGAAAAAACAGTCGGTACCGGCTAAGGAATATTTCACTATGAAGGTGTAAAATGATTACAAGGATACTCTCTTTTTTATCGCTATGCCTTTTTTCTATCTTATTATCATATCTATAATGAAAAATGAATGAATATATATATTCAAAAACACCTCAGACCTAGGGTATTAGTGGTTAATTCATAGGATCTTGTTGTGATCCTTTTTCATCAGGTCTGCGCAATTATCTCAACCTCCCGTAACAGATGCAGATAACCGTTGACTTGGTTCTTGATTTCAATCAAAGAAGACGTGGTTGTTTCCTATTCGAAGTGTGATTGTTGACCCCCATATATCAACATGATTTTCTGTTCTTTAATGAGTATCGACGAGTTCCTCGCCGATTTAGGCGGTCCTTACATCTTGAGGTCCCTTAGTCAGCTGTTTTCCCCGAGCATTTTTACTTGGTCGCCTGACGAGGGTGTCATTTGGACAAGGATCTTGGCGATCTTTGAGGACAGGTTATGAACAATTTGTCGTGTAGGCTCGCTAGGGTGACACGTCATCTAAATGAATTTCATCCACAACAACACCCCTTTTGAATTTCTAAGCCGAGGGTGGAGGCTCAGCCCGCTTTTAATCGCTTACTCTAGTCAGTCGGGCCAAATCCATCCCTGGAGAGAGATTCAAAACATCCTTGTCGTTTTCCTCATTAATGCCATTTTAATGCCCCATTCCTTTTTTCGTAAAGCTTTCGTCGCTAGCCACAAGTTGTTCCTTTCGTCCTAATTGATTAGACTTCTGACGGTGACGTTTTGAAAGCCAAAAACTCTCTTTCTTCGCCACGTGTCTCTTCCCCAAAGGGTGACTGGTGTTGGTGCGTGCAATCATTTTGATTTCGTCATCTACTCCCTTTGAATTTTCCCGCGTGCGCCGTGACGTCAACTTCTATTATGGTTTTTCTTGCCTATAAAACCAGGGACCTCTTCTTCCATGTGGAACAACTGCTTGCTTCATTTATTTTTTATTTTTTATTTTTAAAGGTTTTAAGGCGAAGAAACCAGATTTCAGATTTTCCTCTTTCTGCAGGTTGCCTTAACCGTCTTCTTTTACTTTCTTCTGACATTTTCTTTTTGGTGAGTCTCCATGGACCACAGTACTCAACACCAACTTTTCTGCCATATGATGAGAGCCATTGAACTCAATGATGTGTCAGAAGTGGAGATGCTTGGAAAACTGCTGCGAAATCCTTTTACTGACCAACCCTCCTTCTTCTTTGTCGATTTATCCAATTTAAATCCTAATGCTCAAGTTAACCATTCTTCTTTTGTTTGCAGTGAAACTAATCCAACTATGACGAGGGCTAAATCAGTTAACGTGCATAAGAGGGATTGTGTTCAAAGGGTTTCATCACTGTCTAAGGATATCAGGATTGGCCGTCAAACGGTTGTTGACTCGGACGTCGAGTTTGAGCACATGGAGGCTCGTATCAGATTCTTTGTGGAACAAGTGTGTGCCTATGACTTTGAACCGAACGTGGTTGGTGTGAATGACTTATGCAAATACATAGGTCGATTTGGCCTAGACCCTAGTGTCATTTGGCTTTCTCCTGTTGGAGATAGAGCCGTGTGGAACCCCCCACCTTGGGCCATGGTCATGGTCGTTTATGGTGCCATGTTGTGTTATGGGGTGACTCTTCCTCTCCAACCCTTCATTGCACGCTTTCTAGCGGAAGCTCAATTGGCACCTGCTCAATTGGCTCCCAACGGATACCAGATCCTGATGTGCCTATAGCATACGTGGCAAAGGCTAGGCCTACCACCCCCTACTCCCCGCGAAATAAAACACCTGTACACTCTCAGATAGTAGGGTCAGTCTGGGACGTATTTTCTCTCATCTGTTTCTTCTGACCACTGGATTTCTGCCGGGGTTAGAGTTAATAAGGGTGTCGAGGAAGGGATGTGATCCTTTATCTGGGGCTTCCCATCATCAAACAAATGCTAGAAGAATAGTTGGTTCTTTATTGAGGGCGGATGAGGTCAGACTGATGAGGCAGAACTTGAGAACCGTCTATCGAGATACAAGGTCTCCAGATTCTTTTGCTCTCCTCAATCTTGGGTCGGGACTCTTTCTTTCTTGGATGATAAGGAGAAGGTTAATGTCGCTAAGGTGGCTGTCTGTGTTCTGGAGAAGAGAGGTAGTGCTTACATATTTGACGAGGAGATGATGATTAACGCCCGGCTTTTCTCGCGGCTTTCTGCCATGCACAAACACCGTAAGACTCCCTCATATATATATATATATATATATATATAAACTGATCATCTTAATGTATACTCTTTTTTACAGTGTCCGATATATACGTGATTTGCGATGCCCAAATGTGTAGGGCGAAAGCCATTGTGGAAGCGAGTCGCCGAGATGATGCTGAACATGAGGCAAGTGGGATAGATCCGTCGCAAGGTTATCAAGATACTGAAGATGAGGACTCTTCTGAGGAATCTTAAGATGGCCAGGTCGTTGAGAATCCCCTTGAGATCGAGGGAGGAAATGCTCTGAATCCCCCCACTGGGTGATAGAAAAGTGAAGGGGAAAGTCGATGAGTATTTTTCTTAAGCTGACATCCTTGATAAGCAGGCCATCCTCGAATATACTCCTACCCCCATTTTTGAAGAGGTCGAAGCCGAAGATCCTTCCGCTAATCTTAACCTACAGGGAAGTTGTTTAGGGAAGAGGAAAGCAATCAACCCTCTATCATGTCCTTCCTTTAAGGTTTCGCGGGTGCTGTTGTATGTCGATTTTTCTTCTAATGAGAGGATGCCGATGACCATGAAGCATGGACTAATGCATCGACTCATCTCTCCGGACAAAGAGCTAACGCATTAGCTCCTTTTTCCGAGGCTCAGGTTGAAGAAGCTAACGAGGAGACAGATGAGGTGGTCCCTGCTGGGCCTCGTGAGTCTGAGACTTATCGCTCTCTGGTTTCCGAGGCTCATGAAACTGATTATGAAATTATCACCCCTAGCAGCGACTATGTCGAAGGCGACAGTGGTCCCCTCCAATCCTTCCTCATCATCCTGACTGGATGCCTCTTTAGGTGTGCTGAGTGGGGTTCTCGCCCCTCGTGAAATATTGGAAGCCATGGTATTCGGGCGAACTTATGTTGGGGAGTACACCTGGAGTCGTCTGAGGGTCAACAATCTCTCCTAAAGGCTGGACAACTTTTACAACAGCAGTGTTTATGTAAGTTCGTATTTTTCTTTACTTTAAACTTTCTGCTTTCATAATCTTGATCTTCGAAACTTTTTTCTTTTGCGATAGATGGTCTTCGAGCTAGTTAACGCGCTTAAAACGAACTGCGCCTAGGTAGAGACAATTAAACGTCTAGAGGCTTTGTTTAAGGAAAATGAGGGAAGACGACTCTTAATAGAGCGGACGTGCAAGGAGAAGCTTGGAGTGAACCAGGAGTTCGTGGATAGGCATTTAGCGGCTCGTCTCGAGGCTAAACATAAAACTTCAGTTACTGAGGAGGACGCTAGGTCCACAAAAGATCTCTTAACGGCTGCGTAGGAACTCATGCTCCAAGCCGAACAAAAAGCCGAGGAGGCTAGGTTGTCTTTTGAGCGAAATGCCGAGGATTTGAACCATCAATCGCTCACTATTGAAGCCCTTTCCAAGTAGGTTCGAGTGGAATTGGAGGTTCAGTCTGTAGATCATTTTAAACGGTCTCCTGCCTATGACGCTTTTCTCATTCATGAATTCCAATGAGGCTTGGTTTCTGGTGGAGAGTTCTTTGAGGTGAGAAGTCGAGCGACTGAAAAGGCTAGAGACTAGTGGAAATCATCTGTTGAGGCGCATATGAGAAAATCTCTGGCAGTCCTTTAGACGCAGATGCGGGAGTGACGCGTTTATTGCCGAAGCATAGGGAAAGAGCCACATCCCATGCACCTTGAGATGCCTTTGGAAAATGCCTTCTCTACTTTTTATGCAGCCTAGAGGTGCAATTTTGGAGGTGATGGGCCAGACTGGACCGATACCTAGCAAGGACTACTCCTCATAGATGAAGGATGGGATAGACTTGATTACTTGGCCTTCGGACGAGAGCCTGCTGGGAGAATATGGTGGGAGTTGGGCTCAAGGGTCTACTAGCAAGGATCAACCTCTAGCTTCTTAACTTTCGTATATCTTTTGTAATTCGGCCACCATGGCTCATTAATAATATATATTCATTATTTTTTTCTCATGTGTTCGTAACTTGAAATAGATTTTTAGCTTGTGTACTTGAATCCTTTCCCGAGTGGCTTAGTTAATGCTTGCGATGTACTTTGGCTTTGATTGTTTATTCTTTGACCGGTGTCCTGGCTACTAGCTCAGGATAATTCCTGGTTTTCTCCTTTTTTTGTTTTTTTTTGTTTATGTTTTTGTTTTTTGATCGGTCCTTTCAATTTGGCCGTGCTTCTGAGCTCCTTTTGACCAGTTCTCCCTTGTAACAAGTCATCAAGGATGTCTCCTGGTTTTGTCTGTTACAAAGGTTTGGCCGAATCGTTAATGGATAAGTAACACAACCGAACGCATCTCACCAAGTTTCCCCGATGGCGTACCCGAGTGTTTTTCTGATATGACCGGCATCTTCGGGGTGGCCGAATTACTGAAAGTGTTAATATGCACTTAATCAATTCGACATGCGCGCTAGGTCCTAGGACTTTACTTTTTAGCCTCTCGGACATCTTAACCTACCAAGGTAGGTGTCAGCGCTGTAAGTTTTAACGAAGGAATTTTAAAGCTGAGCACTTCTTGTCATAATGATTCCATTCGGGTTTTATTGATGTTTGATAACGCAGATAAACAAGATTAATAATCAGAAATTTATTGAAATTTAAGGACGAATGCCTTTAAAATAAAATGAAATGAACAAGATTTATTGAAAACTAGTTGTTTCTGAATGGAATGGAACTTCTCTTGCTTTTATGGGCCCGGTGTGTAATCTTGCTTGCGACCCTCTTTTGCGCATTTCCTCCGCCCGTGGTTTTACTTTCGATTGTGCATACTTGGTACCCATTGCTCTCGGTTCGGTCTCGATACATAGTAAGGTTTGCCCTACGAGCCATTTCCTAGGGTCCTCTTATTATGCCCACACCGAATTTTATCGGAAATTTTATCATCAATGCATAGGTAACTGTTACTGCTTTCGTTTGGTTCAAGAATGGTTTACCCAGTAAGGCATTGTATGGCCAGTTTTTCATGTTGACTACCACGAAGTCCAGCAATGCCGTTTTCTGGTATGAGGATGCTCTAATCTTTACAGGTAATTTGACGACCTCGAGTGCCTTGGCCTCCATGCCACAGAATCCTCTGAGTGGGATGGGTAACTACTGTAAATCGCTTCTGTCCAGGCCCAGTTGATCGTAAACCTGAGCGCTCGAAATATCTGTTGAGCTCCCGTTATCGATCAGTATCCGATGGACACCGGGTGCTCAATCCGGACTGTTATGATGATCGCATCATTTGGCCTTACGTCCGCTCCATGTGAATCTGCCTCTATGAAAATGATTGGGTCCCATCCAGTTTTGGCTTTCTTGGGGGGGGGGGGGGGGGGGGGGGGGGTTAGGCTTGATCGAGTTTACATCCAGGTCTTTTCGGGGGTACATGGCGTCCCGAATTTTCGTCATCCTTTCCTTATTGCTTCTGCTTGTGTAAGGTTCTCCAAATATGGTATTGATTGCCCCCTACCCTTCATTTCGTCTGGGGCTGTCTTTCTTATCCCGACTTTCTTCCAACCGATCGATTTGACGAATGTCCAGCTGTTGATTTTTTTTTTTTTTTTCTGAAGATTAAATCCTTAAGGTGGCCTTCATTGATAAGAGTCTCGATATGATCTTTTAGCTAGTAACATCTGGATGTGTCGTGACCACTTTCTCTGTGGAACCTACAGTATTTACTTGTGTCTTGCCAGGCATGAATTGATTGCTTTGGCGGGTACTTGACCAACTTCTTATCCTCCACTATGGCTAGAATTTCTTTTTGCCTTTTGGCGAGTGGGGCATAGTTAGTGTACAAGCCCTGGAATCTCCTGTCATTTTGACCACCTTTTCGACTCTCGTCCCGGTGACCCTCCAGGTTTCTACCATTTTATTGTTTTTCTGGTTCTTCGCGTTGATTCCCTTTGATTTGGCGCTTTCCTCTGGTCTGCCTCCGTGGATGTAGCTCCCCCTTGAGCAAGTTCCTCTTCTTCGGCCATCGCGTAATTGCTTGCCACGTCCATTAATTCGACGTACGAGTTCGGGCATTTTCTTCTTAGGTCGAAGAAGAGCCGACCGTTTTGCAGGTTTTTGAACTGATGAAGGTGATATGGATTCTGATTTTTGGGTTGTTTTTTTGTTTTTTTGTATTTTTTTTTAAAGGTTCAAAACCGTCGGAACCGAAACCAGAACCGATCGATCGGTTTCGAACTGGAACTAAAACCGTGTCAGGTCTACTTTGCTTTAGTTCGGATGCTGGGAGTGCCAGACCTCAGAGGGGACTTTCCTCTTCTGGGCCTTCTTCGAGGTTACCGATCGCTATCATGTGCTGAGCTTAATTGGCTTCGCCCGTTATTGTACCTTTTTTCTCGTCTGTGGCCTGCTCGATCTGGTCCTGCTACTAGATCTTCTTGGTTTTGCCCGTGTTCCCTGTTCTGCCTTAAAGGTGCGTAAGGCATTGGAGCCACTATTCAGAGTGCAGCCTTTGAGCCAGTGGCATGATAGGCAGGTTTAATTTGTATGGTGATGTCATTCTCGCGGTTGCTAAAAGTGTTATACCATGTCTAGCCGCGTCTTCAATAGCCCTCTACAATGCTGCCCTGATTTTCGTATGGCTTTAGAGGTTACTTCGACCGTTTGATCAGTGGGGTCAATTCCCATCAGGGTTTCATCGGTAGGTGTCGTCGTCGGTTGTTGTTTCCTAAGATTTGGATCTTGTGAGGAGGAGTCTTGATCCTGGTCATGATCTGATCTATCCCCGTCCATGCTGCTTGGCATATGGCGTTTGATATAAGGTCGTTTCTAAGGTTTTTGCTGACTTCACCCCTCCTTCTAGCGCCAACTGTTGACGGTGATTTTTCGTTAATTAAGATTTCAACCAATTAAAAGGGTGTGGTTTGCAAATTAACAATGGTGAGAGACATGAACGTAAGAACAATGACAAGATTTATGTGGAAAACCCATCGAAGGGAAAAAACCACGAGTGCCAGTAATGGCTAAGGAATATTTCACTATGAAGGTGTAAAATGATTACAAGGATACTCTCTTTTTTATTGCTATGCCTTTTTTCTATCTTATTATCATATCAATAATGAAAAATGAATGAATATATATATTCAAAAAAACCTCATACCTAGGGTATTAGTGGTTAATTCATAAGATCTTGTTGCGATCCTTTTTCATTAGGTATGTGTGATTATCTCAACCTCCCGTAACAGATGCAGATAACCGTTGACTTGGTTCTTGATTTCAATCACAGAAGATGCAGTTGTTTCCTATTTGAAGTGTGATTGTTGATGCCCGTATATTGACATGATTTGCTGTTCTTTAGTTAGTATCAACGAGTTCCTCACCAATTTAGGCGATCCTTACATCTTGAGGTCCCTTGGTCAGTTGTTTTTCCCGAGCATTTTTGCTTGGTCGCCTGGTGAAGGTGTCATTCGGACAAGGATCTGGGCGATCTTTGAGGACAGGTTATGAACAATTTGTCATGTAGGCTTGCTAGGGTGACACGTCATCTAAACGAATTTCATCCACAACAGTCGCCATGCTCTTTTTATTACATCAAACACAATATCTTCCAACAGTACAAAAAGTAATAATCAAGTATTAGAGTCACAACAAATGTTGTTGATCACATTTTAAATATCCAACCATATGTATTATATTCACACATAGGGCACAGTACAGAGTTGCTTGAACAATACAGTCTTTATAAGAATACAGAGTCCAGTTTAATCACTCTAGCAAACGCTTGTGCTTGCACCAAGCAATAGCAACTACGTATAGGAATATGCTCCCAGTGGCACCACCACCAACGGTCCAAAGAAACTCTGGCATACCTGCTTTTTGGTCGTCAAACAGGTCGATAGTTATATTCATCCCAAATATACCAGCGACGACAACAAAGGCACTGACTACAAGGGTTGCTGTTGTTAACATGACTCCCATTTGCAATAAATGATTCTGTTTGTCATCAAGCATTATGTTAATGTAGTCCTCTGTATCATCCACATACTCCCTCAGCTTTCAAGAAAACATAAAAGAACAATGATAAGGAAAATGGGTCAATACCTAAATCATCTACAAAGGAACTGATAGATAGATAAACTTTTAAAGTTTAATCAAATATCAACATTGAAATACATACTTACCCACAAAATTAGATGAAGAATATAAAAGTTGTATGGTGTCATTTTCTTAGAATATATTTTCAAACAAATGAACTGAATGAATTTTCTTTTCCCAAAAATTATTGCTCTATTTGGTTCTTGAAGAAGGTTAGAGAAAAGAAGAAATATATGTGAAAAAGAAATTAAAATTCTATGCTTTATTTGAATATATGAAGGAAACATAAATTTCCAATGTTCATCTACTTTTTGCAGAGATGTTAAAATGTCTCTCAAGTTCATTAGGAAGAAAGTTCTTACTTCTTAAGACATCCCATGACCTGGTCTAGCATCTTAAGAAATTACACTACTCTTTTGTCTAGAGAGATAAAGCCTACTGTCCTTTTCACCACGGTGGGAATTCTCCACACCATGAAAGCAAGTCAAAATCATTCCTCATAGTATAAGTGAATTATAATATTTGAGAGAGCTGCCTTAATTTCCATGTCACAAGGTTCTGGTGACTGGAACGCATCAAGATGTCGTTGAGAATCAAAATCAAAACATTTTTTGTACGGTATCCAAATAATTTCTTTTAAGAGAGAATCCATGTTGACAATATAAAGTGGGAAAAGTGAATTTCATACCGTGGATAGCTTGTTCAGTGTACCATCAATTTGAACAAAGTATGCTTCCAAGAGCATTTCTAGCTCTTCAACATCAAGCTGTTTGCTTATAGCACTGTGAGTGGTACTAGTATGTGTGCCATGGCTGTCTCTGCACAGTACATTCTGTGCTGTAAACAAATTATCCTGGGTGTTACCATCATAATTAGTAGATCCACCAGTAGCGTCCAACGAAATCTCAGCAGGATTCCTGAAACAATATAAGAAATTTTCAGCGCAAAGTGCGAAAAAAGAAAATAGTCTTAAAACTAAGAAACAACAAAAAAATGACTTGCCTATCATCCATATTTGATTGATGAACTTCATCATCCATGTCATCTCTCTCATCCGTGGAGGCAGTGGAAGAGTTTTCCAGTTGTTGAAGTAACTTCTCAGTTAGATACATCTCAGCCATATCGTCATCATCATCAAGCAATTGTTCTAATTCATCCCGTACCTGGACATGAACAAGTGTGCATTACTAACAAGGAATAAGACTTGAGAGCATGGTTCAGTAAGCGATGCGATATGTTTTAAAGTATTTAAAATGCTATTTGTTTGGACTTTTACCAACAAGCTTAATCTTTTGGGTGTTATCTAACAATATCCACTCTGAATTTGTAGCCACAAAGTTATTAAGTCATACCACCCCTTCAACATATATGAATAGGCTATTGAAAATACTAGTAGAAATCATATATATATATATATATATATATATTTAAAAGTCAGAAGCCACTCAACCTTCTGAACACGTCCAGTTATTGCAACCAAGCGGCTCTTAATTTGACGGACACGTTCTAAATTGAGAGTACTGATCTTCGAAGTCAACTTGTCTAAAGCCGGATGAGCCTCTTGCTCTAGTGTTTTTGCCTGATATAAAAACCGATAACAAGTGAAAATGAATCAAAGCAACATGATGACCAGAAAAGCAAAGAAAAACTACCAAAGTAAGATTAGTTACTTCATTTTCTAAGCAACTGCATGCAGCTTCAAGGCATGCCTCCAATGCAACAAATTCAAACGGTAAAACCTTTGACCCATCTCGATTCTCAAGACTTTGTTTCCCATCTGCCTTATTTTCCTCATTCCGATCCTCAAACTGTGAAAAGCCACCAGAAGATTTTGGAGTGGAGGGTCTTGATTGTGCTTCCTCCAAATCATACAAATTCGACCAGTTGGTATCATCGCCGCCATTGCCTTCCTGTACATAACAAAAGAGTGATAAGAACACGAAAGCATATAAATAAATATCCAACATAAAGAATTAAACAAAATAAATATTAATCAGGGCGAGAATGAAATAGCTGAAGGCCTCACAAGGAGATGAAAGTAAGGCATAAAAGCTAGAAAGGAAAACTTTGACAATCTACATCGTCAAGAAATGGTGGAAATACTAAAACCCCTACCACTGTATAAACAACTTAAACTCAGAAGACCGGGAGAAAACAAAAGATAAATTATGGATGTTTGAAATGGCTCTAACACGGTCGAATTCGAAAAATGCACTCTAGCAGACCTCATCTAATTGGCATGTTCCCTTAAAGTGTAAAGGAGATTAATAATACCATCGGTGTTTGATTCAATTAAGTGCATTATAGAAAAAAGTGAGAATCAGTCTCTCGTGATCGTCTGATAGCATTCGAATCAGTTTCATGTTCTTCTCCTTGTCACCCCATCTGAAAATTCAACTCTAAATCTAATTAAGCAATAGAATTGTTTCCAAGTTTGCGAGTTTTAAATTAGTCAACGTTCTTAGATCATCAAAAGTAAATAGAAATTGCAATGAATTAACATAATATCCAAACCCCATTTAAACAGAAATCAAACCTGAGGTTTGGTGGCGTGATAGTGAAACAAAAGCCTCTTTTGGAGCTCGTCAACAAAAGGAACAACAGATGGGTCTCTAGAATTCAACAACAAAACCTCCTGAGCGGTGATGATGGCTTTTATGTGCTCCAAATTGATCACAATCGCTCGCTCTCGACCAAGAACCGTTGATGGGTACGAGAGGAGGGGGTCCAGGATCCGAAGGTCTCGGGCCGGAAGACCCGTCCGACGCATGATGGCATGTTTTCCGGCCTCCACCACCTGGGCCTGCCCGGTTGAGTCAAGAAGGAGCCAAGCGCGGACTCCGGCTCCTTTCTTGCGGAGGCCGGCGCCGGTGGATAAAGGCATGTTGGAAGTGGGCGGGCGGGTTAGGTCCGGGTCGTCGTCCTGGTGGAGATGACCCGGTTTGGGTTGGGGAGGGTGGTTGTGGGTTCTCATTGTACTGACTACGGACTGTGTGATTTTTAATTTACTTGATTCTTCTCTCTTCTCAGTTGACTATTATGGTATATTGGTGTGGCAATTTTTAATTTCCCATACAATTTAGACCAAATCCAATTCGTCTGTTACTCTGTCGTATATATATATATATATATTTTAGGGAGTAACCGGTTAACTATATGGAAAAATTATTCTATAATACCTATTTAATTAGGCTCTATCAAAATAGACAATAGATAAAAAGTGTGATGGATCAAAATGACAATTAGATATGAAATTAATATATTGGGATTTGTCCATCTTTCGAAAGTAGAGATAAAAGTTATATTTAAATCTAAATTAAATAAATAAAATGCTAAATAAAATTAAATTTGATAAAAATAAAATGTTATTCTAATAGTATAAATCAAAAAATTAATTAAGTTAATTAAATTTTAAAAAATTATTGACTATTCTTGGCCGTAAATGAATTCATTGGCAAAAATTAATTCACTTTCAGGGGCGATTTCACACACACATATATGTAAAACTAAAAGCCATCAAGTTGGTCGGTTAAATCGTCGATCACTTTTAATTCATTCGCTAAGGAATTCATTTCCAGACAAGAATATTTAATAATTTATTTTATTATTATTATTATTATTATTATTATTATTATTTTTTATATATTTCTGACCAAATGGGTAGCCACTACTAACTAGGGTAATTTACCATAGAATTAGGGATGACCATTTATCCCTGGGGACCCAAATCCCCACTCCCCCATTCTTATCTGGGAGAAATTTTTTAGGGAAAAATGGAGAAATGGCTGGGGAGGGGTAAGATTTTTATCCCCAAATTGAAATGAGGACCCCATCCCCCATTTCCTCATTTTCTCCACAAATTTATGTAAATGAGGATGAGGGTGGGGATGGAGATGGGGGTAGGTGCCCCCATCCCCATTTTCCCCAAACCTTATAATATATATATATTCTTAATTTTTTTTTGTTTTTTTTTTTTGTTGAGAAAATAGCACTAGACACCATTAATTGGTGGATAGAGTCCCAAAAAGGCTACCGACTATTCAAATTGTTCCAAAATTATCATTTTGACGAAACATTGTTTATTGGTAGTCATTCAGTTAAATCTAACAGAAAGCTGCCGTTATCTATGACATGACACTTCTAAAGAATAAAATAACACTATACACCATTAATTGGTGGGTGGAGTCTCAAAAATGCCATTATTTCTATCTCTGCAAACTATTCAAATCTGACTTATGTCCACATTCAAGTGCACATCTCTAAAAATACTCAACGTTATTTGCTCAAATTTTGACACAAGAAATTAGACATGCAAACAAACACTTTTCATTCAGAAAATATTCCAAAAATCGATTTGGAAAAGTGTGAAAATGAGCGATGAACACAGCTCACTTGAGGATTCGCGTCGCTTCTAACCTTTGACTGAATAATTGATCATAACTTACAAAATACCGTCCAGAATTTTACATTCTTTATACCGTTGGATTTGTATCAAAATATCGAAGAACCCAACATGGACAAAAAAATTTATTTCCTTGCCAAAAGATACAATTTTAAGGAAAAAGAGTGATGAACACATCTCACTCACGGATTGCGCGTCGCTTCTGACCTTTGACTGAATAATTGATCATAACTTTCAAAATACCGCCTAGAATTTTACATTCTTTATACCATTGGATTTGTATCAAAAAATCGAAGAACCCAACATGGACAAAAAAATTTATTTCCTTGCCAAAAGATACAGTTTTAAGGAAAAAGAGCTATGAACACACCTCACTTGTGGATTACGCGTCGCTTCTGACTTTTGACTGAATAATTGATCATAACTTTCAAAATACCACCCAGAATTTTATGTTTTTTATGCCGTTGGATTTGTATCGAAAAATTGAAGAAACCAAAATGGACAAAAAAATTTATTTTTTTGCCAAAAGATACAGTTTTAAGGAAAAAGAGCGATGAACACACCTCACTCGCGGATTGTGCGTTGCTTCTGAACTTTAACTGAATAATTGATCATACCTTTCAAAATACCACCTAGAATGTTACATTATTTATACCGTTGGATTCATATCGAAATATTGAAGAACTCAACATGGACAAAAAAAATTATTTCCTTGCCAAAAGATACAGTTTTAAGGAAAAAGAGCGATGAACACACCTCACTCGTGGATTGCGCGTCACTTTTGACTTTTGATTGAATAATTGATCATAACTTTCAAAATATAGCCCAAAATTTTACGTTCTTTATACCGTTGGATTCGTATCAAAAAATCGAAGAACTCAACATGGACGAAAAAATTTATTTCCTTGCCAAAATATACAGTTTTAAGGAAAAAGAGCGATGAACACACCTCACTTGTGGATTGCGCGTCGCTTCTGACCTTTAACTGAATAATTGATCATAACTTTCAAAATACCGCCTAGAATTTTACGTTCTTTATATCGTTAGATTCATATCAAAAATTAAGAACCTAGCATGGATGAGAAAATTTATTTTCTTGCCAAAAGATACAGTTTTAAGGAAAAACTTTACACAAAAATATCTCCAGCAGAACACAAAACCACACAAAAATGAAATGAAAAATAAACTGATTTCTTTTGTGTTTTTTGTAGTAGTGAAAGAAAGTCAAGGATGTATCAATCAACAGGTCTGCATGTTGTATTTAAAAAAAAAAAAAAAAATCAAGAACCTATCCAAACTCAATATAAAATTGTCTAGACTAAAAAACTCAAAACTCAAGACTCAGTTTGTCTTCTGCTTCTTTCTCAGGCCACCGGTTTTTTTCTTCTTACTTTTTCCTTTTTGAGCTTGTTGTTTCTGCGGCTGTTCTTCTTCAACTTGGTTTTCAGACTGAAAATAATGTAGTAAAGGGTCATTTGGGTGAAGATATGGAATTAGATTGGTTGCATAATGCTGCTTCAAAGTCCTAACTTTAGTTAAGATTTGCTCAATATTGTCCATATTGATTTGTTGCCCTGGATTCTTGAGTCATTATCTGCAAAATGAAATCAATGTCAGATTTATAAATTGCAAAACAACATAAGAAAACATGTTCTAAGTACACTAATTGAAGCTCATACCCTTGCACCATCTTTGTTACTATCCACAAATTCAGTTTGAATGTCTGGAACATCAACTAAAGTTTCAGTTCGTTTGTTCTCAGCAGGTTGTTGGTATACAACAAGTTGTTGGTTCAAATTCTTCAATAAAGTAAATGCCAAGTGTTAGATAATATAAAGGCACAACAATTGTTAATTAATATGAAAAGTGTTATTTTATATTACCTGCTTATGTATCTTTGCAAGAAGCGCAACCCTCCTATCACATGTTTTGAAGCTATATCCTTGTTGCTTGCATATGGTGTATGTATATGATCTATGAATCCTTGTGAACTTTCTGGCATTGGCTGGAATTTCACTAACAGCTCTATATCTTAGCTTTTTAGGACGACCAGCTTGTTTCACAATCTTCGGTGGCAATAATGGAGGCAACTCCAACTTATTCCAATACCTTTCCATCTTAATCCCATAAATGACATTTTGCCAAATTTTCTCTTGAGTGCTCTTGTTGTAGTGGTCATGTACATAAGAAAACGAATCTTCATGTCTCCAATAAACTGTAGTTATAGCATGCATGCATGGAATTCTAGTTAGATTCCATTGATTGCAATTACAAGTTTTTGCTGTCAACTCCACAACAGCAATCGAGGTTGTATCATCATTATCATTTATTTGAAAATTGTCATTTCCACCCCAGTGAGCTGTTAAGCTTCCACTATTATTAGCAGCAATTTCCAAAATCTCAGCAATCCGAGGCCTAATTTCCCCAAACCATTTCCCTATATCTTGTCTTCTACTAGCTCTCCTCTTAATAATCTTCACCCTAATCAATTCTAACATAGAATAGATTGGAAGACACCTTGTTGTAAGAATGGTTTTGTCACCATTGACACACTCACACAGATTGTTCAAGAGCATGTCACACTTTGGGAAAATTGAGAAATGGCTCTTGGTCCATTGATTTGCAGGTTTGTCATTCAGCCATTGCCAAGCTTTAACATCTATGACCCTTATTTTCTCCATGATATCCTTCCACTCTTCCTCTGTTGATGCTTTTGCAGCTTGCCATACTTTGTTTCTAACTAAATCACCCTTAAACTTCTTCTTAAAATTAGCATACATATGCCTAACATATAACCTGTGTTCACTGCCTCTCCACAACTCATTGATAGCCTCAACAAGGCCTTTCTGTTTGTCGGTCATGAAAGTTATACCAAAACTTTCATGACCAGTTCAAGTTCAAATCTATCCTGAGAAACTTTAGAAACCACTTCCATGTGTCGTAGCTTTCCTTCTCAACCACAGCGTAGGCAATTAGATAGTATGAGTTGTCTGCATCGATTCCAATAGCAAACATAAGCTGGGATTTATGCTGGAAGTTTTGCTGGGACTTATTGTGACATGCATCTAAGCATATTATTGGCCTACAACCAGCTAGCCAACCAACTTTGCATGCATTTAAGCAAATGTAAATTCTCTTAAATATATGTTCTTCATTTGCTCCCAACTCAGTGTTTATCACCACAGTGGAACCTGGATTGGACCTTTTTAATTCTTCTGCATAATCCCTAAGCTTTCCATATTGTGCATATAAGTTTCCCTGAATTATCTCTCCAGCTTTGTTCTTTGCCCGATACACTTGGCTTCTAGATGGTGCCAAGATGTAGTCCTTTCTGACCTTCCCCATAAAATCTCCAAAGTTGAAGTTCCCACCAGGTTTAAGGGCCTTGGTGTACCTCTTAGAAAGCCAACAAGCATTGGCAAGTCTATTCTTCTGAATCCTATGACAAGTGTGGTTGTCATTTAAGGTTTTTAGAAGGAAACTAGTGGTGTCTTTCTCATACCTAGAACCCCAAACTGACCAGGGGCAACCATTTTCCCTCATCTTGCAAACTCCTTGAACTCTTTTTGGCTTGTTGCAAGAAAAGAGTATTGACCGACCATTCTTTATAGCATAATCTTTTACTACATCTTTAAAAACTTTCCCCATAGAAAAACCTTGTCCGACCCTCAGGTTTATATTCCTAAGATTACTATTCTCATCAAAAAATTCAAAGTTTGAATTGAACACTTTGGTTTTCTTCAAATCCCTTTTTCTATCCATCTTTCTCAACTCATTCAAAGCTGCCATTTGTTTATCATCAAACTGACTTTCATCATTTTCGAACCCAGAATTTTCTTGCTCATCATTCTCTCCTTCATTCTGCTCCTCACCATCAACCACATAGACATCATTATGCTCAACAACTTCAGGCTTTTCCTCTTGTTGGTACTCTGGTTCCACAAAATCATCGTCAAAGTCTTTACTCTCACTTCCACTATCAAAATATGCCCCAAGGTAATCATCTTCCACATCACCCTGTTCTGGTTCTTCAACATAATTTGTCCCTTCGCCATGTTCTGCTTCTTTAGCTTCAACATTCTCAAACTGATTCACATTGGAAGGGCCTGCTTCATCATGTTCAACTCTTGTACCTTGGATATACACATCAACTCTCCTATCAGGATTCAATGCATGATTCATTTGTTCCACATTATCATTCGTAATAATCTTAACCAACCCATCTTCCAAACCAAGTCCAAGAACAACATACCAAGCTTCATAGTCTTTATGGTACCCAAATCTCCTAGCCAAATCATAAAAGTCTAGAATAGCGATGACGTCACAATCAGTCACTATCTCACACTTCCTGCCAATATATTCTATCTTTCCATTACTCTTGTCAAATACCCCATCATAGAAGACAACTATAGTATAAAGTTCGAAAAAATTATCTGTGAAAGGATAAGATAATTCAATGATAATAATGTCCAATATGGTAAGAGAACTAACAAAACAAATTTTAAATTAAAAAATAATATAAAGTGAAAGTGTGGAAAGAGTGGAAGCCAATTAAACACTTTTTTTATTATTTTTTTATTATTTTTAATTTTTAGCTAAGAACTTGTTAGATACAAGCATTTCCAATTACAATAGCAAAAGCTGATGAAAAATTACAAAATCAAGCATAAAATGGTGTCAAAATTTTTTTTTTTTTTTTTTTTTTTGAAACAGCAAAATTTATTGATGAAAAGCCATGAAGGCAAAGGCAACACAACCAAGGAACAGACAGTACGAAAGAAGCCACAAAACCCCCAGCAAAAGCCATCAAACCCCTACATCAGGAAGCAAAAGAAAATAGAAAAACGCCCTCCCAGCAAAGAAAAAACACCTATATGTATTACTTTATGTAATATGTCTATATCTTACTCTATATAATATGCCAAAATCTATGTAATATGTCTATGCAAATGTAAAATTTGACAGAAACTAGACGTGCATTAAAAGCCTCTTCTATCTAATTTTACAAGCAAACACACATTTGTTCAACATGAATAAATTTCTTGATCTGCAACTCATTTCAGGTCAAATTCTAACACTCACTTTGAGATTTTAACTTCAATATCCATTATATACAATATAAAAATAATTAGATGCTCAAAGCTAAAGAACAGTAAAAAAAAAAAAAAAAAAAAAAAAAAAAAAAAAAAAAAAAAAAAAACTATTTCAAAATAGGTTCATAAGCTCATCCGTTCACATATATATTTATATATAACATCAATCAAATTAGTTAGCTTTTTTTTTTTCCTGGGTTTCACTTTAGATTAATGTAGAAGCATTAATTAATATAGGGATTAGATTAGGGTTTGGAGGATTGTTCTGGATAGAATAGGGTTTGTAGAAGCTTTTTTTTTTTTTTTTTTTTTTTTTTTTTTTTTTTTTTGAATTGCACTAATATATTTCAAAAGGAAAGAGACAAGGCAAAGCAACAATAACAAGAGTCAAAAGCTCAACAAACACCGAAGACGTACTACAAAAAAAGTTACCTATAGTGATACATTTCTTTATGACAAATTTTGATTGTATCACTGTTGACATTATTTTGTGACAAATTTTACTATTTGTCATTATGTTTTGCTCAATTGAAACTTTTTAAAAATAATTGTCATAATTAGTTACAAAACTTGATAATTTGTGACAAATAATATAATTAGTCACAAAATTACCTTTTTAAAAGGAAAGATTTTATTTTATAAATAATTAGGTTTTTAAAAGGCATCAGAATCAATTAATATTTACATTAAAAAAAAAAAATCAATTAATATTTCCTTTAAAAAAAAAGCCACATAAAAAAAAAAATGCCACAATCATGCTATTTTTTTTTAATTTTTAATTTTTTATATTTTTTTTTATTTTACCTTAAAAACACTGTTTAGGTTTGAAACAGTGTTTCATTAGAAGAAGTACTGAGATTATAAATAAACTTTTGCCCGGATAAAAATGTAAGCTTATCTTGATTTTTTTTAGGGTTTATTTTCTTATATTTGTTTTTTAGGGTCGGAATCTCAAATTCGAGTTTCATATATTGAAAGTGTCTTTGAATAAGGTATGATTTATTAATTTTTTTTTTTTTAATTTTTAATGTAGAATTGTATATAGCTATTTAGAGATGTTTTTTTTAACTTTAATTTGTTTTCAATTTTTTTAAGGAACCCATTATTATTATTTCATGATTTATAGTTGTTTATTCTTAGATTTCCACAGTATATATCAATATTAGTTTATGTGCTTACTAACTATTTAATAAAATGATTCCTATGAAACAATCAATTGTTTGATACAACATTGAAATAAAACTCTTAAGCTTCTCTTTTTCTTGATTTCATTTTTTTAGGGTTTATTTTTTGGTAGTTGTTTTTTCAAGGTCAGAATCTCAAATTCGAGTTTCATATATTGAAAGTGTTCGAATAAGGTATGATGATTTATTTATTTTATTTTTTATTTTTTATTTTTTTTATTTTTTTTTATTTTTTGTATGTAGGATTATATATACTTTAGGGATGTTTTTTTAAATTTAATTTGTTTTCAAATTTTTTAAGGAATCATTATTATTATTTCATGATTTATAGTTTTTTGTTCTTAAATTTCACGATATATGTCAATTTAGTTTATATGTATGCTAACTGTTTGATAAAATGATTCTTATAGAACAACCAATTTTTATATGCAAACCAATTGTTTGATAAAAGAGTTCAAACACTCAATAAGATATTTGATATTTGGCTGGATGAATAGATTGACATTATGGAGGACTCTATATGAATATGAATAGATTAACAGTTCCAATAAGTTTTATATCAAACTTATAGAATTTATTTTATACTTAGTACTAAGTTTTGTCAGTATTGTTGTATTTTTCATCGGTTTTATTTTGGTGACTTTAATTTGTTCTTACTATTTTTTTCTTCTTCATGTCTTCATGTATATAGGTTTCTTTTACAAAACCTAAAGATTCTTTAGCTACCTGACAACTGACAGTGGATCATTGGCTTCTAATATTTCACAATCAAGACCTCGAAAGTTTCAAGTTTTTGGTTATGCAGTTGGAAGTTATTGTGTGTGACCTAACATTTATGTTAACTTAGACTAGCCGGCTTACATCTGTTATTTAGTAGTAGACTTTGAAAGATGTTGGATTACTTTTGTATCAATTCGATATTATGTTAATTTTTGGATATTTTTTAATGGAATGATTATTTATGGAACTCAATGTCAATCAATGAGTGACATGTTTTATTTGGTTATATTTTTTTATTTTTTATTTTTTTTATACAATTTAAATTTATATTAAATTTTGACAATTGATTAAATTGTTACTATGTATCTATACAGTGACTTAATATTCATATTGTTGATTGTCACTAAGTCTACGTTTGTAGTGACAATTATTATATGGTTAACTTAATTGTCATTAAGTTTATGTGCAGTAACATAATTTTAAGATGATTATTTGTCACTAGATTTGTGAATAGTGACACTTTTTAAACAATAAATTATCACTAAGAATATGTGCAGTAACAAAATCTTTAAACGGTTAATTGTCACTAAATGCTAATATAGTGACACAATTTTTATTTTGTCACTAATTAAGGTCAAGTGATAATGTGTCACTAAAAGTTATGATTTGTAACAAGTACCAAAAAATTGTCACAAATACTTTTAGTGACGGGAATAAAAGTGACGAATTGTTAGTGACAATTCTTTTGTCATAATATTGAATTTGTAACAATTTTTTCACTTATTGTGACAAATATTTTTTGTCACTGTAGGTCAATTTTCTTGTAGTGACGAAAGTAAAAAACAGAGTAAAACAGAGCAACATGTACAAAACTAAACATGCAGTGCAAAATCAAAGCTAAAGAAACATAGCAAGAATAATATGCTTATGGATGGAACACAAAATACAGTAGCAAGAATAAAAATTTTATGGATGGCATGGAATAATTTGTATGATTATATTACAAAGTCTATATTGTCTTGTCTTTGTTGATACAAAAGTAAATGCTAGTGCTATATATATAATATAATATTCATATGTGCAATGCTAATCATCCAAAGTGCACGTTCATGTATAAAGAATATACAAATAGGAAGCATAGAGTCTCTTTTGGCTATGAGAAAAAGATATAAAAAATTTTCTTGAGGATTTTCTTGGGAAAGTCAATTGATGGTGATCACATACTCACATGAGTGGGCTATGAGGCATCTCTCAATTGAAAGATGGAACACAGCTAAAAAAAAGCTGATCATACAATAAACCATAAAAAATAATAATAATAATAAAAAAAAACTTTGATCTTAGAAAAGAAATACGAGTCGTGTGATATGCAGTACCTTGTAATCCATATCTCGTAATTGTCCTTCTCCTGTTCCGTTCAAGATAATCCTCCATTGTTGTAAAGCATCTATTGAAAAGAAAAGTGAAATAACGCTTTGAATATCTTTGTCAAATTGTGCCCTAAGTGGTGACTTGATGATTTTACAATATTGCCCCTTCTTGTTTTACTATTTTAACCTCAATTCTAACAGGTTATGACATAAGCAAACAGATTATGACATAAGCATACGGACTTTAAACAATTAATGGCTAAAGTGGCAACAATTGATACATTCTTTCAATGCAATGGCTAATTTGAGTCATTTTGAAAAATTAATGGTCATTTAGGGATTGCTTCACCAAATCAGTGGCTCTAGATATCACTGTCTTTTTTTTTTTTGAAAGGATATATTCTTAATATTTTTATTCTTTCTATTTTACTAAGAGCATCTCCAATGGTATAAGTAAATTTGGATCCTCAAAAGTTGTCACCTCAGCATTTGAGGATTGTTTTCAAGGATTGTTAAATTTGATGGTTGTATAGTCCACAATGGTACACTTGTAATGGTATCACAATGGTATATTAGATTTTTTTGCTAAAAAATAAAAAAATTATAAAAGACAAGAGAAGGTATATGATATGAGTATTGATCCATTCGTAATGAAGAAACGAATCTTACCTGATTGAAATTTTTGGGGTTGAAACAATGATAAAATACATAGATGATCAGAGAAAAAAAAGGGAAAGAAAAAGCCGCAGAAGAGAGAGAAAGAATAAAATTACAATAGTTAATTTGGGTTTAGTTTAGTCTTGGCCACGGTTTGGTTTCGGTTCGGTTTCGGTTTGGGAACTCACTTAAACCGAAACCGAAACTGAAACTGGAAAACCGGTTTGTTTTTTGGTTTGGACCGGTTTCGGTTTCGGGTTTTTTTTTTTTTTTTTTTTTTTTTTTTTTTTTTTTTTTTTTTGGGTAAAGCTTGTTTGTATTTTGTAAATTGTAAATTAAATATAAAATCAAAATCTTGACTAATATAAAATCATAAAGTTGTAAATAAAAAAAACATTTACAAACATTTTCATTGATGTATTTAAATATTTCACAATATTTAAAAGAAAAGAAATTGACATTTATTAATAAATAACAAAAAATTAAAAAAAATAACAAAAAATTAGCCTTGAAGGCTTGAATTCAAATATACAATATTACAATGTAACAAAGTTAAAATTAAAAAAAAAAAAAAAAAAAATACCAGCCTTGCACTTAATTTTTTACCACAATTAAGCTGCCTACGTATCCTCCACCAATGTAGAGGAATCAAAGGCCACGTAGTTCTTTTACCTTTAATTAGTTGCTCGGTGTTGGAGGTTGGAAGTTGGAATGGAATCTATTCGCTGCCTTCCGTTCCCGTGGTTTGGTCACCTTCGAAAAAGTTGTTCACTATATCCGGCTGGAGTTCTTGTTGTCTATATTTTGCCTTTGTCTAATCATCAACACATGCCTGGATTTCAAGTGATTATGGAGATATAGCCGACCGTCTTGGGTCTAAAATATTTCCACCTGCACTAAATTCTTGTTCCACAGCAACTGTAGAAATCGGCGTTCCAAGAATTTGTTTGGCAATAATAGCCAAAATTGGATAATCCTGTTGATTACTCTTCCACCAAACCTGGAGATCAAATTCTTCATCTGGAAATATATGATTGTCTTCTAAATACCGGTCAAGCTCAGAGGCAGATGAGGATGAAGAAGATGTTCGTAATTTTTTGGATCTTTGGGAAAACAGTCGATCCCTCAAACCCCTTAATTGAAATTTTACGGAAGAACTACTATCACCAGATGTGAGTTGGGGTTGTGAAACCGACACGTTGAAAGACTGACCATACATTCTAACATATTCATTGTATAATTCATAAAACAAAGTTTTAACGGAAGCACATAACTGAAGAATATCAATCTCTAAATCTAAACATTTGTAATAATTGTCTAAATAATCCTGCAAACAATCTAATTTAAAGCGTGGATCAAAACACGGTGCAAGCAAGTAAATCTTTGGAATCTCCCCATAATACGAAACCCATTTTGTTTTCATGGCAACAACACATGGACTCAATTGAACATCAAATCTACAATCATTAAATGCACCAGCAATATTAACACTTTGAGTAAGAAATAAATGAGTAGTGGGATAGTAAACACCAGATAAAGCAATGGTAGCATCATTAAAAACACGTAACAATTCAAGAATTTTTATACATACATCCCAATGGTTCAATTCAAGAGAAATTGAAGGAACGTTATAATTAATAAAAAAAACTAATAAATCCTTATATTCAACACTTTCACTAAGCAACTTATAAGTTGAATTCCAACGAGTGGTAATGTCACGAGAAAAATTTCTGGGACCTATATTATTCAGAGAGCAATACTTTAACCATTGTTTCATGATTTTGTTATGCTTCCAAATATAGTTAATACTATCTCTAATTGGTCTAATAAAAGCAGAAAGCTCTGTTAATCCAGCTTGAACACACAAATTTAAAACATGGCATGCATAACGTTGATGAAATAATTTACCCCCAAAATAGGGATTGCACAACTCCCGTAAGTAAGGAATAGATGCGGTATTGCTTGCAGCATTATCAAAGCCAATAGCAAAAATTTTGTTTAAGATATTATACTCTTGAAAAATGATTTTAAGGAGTCGAAAAATATTTTGAGCTGAATGCGGGTCATCGAAAACATGAAATGCAAGAATTCTTTTTTGCATGTCCCAATCATTGTCCATATAATGACATGTGACACCCAAATATGAATGACTACCAAAATTGTTGGTCCATATGTCGGCACATACGGAAACGCGACCTTGAAATTGTTCAAAAAATGTTTTTAATTTTTTTTTTTTTCTGTAAATGGCATTTAGTATACGTGTGAGAGTGGATCTAGGAACACGTTGCATTGCAGGATTTAATGCATTTTGGCAATATTTAACAAAACCTACTTTCTCACAAAAACCAAAAGGTAAGTGTTCAGTTGCAACCATTAATGCTAATTGTTCTCTATTTTTTTCAGACGTGTAATGAAATAATTGATTAGAAGAGGTTGCGTACCTGGCGATTTGGGCTTGGTTATTTGCACTCGCGAATTCGGATGGGTGAGTTTTTCTGACATGGGTCCATAACGTGCCATATCCAAAGTTTCTTGGAACATTGTATGTTTTGGTGCAGTGATTGCACTGTATATGGAAAGATCCATCTTGTAACTTACTTTTCTTCATATGCATTTTGAAGAGATCGGACTTCGTCGGCTTTTCTTCTTCACCTTCACCTGTAAAAAAATCATCCGAAGGGGGTGGGGGGTTAGATACATTTTCATTAGTATTGGGGGTATGTGAGTGGGGTCGAGTTCGTCGAACTCGGGAATTGTTAGAGGGGGATTAGGAGTAGAAGGATGATCGGATCCAAATCGATCTTGAATGAACTGGTGAAAAGTCACATCGTCGTAAGTGACAGCTCACCAATGGTTTCCAACAAGTTTTGCATTGCACCCTTTCCTCTGTTCACATTTCTTGAACCATCTCCCCCACTTCCACTTCCACTTCCACTTCCACTTGCCATTGAAAAATTAATAATAATAAAATATAGATATATGTTAAGAAAAAATTGTTGGAATAATAATGGTAGCAAAGTAAAAAAAATAGATGATTGAAAAAAATATATTGTTGGAAATTTGGAATAAGAGTGGTAAGCAACTAAAAAAAAAAAAAATATTTGAATGAAAAATATATATTGTTGAAATAATAGTGGTAAGCAAGTAAATATATATATATATATATATATATATATATATATATGATTGAATAAAATATATTGTTAGAATAATAGTGGTGAAAAAAATATATGATGGTAAAAAATATAAGAAATATATATTGTATGCTAGAAAAAAATAGAATAAATAATTAATATATGATATGAGAATTAAAGAAAATTGTAAATGTAAAGAGAATTGAGAATTTGAGATTGAGAGAGATTGAGAGAAGTTGAGAGAATGAGAGTGGTGTGAAGAAAAATGAAGTGTTGGGGGGTATTTATAGGATAATAGAAAGGGGTGGCTTTGCAAATAGAAAAAATTAAAGGGTTAAAAAAAATTATATGCATGGCCGTTGGGGTCATCAGAACGGTCGTCTGATGACTGCCAACGGCTAAATGTAATTTTTTTTTTTCAAACTATGTGCCATGTGTCAATCTGTTATTGGTCCAATTATTTATTAATTTTTTCAACAGTCGCTTTCAACGGTAACTTTTGTAAAAGGCGCTGCCACGTGGCAGCGTCTGATTAGTGGATTATTTTTTTATTTTTTTATTTTTAAAAGGTCGCTGTCAATGGTAATATATATTAAAGACGCTACCACGTGGCAGCGTCTGATTGGTGGGTTATTTTTATTTTTTATTTTTTTTTAAAATGTCGCTGTCAATGGTAATATATATTAAAGATGCTGCCACGTGGCAGCGTCTGATTGGTGGGTCAAATTTTTTTTTTTTTTTCAACTGTCGCTGTCGTAAATTTTTTTAAAAGATGTTGCCATGTGGCAGCGTCTGATTGGTTGGTTAATTTTTTTTTCTTTTAATATGAAAAACCGGCGGTTTAACCGGTTCAAAAACCGTTGGGTTTGGTCTGGTTTTGGCACCCCCCAAACCGAAACCGAAACCGAAACCGAAACCGAAACCGAAACCGAAACCGAAACCGAAACCGGAAAACTGATTTTGGACAGGTTTTGAAACCGTCAATTTCGGTTTTCGGTTTTCGGTTTTCGGTTCGGTTTTATCTGTACGGTTCCGGTTAAATCGCGGACAAAACCGTTGGTTAACCAGAACCATGGCCACCACTGGTTTAGTTTGTATTTAATGATTGAAAGTCAATCTTCAAATTTGATTATTGAAGAGGCAATTTGATTATGGATAATGCAATTTGATTATTGATAATGCTAAATTTTAGTGACTCCATTGGACAATGTTTTTTGGATAGAGAATCAAATTTTGATTACTCTCCTACTTTTGAGGATACTATTGGAGATGCTCTAAATATATATAGTTCTTTATAACTTTAAAACTTAACCCTAAATCCTATATACTTCTTTGTAATGGATTGTGTATTTTTTTTTAGTATGTAATTTTTACTTAAACAAGGAAATGGGGAAACAAGAAAAAACGTGAAAAAACGGGAAAGATGGGGATGGGATGGGGATGGGGATGGGGGGACCTCCCCCAAAACAACCCCATGACAATTTTGATAATGCTTAATTAAATGGGTGAGTGGGTGACCATTAAGGTAATATCCCCGAATATAATTAGCTGCTAGCCTACCACAATAAACAATAATTTGTATTCTTAATAAAAAAATTGATTTGTTATTATATATTAATAAATCAATTTATAATTTCATATTTTGAAATTTAATATCGATTAGATTAGATTGCACTTTAACATCTACTTCACACAAATGTATGGAGAATTTACCTATGCATTATGGCAAAATTATTTATAGGGAAATTTTCAATTTATGGGTCTAAGAACAAATCGAGATGATGTCCAAGAACAGTCAGGATTATGAGAAAAACATGATTAAAAGATCCTCACTCTCAATCTTGTCATTTAACTCAAACGATTCAAAACACAGAGAAAACATAAATTAGTTTGCATGAACAATTAATCTTAAGATTAATTACACAAAGATACCCTGAGTTATTCAAAATTTCAAATATAGCAAGATTTCAAACGAATGCCTAGACCTAACATAGTTTGTCAACAAGGACATAGTTTGAAGTACATATATCCAATTAATATTCTCTTAACTAATAATATTGGAGATTATTTAGCTAGAGAAGATAATAAGACAACCATCTATCTACCATTGCAAGGCATTCCTTTGGCTTGTACTCTGGAGCTGTGTGACCTCCTCCCTGTATAACCATACGTACAAGATAGTTAATTAATTAGCCTCATCTACCTTTTATTGTCATAGTTTTATAGAGGTGCATTTGGAAGTATTTTTATTTTCTTGTAAAATTATTTGACAGGCATTTTGTTTATTAAAGATTAAATTAAGGTTTGTGAGTCATTCAAGTGGACCAACTTCATCTCATCCATTCAAGTGTGTTAAAATACCTATTTTTTTTTTTTTTTATTTTAAAAAGCATGTTTTTTACGGAATAAAGTTGACCTAGGGTTCAGTTTGGCGTTGCTTTCTGAGGTACTTTGGAGAAGCTACAACATTTTGGCTTTTGGGAGAAGCTAATAACACTCCCACGTACAATTTTTTTTATTTTTTATTTTTTATTTTTATTTTATTATTTTTTTTTTTGAATGAAGTGAAAATTCAGTGATGGTATTGTAAACAAGGAAACAATTGATAGAATTATACTTACTTTTACGGTGGCAAAAACCAGACCATCTCCGGTAGAGGTGATATTGGCAAACTTAACTGTGAATCTGTGATGAAAAAAACAAAATGGGAAAAAAAAAATGGTAAAATCTCAGTAAGCTTATAAATCAAAAAGTGTCAAAAAAAAAAAAAAAAAAAAAAAAAAAAAAAAAAAAGGAAATTAGGAGACTAACCCGCAATTTGACCTTCAACGAACCATGGTCTCCAAGCATCAATAGCTGTTAATTAAGAGTTTTTATCCAATAAGTTGTACCCGTGTATGGAATCAACATGTCATGATCGCCACTGCAACATCAATGATAAATGATAGATATTATTGTTCTAAGTGGGCGGATATCAGGTGATAATCACCGCCGTTAAGTGTGATTTGATAGTAAAAGCGTTTATAACGATAATTTGAAAATATTTAGAGGAGGGAGAGAAATATGACCTGTATACTAATCCTCGGTAGCCACCATTAATGAGTTGTTTGTGATCGAACACAACAGTCAATACATCACTATCATAAGCTAGTGTTTTATTGCACCTCTTCCATTCTAATACAGTTCCCTGCTTAATTTCCACATTAACAGAAACAAATTTATAAGCCTTTTCTCTCTCTTTACAAACTCTTATATTTTTTAAAGTTTGTGACATCCTGTACATTTTTTCGTGACAAGACAGCAAATCACCCGACGGTGCTAGTTTTTGTGTAAAAACAGATTGTAAATTAATTATTTCATAACTATCCATTAATTATATTGTCCTGCAGTAGCAAAATCAATATACCTCACACAAAACTATAAGAGGAAATAGATCTGTGTCATCATCAAATAGAAATGAAGAAGTTAATTCGCAAGAGATTTTGACTTACATTTCTGATGTGAAGAGCTTTCTGAACAGATTCATCGTTTGCCCAAACGTAGGAGAGCACATAATTTGAATTCTGAATTAACAAAATATTGTTAATAAAACATTATGTTACAAGTCTAATGATAGATTCATTGGGTTAGGGTGGGTCATGTGTTGAGGTGTCAAAAGGGTTGGTAGGCCCGTATCTATAGCGGGTTTTATTGGTTTCCGTACAAGCCCATCCACCCCAACCCGCATATTAAGGGCTTAGACTTATCCTGAGCCTGCTTGATAGGACGGGTTTGGACATACATTATATGTCCAATGACCCTGAGGGCTGAGCTAAGCATGTTGCCTAAAACCCGACAATCCTGCCGAAAACACATAAATTATATATTTAAATAATATAATTCAGGAATCGGAGGAGGGGACAGGCTCAAACCCACAATCTCATGGTGTAGTGTAGGTGTGAGAGGTAAACTAATGGGCTAACCTCATCTTGGCCAATTATAATTATTAGAGTATTGAAATAAATATATTTATTTTACCAATCCATATTTACTTTTAAAAATAGGTAATAATAGTTGTAGATGAATTAAAAATTTTAAAGACTAAAACCGGATTTCTAAGATATTTATTCATTTGACATGATTTTTGTCTCCTGTAAAAAATATTATTTACTTGAAACTATGATTTTTTTTTTTTAAAAAAGGGATTTGAGTAAAATGTCCCTGTTTTGAGCTTAAGCAACATTTTGAAAGCTAGGCGTAAAGTCAGAAGAGAATCAAGTATCAAATGAGCTTGGATCTTGGGCCAAGCAGGGCTGATAATTTAGTTTATGGGCTGGACCTCTAGCTGTACCCTCTATATTAAGGGCTGGGCCTTGCAGAACCCGCAAGCCCTCATGGATATTTTTTAAATGGGTCAGGCGGCTAGGTTCAACCCATTTGACACCTCTAGTCAAGTGTGCTCTCTCGTTAGCGAAATCCTAAAATAAAATTAAATCGAGTCTTTGAAATCACATTAAAAATATTAAAAGAGTAATACTATATAACCCAAATAATAACCAAAAACCAAAATAATGTGGCAAGTGAGTTGTCATTATGCCTCCAGGGGTGTAGCTTTGATGGTAGATGGATGAACTTAAGGTTTAGGCAAATGACTCTCAAGTCAGTGACTCAATCCTACCAATGCAAAAAGTTTTAAAAAAATATCTGGTCTAGATAGATGGATAGATAAATATTGTCAAAAAAAAAAAAAAAAAAGTGTGTTGTCATTGCCACACAAATAATAGAATAATGTGATTAATGAAAAAATCAGTTGCCACATCATTTGGATCGATTTTTGTGTTAATTTTTTGGATCGTCAGTCGTCTAGCATTAGTGTATTAAAGAGAGAGAGAGTACCCGGCACCAATTCTCTTCACGTTGAGGTTCTTTGAAGTCGATATCTAGAGGTTGATCATCAAAAAATTTGGATCCCCATTCAGGCCCTTGGGTTTGGGGATGCATAACTACATTTTGGTTCCAAAATTTGTGCATCGCATACTTTTAAAGTGCACTGTCATTTAAAACAAAAACATCGAATTCAAATTTTATAAAATTTCATTCTGAAAAAACTTATTACCATTTTTCTAAAATTAATTATTCTAATACAATCTTATTAAAAACAGAAAAAAAAAAAAAAAAAAAACATTTTCGTATTTTTAGAATTTGAATTGATTTTTTAAATTGCATAAGACTATTTTTTAACACAATCCAATCAAAATACTTTTTCTTTTAAATATCCTTTAGTTCTTAAAATTTGGTATAAAGCATTTTGTGGGACTAACTCCAACTTAATAATTTAAGTTTTAATAACACTCAAAATTCTTTCCAACAAAAATAGTTTTAAACACAAGTACAATAAGTCTCACAGACTCACACCTTTCCTTTTTCAATCCGAGATTTTTTTTTTTTTTTTTTTCTTTTGATCAAGACTTAATTTCCTTTTGGTCGAGACATATTAAGTCTTTTTTTTTTTTCCAAGTATTTTGATAATTTAAGTAATTAAATTTTTGTGTTGTTGGCTACTTTGATGCTACTATAACTTAAGTTATTAAGTTGATGTTAGTCCACAAAATCGGCTCAATTTTACCCTATTAAGTCAACAAAAAAAAATGTTTATAAAGATTGATTAATTAAAGTGTCTACCCTTGCAATAAGTTCAATGTCGTTCATGCAATCTGCATTCATATATCTGGTGTATATATTCCTCCCCACAGTTCTGTTTGGCTGACTGGAAAAAAACATATAATAGTTGTAGAAAAATATTAGCAGATAGAGAGAATTTTTTTATTTTTTTTATTTATTTTCAATGAATATAAAGTCAAAACAAAATTACCTCATAAAGTTCAGTTGATATAAGCCCCACCCTGTGAAAATATTTGACTCTTGAATTCTCATCATCATGTAGATCTGTTACTGGGTTTCCGACCATGTAACCCTAGTTTAAAATATCTAATTAATATATTTAAATTTAATTTAATTATAAACAGAAATTGTGATAACCCAAAAATGAAAGCAATTATTTTAGTAAATGATAATTGGATATGTACCTGAAAATGCAAGTATGGTTGGTGTTTAGCCATGTTTCCTGTACAGAATTACCAATATTAATAATTAAAATTTGATAATGGAAAATTCAAGAAATTAAAAGAAATTAAGAAAAACATGATGCACCAACAGAACTTAAAATCACTTGGGGGTACTGTTCGATTTTTCTAAATTATATAATTAATTTGATACGAAAATAGCCAAATTGTATTTATATATATTAAATTTATCATTTCCAAAAATGTTATTATTATTATTATTAAATTTTTTATTTTTTTTGGACAAATTGCCCTTAATGAATTTTTATTTTGAGACCATGGACCCTAAACATTTATTTATTTTTTTATTTTCATTTAAAATTCATTAAAAAATAAAAATTAAATAATTGAAAACAAAATAGAGGGGTATTTTTATCACTTCAAAGGCTAAAGTTGTCAACAGTAGAAAATTTGAATGTGGATAAAATAGAAAATGGTAATATTATATTTATTTTTTGGCTATTGTACGTAGCTATTTGCTCAATTCGATCAATTTAGAGTTTTTTAATGATTTTGATACAATCTTTCAAAAATAGTAAGACTTACCGATTGCTATTTCTAGAGAAACCATGGGAACAATCATGCCTGAATAGGAATCTCCGGTTATGTAAAGTGGATTATTGCTGAATTTAGGATGATCCATTATCCACTGCATATATCCAATAGTTTGGTTCACTAAATATTCACTTCATGAAATTTTTCTACTGAATTGAAGGAATTTTTAATTTTTAATTTTAAAAAATTTAATTGCTGATATATACATCTGTGTCCTAGCTAGAAAATGCTCTCACCTTCTGTATAAATTCATAGATTGCTTTAGTTGAAAGTGTGTCTGAGCTGTACCATCCTTTCTGGGTTTTGGAGTAGGAGAAACCAGTGCCAACTGGTGCATCTAAATATCATGTTCGCGATGTTCGTGTACGAGTATGGATTATCCAAAAGCGATGGCAAGCTCCCATTGAATGTCTTGTAATCAAAAGTTAATGGTCCTGCATTGAGGCGAAACCAACTTAATTAAATTTGGAGGGTTTTGAGGACAATGATAGAAAAATTAAAAGAAAAATGTAAATCTAAACAACTTTGGGGTAAAAATTAGATAAATCTAACTATATATATTTTAAAAAATAAAATAAAATTGGACCCTCTGGTACTAGTCCTTCATGCACACAACTTTAAACCGTATTGGCTCGAATATTTAAGGATTTGAAAAATTAATATGACTCGAATATTAGACATGTCCAGAATATGAACATACCAACTTCAAAGACAACCGGAGAACCAGAACAGCCAGGGCCTCCGGTGAGCCACAGCAGAAGAGGGTCTCTCACTGGGTTTCTTTCTGACTCTATAAAGTAGTAAAATAGCTGCAGCTCATCCAAATCTCCCACCCACATATCTGAACATTACAGTTTCATAATTTTCTAATTAAAATCAACAAAAAAATAAAAATGATGATCTACAAATTAAGAGTATAAATGAGAACTGACCCAGTTTCCATTGTAAAAGGAAGTTTACCGGCATAACCCGGAAGAGTCTTCACAATCGACTGTGATTCACCAAAGTTTGAGTTAATAACTAAAACAAAAAAACAATCGCATTAAAAATATAGTCGCAGATGATGCTGTTTTTGCCATTTTTTACTCAGCGAGATAGTGACTATGTGAACCACTTATATATTATATGGCTTCATTTATATTTATCTGTTTATCTGTTTGGTTTATGAAACATGTGGAAAATTGTTTTATTAATTAACAGTAGGTCAACGTTCGAATGTTGGTGCATGATTGCTCGATTACCTTTCTACTTGTGAAAAATTCAACTAACTTTCTCAGTTTTTATAATATCAGAAAGTTAATTATTTGTTGTTGGGAAACAAAACGACAAAATGTGAGTGTTGAATTACAGTTCGCATGAGGAATATTATTGCCGCTGGAGATCAAAATTATATAAAAGAGATTTTTTTTTTTTTTTTTTTTTTTTTTTGAAACATTTAAAAACGAGGTTTTCTACAGAAGTTCTATTTTTTTATTTTTTTATTTTTATAGAACTGACACTTGGAAGAAGGCAAAAATTATAATCTGGTCAGAGATAAAATAGAATATAGAATAAATTTTGTATATACATACGGGAGAAAATCTTTCATGGGTCCGTCTCATATCTGCTATTGGTGAGACGGACCCGGTGAAAGTTTGCCATGTGGCATAGTTATTAAAATGAAATTTACTTTTTATTTTTCCAATATTCTGTGACATGTGGCAAAATTAAAAAATTAAAAATTTAACTAAAACCCTTTGTTATCTTCCCAACCCAGAGAAAATACCAGCCACGGAATAATTTTTTTTTTTAATAACTAAAACTAGGGTGGCGCGGTTCGGTTCGGTTCGGTTTTGGGCAAAACCGGATTGAACCGAAAATATTTCGGTTCATCCAAAATTGAACCGGTTTGAACCGAATAAGAAATGGCAACCGAACTGAACTGAACTGATTTTAATCGATTCGGTTCGGTTCGGTTTAATTCGGTTTTGGGCCTAATGGGCCTTATGGGCTTAATCAATTTTTTAATATGTTTTTAAATTTGATGGGTTGTGGCCCACAAAAAAATTACTGCCCAGTTTATTAATCCCTTGTGGGATTCAAATTTTTGGCTACAAAATTTAATAGTCCAAGCCCAAAAAACTGAAATCAACCTTACTAATAATAATAAGCACTAATATTTAATTTATAATACATTCAAGACAATTTCAAATTTAATTGATAGTAAGACAGCATCCAAATGCAAAGTCCAGTTCAATTTTCACAAATTTCACAATTAAAAACTATAAATCACAAATGCAAAGTCCAAATAAAAATTACAATCCAAATGCAAAGTCCAAATAAAAATTACAGTCCAAATAAAATTACAATCCAAATCCAAATTTGAAATCAAAATTACAACTAAAATAAAAACTCCAAATCACTTAATAGTAATGAAAGGTAAAATAAGTCCAACTTCCTGCATTCATAAATAATGTTGTATTATCATTCCACTTGAACATTATTTTGTCTGTAATGTTGTAATATATGTTAAACCTTTTAATTTAAAACTATAATTAATAATTAGAACCTATAAATGTCCACTTTAACACACGTGAGCTTCAACTCAGGAGATCAAAAGATAAGGCCAGAGTAATAACGACAATTGGGACATCATTATGTTCAGTAAATTTACTTGCAATGTGTATAACTATAATTCATTTAATCATTTAATTTGATAATAAAAAAAATTGAATAATGTCTAAAATTAAAATAAGAGCCCAGACTCGGTGTACAGTACCAAATCATTGATCATATATGAGTTAAACAAACATGACTTTCTGAAATTGTGATTGGTATTTGAGATTCAAACTAGAAAGATGAGTGAGGTACCGTGCCTGCTCCATTTATAATTACCAAAGTTTATAAAATCCTGCACTCGTAGATCCAGACAAGAACCAACCTTTTATAAAGTTTCTTTATAAAAGAAACCCAAACAAAATGAGACAAGAACCAAGAACCAAACAAAATTGAAACTTTATAAGAGAAACCCAGACAAGAACCAACCTTTTGTTGAAGCAATCAAGCAGATCGGATGAGTTGAAGAAGAGAAGATCGAACAGCAGCAGGTGGAGAAGTCGGAGGTTGAGCAACAGGCGGTGGGAGCAAATCGTAGGCGGCGCCAGCGGAGCAGAATGGAGGTTGAGAGCAGAGTTGAGCAGATCGCAGGTGGTGATGCTTTTCTAACGGGAGAAGAGAAGTCTGGTGTCTAGATTCAGATTTGAGAGAAGTGAGAAACTGAGAAGTGAGAACTCAAAGAGGAGAGGAGAAGTCTGACTGTCTGAGAGAAGTGGCGAATGAAAGAAGATTTAGGGTTTTTAATTTTTCACTTATATAGCCGGTTTAAACGGTTTAATCCGGTTTTAGAAGAGTCAAACCGGTTTAAACCGAAATGTTTTCGGTTTTCACAACAATTTGAACCGGTTTAAACCGATTTCAACCTATGAACCGAACCGAACCCCTTTTTCGGTTCGGTTCGGTTCGATTCGGTTCGGTTTCGAACTTAGTGCCCACCCCTAACTAAAACCCTTTGTTATCTTCCCAACCCAACCCAAGCCGTAATCATCTCTTCCCAGATCAGTTTTTGTCCCAGTTTTTTCATTCACTTTCTCTCAACTTTTATCCAAGTTAATTTACTTTCAGTTTTTTTTTTTTTTTTTTTTTTTTTTTTTTTTTTTTGCTCTTGCTATTTTTTTCCCTCTTGCTCTCACATCTCAATTTCATCTGATAATGGAAAAAAAAAAAGAAATTTAAAATATATTACAATAAAAGATTCAGATTTTCCATAATAAAAAAAAATCAGATTTAATAATTAAAAAAATAATAATCTAAACTCAAACATCCAAATCCATCTTCATCATCGTACATCTTCCCATCTCTTCTCCAACACCCAAACCCTAAACTAAACTCAAAAGCACCAAACTCTACCCACCACCACCCTACTTCTCGCCGCCGCTATCAATCTCTTCCCCCGATCCCGTTCTCTTTCTCTTCTCCCTCTTCTTTCCTTTGACAGAGGGTGGCCGCCCCTGCGAGGTGAGGAGATGGGAGTTTCGCAATGGCCACTGTGGGTTGCGTTTTGGTTCTTGTTGAGAGACAGAGAGGTTGGGTTTTGTTTAGGGGTGGTGGTGGTTGGATGTGAGGCAACAGTTGGGTGGTTGTTAATGGAGTTTGATAGAGAAATGTGGTGAGGAAGGGTAATAGAAAATTTTATTTTCTAAAAGAAAAAGCAAAAAAAATTGGAACTGTCTGCATATACAAGGTAAGAATAAAAGATTTGTTTTAATTATTGTGACACATGTCATTGTATGATTGGAAATGAAAAAAAATAATTTTGATTTTATTAACTATGCCACATGGCACACTTTCATTGGGTCCGTCTCACCACCATCAAATATGAGACGGACCCATGGAAGATTTTATTACATACGGTGTTTCTAGCTCTAGTTAGGGCTTATGTTAACATCTATGATAATTTTTATGAAAAACAATCAATTTTAATGGATTTTTTCTTATAAGATTTTTTTATGGATAATAAAAATAGTGAAATGTAGTTGCAAAAAACAAAAAATTTAATTATAATTTTTTTGAGGACTAAGAATATATATATATTATATAATATATATATTTCATTTTCCTTATCTTCTTCCTTTTTTATGATTCATATTAAATAAAATAGGAAAAAAAAAGAAAAGATATAGTGTTTGAAAATGTTCAAATTTTGTTCAAAAGAAGTATCCAACAACCAAGGGTCCCTTGGTGCATTTCATTGTTAATATCATCTAATATAAAAGAAATTAACACTATAAATTCATTGAAATTTACTCGATTTAATCAAGGCCCTTACATATCTGGTATTAAAATCCGTGACCGTAACAGTCTTGGTGAAATCCAATATATGTCAATAGATTTTAATGGGATCTTTTCTGGATGATAAGTGAAAATAATTTGAAATTTTGTTGAGTATTAGAACTATTTTTATTTTTTATTTGAATATAAAGCACTAGAAGAGGAGGGACAAAACACCCATGAGGGCTTAGCTAAGTGGTCAGGCCTGTGATAGTGTGATTTGCTCTCACAAGGTCCAGAATTCGAATCCCGTCATGGATACCTATATGTACCCTTGGTAACTTCACAAATATTTATGTAATGGATCCATTGCTAGAGAAATATATATACTATAGCACAAAATATGATAAATGAAAAATGATTCAATCTAATCAAACAATTTCTATCTAGTCCAATCCAATTCAATCTATTCAATCCGATTAAATAAAAACGAAATTGCAAATTTGACCATATATAATTATTGAATTTTGTTTTTAACCACATACAATGTTTCTCAAGGCCGAGTGGCATTTGGGTAAAAAATGGGAATGAAATTGTTTTGTTGTGTTTGTACCAAAATGGAAGGCCGAGTGGCACAAAATATGTAGTGTTGTTTCTCATTTCTCAAATCTATTCTTGTCAAAATGTCAAATGCAGACTCAAACATGTTTTGCTCATAGGAATTTGCCAACACAATATTGGATAATCATCGATTAACATCTGTCAATATAATTTCAAGTTGTATATTTGTACTCAAATTGTATAGCTGGTCTTAGCTGTAACTTAGCGTTAGGGAAGTTTGTGTTTTAATTATCTTGTAACTCTTATACCTGATGGTGTATATATTTTATTGTCAATCAATGAAAACTTTGCTGTTCTATGCAACATACATCTCGTCTTTTATGGTATCAGAGCATCGATCTCTCCCTAAAACACATCAATTTTTCTTCTAATCTCCTACCTACACAATGGCAAACACTGGTTCCTCTCCTGCTGATAGCTCTTCCTCCATCACGCCCACAATTATCAACGTCACCCCAGCAACCTCAACTGCCCTCCGTTCCAATGAATTTCATCTCATCACAATCAATATTTCTGCTCAGGCCCCTCTCAAACTCACAGCCAACAACTACATGTCATGGAAGATTCAGTTTCGAACCCTCTTCACCGGATACGATCTTCTTGGCTATATCGACGGCACCAAGCCCTGTCCTCCGGCCAGCCTAACTGAGAATGACGTCGAAACTCCGAATCCTGCATACAATATCTGGAATCGTCAGGATCAACTTATCTTGAATGCCATCATTGGCTCCTGTCTCCGACTATCATCTCCTTTGTTGCTAGAGCCAAAACGTCGATGGAGGCGTGGACCATTCTAGCCAATACCTATGCCAAACCATCTCGTGGACGCATCAAGCAAATCAAGTCTCTTCTCAAACATTCCACGAAAGGTACACAGTCTATTACGGATTTTCTTCACTCTGTTAAAGCCCGTGCAGATGAGCTTGCGTTACTTGGTGCTCCGATGGATGATGATGATCTAACTGAGCGGATTCTCGATGAACTTGACGATGACTACAAGGAATTGGTTAGGGCCGTTCAAGCTCGGATAATCCTATATCCTTTGATGAGCTTCATGAGAAATTATTGACCTTTGAAGCCTCTCTTCTGAATAACAAGAAGGAGACGTCTTCTTTTCCAGCCACGGCTCATCCGACCACTCGAACTGGTTCAGCTTGGTCCTCCGCAGCACAATAATAGCTGGCGTCCCTCTTTTCCCAACAACAACAACTGGCGTCCCTCCTTCTCTCCAGCTGGCTGACCCTCTTTTGGCAATTCAGGTACACCTAATCGAGGCAATACTCATGCTCCTCGCCCTTATCTTGGTAGATGTCAGGTTTGTGGGGTTCAAGGTCACTCGGCCAAGCGATGTCCATCCTTCCAAATGGTCCCAATTCAGCCGACTGGTTCAGGCTCTGCCACACCGAATTCCTCTCCTTCAATGCCATGGCAGCCTCGAGCTCACTATGCTGTCAATGCCTTCCGCTAGCCCCAATTGGCTTCTTGATAGTGGGGCCTCTCACCATGTGACAGCAGACTTGAATAATCTCTCCTTCCATGCACCTTATGGCGCTCGGATGATGTGATGATTGGTGATGGCACAGGTCTTGCAATTACGGATACTGGTTCTACATCTCTTTGTGTCTCTAATCATAGCTTTACTTTGACTGATGTTCTTTATGTTCCTAATATGAAAAAGAATCTAATTTCGATTTCGCAATTTTGTGCTACTAATAATGTTTCTGTGGAGTTCTATCATCTTCCTTTCATGTGAAGGATCTTCGTACGGGGGCAATTCTTCTGAGAGGCACAACCAAGGATGGCGTGTATGAATGGCCGACCTCCAGTTCCATGTCCTCACCGGTTCTAGCCTTCTCCAGTGTCAAAGCCACGTCCTCCAACTGGCATCATAGACTAGGTCACCCGCTTATCCTATTTTACAACATATTGTGTCAAATTTCAGTTTAGATGTATCGTCTCCTTTGTCCAAGGAATTTTCTTGTCATTCTTGTCACTGCAATAAAAGTCATAAGCTACCATTTTCTTCTTCGTCACTCAATTCATTTCGTCCACTAGAATGTATATTTTATGTATGGACGTCTCCAGTTATTTCACATGACAGTTTTAAATACTATGTAATTTTCGTTGATCACTACACTAAGTATATTTGGTTCTATCCAGTGAAACGAAAATCAGAGGTTAGAGACATTTTTATTCGCTTTAAGGCCATTGTGGAAATTTTTTTTAACCACAAAATCATCACACTTTATTCGGACAATGGCGGTGAATACTTGTCTCTCAAAGACTTCCTTGCTACAAATGGTATCTCCCATCTCACCACCCCACCTCACACACCTGAACATAATGGGTATTCAGAAAGGAGACACCGTTACATTGTTGAAACGGGTCTCATTTTACTCACTCATGCTTCCCTTCCACTTTATTTTTGGTCTCATGCGTTTGCCACAGCTGTCTATCTGATAAACAGAATGCCAACCCCTACACTAGGTCTCTCATCACCTTACGTCAATATTTTTGGTCGGTCTTCGAATTACTCAAAACTGAAAATCTTTGGTTGCCTTTGTTATCCTTGGCTTCGGCCATATTCTTCTCACAAGCTTGATACACGGTCCACTTCCTGTGTTTTTCTAGGGTACTCACTATCACAGAGTGCTTACCTTCAGTCCTGTAATCAAACCTACCACTGTGAGACTTGTCCTTAGTATTGCGATTAGTCATGGCTGGTCTCTTCGACAATTGGACATCAACAATGCCTTTTTAGGGTCGTCTGTCCGAGACGGTCTTTATGGCGCAACCACCTGGGTTCACAGATTTAGACCGACCGACACATGTCTGCAAGCTCAAAAAGGCTATCTACGGTCTCAAGCAGGCTCCGCGGGCTTGGTACCATGAGCTTCGTCAGTTCTTACTTACAGCTGGCTTCAAAAACTCTTATGCGGACACGTCCCTATTTGTACTCAATGATGGTGGTAACATTCTCTATCTCCTCATATATGTTGATGATATTATTCTCACAGGTAATCATGCGGCTCATGTGGATCGTTTTGTTGAGAGACTGGCTAATAGATTCTCCCTGAAGGACCTTGGTCCTCTTTCCTATTTCCTTGGAGTTGAGGTGGTTCCACACAAGCATGGTATTTTACTTTCGCAGAGGCGCTACATACTTGATCTTCTGTCTCGCACCAAAATGTCTGGTGCCAAGCCGGTCCAAACTCCCTTGCCTACAAGCCCGCCGATCAGCCTTCACACCGGCTCCCCACTTGCTGACCCTTCACCATACCGTACAGTGGTTGGGAGCTTACAGTATCTCTCGCTTACTCGTCCTGACATCTCCTATGCAGTCAATAAGTTGTCACAATTTATGCATCAACCTACGTCAGACCATTGGGATCTTGTCAAGCGTTTACTGAGGTACTTATGTGGAACTTTGAATGAGGGGATTGTCATCCATCGTGACTCTCGGATTACACTTCATGCCTTTTCTGATGCTGATTGGGCCGGCAACAAGGATGATTTTTCTTCCACGAGCGCTTACATTGTTTATCTTGGCCGCAATCCTATTTCGTGGAGCTCAAAGAAACAAAACACGATAGCTCGCTCCTCCACGGAAGCTGAGTACCGGTCTGTTGCTGCCACAGCTACCGAGCTGAACTGGTTATGTTTTCTCCTTATTGATCTTGGCCTCTCACTACCTACTGCACCTGTCATTTATTGTGATAATGTGGGAGCTACTCAACTATGTTCCAATCCGGTTTTTCACTCCCGAATGAAACACGTCGCAATTGATTTCATTTCATTCGTGAGCAGGTTCATTGGGCTGTCTTCGTGTGGCTCATGTGTCTTCGAGTGACCAGCTTGCGGATGCTCTCACGAAACCGTTGTCTCGCTCTCTGTTTCAGTCTCTTAAGGACAAGATTGGCCTCTCATGTCGTGGCCTATCTTGAGGGGGCATATTGGATAATCATCGATTAACATCTGTCAATATAATTTCAAGTTGTATATTTGTACTCAAATTGTATAGCTGGTCTTAGCTGTAACTTAGCGTTAGGGAAGTTTGTGTTTTAATTATCTTGTAACTCTTATACCTGATGGTGTATATATTTTATTGTCAATCAATGAAAACTTTGCTGTTCTATGCAACATACATCTCGTCTTTTACACAATTCAAAAAACAATAGAAATTGGTTTTGAAGAGTTTAAAACTAAATCAAATCCACTTTTACAATAGTTGAATTATAATTTTTTTTTTAATAACTTAAAAAAATAATAAATAAATATTTTGCAGAAAACGGAGATGGGGAACCAATCTCCATCCCCATACACAATTAACAATGAGTTTTTTAATTAGCTAGATCACATAATTAATTTGAGGAAATTATAAATAAATTTTCTTTAAAAGTATATTCTTGCCTTTATGCTCCGTTTGGTAGGGAGGAAAGAAAATAGGAAGGATGGAAAGATTTGGAGGGATAGAAAATATGAGGAAGAAAAGAAAATGATTTTCCCTCGTGTTGTTTGGTAAAGAGGAAGGAAAGAAAAGATCCTTTTATCAATTTTACTATTTTACCCTTATATTATATTTAATATATTAAAATTTTTTGGATAAAATTATAATTTGAATTACCTAAAGAATGGTGGGTCCCATTTCCCCTTTCTTGCCCCTCTCTTTCCTTCCCTTTTCCTCCCACTTTTGGGAGGAAACAAAATGGTGGGCCCCACACACCATTTTTTCCTTCCATTTTTCTCTCCATACCAAACACAAACTTTTCCATTTTCTTCTCCCTTTTCCCTCCACCCCTTTCTTTCCTCTCCCTTTTCCTCCCTACCAAACAGAGCATAAACCACTGAGGCAAATGTCAAATGGTAATCCTTTTACTGTGGCAAATGTCAAATGGTAATCCTTCTGTGATGAATACACCACAGAGTATCTGCAGAAATAATTTTATATAACCGATAGTGACTAGATATGTTTTAAAGGCTGATTAAAATGTTGCAAAATCACTGATTGGTTTAGTTGGATAATAACCCAGCAACTTGGCCAGGCCATCAATAAACCAAGGTTGCCAACCATATTCAATTATTGTCAAATTAAGAGACTTTATCCATTTTTCTGTACCCACGTATGGATAATCTCCACTTTGTCATGAAAAATAAAAACATTATTAATAAACTAATCTAACATAACAATATGTATATATTATGTTAAAATTTGTTTGGGGTAAAAAAAAGAAAAGAAAAAATGAAATGCAATTCCCAGATTGCAATATTACCTGTAAATTAAAACTTGATAGCCTTTCTTGATAAGGTTTTGGAGATAAACAAGACTTGTTGGGACATTTTTTTACTCTAAGATAAGCTGGTGTTGCACCTCACCCACTGCTTTACTCAGGACCGGCTTTGACTTTTTAAAGGTTCGGGGTGAATCTCTAAAATGGACCCTTTATTCATTTTCATAGTTTATATATATAAAACATGTTTTCATATATTTAACCCAAAATAATAATTTCATTAAAGATAAAATAATATCATATGAAATGTATTTATTATATAAATAAATAAATCTCTCATATAAGTTGAGCAAATGTGACTAGAAGACTCAGGGCGAACCTACGTTAAGATCAGGTGGGGCCCGTGCCCCACCTCAAATTAAAAATAAATAAATGATTATGTTTATGTACATATAATTAACACACATACAGACATACAGTAGATGGCCTGATAGCAAGTTGAGTACCTCCTATTTTCATTGATGAGTATTCAAGTCCCAACAATTGCATTTTGCTTGATTTAAAATTTTTTTTTTAATATCTTTTTTATTTTATCATCTTTTCCAATTCATTTATCGAATTTTCATCTTCTTCAAAAATAAAATAATTCACTTTCTCTTTTTTGTCATTATCAATTTCTTAGCTACTCATGATTTATGATACTTAATTCATTTTTTATTATTATTTAAATAATCTATTATTATTTTGAACTTTTATTATTTCTAATATTTTAATTTATACCTAATGCATCACATCAATAAACCCTAAAATCAAAATTTTAAATTTATTTTATTAAAATAGTCCATCTATTATTATGATTCATTTTATTTTATTCTTCGTATTTTTCTTTATTTTATAGCTTTAATTTATTTAGAATCAATAAATTAATAATTTAACAATAATTAGAAAATAAGAAATTCAAAAACATGTCTAGTAATATTTATTAACCAATTATTTTATATAAATTAAAAATAAATTAATTATAAATACAAAACGAAATTTCTTATCATAAAATTAGATTGTAATTTATGTTGTTTTTCTTGTTATTATTTATTTATTAATATTTTGTTTTTTGTTTTATTTCTTTTTTAAATATATTATTTAGTTTATTTTGAGTAAGTGTTTTATTTATTTTATTTTATACCCTAAATTTCGTTATACCATTGATTTTTCTTTATATAAAAAACTCAATTTTGTTTCAAAAAAAAAAAAAAAAAAAAACCTTATTTTACTATGATCTCAATTTTCCAGTATTTTTTTTAATATAATTGTTATTTTGTTTAGGTGCCCGACCTGGTCAAAATTTCTGGATCTACCATTGTTAAGACTAGAAGTTATGAATTATTTATTAATATCGACCGACCTTGATCTTCTGAGAAGGGTTCGAGTGAGAGCATTTTTGTCGGGACCCGAAAGATGGTGAACTATGCTTGAGCAGGGCGAATGACAAGAAAAAAAAATGTCATACATCAAAATTGTTGTTAATAGCTTACAAAATTACAAAAAATATAGACTACTCGTAAACATTTGCAAAGTAAATTATAAAAGATAGACTATGCATAAACATTTGCAAAGTACCAAAATATTAATGAAAGAGATGTCGGATGTGGCAACTGCTTTTGTACCGTTTGGTGGAGAAAAAAAAAGCGATAACAGATGATTGATGAATGAAACCCTAGAAAAGGGTCTGAAGAAAAATAAAGGATATTGGGTAATAGGCATTAGTGAAAGTGTGGGCCTTGTCTTTAGTATTGTTGGGCTTGTTTTAAAACAACTTGGGCCCATTTTAATTGTCTGCAACAAAATATATATACATACAGTTTTTCTATTGTCAGTTCGTCCTGATATATTTTATATTAGGATGAAGAATGTTGACCATTAAATTTACATACTTTGACTCAAAGTGTATGCACTTGTCAAAACTTCTCCATAATCTATGGTCCACATTATTCATTTTGATATATTTTATATCAGGACGAACTAACAGTAGAAAAATTGATATATAAATATATATACAATTTTTCTATTGTCAGTTTTTGTTGATATAAAATATCAGGATAAAGAATGTAAACCATTAGATTTACATACTTTGACTCAAAGTGTATGTACTTGTCAAAACTTCTCTATAATCTATGGTCCATATTCTTCGTCCTGATATATTTCATATCAGGACGAACTGACAGTAGAAAGACCGTATATATATTTATACAAATTTTCTTTTGTCAGATAGTCCTGATATAAATATATCAGGACAAAGAATATAAACTAATAGATTTACATACTTTGACTTAAAGTGTATGCACTTGTCAAAACTTTTTCATATCTATGGTCCACATTCTTCGTTCTGATATATTTTATATCAGGACGAACTGACAGTAGAAAGACTGTATATATATATATATATATATATATATATATATAAAGGATCCCTTTAAATGATGGCTTGCTAATCTTTGGAACAAATAGAAAGGTATATCTAATACTAAGAATTATTTGACTTCACAATTTAAATAAAAGATCTTAGTGAAGTAGATACTATTTTAGGTATTAAAGTGAAAAAACATGGTGGGAGTTATTCATTGTGTCAATCTGATTATATTGATAAAGTGCTTCTTAAATTCAATCATTTGAAATTTTAGGAAGCAAATACCCCCTATGATTCTAGTATCAAGATAATAGAAAATTCTGACAGAGCTGTTGCACAACTTGAATATGCAAGTGCAATAGGAAGTTTAATGTATGCTTTGCATTTTAAAAGGCCAGATATTGCTTTTGCTGTATGCAAAATGTCAAGATACACAAGTAATCCTAGTGTACAACATTGGAAAGCAATTGGAAGAATACTTGGTTATCTCAAAATAGCCAAACAGTTGGGTCTATTTTACTATGACTATCCAGCAGTGCTATAAGGATTTTCTGATGTAAGTTGGATAACCAGTGCTAGTGACAATAAATCCACAACAGGATGAATATTTACTATGGCCAGAGGAGCTACATATTGGGCATCCAAGAAACAAACATGTATAACTCACTCAACAACGGAGTCTGAGTTTATAGTGTTGGGGATAATTGCGAACCGATAAATGCGGAAACGCCGTCCCTAATACTCGCCCATAACTCATAGCAATTAATAACTTCAATAAGCAGAAAAAAATAGACGAGAGAGAATAAGCAATCACAACACAAGATATACGTGGAAAACCCAAAACGGGTAAAAAATCACGGGCCGTCAGGATGACAAAGAAAGTTCCACTATATGCTAAATTGTTACAACCAAACTCCAGAATTCTCTCTCACACCTAACCCCAACCCATGCTTACAAGATCCTCAACGAGTACCCCCAATATCCCTTAGGTCTCCCCTGAATATCACCCACGGATCTCTAACTTGATCCACCGATATTCCCTTGGATCCCTCCCCGGATATTCCCATGGGTACCCCCGGATCTCACCACACTCTCTATGATGTTATATGGTGTTCTTTTCTCCATAGCCTTAAATCTAATAACATAGATATTAGGTATATTTATACTAGTTACAGGGAGTTTAAGATAAAAGGAAATCTTACTCTTAAATGTACAAGACTTACTTGTTTCACATAAATACTATTTCCTTTTATGACAAGTCTTCTTGTAAAGAGTATTCCTTTTCCTTCAAGCACAAGAACACTTTCCCTTTCCATTAAAGATTTCCCATTCTACGCATGCTTACGATTGACTACGATTCGGGTCACGATTGTGCACCCGCTTCCTACACTGTTACAAGTCACCTTAAATTACATCGCTCAGAAAACCGCGATCAATACGTTGAAATGATCTTCATTCTTCTATTCTTCTGGTCTTCAAACCTCCCTCAAACACCACTTTTAACTTCCAAATGTTATCCCATGTCTCTAGGAAGTAACACATCAATTTAGTCTTGTTTGGTTCACATCTAGTTCGCTTTGGAATACAAGTCAAAACCTAACATATAGCACTAGCACTAGCAGTACAGCAGCAGGCAAAGAAGCTGAATGGTTGAGAAATCTATTATTAGATATAAATTTATGGCCATAACCAATGCCATCTACTTCTTTGTATTGTGATAATGAAGCTACTTTGTCTAGAGCATATAATAAAATTTATAATGGAAAATCTAGACATATTAGCTTGAGACATGACATATTGGCTTGAGACATGAATATGTCAAATAATTAATTTTATTTATTTTGATGAAATTGGACTAACCTAAGGGGAAAATGCATCACAAGCGATCAAATACTGAAAAACCCATAGTCAGTATCTAGAAATATATAAATAAAGGAAAAAAGTAACAAAAGTAATCACGAAAAAGCACAAAACAGAGGACACAGCCCAAAAAAACCCAGAGGCACGCATGCCAAACAAGAATAACAAAGTTAGGAAAACCTGAAAGATTCTTGACCCATACAGTCATTACCAACCAACGAAGGACAGAAAGAATGAGTGGAGGACCACCAAATAGAATCAGAAGGTATACCCAAAGTGTGCTTAGAGAGAGCATCCGCCACCTAGAGATGCACATTTTTCCCCGTGGCCCCAATTGCTCACGTCTCTATCCCCATTTGGGGATTTTTTTTGGGTGAAAAATGGGGAAATGGGGAGGGATGGGGATGAAAATCATCCCCAAATTGAAATGGGGATGGGGATGGGGATAGGGGTCATTTCCCCATTTTCTCCACAATTATATTGAAATGGGGATGGGGATAGGGGGGGGTCCCCCATCCCCATTTCCCCTAAACATATATAAATATAATTATATATATATATTATTCTTTGAAAACTCTAACTCCCTAAATTATATACACATTTACTCTTTAATTTTTTTTAATTATTGAAATGTTTGTTTTTTTAGTTTAATTTATAATTTTTAGTCAAATGGGGAACGGGGGAAACGAGGGAAATGGGAAAATAGGGAAAAATGGGGAAAATGGGGAATTAGGGATGATGATGGATATAGGTCCCCCCCAAATTCCCCATCCCTATTTTCCCAAATGGGGAAATGGGGGTGGGGTGGGAATGGGGGAAGGGTCTGGGAAGTGGGGATGGGGATGGGGGGGAACCTATATCCATCCCCATTCCCTAAACGTGCATCTCTACTGCCACCCGATTACCTTCATTGAAAATTTGAGAAACCTGGAACTCCATATGCGAGATCTGATAACTGCAATGTTGCCAAGCTTGACGAACATGCCAGGTAACTTGATCAGACCTATCAGAAAGAAGCTGAACCCCATAAGAAGAGTCACTCTCGAGCCATATCCTATGCCAACACAACTTCCACGCTTAATTGATAGCTAAAGAAGTTGCAAGAAGCTCAGCCTCAAAAGCATAAACCTGACCAAGGGGAACCGCGAAACAGGCCCTAACAAAAGTTCTACAAGTCCGAAAAACACCCCACACATGGCGAACCCAAAGCAGCACCATCCGTATTAACCTTGATCCACCTCGGGGCCGGGGGCGACCAGACCACACTCCTGATAACCGGAGCCTTACTAGGACGACCACCTGAGACCAAACCGACGAAGAATCAACAGATCATCAACACAATTACACATACAGCTGATCCCCAGACGATTCGTGTCATAAACAGAGTGCACGAATCGTGAGATAAGCACAACGGAAAGTAGAGATTGTTCCTACGAAGAAAAGTGAATTATCAATTACAACTAGTTCTAATTAAAGTTAAGCAAGAAAACGTAACCAAGAGATTTTGTTTGATGATTTTGAATTATACTAAATTAAATTAAGAAAGCAATTAACAAGATGTGATCAAGAGGTGGGAGAACTAGGTCATCAATGATCCTCAATTATGAGTACTCAATGTATGGAATTAACTTGTAACAAATTCAATCAATTCAAGGGTTCATTCTTTATCTTTAATATGACTATTATCGTATGATCACAGGATGAGTCATGTGTTACCAACCATTATTCACCCTTTGGTCTATGGTGTGAATAGTGATCGAAAACCCGTTAAGTACAATAATAAAGAATCAAAATCTAAACTTTGCTTTGGTCTATGTTAAAGATAAATTTTATTTATTCGAGTGAGCATTAATTAGGATTAGGATTTGATCTATTCTATAACCCTAATTCTTAGATAATATTGACCCTAAATTCATGCCAAATCATCATTCACCCTTTGGTCTATGGGGTGAATGAAGATTGAAAATAATAAGGAATCAAATGGTTAAGCACAAAGAATAAATTGAGAATTTAATTGATGAAAGAATAATTAATCCATACACGAGCACTTCACAAAAGGTTCACATTGTTTCCTTAGTTATGGAATTAATTACACATGAAAAGATTAAAAGAAGAGGAGAAAGAGTTGATAAAACCCATGAGTGTCTTTTTCAAGCTTCCAAGTGCAACAATGGTGGCGGTGTGATGGGGGATGGCCCCCCTTGGTGGCTTGTGACCTTCCTTGGCTTGTGTCCCGGCTAGTCTCCCGAAATTAGGGTTCAAAAGGGGTTTAAATAGGTGTAGATGCTAGGTCATGTCCTTAAACAAGAAGGAAATCAATTCCCCTTTAGAACTCTACCTTTTTGGGATTCTATTTCTTTTCTAATACATCCAAATTGATTACTTATTGAAGGAAGAGAAGGATTAGATGTCTACTTGTTTCCAAAGACCCCACACATGTCTAAGAAGGAAATATTTCCCGTTCCGACAACTTGCAAAATAATCCCGTCACTATTCATGGAATTATGACTGATCTGACCATCGGGTACTAAAATGGGCATAACTTCTTCTAGGAATATCAGAATTGTGATCTGAAAAGTGCCCTGGAAATTAGACTTCTAGGGCTTTCAATCCATAAGTGGTAGGACACACAATTCAATCAGAGCTTAGAGATATGAACCCCGCAATATTATTGTTCTGCACTGGCCGAAATTCATCTTTTTCGCAGTTTATGCTACAGCACAGAAACATGCTCCTTGATCGCGATATATGCCGCGTTAAACCTCTGAAATCTTCGCGGTAGACGTTGTGGTTTGCGCTCCGTGCCTAGCTTGCAGTATGGACCGCGGAACATCATCCTTTTTGCTTCTTTTCTCCATCTTTTGACTTCTTTTCTCCAAATCACCTCTTCTATGAAATGTGACCTACACATGCTCAACAAACACATAAAATATCTAATTTCACATAAGAACAAAGCATAAATAATAGGAAGTATAGAAATGGACCGATCAAGTACCCCTAAACCTATATTTTGCTTGTCCTCGAGCAAAACTAGAATAAAAACAAAACCTAAAAACCTAAAAACAAAAAAATTAAACTAAGCCACTTTCGTAGGGAACACGATAGTATTGAACGTATGCTACAAGCCTTTAAATCTCTAGGTGTCCCTAGTAGGAGGAGATTTATCTTCTGAGGGTTTACATCAATGCTACCCACAAACATATTTCTGCGAAGAACCAAATAATCAAGATGCAAACTCATATGTACCATTCAAAGCCAATGCATGTTAGAGCCAATAAGTAAATTATGCCACAAATTTGAATGCATGCTATATTTTAATGAAAATCCCAAGCTCAAGAAATTCTAGCTTCAAAGACACATTCGCCAAGTGCCATAGACATAAATCGCATTGACTCTAATTCTCACAAGATATAGCTCATTAATACAGATGGGGTTATTAATATCGTTTATGTTAGGTCAAATAAGAACCTAGTAGATCCTTTGACAAAAGTTCTATCACGAGACCTAGTAAAGGATACGTCTAGTGGAATGGATTGAAACCCTTCTTTGAAAAAGTCACCAGTGACGGTAACCCAACTTTACAATAGAATTATCACTACTCTAAGTTTAATGGGTAGTAACAAGTTACTAATAAGTGATGAGTTGGGTATTGAAATTTGTTTTAAGTGTCCATTCTAGGATGTTCAGTGCCGATAGCTATGTTTGAGGATGAGTGCAAACTTTTAATGAAGTTCGAATATTATAATTTGAGTATCTTAAGTAGCTAAAGACATGTATTAAACTTCACCTATGTGAACATAAGAAATGGTACCGTTTCTAACAAAAGTTTGGGTTTACTTTTATAAATGTTCATGAGACCAAGATAGAGCACAAGGCCATAATGGTGCTAACATAATTTGAACATCTCATAGAAACCGAGATAACTCATATGTGATGTATTTCCGGTATTAACATATAGAGACTTGGATTAAATGATTTGCATACCTTTGTCTTGTAAATGCTTTGAATTGCAGTCACTAATTGAAGGTTTAAATCGAAAGATACCTTCTTGTAAGTATGAGCTTATCAATAAAATATTTGGAGAAATATTACAATCTAGTAGGGGATTGTTAGAGAGATTGTAATATTTGTTTTGAAAATATTCAATAGGTACAATTTATTAGATATGTCTATTTGATAACAGATACAAGTCTAAAGAGATACAATTCTACATACTTATTTATTTGATGAACAGACACAACTCTGAAAAGGTGCATTTAACAGACTTATCTGTTTAATGAACAGACATAATTAATTTGCCTATAAATATATTCAAGATGATCCAAATTAATTTTATTAAGTCTTAACTTTCAGTTTTAGAAGAGTGTTATGGGAAATTCTACAAAATTGCTATTTGTAGACTTTCAAGGATTTGTTGTATCTTAGAGGTAATTTGCCTTTGAACCTGTTAGCAAACAATTGAGTGGGGGTAAATAACACCTTAAGGAAAGTAATTCCTTACACCTCAAATCCATTTTTTTTATTCGTTTTTTTTCCAAATTCTTCTATAACTAGTTCTCAGCAACCCACAATTTAAAAACACTGAGAACAGGAAACCATATCTATAAACTCAACTAGTAATGGAAAAAAAAAAAAAACCACTATGTTTTTGCTTTATGTTTTTATGATTTTATGTACAGAATGTCAAAAATGAAATATATACAAAGTCATTAAATTCTAACACCACGTTGTTCACACTTCACAATAAAGAAAGTAAAATAAAATAAACATAATAATAATAATGAAAAATCCCTTTATCTAAAAACTTTCTATAGAACCCTTCTATGCAACTACAGAGTACAGATAGTTTTTTTTTTTTTAATATTTATTTATTGAAAGGTACAACCTTTTCTTGCTTTCTTCGTTGCTTGTTCTTTAACTGTGGTGTGGTACACGTGAATTGGACACCCAAAAGTTAAAATAGTATCCAATGATGAATTTTAAGCCAAAGGATTTGACAATTTAACACAACAAGCCATTGAAAAAAAAAAAAAAAAAAAAAAAAAAAAAAACTACTAAGAGCAGGAAACCATAACTATAAACTCAACTAGTAATGGAAAAAAAAAAAAAAAAAAAAAAACCACTATGTTTTTGCTTTATATGTTTTTATGATTTTATGTCCTCAAGTGGAAGAATCAAAACAAAATGTAGAAAATGACATATAAACCAAGTCATTAATTAAATTCTAACACCCTGTTGTTCACACTTCACAATAAATAAAGAGAGCTTCTCCTTCCAATCTATAAATTATCTATTTACACTCCACTTTAAAAAAAAAAAATTAATGACAATTTTAACCTAAATTAAAATTACTAAACTAGACAAAAAAAATCTAAAGACACTCCAAACTAGTTTTGTTTTAGAAAATAACGTTTTCTTCTTTTGTGTGTTTTTTTTTACAAACCCTAAAATATCTTCTTCTTCTTCTTTTCCAATATTTTAAAATTTTTATTGATTGAGAAGTGATGGAGAATGATATGCAACCAGAAGAAAATCCTAAAGAGATGCATAATAATTTCCAACTGGAAGAAAATTCTGAAGTGATGGAGAATGATATGCAACGAGAAGCAAATTCTAAAGTGATAGAGAATGATATGCAACAAGAAACAAGAAGTAATCAAGAAGTAAGTATTTAATTATTTTTAATTTTTGTGCGGATATGCTGGCTAAGCATGGTTCCAAGGGTGGGAGGGATCTTTTAATTTGGAGTGATATTTGATTTCTGGGTTCTTGAGCTCTGTTTTGTTTTTGTGTTGTTCGTTTTTTTTTTTTTTTTTTTTTTTTGTTCTTTGCTGTAGGCGTGCTTGTTTGTTGGGCTCTGTTTTGGTTTGTGCCTAGTTTTTTTGCTGTGAGTGTGCTTGGGTGGTGGCTCTCTGTTTTGGCTTGTTGCCTCCTTGTTCCCCGTTGCTTTTGTGCTGCTCTTTGTGGCCTTCAATAAATTACCTTTCAAAAAAAAAGTATTTAATTATTTTTTAACTTGTAATTTTTTTTGTTTTCCTATTGAATTTCAAGAATTTTGACACAATATTGGTGTTGTCAAAGTTTAATATATTCTAGAAATACTCTTTCTATACATGTTCTTTTTTAGAAGTAAGAAGATAGTAATCAATTTTTTTTTAAAGAAAAATAGGTCAATGAGATAGGTCTTCTTGTTTTTTGTCTGCTGCATGTAGTTAGTTTCTTCTGCTATTTGTTGTAGGTGCTTGTTGCCCGCTTGCTTTAGGGGCTTCTTTTGTTGTTTTTGTCTCCTGTTTGACTTAAATTTTTTATTTGGAATAATTTCTTACTGTAGTTTTGCTTGATTAACATTTTTTTATGTTGCATTGTGAAGGATGAAAATATGACACGTGAGCATATCGTTGAAAATGAATTGCACATTGTCGACTGCACCAAGGCTTGTACCACTAAAACGGTATGTGACTTATTGAGTTTGTTGTTACATTTTTTTATTAACAAAAATGGACAAGTAGTATGACATTAATTTTTAATTTACTATGTCCAGATTTTTAAGAACAGAGAAGCGTTAATTGAATGGACTCGAGATATCGGGAAGAGAAACGGGTTTGTTATTGTTATTAAAAATTCTTATGTTGCTGCAGAGGGAAGAAAGCCACGGATGAATTTTGCATGCGAAAGAAGTGGTGCTTATAGGCACAGGTATAAAGAAGCTACAAAACCAAAACGACCTAAAGCAACTGGAACGAAAAAGTGTGGTTGCCCATTTTTATTAAAGGGACAGAAATTGGAAAGTGATGATGATTGGATTTTGAAAGTGGTTTGTGGGGTACACAATCATGCAGCTGCACAATATTTTGAAGGCCATTCATTTGCTGGCAGGCTTAACGAAACAGAAACCGATTTATTGGTTGATATGTCAAAGAGCAACGTTAAGCCCAAAGATATATTGTATACTTTAAAGACAAGGGATGAATATAATGCCACGACAATGAAAACAATTTATAATGCACGACATAAATATAAGATTAAAGAACTAGCTGGGAGGTCACAAATGCAGCAACTGTTGAGTAAGCTTTCTGAACACAATTACGTTGAGTGGCATCGCAATAATGAAGATACAGATTGTGTAAGGGATTTGTTCTTCGCACACCCTTTTTCAATTGAGTTGTTACATGCTTTTCCACATATTCTAATTATGGATTGTACGTACAAAACTAATAAATATCGCATGCCGTTATTGGAGATAGTTGGTATTACATCCACTGAGATGACATTTTCTGTTGCTTTTGTATACTTAAAATACGAGCGTGAAGATAACTATACTTGGGCACTTGAGAAATTAAAGAGTATTATGCAAATTAATGTGCTGCCGAGTGTAATTGTTACGGATAGAGAGATGGCTTTGATGAATGCTATTGAAAAGGTATTTCGAGATGCTAGTAATCTTTTATGCAGATGGCATATTTCAAAGAATGTATTAGCTAACTGCAAAAAGTTATTTGAGACTAAAGGGAGGTGGGATGCTTTCATTTGTAGTTGGAATGTACTTGTGTTATCTGCCACTGAACAAGAGTACATGCGACATTTAAATGTAATGGAAATTGATTTTGCTAAATATCCGAAAGCACTTGATTATGTCAAGAAGATATGGCTAAACAAACACAAAGAAAAGTTTGTCGCAACATGGACAGATTTGGTTTGTCATTTTGGAAACGTGACAACAAACAAGTACATATTCATAACTTAATTAATATTGGCACTTAATTTTAGTATATATGAAAGCTTTATATTCCCCATAATTTATGGAGCTTTTTTTTACAGGGCTGAGAGTTCACATGCAAGCTTGAAGAGACAACTAGGATCATCTCAAGGGACATTTGCCACATCATGGACAAAGGTTCACACTTTGTTAGAATTGCAGCATACTGAGGTAAAAGCTTCATTTCAAAAGAGTATGATTATTGTGCAACATAGTTTTCAACTTGGTGCCTTTAAGGAGTTGAGGGGATTTGTATCGAGAATATTCTGGAGAGGATACTTGATGAATTCGAACGAGCTGATTCCATCGGTTTAGATGTCTCTTCTTGTGGATGTGTAGTTCGACACACATACGGTTGTCCATGTGCACATGAGATAGCATCATATAAACGTGATAGTCAACCCATTCCTTTAAAATCTATACATCCTCATTGGAGGAAACTTGACGTGGTTTGCACCGGTCCAGAGAAGACAGAAGTGTTAAGTTGCACAACAGAACTTGAAATGATATTGAAACGATTTAATGGTTTTCAAGCTGTGGCTGATTTAATAGGTATGGGTCAAGATAATTGGATTCATGTTAGAAGAGACTTAGTTGATGAGTTGCAGCGTCATTTTGATACATATAACCAACTATTTGGATATGCTAATATAGCACAAGAAGTTTTATTTTCACTCTCTTATTTTAATGCAAAGCCGACTATTGAATATTGGATGACTATGCCTGAGGTTGGCTATCTCGTTGCTTCCAAATATAATGTTGTGCTAGTACTCATATCTCAGCAGCAATGTCTTACGTTCCTCCCACTCAGATCAGTACCATTGCCTCACCCCTCTCATAAAATAATAACGATTGGCTTTGTTGCTGGATGTCATTTCGTAGAGGTATATATAATGCATTTAAGATATATTTATATAATCAATTATTGTCAAATATAAGTGTACGTATATATTAAGGTTTTTATTTTGTGCAGGTATTCATGCGCCCAAATTCGCCTATGCCTCCTATAGCCTCCGGTTGGTTGAAATATCGGCATTCGTGTGCAGAAGGATGGGCAACTTCATATACAGCAAATCTAGTTACTTTTGAAGAATTGTTTTCTAATGTTGCTTCACAAGATACAATTGATTTGAAAACCCCATGACAAATCAAATGTGTGGGGTATATTTAATTTGAGTTAAAGACACTTTTTTTTTTTTTGTCAATTGGAACATATGTATCTTTAATTTAAATTCTTATTTTGTTACAAAGTTTAATCAATTTTCAGAGCTTAGTTAGTATAATGGTTTATTATGAGATATTGTACTATATTTGTGTTTGCTTTAGTGCCCTTTGATTGAATTGTTGTTTCTCGACAAGAAATATCATATTTTTTTTATCAAGTTTTGCTTGAAGATTTTTTTTTAACAATTCAGACTTCATTCACAAGCCATAAAAGGCCAACAAACAACAAACCAAGATACAACCAGAGCACCCAAAGAATCACTAAAACACCCACTCAAAGAACAGACAAAAGGGTAGCTAAAACAAGCACACTTAAGAACAAACATACCAAAAAAACACACCAAGAGACAGTAAGCACATGGGACCTCAAAAGCAAGACATACCAAAATCAGGGCTGCTCTAAACATCACCCCACCTTAATTTTTATTCAACAAATATACAAAATAAAAAATGAGGTCATCATATGAGTTGTGCCACTGTTGTATCTGTGGGCTAAAGAGATCAAATTCAAATTACTAGTTTTTTTTTTTTTTTTTTGGTTATATGTTAAAATTAAAATTAAAAAATAATAATGGGTAAAATATTAAAATAAAATGGAGTGTCTTTAGAATTTTTTTTTTAAATGGAGTGTCTTTAGAATAGGAGTGCCAAAAGATACAAAGGATAATTTTGGAACAAAGGAAGTGTCTTTAGAATTTTTTAAAATTTAAATTTTGAGAATGGATTGTCTTTAGAAAAGAAGTGTGAAAAGAAAAAAATGGATTGTCAAAAGAAGCTCTCTAAATAAATGAGTGGTGCTATTAGCACCTATCTATTCATGTAATAATGTCCCACTTTTTAAATTTATTTAGTATTACATTTATGTCCTTTAATTATTAAAAGTACTTGAAAAAAGAAACATAAAGAACATTAATAGTAAACTAATCTAACATAATATCATATATATTATATATATTAAAATTTGTTTGGGGTTAAAAAAAAATGTAATGTATATCCGAGACTGCAATATTACCGGTAAATTAAAACTTGATAGCCTTTCTTGACCTTGACAAGATTCGATGATAAACGAAACTAGTTATAAGGTGAGCTGTAATTTAGTGAAAAGTTATTTTCAAAACTTTTATAGCCCATACAAATGTGATCTAGTGAACGGTCAGGAGAAGTCCCCTTATCAGTAAAAGACAAATAATGTTATGTATAGTATATGAAAGCCACCGATCAACAACTTTAAGTTTGTTGGTGGTAAGAGCATTCATTCATCCTACCCAGGGGTGAAGCCAGGATTACAGCTTTAGGGGAGCCAAGACAAAAACAAATATTCAAATTAACAAATTTAAATACCAAGTAAAAAAATAAAAAAAAACAAATTTAATAGCATCAAGTCTCATATGTAATGGTAGAACAAATAAATTAATAAATAAAAAAGACACCAGTTTTATAAATCATAATGGAACTCGTCACTCTTTTAAATCTCTAAAATCATCTATAATTGAATCTATACTAAGTTTCTTTGTGATTTCCTTTTCAATATATAGGATCAAAGAGTTTGTAAGAAAGTCATCTTCCATCTTGTTGTGAAGCCTAGTCTTGACAATACGCACAGCTGAAAATGACCTCTTAGTAGTTGCAGTTGACACCGGAAGAGTTAGCACAAGCACAATTATTCTGTGAACAAGTGGGTATATTGTTGATCTTCTAGTCCTTACCAACTATTGACACAAAGGAAGAAAGATTTGAAAAACTTCTGAATTTTGAATTTTGAACTATATTATATTCATAATGTTGAAGTTATATTTTTCAATTTCAACTTCTCATGATTAGCGAAGTCATATGGATAAAAATTGTTTACCAATTTGCAAATATCATCAATTCTGAAAGACTCATATCCTTTGCGAGGTTTCAAAGCTTTACTAAGAATTAGCAACTCAATTGCCTGCTCACTGAAGCGATTATTTAATTCCTGTAATTGAGAATCAATTGCAGTATAAAATATATCTACCCGGTAATACTGCTCAATTGTATAATTTTCTTGTTGGCGAGCTCGACCTCGTCTTGCAACATAATGGACATTCATATCTGGAACATATATATTGCGTGCCTCACAAAATGAACAAGCTTAGCAAATAATTTAGGGACATTTGCAAAAGTAGTCAAATCAGGAAATGAATTATTGTTTTTAACCAAATTATAATTTTTTTTTTTTTTTTTTTATTGTTTGTAACCAATCAGCATAATGTATTATAGTTTTTAACCAATAAATTACAAAACTATCATTTTTTTCACGTAGTTGATCAAGCCAAATTTGGTATGATTTTGTACCTTATTCCCGTCTCTTTATGCTTGATTCTCGGGCATGTCCCCGTATTTAATAGTGTTAAATTGAGCATTTCAGGTTTATTTAAGTATCAAGAGCTTTTGTGAAGAAGATGAGAAGTTTGGTTCAAAAGGTGCACAAGTTGGCAAAACAGGGCATTGCCGCCACAAACGTCGCCACTTGTGTCGCCATGGTGACAGTGAGTTTTATTCCAAGGCAAATCAATCAGGTCTCGCCACCACTTGATGTCGCCACTTAACATATGGCGACATAGAAGGAACTAAATTGTCGCCACTTACTGTCGCCACTTGGGAAATGGTGACATAGAGATGTCGCCACAAGCGTCGCCATGGCGACAAAAGGTCTTTGAAAGCATTAGGGGTTGTCGCCAGTAGCAATGTGGCAAAAAAGATGAAAAATGTGGCGACATTTGAATCTCAGAAGGCATAACCGTCTATCGCCACTTGTGTCGTCATGACAAGCGGCGACAATAGAAGTGGCGACATCTTGCCACATCAGATTTTCCAGCGGTTATCAGTATATTTCCATGGCCACTATATATATTCCTCTTCTTCCAAACTTGAAAGACACACCATACGTAGAGAGCACGAAATTTCTACTAAATCTAACCCTAGTTTCTCATCCATTTCTCACTTTTCAACCTCCTCCATCCTCTAATCTTGAACTATCTCTACCATCCAAAACCTCAACACAATGTCTTGATTCTTTTACCCAATCATTCCTCTCTTTCCATTCTCTCAATTTCCATACCTTTGTCACTTACCATTAGACACCCACCTATCTAGACCACTTCATATTCTACCACTCTTTACACTAGGAGCATCAAGGGAAAGGAAGGAGCAAGCTCTAAAGAAGGAGGCCTAAGGGTGATTTCCTTAACTATTACTTCATATTCTTTTGATTGTAACTATGTGTAGCTAAACCCCTAATTTAAGGGATAGATTTGAGGAACTTGTGATTATGGGTATTTGCTAAACTCTTTGTAATCGAATCTCTATTTGTTTCCTTTTCACTTTATATTTAGATTCTATGCTTATTGTGATTTGCATTGTATATCACTAGTGGATCATAATATTGTGTGGAATAATTTGTTTTGAAACCAATCTTGGATTGACACCCTTGATTGGTTGAAGAACTTAGTGAATAGGATGGATTAGTGGTGGGTATATCAACCCCATTGATCCAAACCTTGATTTGTACCTAACTAATCTCACATTGACACCCTTTCCTTAATCGATTAGGCATTTAGGTGAAAAGATGTCGAGTGTTCATAGTAATGACCTCAACACACTTAAGAAAACAAATGGCTAGCATTTATGAGATTGGTCATTATTGAGTTTTGAAAGCATTACCTAGATTCATGAGTAACTCAATCTATTCCATAACTTCTATTAATTGATTTTATCATCTCTCTTATCAAGATTGTTGAGTCTTCTATTTTTCATATCATTTTTGTATGTTTATTTTAATTGCATTTTCATGGGTTGTAAAACCCAAACAACTATCCATTTTCAATGATTTATTTTATATCTTTACCATCCAAAACCTCAACACAATGTCTTGATTCCTTCACCCAATCATTCCTCTCTTTCCATTCTCTCCATTTCCATACCTTTGTCACTTACCATTAGACACCCACCTATCTAGACACTTCATCTTCTACCAATCTTTACACTAAGAGCCTCAAGGGTAACAGATAGTCAAGTTAGAAAGGCTGAGGGGTTGAAAGTGCAAGAAAGAGGCATAGAGGATGAGATGAAGAGGAACCTTCAAGTTACACAAGCCATATATGAGAAGTTATTGAATGGGTTTATGGAAGCAAGTCAAGATAGGTTCTTGAAGCTAGAGAAATCAATAAATAGAATTGAAGGGCACATGGGAAGAATTACGGACAGGGTGTTAAATAGAGAGTTTGGAAGCTCAAAGGATTCACTCAACTTAGGAAGTGCTAGAGCCATTTTAAGAAGTGGGAGAATAGTAAACAATGGGAGAAATGAGGAAGTCACAGACGAGAGCAATACCTCACCTAGGGAGAGAAATGATGAAGAAAAAAGGATTCCGATCAGGAAGACATCGAAGATGGCAAAATTCAAATTCCAGATGAGGTAGAAGCATCAAAGATGAATCCTATCAACAACAAACCTTCTAGCCCTAGTGTTCCTAAAGTTCCAGAACCGAGAACGTTGAGAAAGGACAAAATGGAGCAATCATTCAAGGATATTTATGATGTGCTTTCTAAGGTGACTATCAACTTACCTCTTCTAGACGCAATTCAGAAAATGCTAGCATATTGGAAGTTTTTCAAGGAATTGAGTAAGGAGAAATATCGGTTTAGACCAAAGAATCAAGAAATGCTTGATAAGAACGCAAGCACAGTCATTCAGAAGAGGCTTCTTTCGAAGTTGAAAGATCCGGGAAATTTTATCATTAGCATAACCATAGGTGGAGAGGGACAGGTAAGGGCTATGCTTGATCTAGGAGCTAGCATCAACTTGATGTCTTTCACAATTTACAAGAAACTGGGATTGAATAAGTTAAGGCCAACAAAGATGTCTCTCATTTTGGCGGACCAATCGGCTAGGCAACCTAGAGGGATAGTTGAAGATGTCCTTATCCAAGTGGAAAAGTTAATAATCCTGGCAAACTTTGTAATTCTTGATATGGAAGTGGATCCAGATGAGAAAGATTCAGTTATTCTTTTAGGGCGTCCTTTCAAGGCCACCACAAAGGCAGTGATAAATGTACACGAGGGGAAGTTAACTTTGAAGGTCCTAGATGAGATTGTGGAGTACAATGTTTTCGAATCTTTTGTCTACCCAATTGGAGCACATGATTGTTATAGTGTGGATATCATGGATGGTTTAGAAAAGGAAACTAATGAGAGAGTGTTCTATCAAGATGAAGTGGATAAATTGATTTCTGAAGATGGTGAAATAGAGAAAAAGAAAGGCGATTCTATGGAAGAGTTGATGGCCAAAGAAAAGAATGACAAGAAAGATCCTCCCCTTATAAAGTTAGAATTAAAATAGCTCCCTTCAAATCTAAAGTATGCATTCCTAGATGGTAGTGAAAATTTCCCAGTTATCATTGTGGCAAATCTTGATCAAGGAGAGGAACAGAGATTGCTTGAAGTCCTGAGAAGATCAAAAGGGCAATAGGATGGACTCTTGATGACATCAAGGGAATTAGTCTAACATTGTGTATGCATAAGATCTTATTGGAAGATGACACAAAACCAACTAGGGAGACGCAACGTAGGTTAAACCCTATCATGCAAGAGGTAGTAAAAAAGGAGGTATTGAAGCTTCTAGATGTAGGAATCATCTATCCAATTTCAGATAGCAAGTGGGTAAGTCCTATACACGTGGTGCCCAAGAAATTCGGAATCCCAGTTGTGAAGAATGAGCAGAACGAGTTGATTCGACAACATCTACAAATAGCGTGGAGAGTATGTATCGACTATAGGAAGTTGAACACAAGCACTCGAAAAGACCATTTCTCGGTCCCTTTAATGACCAAATGTTAGAACGCCTAGCTGGACATAGCCACTATTGTTTCCTTGATGGCTATTCCGGTTACAATCAAATTGCTATATCCCCCGAAGATCAAGAGAAGACCACATTTACTTGCCCATTTGAAACTTATGCCTATAGAAGAATGTCTTTCGGACTTTGTAATGCACCGGCCACCTTTCAAAGATGCATGACCTCGATTTTCTCAGATATAGTGGAAGACATTATAGAGATTTTTATGGACGATTTTTTCGGTCTTTGGAGCTTCATTTGACTTATGTTTGAAGAATTTGTCCTTAGTGCTAGAACGTTGTGAGGAGGCAAGTCTTGTGCTAAACTGGGAGAAATGCCACTTTATGGTAAAAAGTGGAATAGTGTTAGGACATGTCATATCTGAAAAGGGAATTGAGGTCGATAAAGTGAAAATTGAAGTGATGAAGAGTTTACCTCCTCCTAGGACGATGAAAGATATTAGATCGTTTCTTGGACATGCGGGGTTTTATAGGCGTTTCATTAAGGATTTCTCAAAGATTTCAAGACCCTTGTGCACTCTCCTTCAAAAGGATGTGGAATTTGTGTTCAATGATAAGTGTGCCACTGCTTTTAGGATTTTGAAGGAGACATTAACCACAGCTCCCATCATCATGCCACCAAATTGGAGTCTCCTTTTTGAGCTTATGTGTGATGCTTTAGATTATGCAATAGGGCGGTTTTGGGGCAGAGAGTAGAGAAACTCCCTCATGTGATCTATTATGCATCACGTACTCTCAACGATGCTTAGTTGAATTACTCAACTACAGAGAAAGAGCTTCTAGCTATTGTATTTGCCTTGGAGAAATTTAGACAATACTTGGTTGGTGAATATTGAGGATATACTTGTCATGATTGATTACTTTATTGTGGATGAGTTGTGCATGATAAGATAAAAGGGCAAATTGCAAAATTTTTGAAAACATTGAACATTTTTGATCCTATGTGATTTCTTTGTGAATTGCGCCTTTGTATAATGTTTACCGCCTATGAACATTGTGGATAATGTCCAATTTAGGTTTGGGAGTACATGTGCGCAACACCATTTTGCTTGGTTTTAAAACTAGAGTTGAATTTTTCAAAATTTTTGCGATAATGCCATGTTTGAGCATACTTTGCTTGTTGAGATTGATCTTTACATGACTAGTGAGGAATTGTGCATCTTTGCCATTGTTTGGTTTAGATTATCATCATGCCATTTAAGGTGTCATTGAACAAAGTGTGTTATTCTTTTTCTCAAATTGTTAGGGTGAATTATCAATGTTGCTTAAGGCTAGTGATTAAAAGTGGAGATTCTCGTGAGGAACACAAACACGGCCTTAGAAAACGAATTTCGAGTTTCAAATATTCACTCTTTAAACACTCTCTATCAAACACTCATTCAAGCATGTATAGGTCTCATTTGCACATAAATATTGCTTGCCATAGAATATTATGGTCTGTTTGTGGATGCTTTATTTTGCTTTGTGAACAAGCCTTTAGAAAGGATTTTTGGCAATGCATGTGTGACCCATTAATTGGCCTAAATACTTCCAACCCTTTAATGTGTGTGCTCCCAAGTCCCTTTGAAGCCAAACACGTTTTAAGCCTTTCATTCATGAACCATGTCTACATTAACCTTATAGCCTACATGATTTACTTACCTTGACCAAATGATTTACTAAGGCTTAGGAAATCAAAGTAAGATCTTATACTTGAAAATGTAGAGGCGTGTACCTAGGCATGAAAGTGTGTGCAAAAGAATCTTGCAAAGCAAGAAAACTTGAAAGAAAGAAAAAAGCAAAGAAATTTGAAAAGAAAAGAGAAGCAAAAAGAAAAGAAGCTTGAAAAGAAAAATGTAGCAAAGTAAAGAAAAGAGAACCAATATATAGGCACAATTGGCCTTGAGTGAAAATGAAAGTGAAATGAGTTACTCAAATGAAAAATTAGAGTAGAATGCACATATAAATTGAAATTGCAAGCCTAGACGCCTAATGTGTGAAGCATTGGAACTCACAATTAGAATGTATGCCTTAGTGTATTATTGGGTTCTTTGTTATCCATTGCCCTATTATTTGTTTCACCATCACCTAAGGCCCTATTACAACCAAAAGAAAGACCTTCATGATCTTTAAGAGTGTCCACTTTGTAAAATTTGGTTGATGCATGTTCTTTCTAATCATGGCATGCAATTCCATTCATGAGACTTACTTTCCAGAAATTGCATTTTAAATGACATCATATGCAATCAATTTGACATCCATGACATGAATTCATATTGCATATGTATTTTGAGCGAAACCTTGGAATCAGTGAGAAGAAAAGAGAGATTTTAGTGAGGATTAGATATCAAAGCGAATTACATTCTAAACCGAATAGCACTTTCGCTTTGAAGCTTTGGCATTTTGAATGTAAGGTCGCATTGCATACAATCATATCTAGAGTGGAATGCTCTTAATCTTTACTTAACATTTTCTTACATGTATAAGTCCTCACTTGTGCATTATTGTGTTAATCTCTTCATTTTGGTTTTGCATGTTAATCATTGGATAGTAGATCCTTGCTAGGATGAGTTAGAGCTTTATTGAAAACCTTTGAAATATCTTGATGCTTGCCTTTGGGGGTTGATGTTGATTATTTTGCTCAAGGACTAGCCAAAGATAGGTTTGGGGGTATTTGATCAAGCCAAATTTGGTATGATTTTGTACCTTATTCCCATCTCTTTATGCTTGATTCACGGGCATATCCCCGTATTTAATAGTGTTAAATTGAGCATTTCAGGTTTATTTAAGTATCAAGGGCTTTTGTGAAGAAGATGTGAAGTTCGGTTCAAAATGTGCACAAGTTGGCAAAACAGGGCATTGTCGCCACAAGCGTCGCCACTTGTGTCGCCGTGGCGACAGGGAGTTTTATTCCAAGGCAAATCAATCAGGTCTCACCGCCACTTGATGTCGCCACTTGACATATGGCGACACAGAAGGAACTAAATTGTCACCACTTACTGTCGCCACTTGGGAAGTGGCGACATTTCTATGTCGCCACAAGCGTCGCCATGGTGACAGAAGGTCTTTGAAAGCATTAGAGGTTGTCACCACTTTGTGTCGCTAGTAGCAATGTGGCAAAAAAGATGAAAAATGTGGCGACATTTGAATCTTAGAAGGCATAACCGTCTGTCGCCACTTATGTCGCTATGACAAGTGGCGACACCTTGCCACATCAGATTTTCCAGCGGTTATCAGTACATTTCCATGGCCACTATATATATTCCTCTTCTTCCAAACTTGAAAGACACACCATACTTAGAGATCACGAAATTTCTACTAAATCTAACCCTAGTTTCTCATCCATTTCTCATCCATTTCTCACTTTTCAACCTCCTCCATCTTCTAATATTAAACTATCTCTACCATCAAAAACTTCAACACAATGTCTTGATTCCTTCAACCAATCATTCCTCTCTTTCCATTCTCTCCATTTATATACCTTTGTCACTTACCATTAGACACCCACCTATCTAGACATTTCATCTTCTACCACTCTTTACAGTAGGAGCATCAAGGGAAAGGAAGGAGCAAGCTCTAAAGAAGGAGGCCCAATCGTGATTTCCTTAACTATTACTTCCTATTCTTTTGATTGTAACTATGTGTAGCTAAACCCCTAATTTAGGGGATAGATTTGAGGAACTTGTGATTATGGATATTTGCTAAACTATTTGTAATTGAATCTCTAGTTGTTTCCTTTTCACTTTATATTTAGATTCTATTCTTATTGTGATTTGCATTGTATATCACTAGTGGATCATAATATTGTGTGGGATAATTTGTTTTGAAACCAATCTTGGATTGACACCCTTGATTGGTTGAAGAACTTAGTGAATATGATAGATTAGTGGTGGGTATATCAACCCCATTGATCCAAACCTTGATTTGTACCTAACTAATCTCACATTGACACCCTTTCCTTAATCGGTTAGGCATTGAGGTGAGAAGATGTTGAGTGTTCATAGTAATGACCTCAACACTCTTAAGAAAACAAATGGCTAGCATTTATGAGATTGGTCATTATTGAGTTTTGAAAGCATTACCTAGATTCATGAGTAACTCAATCTATTCCCTAACTTATATTAATTGATTTTATCATCTCTCTTATCAAGATTGTTGAGTCTTCTATTTTTCATATCATTTTTGTATGTTTATTTTAATTGCATTTTCATGGGTTGTAAAACCCAAATAACTATTCATTTTCAATGATTTATTTTATTGTTTTAGATTAGTCAATTGATCCAATATATCCTCTATCTCCCTGTGAAAGGAACTTTGCTTATCACTTGCTAAGAAATGTTATCTTAAAGGATTTTAAGTGGTTAAAATACGGTTTTCAAAAGAACATCAATATTGTATTTTGTTGAGTACCAAAACGACCTCATCAGTAGTGTGTCACGTTAAACGTGACATAAGTGGGTTATTTCATATTTAACGTGACACATCGCCTAATATCGTGAAATCATGTATTTTTGAAACAAATGAGATATTTCATGCTCAACATGACATACATAGGATATCTCATGCCCAATATGAAATATATAGGATATTTCATACCCAACATGATATAGATGAGATATTTCATGTCTTACATGAAATACTGCATATAGAGAATATTTCATACCCAACAAGATATACATGAGATATTTCATTCCCAACATGACATACATGAGATATTTCATGTTATACATGACAGACATAGGATATTTCATGTCTTACATGAAATATTGCATACATGAGATATTCCTTACCTAACATGACATACATGAGATATTTCATACCTAATATGATAGACATGAAATATTTCATGCCCAACATGATAGACATGAGATATTTCATGCCTTACATGAGATATTTCATACCTTACATGACATCCATACATGTGATATTTCATACCTAACATGACATACATGAGATATTCCATGCCCAACATGATATACATGGGATATATCATGCCGAACATGGCATACATGAGATATTTCATGACTTACATGAGATATTTCTTGACTTACATGAAATACTGCAGACATGGGATATTTCATGTCCATCATGACATATATGGGATATTTCATACCTTACATGAAATACTGCAGACATGGGATATTCTATACCCAACATAACATACATGGGATATTCCATGCCCAACATAACATACATGGGATATTCCATGCCTAACATGGCAGACATGGGATATTTCACGCCCAACATGATATACATGGGATATATCATGCCCAATATGACATATATGAAATATTTCATGTCCAACATGTTTTACCATGTTCAACAAATCAAAGAGAGCCTTTGCTACATCTACATTACATTCAATAGTTATATGTACCATGTTGTATTTTTGTTGTGGTCCTTAACTCTCTTGTGTTTTGGACAAATCATAGTCATATGTTTAAAAAAAAATAAAATTAATATATAACAATGTTAACAAGGTCTGGTCCTATTCTGTCTAAACCAACTTCCGCCACCCGTCAAGGTCCTCCATTGGATCATGATTATTTAAACAATCAATAACCAAGTCCACCAAATCAACTATTAAATTCCTATAACAAATTCACCTAATCAAAACTTAATAAGATTATAGTCAAGCAAACATATGTACAAATATTAATCTATCCCATCTCATCCACATATTGAACAAAAAAAGGACATTGATTTGGTTTCAAAAGACTAGAAAGTGAATGAACATCAATAAACAAACTTAACCAAGTTTAACAAGTTTTCTGCAAAGTAACAAAAAATATAATTTCCATGTAATTTCTTGAAATATAAGAACAACACTAACATGTAGCATTTTCATTTCATAGCAGATCATGGACAATACGTGTTAATAAGGTCTACAAACAAAGGAAAGAAAACATTGCTTTCAAAAATGAATTGAAACTCATGAAAATTGCTACAATTAAAAGAGGTTGTTTGTGAAGCAAAGACATGAAAACAATCTGTACATTTTATCAAAAAACTCTTCACTTCTGTACATTTTATCAAAAAAACTCCTCACTAGCATATGTAACTCATCACAACAAAATATTTATATGAAAAAACAAATTCTGGAAAAACATAAACTTTCAGTCTTCTATACATACAAAATTAAACCAAAATCAAAAGGCTGACTTTTCAGTTTGTTTGCTAAGAAACTATATACCCCCAAAATTCTATTTTTCTGTTTCTTTAACCAATAACATCTTCAAAGTAAGAAATTGAACAAAAGAACATCAAACAAACTTAACCAAACTAACCAGCTTAACAAGTTATGCTACTATCAAAGAAACTAATCCATCTAAAAATACTGCATACATGAGATATTTCATACTCAATGTGATAAACATGGCATATTTCATGCCTAATATGACAGACATGAGATATTTCATACCTAGTATGATATACATGGAATATTTCATGTTTTACATAAAATACTGCGTACATGAGATATTTCATATCTAATATGATACATATGGGATATTTCATGCCCAACATGACAGACCTGAGATATTTCATGTCTTATATGAAATACTGTGTACATGAGATATTTTATACCCAACATGACATATATGAGATATTTCATGCCCAACATGATATATATGAGATATATCATGCCCAACATGACATACATGAGATATTTCATGCCGTAACATGAGATATTTCATGTCCAACATGACATATATAAGATATTTCATTTCCAACATGACATACATAAGATATTTCATGCCCAATATGATATACATGGAATCTTTCATGTTTTACATGAAATACTATATACAGTGGATATTTCATGCTTAACATGATATATATGAGATATTTTATGCCCCAACAGGAACTATGAAAAACTTTAGGCTGGCAATCAATTACAACAGTCGATGAGACGCTTTAGATTAGATGAATGGGGAACTTATTGGGGAGTGGATGGAAAACAAGTTGTCATGCATTGAGTTAGTGGATAACATGTTAGTTCTTGTATTGTACATCCACCTGAAGAAAGAAGACCATCGGGTAGGCCGAAAATTTTTAGGATACGTTCTTCCTTAGAAGTACCTCCTTTAAAGATATGTACCAATTGTGGAGGATCTGGACTAATTGTGCTTAGACATAATATTCAGGCATGCTCAAATGTGGAAGTAAAACCATGACCTATCATGACCTACCATAACGTTACAACTTTTAACGAGTGTTGGTTGTTAATTGTTGAAAAATTCATTTTATGTTGGTCGTTTAATGTTATTTACGGTCTTAGTTTTTGTTGGTCGTTTAAACAATTTGGAATGTTAATAATCTTTTTTCTATTTATAGATACTTTATTATATGATTTTAAGGCTGAGTTAATTACTTTTGAGTAAAAACAGCTGCATGACGGAAATTTCGGCAGAGTTTCTTCTGTTTGTTGACATTACCAAAAAATTTGATTACATGCATTAATCACAATATCATATCCCAGTAACACAACACAATATTGTATTATAAAACCTTATCACTCTACCCACTAGAGAGCCTCGATTAATTAATTCTAATTAGAAATAATGTCTATACAACATCTATTTAATGTCATTTACATCGCAGTGAAGCTTGAAAAAACTATTATGCAATTTCACTTCTAATGTCCTTCATATTGTCCGCTGTGAAGTCCATTTGGTAACATTTATCTTGAACAATATTTTCCATGTACTTCATGACGAACACACCACAACTCCTCTTGCATTTACTAAAAATAATTGTCAATGTCGATAAGTGGAAATAGTAATAAAATAACAAACAAACATTAAAAATGTCCTCACATGTCATGTTGCTGAGTCGTTTTTCATAACAGATTTGCCTATTGTTTTTCGTTAAGTCGTTTTATCAAATACCTTGAGTGCCTCACTTTCACATAACTGTTCAATGGTTACTCTAAGCTTGAACAATCCTTCAAGAACTAAAAACCCAGCTCTTCATCATCACAAACCCATCTCCAAAACATGTTCTTTCACAAGACCAACAAAATTTTTATTCAATTTCTCAACAAAAACCCCACCAAAACTCCACCATTTTCAACCAATAAAAAATAGAAAATTTAATGAAGAAAAGGAGAATTAAATAAATAATATTTTCTTTTAAAATAATTTAAAAGCCCAATTGTTTGGAAGATTTGGGAACCCATATCTCCCAATATTTTTTAAAATTTATAAAAAAATAGAAAATTATTGAAGAAAATGAAAAATAAATAAATAAATAATTTTTTTTTTTTTTGGGAAGATCTGGGAACCAAATCTCCCAATTCTTCTTTGTTAGGAGAAAAAACATAGTAAAAATCATGAAAGCAACAAAATTAATCAATTTAAACGAATCAATATAATACAAAGGTAAAAAAAACCCCAGTTGTAGGAAAAAAAGAGGAAGAGAACAAAATATACAATAAAAATCACTTTTTTTTTTCTCTCTCTCTCTGAGTAAATAATCAAAGAAAGTAAAGCAAAAAGAACTTCAAGAACCAACCTTTAAACTCAGATACCAGAAACTTGTTCCTTTTTCTCTAGAAAGCTAGCAACTGTAGCTTGATCTTCAAACTTCTCTCACTTTCACCAACCTATCAGCATCTCTTAAATCTTACAAAATATAAACACATATTAACATAATATCAAGAAATTAATAACCGAAAAAACCATTACAAACCAACCCCACATCAAAAAAAGACATAAGCAGATCAACAACCAACCTAAAAACAAAAAGTCAGTCAATCAAAGACAAAAGAGAATTCAAATTCAAAGACCAATCAACATAAAATGTTAGGAGTGAATAAAACAAGAAATAGAAAACAATAAAAAATAAAAAGACAAACGATGGACAAGACCCAAGAACAAAACCAACCGATTGCAAGGAAGAAAGTGAAGATAAAAACTGGTATGGTTTATAAATCACAGTTTCTATGCTCAGCTCCAAGAAAGTTTCCACCAACATTAGCAAAGAAAATAAGTAAAATAGTGAAAGGAATTAACTCCAACGGTGTGTATAAAACTGTCTAGGGGGGGGGGGGGGGGGGGGGTGTGTGAATAGATTTTAACCCTTTTTACCCAATTTTCGTTTTAAGTCAAGTTTACGAAAATGCCCTTAACTAGTCAGTTCAAAACAACAAGTGTAATATGGTGCGGAAATATAAATAACACTTGATATATACGTGGAAACCCTCAACAGGGAAAAACCACGGGTTGGTAAGTGCACCACACTCGAACCTCGAATCCACTAATGATAATGAAGATTACAACCTAATATCGGTATGTAACTCACTACCACTACCTACTCCTGGTATGAGTGAACCTAGTCCAATTGCTGATGTGAACACCTAATCCTAGTGTACGACCTAATTCCGGTCATCACACAAGACTTACAATTGCTTGTGACAAAAGACAACCTAATACCGGAAGCCACACAAGTCTTACTTCTCAATGAAGAGATAAAAATGCCTATGTGAATATATGATGATATTCAAGGAACAAATAGAGCTAGGTAACCCTATATGCTTATCTAGAATGATAATATGACAATTAATACAATCCTAGATATCAAGAGCTAAATGACATGTCATAAAGCTTAGCTAAACATAGATTAGACAATCCTATGAAGCTATCAAAATACAACACTCAATCAATACACCACAATCAATCTCTATTTTGTATCTAGAATATATTCTAAGAGCATACAAATGATTAAAGAGATGACTTGTTAAGAAAGACACTAATTATGTAAGATAATAGTGAAAACCTTACCAAGCAAGTTGTGATGTTGCAAAACCATGCATGGATGCATCCTATATGGTCATAGATGATGCAAGATGATCTTTAATGAACAAAGGAAAAACTTTGAGTGTTTAAAGGAGAGTTCTTGAGAATTTTTCTCTAGAAACATTCTATAAAGGAAAAATATGATTTTTGGACTCCTTATTGTCGACCTAAGAAGAAAGAGGCATATATATAGGTGTTAAAAAGAAGTGACATCGTTTTGAAAAAATGCCCTCATTTTCTTCTCTGTCACCATTTGTCCTCAGGGCTACACAAATGGCAACACAAATGGCGACAACATATTTTCTTCCATGTCGCCATTCGTTCTCAGGGCGACATCATGGCGACACAAATGGCGATGCCTTATTTTCTTCTTTGTCACTCTTTGTTCTCATGACAACACTTCATGGCGACGTCATACCTGATTGATTTTTTCAGGAATAACACTTTCTGTCGCCATGGCGACACTATCAAAGGGCGACACCAACAAAGGGCGACAATGCCCTGTTTTCACTTTGTGCACAATGTGTAAAAGTGCAAAGTGATGAAACCAAAGGAGAAGCCAAGGGCATTCTCTGAAGGTGATCTTCGCGCTAAACAAAGCACACCATAGTACACGCGCAGACGTTTCCGAACTATATTCGGGAAACGAATTACAAAACACACTGACACACAACAATGTACAACAAGGAAGTACAAGTGTGTAATGTGACATTTGAATGCATCCTAATGCCTAACATGTCATGGCATTTCAATGAACAAGTTGCAATCAATTAAATATGCATGAAGAGATATTCAATAACATGAATGTACACATATAAAAACACACAACATATAAGTATTAGAAATATGCATGAGTTGTGAGTGTCTGCAACTATATCTCTTCAAAGCATGTAAGAACTAGAATATACCTTTGGTGCTTCTTCTCTTGAGGACTTGAAAGGGCCTTTGAGCTTGATCCTCAATCACCAAAACCACCTTTACAATCAAACCCCAACATGTGGTTTGATTGATTACAAGACACATTGACACACAACAATGTACAACAAGGAAGTACAAGTGTGTAATGTGACATTTGAATGCATCCTAATGCCTAACATGTCATGGCATTTCAATGAACAAGTTGCAATCAATTAAACATGCATGAAGAGATATTCAATAACATGAATGCACACATATAAAAACACACAACATATAAGTATTAGAAATATGCATGAGTTGTGAGTGTCTGCAACTATATCTCTTCAAAGCATGTAAGCACTAGAATATACCTTTGGTGCTTCTTCTCTTGAGGACTTGAAAGGGCCTTTGAGCTTGATCCTCAATCACCAAAACCACCCTTACAATCAAACCCCAACATGTGGTTTGTCCACGAAATAAGTCAATCAATAAATGAGAACCTTACAAATAGTAAATACATACATGCAATAGCAGAAGTGGCATCATAAGAGATGACGTTAGTCGACGGAGCTACAGCGATGAACCGTAGTCAGTGGAAGCAAAATAAGAGATTGAGAGAGTGAGTGAGGTCAGACATGTTTAGGATTTAGGGTTAGGTTTTAAAGTTATTGTTAGGTTGATAATTAGTGTTGGCATTAATTCCATATCAAAACGTGTTTTACTTGTAATGTTTAGTGGTTAGTAAATGAAGGATTTCGAAGACGAAGGACGTCTCAACCATTATTCGTTCAAGTTGCCGGCTTTTAAGAGTTTCGGACATTATCAGTCTACAAAGGTATTCAAAGACCTCTTATCTCTTACAAGGCTAGGCACACACTCACACATATCATTCTTGTGTGTCCCTTCATGATTTTATTTCATTTACATTTCACTTGCACACACTTGGCAAAATATGCTCATGCATTCACATTTAGTTAATAAACTTTGTGTTTTGCATTTTCTAGGACTATGTCTGGAAACTAGCATATGTGTGTGTATTTGTGTTTGTATGTTTCCGTATTTTGTGTTTAGGACTTGAACATGTTCTTATTCAATGCCTTATTGAGTTCCGGTCATTTCGGTTACTCGTTCATAAGGTTTCGAGTCCAAACGTGTTGACTATGCCACTTTACGTTCTCTTACGTTGTGTTGACTTCATCGATGATTTCTGAGATGATTTCTCAACCGTTTTTCAAAGTTGTATAGTCGTTATCGTGTGTGAGAGAGTCATGGTTCGTAATCCAAAAACAGATTCAAATTCAGAGTTCGAACGCCTGAGATACGGGCCGACGAACCGAGGGAGCGCGTGAGAGGACAGCCCAGGCCGTGGGCCACATGGGTTGGCCGTGGTTGAGGCCGTGGGCCCCACGGCCTGGAGCAGCCTCTGCTCCCGTGTGGGCCACGCGCCCCCCACGGCCAGGGGGTGACGTGGCACCACATGGTTGGCCGGTTCCCTCCTTCTCTCTCCTCCTATTTCTTCCCTCTCTCTCTCCATTTGAATTTTCAAGAAGAAAAATTCTGATTTCCCGTCAGCTCTCTCCTCTGAAATTTCTGATTTTCGAAACACCATATCTTCCTCATCCGGAGTCGGATTTGAGTGATTCAAGTTGGAGAGTGTTTGTATTTGAGTCCTCTAACATCTCCAAGTGGTTTGGTGGCTGTTTGATCGTGATTTCCAGTGGTTGATCACTGAATTCCGAACCGGCTTCAAAATCCGAGGTAATGGTCTCATCTTAGGGATTTCTTGTTATTTGACCTTCCAAATGCTTGGGGTTTCTTCTTCTATATCTTTGATTATGTTTAGTAAAAGCTATTGAGAAAGATATCTTGATTATCATTCTAATTGAAACTCAATTTGTGGACTAATGTTGACTAGATTCTATGATTCTATGTTTTTCATATGTTTGTGAGTTGTATTGTGATTAGAATGGCATCTTAGGTTGTTTGATACTTAATTGAATTAATTTTGTGTTAAAATGACTTTGAGATTTGATTTGGTCCTTTGATTGAAGAAATCAAGGATTTGTGTATTTGTTTGTGATTTAGAGAATATAGGTTTTAATTGATGTAAATCTCAAAACCTTGCTCTATATTTTTGTCTAGTATATTGATTGATTTTAATCTCATATATCTAGCATTTAATTGTATATTGATAGCATCTTGAATCTTGTACTTCATGAACATATTATGAATCAAGTGTTGTGTATGTGAATGAGACTTTGAGTGTATGTGAATGAGACTTTGAGTGTATGTGTTAGGTGTTTCACATGCTTAGGTTTCTATTCTCTTATTATTGCATTTAGACTTGATTACTTGTGATTTCACATGTTTAGGTCTACTTGTGCCATAGGATGTATTGATCACATGTTCTATGTTGATTTGATTGTTTGCATCATTTGCATTCACATGATCACACTAGGAAGTCCTTGTAAAAGGCAAGAAGTCTTGGCTAGAGTCGGGGTGACTTGGATAGCCAAGCAAGAAGACTTGCCTAGAGTCGGGATGACTCGGATAGGTAAGCAAGGAGTCATGGCTAGAGTCAGGAGGACTCGGATAGTCATGCATGGGAGGCTTCCTAGAGGCAAGAGTGCCTTGGATAGGGAGTTGGCTAATATATTGGTAGGCCTAGGCGTATGGTTAGACATAGAGTCTGATAGAGTGGGGTACACGGGAGGTGTATGCACTCTTGAGGAATTTCTAACCTACCATCGATGTTGGTTGAGTGTGTTGTCCAATATATGGTGGTTCCACATCATTGAGGGATTTCATACTTTCCAATAGGGTTGGGTAGGCTTAGACTTCACTAGGTTGGGTAAGCTAAAGATTGGTCACTTTGTGAATGTTCTATGTTTACTTTCTAATAATATAGTACCCAATGGTTGTAGTTCAACCCGTGGATGTTTCCTCCTTGGAGGTTTTACCACGTTAAAAAATCCCTTGTGTTTATTCTTTCTATCTCTTCTCTTATATTTTAATTGTATATTTTATTGTCTTGATTCATAATATTCACTTGTGATGTATTGTGAACCAAGTCTTTGTATAGTGTGATTAGTGTATTCATTCTATAGATCAATTTGTATCTTTGATTCTTTTGTATATTGTAATATTTGTTTAGTGACATTTTGTTCACTCTTGTAACACATTGAACATCTTATGAAATACAAGCTTATTTTGTTGTTATGTTTATTTGCTATTTTACCTCACATGACTTGTTGATATACTTAGACATTTCTCTTATGATTGTAACATCGTATTGTCTATGTATGTCTTCCTTGGCTTATTGTGTTGTGTGTAAGGCTACCTTGAGGGACAAACGAATGTTTGTTCAAGGGTTTGAAAAAAGGTGTAAAAACCTATTCACACCCCCCCCCCCCCCCCCCCCCCTCTCTAGGTATGCTTTAAGCAATTTAACTTCGTTTGTGTACATTCAGTTATATATATATATATATACACTTATTAAAATAGAAACAAATTGGGTTATTTTTTATTTTATTTTATTATTTTTTTTTTGTGAACAAGGGTATTTTAGACAATGTAACTTACACTTGGTTAAAAACAATAACTTAAATATTTTTTATTAAAAACAATAATCCATTATGTGGTTAGGTTATTTTTTGCAATTTTCACAATAATTTATCCCATCCAGTATCGCTTAATTGCTGTATAAGTCTTTTAGTGGATGAAATAAGACGCATAACATTTAAAATGTCTTGAGATTTTTGTTGTAAAACTATACAGAGTAGATTAGTGATCTCCATGATATCATTCACCAAATGCAAGATGAAGATAAATTCAAATGAAGTCATTGCCTCATAAGCTGTGTCTGCTTCTCCTCGTTGAGAAAAAGTAGTTTCTCCATCAATGATATTAATTAAAACAACACATCTTGCACCAAACGTTTTTATCAAGCTAGAAACTGACTTATAGTGAGAACTCCAACGAGTATCACCAGCTCTATGCAAAGTGTCAATTTGGTTAAGTCCAGTCCTGCTCTTTAGCTCATCAATGGTAATTAAATATGCAATCTCAACAGTTTGAGCATGTTTAAACTAATCATTACGCTTGCACGAAGCACTGCCAATGTTGACAATAGAAGTTAACTTGGTAAAAAAATGATGAATATGAATAACTTCTTTTGATGCTGCAATTAGTGCCAATTGTAATTGGTGTGCCAAACAATGGATATAATAAGCATACGGACAATCCTTTAAAATCAAAGTTTGTAGCCCATTCCACTCACCGCGCATATTACTTGCACCATCATAGTCTTGCCCTCAAATATTTTGAATATCTAAATTGTGATTAGACAATACCAAATCTATTGATTTTTTAAAAGTCAATGCTGTAGTATCTGAGACATGAACAATACCAAAAAATCGCTCTCGTAGAATACCATCTTGGTCAACAAATCTCAAAACTATAGCCATTTATACCTTTTTTGACTCATCACGAGCTTCATCAACAATTATACAGAACTTCACATCTCCAATTTCCTTATGAATTTCATTCTTTACTGTAGTTGCAAAAACTTCTAGAATCTCTTTTTGGATATTCGGTGATGTGTAACAGGCATTTTTAGGTGCTTTATCTAATACAAGTTCTCCAATCCTCTCATTGTTTAAAGTCAATAATTCTAATAATTCAAGAAAATTTCCCCGATTGATTAAAGATGAGCTCTCATCGTGACCTCTAAAAGCACAATCTTGAAATGCAAGCCATCGAACAATTTCAATTGAGGCTTTGACTCTAAGCCTATTGTTTGCAATTTCTTAAGGATTGTACTTTTGGACCACTTTTTCTATATGTTGAGACCAATTCATTAAGTCTGTAGATGCTTTCTCAGCAATCTTGTGAGGGGTCATATGATTTTTGTCTATTCCTACATGTGTTAAAAACGCACACTTTTTGCCATCCCTAACTTTTCTCCAACTTTTAAAGGGATATTATTATTTTCTCCCCTAACTTATGAGGTATTGGTCATTTTGCACCCTCTAGTTTCAGTAATGACCATTTTACACCTTCCATTAATTTCCGTTAACTTTTTAATAAAAATACTATTATACCTTTCTATCTCTCTTTTTCAGTTTTTCATTTTAAAAACATTAAAAAAAAAAAAAAAAAAAAAAAAACCCAACATCAGCGCATCAACATCATCTGCAGATTCAATCTCTGCTATCAATCTTAGATATAGACAGCGGAGGTAATCAGAAATTTTCAAAATCTTCACTCCAAAACTAGAAAAAAAAAATCATCAACATTCAACACACCACTAAACCCAGAAAATCATCATCAACACACCAGCAAAACCCATAACTTGATCTTTATCATCACCATCACACTCAGACCCAGATTGTCATCATCACTAACACTAGAACCCAAAACCCAGAACCTGATCTTTATCATCACCATCACACTCAGACCTAGACTGTCATCATCACCAACACTAGAACCCAAAACCCAGAACCCACACCATTAGAACCTAGGCCGCCGCCACCACCAGAAAAAAAAAAAAATCATCTTCACTAACAACAAAATGCAATACCGATTTGGAAATCTGAAACCCCAAAAAAATAATCGAAAATACAAATCAAACCCATACAAAAAAAAAAAAAAAAAAAAAAAAAAAAAAAAAAATCAAACCACCTGCTCAAATCCTAAAATCAAATAAAAACACAAACCATAAAATCAACCACCAATACCAACACCAACTCTGTCTCTCACATACAAAAATAACTGGGTTTGACCCAACTCAGATCTAGAATCGAACCCAGTTCTGGGTTCACCAACCCAACCCCACACCTAAATGACCACCACCCCCACCTAAAATCAGCACAATTAGCGCCCCACATCGACGCCTACAACCAACACACTATCATACCCACACCATTGGTGTGTTGGTGAGAGAGAGTGATAAGAGAGGAAGAAAAAGAGATTTCTGGGGCTGGTGTGATTCACGACGACGATTGAATGGATGGAGATGATAGTGGGGAAGATGATTTGCGATAGCATATGCTCACCATTGCTTTACTCTGTTTTGCTTTACTTTTACTCTGTTTTGCTTTTACTTTGTTTGTTGTTATGAATGTCGTTTATTCAAAAAAAGAAAAGAAAAAAGAATAACCGGTATGTGAGATGATCGATTTGGTTGCTTAGAGCATCCCCAATAGGCTGGAATCCACAACCTCCTTGACTATTAATATGGAGTTGGATCGGAATTTGCTCCAACAACCTCCCTATCTCACTCCCTAAATTGTTTTCCAGCCAAACCCCAAATGTAAGGAGGGAAGACATCCTCCCTATTAATTTTTTTTTATCACTCCTCAAATGAAATGAGTGGCCAAGATGAGTCCACATCATTTATATCCAATGATCCAAATTCAACCTCCCTATTTTTTATTTAACCCAAATTCATTTTTATTTAAACCCAAATTCATCTTTCTACATTTACTTTTTTACCTACTCCAAGTGTCCAACGACTACTGCTGAAATTCATTTCTTTTTATTTTTGAACCCAAATAACAACAGCTCTTATTATGAATTGATCTTTTATTTTTAAACCCAAATAGCAATAGCTCTTATTATGAATTGATTAGGCTTCTGTATTGAATTTTTTTACAGATGATACAACGGCTATGTTTTTTTTGTTGTTGTTAAATTCAATTTTATTATTATTATTGTTTTGTATAAATACTATTGAACTATGTCAATTTTTATTACACTTTCAACTTTTAATTTTTCATCTATCCAATTCTCCTTTGCCAATTTATCAAGGTATTATTATATTTTGTAGTCTATTTTATTTTTCAGTTATTTTTATTGTATACTTATAATAATTATTTTTTGGTAAATTATTAATTATTTTATACCATTGTAGTTTTATTCATGTATTGTTTTAGTTTACATTTACTTGAAATAATAATATTGTGAGTACTCATTTTAATTGTTTTTAATGTTTACATAGATGGATTCTCAAGGTGATTCGTATTTCACTAATCTTTTGAACAAAGATTCGGCTTATGACTTGCCGAATGAATATGAGAATCAATTCGAAGCTACTCAAAATATTGGAAAGGAACCCAATAAAAGAAGACGCACCAACAATTTTACGACTGATGAAGATATCTTACTTATATCCGCATATCTCAACTAATGTGATACAAGGAAATGAGCAAAAAAGTGTCACATATTGGGAAAGAGTGCACCGCTACTTCCATGAGCGCATGAAATTTGAATCGACACGTAATGCTAATTCTTTAATGAAACGTTGGTCAATAATTCAACTTGCGGTAAATAAGTTTTGTGGTAATTATGCTCAAATTGAAGCAAGGTCGCAAAGTGGTGTCAACGAGCAAGATAAGGTAATCTCATTAAATTACATTAAATATTGAATTATTTTTATTTTAATTATAGTTAATCATTTAAATTGTTTTAATTGTTTAATTGTTTTTTTTAACTAGATTTGTCATGCAATGGAAATATATAAAAGTATCCAAGGTTCAACATTTCAATTTATACATTGTGGGAATGAATTGAGGTTCGCACCAAAGTGGCTTATCGACAACTTTCACAAAAAAAAACTAAAGCTTCAAAAAATGCTAGCCCCGCAACATCTTCTCCGTCAACTCAAGATTCAATCAATTTAGGTGAAAATGAAGTAGGTGATACTTTTGTTGGCTTAGAAAGACCAATGGGAAGAAAGGCCTCAAAGGAACGTGTAAGAAATGAAAAAGGTAAACGTATTGTTGATATGAGTGCGGCTTCGACATTGAAGCTTGAGGAGTATATGGAAGATATAAAAGTTAGGGAAAAGAAGAGACAAGAAGAAAAAGATAGACTACATGCTCAAGAACAACATTGATTGACCATTGAAGAAGAAAAGAATAGAATTAAAAATGAAAAACTTCAATTGGAAAGAAGTAAAGAAGAAAGAATTATAGCAATTGATACTACTAACATGCCTCCAATGAAGAAAGCATATTATGAGCATCTACAAATGAAGATCATTCAAAAAAGGATTAGTAGTAACTTTGGAGAGTAATCATTGTTATGTAATATTTTTTTTATGCATTATTAATCGAGCTTTGTTGTGTTATCTAATTAGTATTGTATTGTACTGTATTTTTTTTTTTTTTTTTTAAAAAACCTAATTTTAGTTTTTAATGAATGAATTGATTAATTCTCTATAGTTGCACAAATAAAATTGTAATATATTATATTATAATTTGATATTAAATATGAAAGATAAAAACAATAAACATTGATTTGAAATCCAACATAAGTAAATAACAAAACAACAACAACAACAACAACAAAAAAGGTTAAAATACATAAAACATAGAAAATAAATAACAAAACAACAACAACTAAAATGGATTTAAAATCCAAGACAAGTTCAAAAAAAGACGATTGTTTAAGATGAACCATATTTCTATCATAAATGCTCAATTAGATCTGTCTGGAGTTGATAATGAGTTCCTTTATCTATGATGTGATGTTGAGCTTAAATAAACTCAAACAATCGAGGAGTATGCTCACAAAATTCTTCAATTTGAGGAAGTTGAGAATGAGAATCGTTGGTCGATTTACATTTAGATATACCTTGCTCATCCTCAATAATCATGTTGTGCATTATTATACACGCTGTCATAATATCTTTCAATGTTTCTTGATTTCAAAATTGTGTTGGTCCACGGACCATAGTGAAGCGCGTCTGGAGCACTCCAAATGCTCGTTCTACATCTTTTCATACTGATTGTTGAGCAGTAGCAAAAAGTTTTCTCTTATTTCCTTACGGAGCTGAAATTGTCTTCACAAATGTTGCCCATGATAGATATATGCCATCAGCAAGGTAGTAACCCATTGAGATGTTGATTGAGTAGTTCACAAGAGGAGCATGACCTTCGCTGAGTTGATTAAATATGGATGACCTTTTTAGCATGTTAATATCATTATGAGATCCTGGCAATCCAAAGAATGCATGCATGATTTAAAGATCATACGAAGCCACAGCTTCTAAAATAATTGTTGGCTCATGAACATGACTTGAATACATCCCAGCCCACATAAATGGACAATTCTTCCATTTCCAGTGCATGCAATCAATGCTCCCCAACATACCAGGAAAACCACGTTGTTCACCAATTGCGAGCAATCGAGTGATGTCGTCACTGTTTGGTGATCTCAAGTATTCTTCACCAAAAATTGCAATAATTGCCTTCACAAACCTTTTAAGACTTTCTACGGCTGTGCTTTCGTCGATTCACAAATAATCATTCACAGAGTCTGCTGACGCCCCATAAGCAAGCATCCTCATAGCAGCTGTTACCTTTTGGATAGATGATAAACTCGTACGACCTGAACAATCCATTCTTTGGACAAAATAAGGATCATAATTTTCTATCGCATGTTGAATTCAAAAGAATAGAGGTCAACGCATTCGGAATCCTCTCCGGATTTTTGTAGAGAATATTTCAACGTTTCGACGAAATAATCTCGATAAAGTAGATTATGACCTTCAACTCTATTGCGATCAATGATAGCATGGCTAGGCACAGAACCACCACGACGTGGTCCCCAACTTTCGATAGCAAGTCGCTCTCCTTCAACAGCTGCCATTCCTAACAGAATCCCATAATCATCATCTTCTTCTTCTTCTTCGATGAGTTGAAGCATTTGATCGTTGAAGTAATTTCGAACCATAGTTATAAGTAAATGAAAATTTTCAGTGGACATGTCTGAAAATGAAACAAATGAATAATCTTCTTTATAGAGTATTTTTTTTTTCCTGGAATATAGCCGTTATAATATTGTCGTTAGAATATGACCGTTACAATATAACCGTTAGAATATGACCGTTAAAATATAGTTGTTAAATATATGACTATTAATTGTAAATAATAACATTTTAAATTTATTTAAAAATAATAATATTTCTTTTTTATTTAAAAATAAATAAATAATAATAAAGAGTAATTTTTAGGGAGGCTTGTTGGAGTGTTAACTCCTTATATGACTCTTTATTTGTAAAAAGTACAACTAACTCCTAAATATAAGGAAAATATAGGGAGCCTTGTTGGGGATGCTCTTAATCTTTACTCTGATTTATTCCAAAGTGGAAGAATCAAAACAAAAGGTCCAAATGACTTATAAACCAACTCATTAAATTGTAACAACCATTTGTTCAAAAAATAAATAAAATAAAACTACAAACCCTTTATCTAACAACTATTTGTAAAACCTTTTAGTTAAGGGTTGGCAATATGAGTTATCGTTTCGTGTTTATATCAATCCGAATATGATCCGTTAATTTTTGCTCAACCCAAACACGATCCTTTAAATTTATCGTGTCACAAATCAAAACACAAACACGACCCATTAAATTATCGGGTTATTCTTTAAGATCTATTTAAATTGTTAATTTATAAGTTATATCAATTATGATATATGATAAATTGAAATTACGTTAATTCATTTACCTATTTACAATTTTAAGGTAATGATGTATTTTGGGTTTATTTGATAAAGTAATTTTAAACGGTTAAGGATTCTCTAGTACCATTCAAACTTTTGATTAAACTATTAATTGAATTTAAATGTTTAAAATTTAAAATTTATCAAAGGAATAAATTTTATTTGCTACAAATTTCTATTAGCAATTTAAATGTAATTTTTTTTTTTTTTAATTTCTATATAATTGTAAATTACTTATTTATCCTTGACATTTAATTGTGTTAAATTGGTTAGTAGGTTAGGAGCTAGCGGTTTAACCCAAACACGACCCGTTTACTTAATGAGTTTAGTTTAATATATTGACCCGTTAGTGACCCGTACCCAATAAGATCAAATCCAAACTCGTAAATATCGTGTTATGTCAACAATTGCCATCCCTAATTGGACAATTAACTACTCAAAAAAAAAAAAAAAAAAAAAAAAAAAAAAATCTTCTCATGTAATTTATCTAACGTAGACATGAATATGGCTATTAAGGATGTCAATGGGGCGGGTTTGGGGCGGGGACAATAAATCTCGACTCCAACCCCCTCACGCCAACCTTGACTATTGAAGGCCAGGGTCGTGGAATTTTTGGGGCGGGGGGAGGTGGCCCTAACCCTGCGCCGCGCCCACTAAAGTTTGTATAATAGGGTTCAAAAAATTTTTGTCACTATTTCAGCCTGTTTTTGTAAGAATATCACTGGTTTACTAATTTAAGTTTAAAAGGCACCTATTTAGGTGATCAGACAAAAATACCCTCATTTTGTCTGTTTGTGTCTTTTCAAACGTGGAGAGAAAAAAGTTGAGAGAGCGAGAACAGTGGAGAGAGAAAGTATTGTTGCAAGAAATCCGACTGTAAATCTCACGGCGACACCCTTGTTGGAGCTTAGGTTTGATTTGATTTGTGGTTGATTATGTTTGTATGATGAGGTTAGGTTAGGGTTTTAGTTTCAGAAAAGAGTTGTTTTGAGGACGATGAATTTCTGGGTTTCCGTGACTTTTTCAAGTGTCCTGTGACTTTTGATAAGTGTCCCGTGACTTTTGATAAGTGTCCCGTGACTTTTGATAAGTGTTCCGTGACTTTTGATAAGTGTCCGTGACTTTTGTACAGTGTTCCGTGACTTTTGATAAGTGTCCCGTGACTTTTGATAAGTGTCCCGTGACTTTTGATAAGTGTCCCGTGACTTTTGATAAGTGTTCCGTGACTTTTGATAAGTGTCCCGTGACTTTTGTACAGTGTTCCGTGACTTTTAATAAGTGTCCCGTGACTTTTGTACAGTGTCCCATGACTTTTGACTTTTGACTTTTGATAAGTGTCTTGTGACTGTTGTATAGTGTCCCGTGACTTTTGTACAGTGTTTCGTGACTTTTGATAAGTGTCCCGTGACTTTTGTATAGTGTCCCGTGACTTTTGATAAGTGTCTCGTGACTTTTGATAAGTGTCCCGTGACTTTTGTACAGTGTTTCGTGACTTTTGATAAGTGTCCCGTGACTTTTGATAAGTGTCTCGTGACTTTTGATAAGTGTCCCGTGACTTTTGTACAGTGTTTCGTGACTTTTGTATAGTGTCCCGTGACTTTTGTATAGTGTCCCGTGACTTTTGATAAGTGTCTCGTGACTTTTGATAAGTGTCCCGTGACTTTTGTACAGTGTTTCGTGACTTTTGATAAGTGTCCCGTGACTTTTGTATAGTGTCCCGTGACTTTTGATAAGTGTCTCGTGACTTTTGATAAGTGTCCCGTGACTTTTGTACAGTGTTTCGTGACTTTTGATAAGTGTCCCGTGACTTTTGATAAGTGTCTCGTGACTTTTGATAAGTGTCCCGTGACTTTTGTACAGTGTTTCGTGACTTTTGTATAGTGTCCCGTGACTTTTGTATAGTGTCCCGTGACTTTTGATAAGTGTCTCGTGACTTTTGATAAGTGTCCCGTGACTTTTGTACAGTGTTTCGTGACTTTTGATAAGTGTCCCGTGACTTTTGTATAGTGTCCCGTGACTTTTGATAAGTGTCTCGTGACTTTTGATAAGTGTCCCGTGACTTTTGTACAGTGTTTCGTGACTTTTGATAAGTGTCCCGTGACTTTTGATAAGTGTCTCGTGACTTTTGATAAGTGTCCCGTGACTTTTGTACAGTGTTTCGTGACTTTTGATAAGTGTCCCGTGACTTTTGTATAGTGTCCCGTGACTTTTGATAAGTGTCTCGTGACTTTTGATAAGTGTCCCGTGACTTTTGTACAGTGTTTCGTGACTTTTGATAAGTGTCCCGTGACTTTTGTATAGTGTCCCGTGACTTTTGATAAGTGTCTCGTGACTTTTGATAAGTGTCCCGTGACTTTTGTACAGTGTTTCGTGACTTTTGATAAGTGTCCCGTGACTTTTGTATAGTGTCCCGTGACTTTTGATAAGTGTCTCGTGACTTTTGATAAGTGTCCCGTGACTTTTGTACAGTGTTTCGTGACTTTTGATAAGTGTCCCGTGACTTTTGTATAGTGTCCCGTGACTTTTGATAAGTGTCTCGTGACTTTTGATAAGTGTCCCGTGACTTTTGTACAGTGTTTCATGACTTTTAACTACTGTTCCCGTGACTTTTGATAAGTGTCTCGTGACTTTTGATAAGTGTCCCGTGACTTTTGTACAGTGTTTCGTGACTTTTGTATAGTGTCCCGTGACTTTTGTATAGTGTCCCGTGACTTTTGATAAGTGTCTCGTGACTTTTGATAAGTGTCCCGTGACTTTTGTACAGTGTTTCGTGACTTTTGATAAGTGTCCCGTGACTTTTGTATAGTGTCCCGTGACTTTTGATAAGTGTCTCGTGACTTTTGATAAGTGTCCCGTGACTTTTGTACAGTGTTTCGTGACTTTTGATAAGTGTCCCGTGACTTTTGATAAGTGTCTCGTGACTTTTGATAAGTGTCCCGTGACTTTTGTACAGTGTTTCGTGACTTTTGATAAGTGTCCCGTGACTTTTGTATAGTGTCCCGTGACTTTTGATAAGTGTCTCGTGACTTTTGATAAGTGTCCCGTGACTTTTGTACAGTGTTTCGTGACTTTTGATAAGTGTCCCGTGACTTTTGTATAGTGTCCCGTGACTTTTGATAAGTGTCTCGTGACTTTTGATAAGTGTCCCGTGACTTTTGTACAGTGTTTCGTGACTTTTGATAAGTGTCCCGTGACTTTTGTATAGTGTCCCGTGACTTTTGATAAGTGTCTCGTGACTTTTGATAAGTGTCCCGTGACTTTTGTACAGTGTTTCGTGACTTTTGATAAGTGTCCCGTGACTTTTGTATAGTGTCCCGTGACTTTTGATAAGTGTCTCGTGACTTTTGATAAGTGTCCCGTGACTTTTGTACAGTGTTTCATGACTTTTAACTACTGTTCCCGTGACTTTTAACCTTAAGCTAGTTGTATGAATTTTCAATTAAATTCAAAATTCATACAACTAGCTTAAGGTTTATGAAAGACTCTGAGAACAAATGAGCTCGACCCCCGAATGCGTCTGCGTAGCGCCACAAAACTAATTATCCAATGAAGTTGTATTGATAATGTTATGGTGTTCAACCTCCATTGGAGGTCTGTTATAAAAGAAGGTGAAAAAATAAAATATCAGAAAACTTTAAAGTAAGAAAGAGAATGTGTAAAGTAAGAAAGAGAATGTGTAAAGTAAGGGCAATTTTGGTAGTTCACCATAATAGGTGCCTTTTAAACTTAACTTATTAAAGCAGTGACTTTGTCACCAAATCCGTTCAAAAAGGTGACATTTTCCACCATTTCCACTTGTATAATAACTAGGTTTTTGTTTTTAACTTGAATAAAAATTAGGTTTAAATTGAATAAAAAGAATTCATGTTAATTTTTAATATCTTAATATTACTCATAAAATATATATTATTCTATTAAATAGAAGAATATACTTGATTTTTTATTGATTAAATATTAATATTATTAATAAATAAATAATAAGAGAGAGAAGGTCAGGGTGGCCGGGAACAACAAATCCCAACCCAACCCCGTTTCTCAAACGGGGAGTAGGAATCATCCTCAAATCTGTCCCGACCCTAATTATTTTGATAAAACCCTGCCTTTTATGGGGTGGGATTTTGGGTTTTTGACATCCGTAATGGCTATAGTGTTGGGATTATTGTTGGTGAAGACTTTCAATTGAAATTGAATTAAAGCAAGTTGGTGGCCTTTTGTCTTTTGTGCAATAAATTGAAAAAGGCAAGCATTTATTAACTTGGTGTATTGTGCAAATGAAGACAAAAAAAATAAGGAAAGCAAAGAAGAAATTGGAACGCTGTGTAATATGACAGCGGTGTGGTGCAGCGGTCCAAATTTGTTAAGTAGCGCTGCGTATAGCGCTGCGAATTTTGGAAGCGACAAGGCAGCGGTGAGGCAGCGGTTTCACCAGTGTTTTGCGCTGCGTATTTATCGACAGTGGTGTGGCAGTGGTGTTGTCACAGAAGGTACCGCTGCGAAGAGCGCTGCTAGAGCACTGTGGCTATGGCAGTGGTCCTACGTAAATTCACGTGCACTCAGTATTTTGCACAGTAAAGGAAATAGATCCCAATTAGGATTTGGCCAACCCTAGTGCTCCCATATAAATACCACCATTATGTGTACTCTGACGTGTGTGTTAAAATCACCGTGAGTGAGAAAAATTGCTAGAGAGATAGAGAGCAAATTGTAGAGAGACAGAGAGATTGTAATCAACTCTGAAAGTAGTGGATTGAGTGCGGTGCGCTCCGTGGACATAGGCAAATTGCTGAACCACGTAAAATCTTTGGTGTCGTCTTTTTCTTCTTATTGCTTTCATATTATCTGTGTGTTTAGATTTGTGTGTGCGATTTTTCTTACAACAATTGGTATCAGAGCCCTAGGTTGGGGCAGGTTATTTTTCACACAGATCTAGGTTTTCTCGAGGTCAACGAATTTATCGTGGAGATAGGATCAGAGAAAGATTCTCTCAAGATTGAGAAATTCGATGGAACGAATTTCAGTTTCTGGAAGATGCAGATGGAGGATTATCTGTACCAGAAGGATCTGCATTGGCCAATAAAAGAGAAGCCGGCAACTATGACCGATGAAGAATGGTCAAAGAAGCGAAAGCCGAAGAACATGGATGAAGAGGATCTCAAACTCCTAGACAGGAAAGCATTGGGAGCAATTCGTCTCAATTTGAAGAAGCAGGTCGCTTTTAATGTAAAGGATCAGCTAACTGCCAGAGATCTGATGAAGACTTTATCAAACCTGTATGAACAGCCTTCTGCGGTAAGGAAGGTCCATATTGTCAAAAAGCTATCAAATTTAAAGATGACGGAAGGTCAGGGTTTCAGAGAGTATCTAAACCAATTCAATGAAGTGAAAGATGGGTTAACTTCTGTGTCTATGGGTTTCGATGAAGAATTCTTGGCGGTGTTTATGCTCACCCAATTGCCAGAAAGTTGGAAGATGACATGTCAGTCAATTGCCAACTCGTTCGGGAAAGAAAAATTGGATTTCTCACAGGTTGTTAACATGATCATGACTGAAGAAATCAGGATGCGTGAAGAGGGATTTGGAGCGTCTACATCTTCAGCATTGAATATGGAAGGTAGAGAAAGCAGAAACAGAAATCGGAACACGAATCAACAAGGAAGATCAAAGTCAAGAGGTAAGTCTAAATCCAGGTATCAGGTCAACTATTCAGGAAATCAGCAACGAAACAAGAAAGATGTAGAGTGCTGGAACTGTGGTAAGAAAGGTCACTTCTCGTATGAGTGTAGATCTGAGAAGAAAGATAAGGCCAAGGGCAGTGCGAACTGTGTGTCGGAGGAGTCAGATGACTGCCTCGTCTGCTCGTTGGAAAGTAAGACGGAGTCTTGGGTTCTGGATTTAGGAGCGTCTTTCCATGCCACACCTCACAGGGAGTTGTTCGAGAATTACGTCTCAGGAAATTTGGGTAAAGTGTATCTTGGTGACGATCAAGCATGCAATATTACCGGGAAGGGAGATGTGAAGATTCAGCTGAAAGGGTCAGTTTGGAAGCTTAACAACGTGAGGCACATACCGAATTTGAGGAAGAACTTGATCTTTATTGGGTAACTGGAGTCAGAGGGTTACATGGCGACTTTCACAGATGATAAGTGGAAGATTTCGAAGGGTATTATGACAATCGCCTGAGGAAATAAGAATGGGTCGTTTTACACAACTACGGATGGTTGTGGTTCAATCGCTATGGCGGAAGGTAAAGATGATCCGAACTTGTGGCACCAAAGGTTTGGGCACATGAGTAGTCAGGGGCTGAAGTGTCTACATTCGAAAGGTAAGTTGCCGGATTTGAAGAGTGTTGAGGTTGATTTCTGTGAGAGCTGCGTATTGGGAAAATAGAAGCGAGTGAGCTTCAAGAAGACCGGAAGGGTACCGGCAAAGAAGAAGTTGGAACTAGTGCACACCGATGTTTGGGGTCCAACTTCAATCTCGTCAACCGGAGGTAAACAGTATTTCGTCACATTTATTGACGACCACTCCAGAAAGGTATGGGTTTATTTTCTGAAACACAAGTCTGAGGTGTTTGATGCTTTTAAGAGATGGAAAGCTAGAGTTGAGAATGAGACAGGGTTAAAGTTCAAAAAGCTGCATTCAGACAATGGTGGAGAATATGAAGACAGTGAGTTCAAGAGGTTTTGCTATCTGAGCGGGATAAAGCTCAGTAGAACGGTTCCTGGAACCCCACAGCAGAATGGGATAGCAGAATGTATGAACAGGACATTGACTGAGAGAGCCAGAAGCATGGGGTTACATTTTGGGTTGCCAAAACAGTTCTGGGCGGAAGCAGTCAATACAGCAGCATATTTGATTAATAAAGGACCATCAAAGCCTTTGGACCTCGCTATACCAGAAGAGATCTGGACTGGGAAAGAGGTAAAACTTTCTCATCTTAAAGTGTTTGGGTGTGTTTCTTATGTGCATATAGGTGATCATGCGAGGAATAAGCTAGACGCCAAGTCAGTGAAGTGTACTTTGGTGGGCTATGGAGAAGATGAATTTGGTTACAAGCTGTGGGATGACCAAAACCGCAAGATGATCAGAAGTAGAGATGTTGTCTTCAATGAAAAGGTTATGTACAAAGACAAAAACACACAGGTGTCTGAGCCAGAAGAGCCAGAGTACTTTGGGCCGAATGATGTGTCAGAGAACAGGGTCTTGGAACCAGTTAATCAGAATGATGAAGAACAAGGTGTGCCGCTCTAGGTTACAGATCTTATCCCATATAGAGATGTTCAAGCAACACAAGCTGAGAGTGCAGTAAGAAGATCAACTCGAACTCCTATACCAAATAGGAAGTACTTGCAATACATGTTGTTGACAGATGCAGGGGAACCTGAGTGTTATGATGAGGCATATCAGGGAAAAGATGCGAGCAAGTGGGAGCTTGCAATGAAGGATGAGATGAAGTCGTTGATTTCTAATCAAACTTGGGAGTTAGCCAAGTTGCCTGAAGGAAAGAAAGCCCTACAGAATAAGTGGGTGTTTCGGATCAAAGAGGAACATGATGGTTCGAAGAGATACAAGGCACGACTAGTGGTCAAAGGCTTCTAACAAATAGAAGGTATTGATTACTCTGAAATATTTTCTCCCGTTGTTAAACTAACTACGATCCGGTTAGTATTAAGCATTGTCGCAGCAAAGGGATTATATCTTGAGCAGTTAGATGTGAAGACTGCCTTTCTTCATGGAGATTTGGAGGAAGAGATATACATGCAGGCATGCAGCAACTAGAGGGGTTTGCAGAAGATGGCAAGGAAGAGTTGGTGTGTAGGTTGACAAAGAGCTTATATGGTTTAAAACAAGCTCCCCGACAGTGGTACAAGAAGTTTGATGGGTTTATGCAAGGCAATGGATATTTCAGATGCAATGCTGACCACTACTGTTACTTCAAAAAGGTTAAGTCAAGTTTTATTATTCTGCTACTTTATGTTGATGACATGTTAGTAGCTGGTGCAGATTTAGAAGAGATTAAAAATTTGAAGAAGCAACTCTCGAGTGAGTTCGAGATGAAGGATTTAGGTGCAGCAAAACAGATTCCTAGAATGAGAATTAGCAGAAACGAACAGGAAGGTACATTGAAGCTTTCACAAGCAGAGTACGTTCGGAAGGTGTTGTAGAGATTCAGCATGGGTGATGCAAAATCGGTAAGAACACCTTTGGCTACTCATTTTAGGTTGTCTAAGGAACAGAGTCCGAAGACAGAAGAGGAGAAGGACTTCATGGCTAAAGTTCCTTATGCTTCAGCCATTGGAAGCCTAATGTATGCCATGACTTGCACAAGACCAGATATTTCCCATGCAGTGGGAGTTGTGAGCCGTTACATGTCAAATCCAGGCAAGCTTCACTGGGAGGCTGTGAAGTGGATCCTAAGATACCTGCGGGGTACGATAGAGAGATGTCTAACCTTCAGAAGAGACGAACTCAAGCTGGAAGGTTATGTGGATTCAGATTTGTTGGGGAGGTGGATCATAGGAGAAGTACCACCGGATATGTGTTCACAATGGTTAGTATCGCGATTAGTTGGATGTCCCAGTTGCAGAAGATAGTGACAATCTCTACAACTGAAGCAGAGTATGTGGCTGTGACAGAATCAAGCAAGGAGCTGATATGGTTACAAGGTTTGTTAGCTGAGTTGGGATTCGATCAAGTGATGAATGTGTTGCACAGTGACAGTCAGAGTGCAATACACTTGGCCAAGAATTCGGCGTTCCATTCTAGGACCAAGCATATAGACCTGCGCTACCATTTCATTCGATCGTTAATCAAAGAAGGTGTGTTGAAGTTAGTGAAGATTGCAGGTAGCAAGAATCCGGCTGATATGTTAACCAAGCCAGTCACTACTGAGAAATTGGAGCTGTGCGCAGCTTCAATGGGTCTTCAAGAGTGAAGACGTGGGGGATGAGCGCACCGTTATTTATCCACTAAGTCATCGAAGAAGGATGGAGAACGTCTATTGAGTTTCAGTCTTCAAGTGGGAGATTGTTGGGATTATTGTTGGTGAAGACTTTCAATTGAAATTGAATTAAAGCAAGTTGGTGGCCTTTTGTCTTTTGTGCAATAAATTGAAAAAGGCAAGCATTTATTAACTTGGTGTATTGTGCAAATGAAGACAAAAAAAATAAGGAAAGCAAAGAAGAAATTGGAACGCTGTGTAATATGGCAGCGGTGTGTTGCAGCGGTCCAAATTTGTTAAGTAGCGCTGCGTATAGCGCTGTGAATTTTGGAAGCGACAAGGCAGCGGTGAGGCAGCGGTTTCACTAGTGTTTTGCGCTGCGTATTGCGCTGCTAATTTATCGACAGCGGTGTGGCAGCGGTGTTGTCACAGAAGATACCGCTGCGAAGAGCGCTGTGGCTATGGCAGCGATCCTACGTAAATTCACGTGCACTCATTATTTTGCACAGTAAAGGAAATAGATCCCAATTAGGATTTGGCCAACCCTAGTGCTCCCATATAAATACCACCATTATGTGTACTCTGACGTGTGTGTTAAAATCATCGTGAGTGAGAAAAATTGCTAGAGAGATAGAGAGCAAATTGTAGAGAGACAGAGAGAGAGACAGAGAGATTGTAATCAACTCTGAAAGTAGTGGATTGAGTGCGGTGCGCTCCGTGGATGTAGGCAAATTGCTGAACCACGTAAAATCTTTGGTGTCGTCTTTTTCTTCTTATTGCTTTCATATTATCTGTGTGTTTAGATTTATGTGTGCGATTTTTCTTACAACATATAGTGCGTTGTGTGTATAATAACATATCAATTGGATAATAAAAGTAAAGATTGTCTACAACAGATATTCGGCAAACCATCTGAAAATCATTGCAAGGCATTCCTTAGGCTTGTACTCTGGAGCTGTATGACCTCCTCCCTACACAATTAACAATAAGTTGTTTAATTACATAGCTAGACCACATCATCTGCAGGGAAATTATAAATAAATTTTCTTTAAAAGTATTAATTCTTGCCTTTACTGTAGCAAATGTCAAATGGTAATCCTTCTGTGAATACACCACAGAGTATCTGCAGAAAACATTTTGTATAACAATCGTTAGATATATTTTTAATGCTGATTAAAATGTTGCAAAATCATTGACTGGTTTAGTTGGATACTAACCCAGCAACTTGACCATCAACAAACCATGGTTGCCATCCATATTGAATTGTCAAATTTAGAGACTTTATCCATTTTTCTGTCCCCACGTATGGAATTACTATGTCATGATCGCCACTGTGTCACGATAAAAAGGAAACAAGGAAAACATTATTAGTAAACTAATCTAACATTACATTTTTATATACTATGTTAAAATTTGTTTGGCGTAAAAAATAAATGAATTGTTGATCCTAGACTGCAATTTTACCTGTAAATTAAAACTTGATAGCCTTTCTTGATAAGGTTTTGGTGATAAACAAGACTAGTTGGAACATCTTTTGTGTAAGATAAGCTGGAGTTGCACCTCACCCATTGCTTTATTGTCCCCTGCTCCTCTTCATTTGTTAATTATTTAGTGAAAAAACATTTTCAAAACGGCAATTGGTAAATAAGTTTGGATAGTTTTTATTTCATTTTTAAGCAAATTTGTTCCTATGCTTTTCACAAGTACTGTTGTACCAAATAAGTTCATTTGTTCCTATATTTTTATTTCATTTGTAAGCAAAATTTAATGAATAATACTAAAAAAATGTATTAAAAATTATTAAAATAATTGAAGAGATTGAAAAAATAAGTCAAACCACCTCCAAATGTTATTTTTGTCTTTTTACATGTGAAATACAATTTTAGTTCTACAATAGTTAAAGTTAAGAGGGACCAATTTCCACAAAAATGAAAAATAAAATTGCAATTACTTCGAATCAAGAAAAAATCCGAGAGTTATTTGGTAATTTCCCTTTTCAAAACTTTAACCTTATTAGAGATGACCCATGCAAGTTTGAGCTAGAAAAGGTGGGGAGAAGTCCCCAAATTGAAAAGATAAAATGAGAACGTTATATATAGTATATGAAATCCATAATTGAACCAATTTTAAGTAGTAAAGCTATCAAATAACATACAGTTTAAAAAAAATTGAAGTCAAACAAATAAAAAAAATAATCATAACTAAAATCTGGTAATTAATTTAGAGCCAGAATTGACGTACCTCTCGAATTCCAAGAGCCTTTTGAACAGTTTTATCATTTGCCCAAGTGTATGAATAGATATAATTATGATTCTACACAAAAGAATATATAATTTAATTAATCAATCATATATATATATATATATATATATATATGTCTATTTAAGTAATTGACATGTAAAATTTTATTTACCCGACACCAGGGTCTTGATGAAACTTCATCCGTAGGCGAAAGAAGAAAATCATTGTGATATTGGTCTTGTTCAACGATAATGCTGCGATTCCAGCTTGGTGGTGTCGGTTTTGGGGAATGTCGGGTGCATTTAGGTTCCAATATTTGTGCCGTATTGATTCGTTCAATGCACTATAAATTCAAAGAGTAATAATAGTTATCTCCATTTTTATTTTGACTATTACCCATACATACAATTTAGAATTAGGAAAAGAGAATATGAATTAAACCGACTTTATTGATGTCGATGTGAGGGTTTTTAAATCAACTACATCTCGTCAAAAAGATCTCTATTTGAATCCTTTCTCTTATAACTCAACTTATGATGGGATAGTTTTATATAGTAAGTGAAATTTATGTATTTACTGTGTTGAACATTTTGTTTGGAGGGGTTAATATAGTAAAATTTAATATCATAACATGTTGAGTTATAAGTTATAATTCAAGTTGAGATCTTTAATATTATTGAAATTGAAATGATAAAAAAGTTCATTGACACCGTTTGGTTAAGTTTACATACCCGGGTGACATTTTCAAGATTGGCTAGACATAAACCATTGCTTGGATCTACATTTACGTATTCACCCTTGCAATTCCGTTTTGTTGACTGACAAAAAAAGTAGAAGCGTTACACAATTTGTAAATTGTAATAATAACATTTTGTGAAATTAAATGATTTGCCAACGACAACAAAACAATTGATAATTTTAGTATTAGTAAGCAATATATACTTAAAGGGGAATTTACCTTGTAAATTTCATAAGAGATGAGTGTCGTTAGGTAAGCAAACCGAATTCTTGAGTTTAGGTCTTTATTTCCATCTGTAGCTGGGTTTCCAAGCACGTATCCCTATCAAGATGTTATTCAATACATTACAATAGTAATGTACAACGACTGTGGTGTATCCATGATTTTTTATTTGAAATCTAAGCATGGAAGGAGGGGATTGTATAATTCATAATGAATTAAAATCAAACGGATATTATATTTTTAAAAAGTAAAGATATTTTTACAAAATTTTCACATTTTTTATATAATGATATAATTATTATATTATTTTTCAAAACTAGTCCATAGCCCATGGGTAATGCACAAAACACGTAAAAACTTTATTTAACTAAACATACTTTATTAAAAATAAAAAAATAAATAAAAAAACTAAACATACTTTGAGATTCATTCTTGGTTCATGCCCCATATCCATACCTGCAACAAACTCTAAAATGCTCAGGACAATTTTTTAATTTTTTTTTTCAAATTAAGATGCTCATGACAATTTAAGTAGTAATTAATTTAAAAAATGACTAAGTTGATGAACTTCAAAAGTTGAAGAGAAACATTTCTAATGAAATACTGACATAGACAGAGTTCGCTTGTAACTAGGTAAGTTATAAATTATAATTAGGAAAAGATTAATAATTTTTAAAATTGAAGAAGGAACAAAAAGAAGCTGGTCTTTATCATAAAATTGGTTACCGTCAGATATTTCCTGAACAACCACCGGAACAGTTATGCCGGAATATGAATCACCAGCAACATAAAGTTCATTTGAGAGGAATTTGGGATGAGCTATAAGCCACTGCAATAGTAAAAATAAACTAAACAGAATAATTAATATGAATTTACTTTGACATATAAAATTTGGGAGTATATAAATAACAAATTTTAGGTCACCTTTCTAAGAAAACTATAGGTTTGTTTTGTTGAAAGTGTGTCCTTCACGTTGTAAGCTTGCCAAGTTGTGGCATAGGAGAATCCAGTGCCTACTGGTTGATCTAAAAATATTATGTTGGCAACCTGCAGATTTCCACTACTCTATTATTAGATGATCACCAATACATTTCTAATTATCATCATCAACTGATAGAAACCGAAATTGAAATCGAAAGTAATTAACCTTTGTCCATGAGTATGGGTTCAATAAAAACTTTGGTATGTTTCCCTTGGAGTTTTCATAGTCAAATAATAATGGACCTGCATTACTTTCATATCTGGTTATTAAGAACCGAAGCAGGAAAAAAGGTCAATATATGAAAAGAAGAAGAAGGAGGTCGATAATTTATATTATTATTATGAATATCATGATCCTCTCCTGTCCTTTTTTCTCCTTAGCTTTTTAAGGGATTTTGACACCCGGTAAAGTGTAGATTCAATGGACAGGATTAATTCTTGTCTTTCTTTCTACTCCATTCGATGAAACTCACTGTTTTTGGATAAGATTTTTTTTCTCTGCTCCCATTTTGCTTGTCTGTTAGTCTTTCATCACTGATCTCTAAATTTTTTTTGATGAGATTTTTTTTTTTTTTTAATGTTGTGATTCATTATTTGTTGTTGTTTTTTGATAACAAAATTTTGGTTTTTTTGTCTCCTAAGTCAAAAATTGGAGACTCATTGTCCCCTTATTTTCCCAGTTATGGGTAAATTATGTTTCCCAGTAGATGTTAATAGAAACATAAGAAGAAAATAACACACAAAATAGAGTGATGTTCTACTTCAAAGTAATGACAAGTATTCCAGGTCAAACATTCACTTCAAAACAAAATTATTGTGAGAGAGAGAGAATCACAGTATTTTATATAGAGGGTGCAAAAAAATATTAGAGAAAGAGTGGGAGGAGAGAAAAAAAAAATTCAACAAAAAAAATTTAGGGAGAGAGTGATGAAAGGCGAAAAGAATGAAGGGAGAGAAAAAAAAAACTCATCAAAAAAATTGAAAGAGAGACAGTGACGAAAGATGAGAAGACAAACAGAGCAGGAGGAGGGAAAAAAAATCTCATCCAAAAAGATGAATTTTATTGAATGGAGATGAAAGAAAGAAAAGAATTAATCTTATCCATTGAACCTACACTTTGTCATGTGTTAAAATCCACTGAAAAACAAAGGAAAAAAAAAAAAAAAAAAAGACAGAGAGAATCCTGATCTTATAAAAGAGAAAAACTTCAGTGGGACGGTTCCACTGATGTGGATATGAGACCGTCTAATCAGCACACGTTACAAGTGTACAACAAGTGTGCCACATATTCTCCCAATGTATATTTGGTGTACTCTGATTGACGATTTCATATCCACGTCAGTAGGACCGTCCCATTGAAGTTTTTCTCCTTATTAGTAATTTTATTTTTGGTCAAACTTGCGTATTCTAGGAGGACATGTTCACGATATGAAATCTCGTAATCATAATAATAAAATAATAGTTTTTAAATGAAAATCTTAAAAGGCCAAGTAAAAAATCCAAAAAAAGATTGGGTTGCCCAGAAGCCAATTTCAGCAGAAGCATAATGAGTCAGACCGATTTAATAAAAAAACATATTATATAATATATCAGGCACGGGATAACACGACTCTCGATTGAGATATATGATCAGATGTATATCTGAAAGGAAAATTTGACAGCGACGTCCTCAATCAACAAACGGAACTTAATAATTTAATATCAAACCAATTAATCATGTATTCACGTGTAAATCAATCCATTATATAGCTTGAGGCATATAAAATTAATCAACATTGAGTATTCAATACTCGGTTCTAAGAACGTTCGTTCGGTCAGATAATGTTCCTATTTTGTGTTATCGTCAATTCGTCATATTACTTTTTTATTAAAAAAAAAATTATTGGTTTTAAATCATTTTTTATTTAATATGGGATATTGTTGGACTGATCAGGCTCTTTACCAAATAAAAAAATAAAATTAAAAATCTCTTTAAAAATTAATATTTAATATATAATTTTGTAAAATTTAACTTATTGTATTTTACTATATTGACCCCCAAACAAAATTTACATCCTACTACTTTGAATATATGCTTCTTCTTTTTCTATTTATATTCTTACTTTTTCCATTTCTTAAAAGATCAAAGTAATTATAATAAATCCACCAAAAGATTACTGTAAGAATATTTCAAAAAAAAAAAAAAGAGAGAGATTACTGTGAGAAGAATGATTAATTAAGAAAGTACCAATTTCATAAACAAGGCCGGAAAAGGCAGAACAACCAGGGCCTCCGGTGAGCCAAAGCACAAGAGGATCATCTTCTGGACTCCTCTCCGATTCAATGAAGTAGTAGAACAGCTGCACTTCATCCAACTCTCCAACCCCAATATACCTTTATAATTATATATCATCATTTTAAACATATAATTATAAAGATTTAATTTCATCTATACAAAAAACTAATAATTAATTACAAAAGAAAAAAAAATATATATAATTAGTAATTACTCACCCGGTTTCAAGTTTGAAGGGAAGATCACCGGGAAATCCAGGCAGGTTTTTGATGATTGAATGTGATGCAAAAACGTTTCCAAGAAGCAAATAAACAACTACACATGAACATGATAACAAAGCTGCAGCCGCTGCCATGCTTGCTGCTTGTTTTCAGTTTTGACTCACCCACCCAAAATAAAATATATATAATGACTAATGTGGCTTGAAGTTGAAGGGAACTATACCTTGGAAAAAGACAGATTGGTCGGGACTCAAGTCTTGGCTATGCATTGACTAGGCTAAGAGTGAATATCAAGGGGTTTGTTGTTGTTGTTGTTGTTGATTACTATTTACATGTGTTTTGTTTTTGTTTTATATGTAAAGTTTTAGTTTTTAATCTACAAAAATGCTGTAAAAAATTCAAAACCCATACAAATTAAAATTAAAGTCTTCTTGATTGAGTGTGTTCCGTCTCGATATGAATCAACCATGGGAATCTTCAAGTCTTGAAGGCCCCGTTTGGTGCGTATGATTGGATTTAACTATTTCATGGGATTAGATTGGACTGGGATTATATTGGATTAGATTAGATTAGATTAGATTAGAGTAAATTAATACTATAAAGGATTCGTGTTTGTGACTACAAAAATGTGAAGATGTCTCCAACCTTAGAAAGATGAGACATTTCAGATCTCATCAACTGGAACCGAATCAACAAATTATTGATACACCCAAATCCTAAACAGTCTTTGGATTTCATAAATAGAGAAGATTGCAGATCCAGAGATTGAGACAAGCCTCACCAATTGAAGAACTTTAAGTGGGTCCGCTTGGACTATGCTATGTATGAATAATCCTTTCTATTTCGTTAAGCACATCGAGCCAGGAGTGGATATTATTATCATCTGCGGATTTGGAAACCACACCTTGAGAAGGAGATCGAATAGAAGTGGTAGGTGAAGAGATCCAATTTGATAAGCTCTCCTACTCTCTAATCAAAGTATAGAAGAAACCCTAGCGTCGGTATCAGAATCCAAATTTTTTTTTGGAGTTATAGATCTTTTTCATGTCTTTCTTTTGAAGATCTTCATTGATTTTCAAATTTTTTTTTTTCTGGATTGTGGTGAATCCCACCAAACGAGAGACGAAAGGTTCAAGTGAAGAAATCTGGGTTTGGTTTCAGAGAGAGAGAGAGAGAGAGAGAGAGAGGAAAGGTTAAAAAAAAAGTGATGAGAATGAATTAAATAGGTGGGGTCCATATATAAAATAGTCATGGAATAAATAGAGATAGGGTTAGAGGTGGGTATATTTAATCCCACAGTCATGAGTCATGGGATTATTTTTCTGGTGGTACTAATAATCCAATGTCATAAAACGTCACCAAATGTGAGATTATGACTAAAATAGTCTAATCCCAATCCAATCCCAAGCGCCAAACACGCCCTAACAAAGCTGAATTTAGGATTTAGCATTATGTTGACTGGGCTAAAATTTCGAATAAAAAAAAAATCTTTATAATCTAAACCCATCATTGAACAGCCCAAATCATTTATATATCTCCAACTGAACACTGCTGTTAATGTGGTTTGATAGTAAATGACGTTTTACATTGAAGACCTTTGATGGTAGCAGAGTTAAAAGAGGTAATACAATTTTTAGTGTGTAGATTGTTGTTAGGGATGGCAATGTATCGGATTGGGTATGGATACCCAAATATCCATCCCATATCCATTTGAGATATATATCACCATACCCGCATCCATCCCCATTTCTAAGTTAACGGGGCGAATTCGGATAATCTACTAATTAAGATAGAGATATCTATCCCCACTCCGTTTATATCCGTATCTGATGAAAAAACTTTAAATTTATATAGTTTACAAGAGAAAAATATAACTAACATATGTAACGGTATATTTTATCCTATTTAAAGAGTAACAAATACATCCAATAAAGTTCAAATATAAAAATTAAAAATAACTTATATAATTAGAAAAAATAATTACATAATATATTTTTATATTTTTAAAACATTAAAATCTATAATGGATCCAGATGGGGATGAATATCCATATATCCATAGTGGATATCCATTCCCATCCACGAAAATAAAATATATATTAGGATAACATCCATCCTCGAAATAATAGTATCTATCCCTATTTTAAATGAAATGGATTTCGTATCTGTGGATAATTTTACCATTCTTAGTTGTGGTGTGAGTTTTTGACGGTGGAGATCTCGTTGGATTGATATGAATGGCCATCATTTAATTTTGGGGGCTGTGTAGGGTTTGGATATTTTGGTCTTGAATAAGGACAAATGTGATTAGACTTGCACTTTCTTCGTGAAGAAATTATTGTGCTGCAAAGGACATGAGTGACGTGACTTGCTTGCCCTTTTTAATTTAATTTAATTTTATTGAAAAAGAAAAAATAAAATAAAATATAATACTAAGAGCATCTTCGAGGCTCTAAACCCACTCCTCAGCTAAAATAGTTAATTAAGATGGTTTTAGAGTACTCTAAGAGGCAGTCTTTCTATAATCAGTTCGAACTGACAAAAGTTATATCGGTTCCTTGTATGTGGGTCACTGGATTTAAATACTTTGACGGACAAGTGCATACAGCCAAGTCAAAGTATTTAAAACCAACGGCCCACATGCAAGGAACTGATATAACTTTTATCAGTTGGAACTGATAATAGAATTTCTACTCTAAGAGGCTCACTAAATGGTTCCAAATTTTAGAGAACCTCCAAGAGACTCTCAAATATAAGGAGCCATTTCAAGCTCCCTATCTTCTCTCTTATTATTTTTTTATTTTTTATTTTTTATAATATTTTTAATTTGATTGATCTTTTCTCTATTATTTTTACAATTTAAAACAAAATAAATTTATTTATATTTTAAATTAAAAAAATATTAAAATATTAATGACTGGCTATAATAGAGAGGATGGTTGGAGCGAGTTGCTTGCTAAAATAGCTAAAATTTAAATAAAATTTAGAGAGTATGGTTAGAGATGGCTCTAAGTAACCAAGACATTAAGTATAATTTATTATTTTTTTAAAGGAGCCTGTAAGTATATATATTAATGTAAAACTATAACTATAAATGTTATAACTTATAAGTATGTGTATATATATATATATATATATTTTGGATTAAACGATAACAAGGAAACAGAACAACAAACAACGGAAAAAAGGAAACAAAACAACACGCCAAAGAACTCCAACACAGAAAAAACTAGGAAGCATGACACCTAGCCAGGCTTATCAGCCTCTAGTAAGATAAGCCTCTACCATCTTACTAATGCACCCAGGATAGTCTTCCATCCCATCTTTAGAAATTCCTAACGCTTTCTTCGTAAGCGCTTGGGCCACTTTGTTGAACCTTTTTTGGACATGACTAAAAGTCACCACATTTAGATTAGAAATTGTAATAGAAATATCAGCAAGGATAATGCCTCACTAAGAATTCCTCCTATCCCCATCATTGATCCATTTTACCACATTGGCCTCATCATATTCTATAATGCACGGGGACAAACCACAATCGATACCAAATTGAAGACATTTTTGGATCGCAACTAGCTTAGCCACTTTTATGCTAAAATTAGCCTCCAGAATTTGGGAGCAGGAGGCAAAAACTTCACCAGTAGGATCCCGTATGATAGTCCCCACACCAACACAGTTGCCACACATGTCAACCACAGCGTCACAATTTGATTTATATCCTCCAATCTCTGGCAACATCCAGCAGTTAACTGACCTATTACATCTCACAATAAGTATGTGTATTGATTCGGTCTATTGAGTTTTTTTTTTTTTTTTTTTTGGTTTTTTTTTTAAGAAGTTTATTGAATATTGAAAAATTGTGGATATATATTATTTCATAATCTGTTTCTTGTATGATTTATTGATTTTATTATAAATGTTTATTGAGTATTGATTATTGAGTATGATATTTAATCAATTACAATAAAAAAAAAAATTATGGTCAGCCACCAGTCGGTCGGTGGCCGACTTTCGACCATCCGTTTAGTCCCTAACTAATTCCCCTAGGTGCTAAGCGGTGGGTTGCCGCCCGATTAGCGTCTAGCGACTTTTGCAACACTTTATTTTTATAAGCTAATAAAATTAAATATGAATTAATGAGGGTAACTCTTTTCATAGTACAAAAATGATAAATGCAGTCACTTCAAAAGTCGACACCCCCGAATAATGTTGTGACATGCATTGGATTTTCTTTAATTTAATTACAAAGTTATCACTTAGTTAATTAAATAACTGTAAGGACCTCTATTTTGTAATTGACTTATTTCATGATAAACCACATTGGAGATGATTGTGTAATGAGTAGCTTAGGTCTTCTTGATGATTATCAAGGCAAGCTTCCAATCATCTCTGTGACTTCAAGAGCGAAATGTATATTCACTTGACTTTGCCTATTGAAGAGTTTAGGTGCACACACACACACTTTATACATGCTTTGTTCATCTTGCATTTGTGTTCTAATTGTTTATATGTATGCATCCATTACACCCATCACACATGCACTTCATTCTTAGACTTAAACGTGGTTTTGTGTGATGTAATTTGTTTCCCAATGATTGATCGGAAACATCCACGCATGCATGATGGTGTGCTTGTCTTAGCGCAATGAGTGACCATTTACAAAGGTCTTATTCTTCACTTGGTTTGGTCTTTGGTCACATGGTCTTATACCATGAGTTTTTAACATTTTGTTGTTGTCCATATTTGACCTTTGGTCACTCTTTTGACCATATATCTTTCTACAAACATCGAAACCTTATTTTGTAAAATGGAGTAGAAAGTAGACTTCCATACCTTTTCAACGATATATCATACGAAAGGTTTGGATGTCGTTTGGTCTTGTTTTGATCCGTTTGGAAATTAGGTTGCTTTGCTGATTTGCCGGTGCGTGGGTCCCTAACTGCATAGTCACCAACAAAGTCATTTTTCATGATTTTCCTAGTCATGGTGTGCTGGTAACTGTGCTAGTCCATACCAGCGCAACGGACATGTGTATTGCAACATTTTTTGCCCTACTTTCTCAAAACGATGCCGTTTCAGTTAGGGCTTCTATATAACCATCTCTTTCTCATCTTCTTCACTAAGACCATGAAATTTAAACCCTAAAGTGATAGAAAGAGTGGTTCTAGAGAGAGAGAGCTTCAAGTTTCTTTTATTGACTCTCCAAACCTAAAACCCATGTGCATATAACATCATTGATCATCATTTGAGCATGGGTCTTCTTGGTTTCAAGACTAGGTAAGTTAGAACTTCATGAAAATCATTTATTTTTCTTCTTACTCTAGATATAAATTTGTTCCCTAAATATTATCATTAATTGGACCCTAAATATTTTCATAGAAACCGACATTTACTCCCTTAACCCTACAAGTTCAATTATAGACCGGGGTTTGTTTGGGATTGCTTTCGGAAAGTAGATTTTGGCTTCTTCTTTTTCTTCATAATTTGTACATTAAATGGGCCCGGTTTGGTAAAATACTTAAATTGATTACTAAATAATTTTAACTTCTTTACGTCAGATTTTGAGAAGAAGGTAAAATGTTACTTTTAAAAAATGATTATAAAATAATTTATAACAAATTGTTAAATCGTGACGAGATGAGATTGGTTTGGTGGTAAAACCCTCACATCTTACACCATAAGATTGTGGGTTCAAGTCTTCCCCCTCCCTATGTAATAGTATAATAATTGAAAAAAAATAATTGTTGTTTCTGTCATAGATATATAAATATATAGCAATTATCAAGTGATGTATACCTTATTTTAATTTCGGTAGGAACCTTGATGAAATCACATTGATTTTTATGAATTTTAATCTGAATTTTTTGTGTGGATGATAAGTTGAATAAAATTTGATAATTTTTCAAGCACTATAACTATTTACCCCAATTTTGTTAAATATAAAGGCATCGCAAAAATGAGATAAATATAGAAAAATTAAAAATAAAATAAAAAATAGTTCTAGTACTTTAAAAATTCTCAAATTTTATTTATAGGTAGATTTTAATGAAATGTTAAATATAAAGGCATTATAAAAATGAGATAAATATAGGAATTTAAAAAAAAAAAAAAATAGTTCTAGTACTTTAAATTCTCAAATTCTATTAATAGGTAGATTTTAATGAACTTATCATCTACAAAAAAATTTAGATCAAAATTCATTAAGATAGATGTGATTTCATCAAGGTTTTTACCCAAATTAAAATGAGGAATACTTCACTTGATAATTACTATATATATATATATATATAGTCTTTCTGCTATCAGTTCGTCTTGATATATATAAAATATATCATGACGAAAAATGTGGACTATAAATTATGTAGAAATTTTGACAAGTGCATACACTTTGAGTTAAAATATGTAAATCTAATTGTCCACATTAGATTTGAGTCCAAGATGAAGGACAACAAAGGTAAGACATGCAAGACAAATGTTGCCGAGTCATCCTCCTTTGTTTTGAAGAAGAGGAAGTGGTCTACTGGCAAAGCAAAGGCTAAGCTCGTGAAAAGCAAGTTCAAAAGAAGAAGAAGAGCACCACAATTGACAAAGCAAAAGGAAAATGTTTCCATTGCGACAATGTTGGTTATTAAAAGAGGAATTGTCCACAGTAACTTGAGGAGCTCTCCAATAAGAAGAAAGTGAAAGGTAAATCAGATTTACTAGTCATTGAATCTTGTTTAGTGGAAGATGATTCTTCACCTTGGATAGTAGATTTAGGGGCCACTAACCGTGTTTGTTCTTCTTACAATGGACTGATTCTTGGACAGAGCTAGAAAAGAGTGCCTTCTCAATACGCATTGGAATAGAGGATGTCGTTTCAGCATGAGCAATGGGAGAAGTCAGACTTCAATTTAATAGTTGTTTTCTTTCTTTAAATAATGTTTATTACATTCTGGGGTTTTCAAGAAATTTTATTTATGTATCTAGATTACTGGAATGTTTATATTAAGTTTCTTTTAATAATAAATCAATTATTGTTTCTAGAAACGGATTGAATATTTGTTATGGTTTTATTGAAAACAATTTGTATGTTTTAAGACCATTAATTCAAACATCACTGTTTATCACTGAATAGTTTAAAGTTGAAAAACCTAAAACAAAGCAACAAAAGATTTCTCCAGATAATGAAAAGTATCTGTGGCATCTACGACTTGGCCACATCAACCCTGACAGGATAGATAGACTAGTAAAAGGCAGAACTTTAAGTCAGTTAAAGATCGGCGCTTTACCTATCTATGAGTCTTGTTTAGAAGATAAAATGACCAAGAGACCTTTTATTAGAAAAAGGGCTTAGAGCTATACAATCATTAGAGCATATACATTCAGACATTTGTGGGCCTATAAATGTTAGAGTTAGGGGTGGTTATGAGTATTATGTCACCTTCTATAACGATTACTCTAGATATAGATATGTTTACCGAATGCAATGTAAGTCGGAAACTTTTGAAATGTTCAAAGAATTCCGAGCTGAAGTTGAGAACCAATTAGGTAAAACTATCAAAGCTCTACGATCAAGTCGTGGAACAATTCGAGGGGCTTAACACCTAAAAAAAACGTTTAGGAGGCATGTTGCAACTTTGTGTACAATTCATGGAGGTCTAGCGCTAATTAGTCTAAAAAGTAATTAGCAAAATTAACTTCTATTCTATCCAAATATATAGTGTTAAATTTTTCATAATTGTTGAATTTTTCGTATCTATGTTGAAAAAAAGTGGTTTGTTAGGTTGTGACATTCATATTTATCTATATATTTAGTCTTCCATTACTTCATATGTTTTCAATGTGAAATTCATTTTATATACTTTAGTTTCATGTGTGGTTTCTCTAACATAATATATACTTAAGCGTTGGATTCATCTAATGGTTAGATTTGGTTATTTAAGACATATATTATCCTTTCAAATATATATATATATATATATATATATATATATATATATAAATAGGGTTAAGCTATAGAACACCAGTGTACGTACGCATACACCATGTAAGAAATATTATGATTGTAATTTGAAAAAGTGATCCAACAATCGATCGCAATATTTTCTATACGATGTATGGGTACACCGGTGGTCTATAGATTGTCCCATATATATATATATATATATATATATATATATTAAAATAGGATATATATGAAAGAAAAAAAAAATCACCTTATCAACAAGAATAAAAAAAATTGTAAAACAAAAAACTTTTTTTATGTATTTTCTTCTTTCTAACCATTAACTCTCTAACAACAAATCTACTTTCTCCTCACCAAATTTCTACTACGAATTGAGAAAAAAAAAAAAAAAATACAAGGTGGGCGGTAGATTCATCATCATCAAATAATAATTGCATGTTGAGACTCTGAAGGCATTGTTGATTGTTTAGAGTTTACCAAACACTCCTCTATTTTCATGGATAATCATCAAAAACTTACCATACCAAATCATAAATTCTTTTAATTTGTTCTTTTTTTTTTCTTTTTCTTTTTCACTTTCTTTTCGTATACTATATGTTAAACGATGCCTTGTATTTTAATATTATTTATGTGAAAAACGAATGATAGAGATGAAATGAAACAATGTCATTTTAGATTTTAGAGCTTTAACTTTGATCATCCATAAAAGTTTATGATATTTTTATTTTTAGTTTGTTGGAGAAAAAACACCGTGTAGATTATTGTTGAGAGAGAACACTGCTATTGTTAGAGAGAGAGAGAGTTGAACAGTCAGAAATATGAAAATAAAATAAGAAGAGAGAGAATTGAATACGTATTACAATTTTTTTTTTTTTGAAAACTAAGAGAGAAGAATTTTGTTACTAAGTTACATATAATATTTTTCTTTAATATATATTTATTGTTTGATGATAACCTATCCACCATCCTCCTGCTGCAAATATTAAACTTAATTTTTTTTTTTCTCAATTTGTAGTAGAAATTTGGTGAGGAGAAAGTAGCTTTGTTGTTAGAGAGAGAGAGTTGATGGTTAGAAAGAAGAAAATACATTCATAAGTTTTTTGTCTTCCTATATTTTTTTTTTATTCTTGTTGATTAGGTGAAAATTATTTTTCTTTAATATATATCTTTTTTTAATATATATATAATGAAAGGATAATATATATATCTTAAATAACCAAATCTAACCATTGAATGAATCCAATGCTTAGATTTGAATGTACTATGTTTTCCTTATATCAGTGCACACCGATAGGAAAACCATTGTATATATGTATATGTAGATATATATATATATATATATATATATATATATATAGATATATATATATGTATGTATGTATGTATGGGCTGCCCTTGGGTGCAATGTTAGATGGTGCAACGTAAAATTTTTTGACTGTGATCATGTCTTCTTTGGTACAACTACATCAACTAATATGTGATTGCATGTTCTAACCTGTGATCACAATAATTTAATTGTGTGATCACATGCAATTCATATGCGATAACATTAAATATATTTGTGATCACATGCAATCATATATGATCAACATACTATTATATCGTGTAATGTTGCACCAAAAAATGGCCATATATATATAAATTAATGATTTCATCAAAAAAGAAAAAGAAAAACACAAATAATGAAGGTATTATATGCAATTCGCAAATAGTTGAATACTTTTTTTTTTTTTTTTTCAGAATCAATCTTAGAACACAATGCCCTACTTGCTAATCAAATTAAGATTCAAAACCTGATAATAAATATTTCATAAAAAAAAAAAAAAAAACATGATAATAAATACGAGTATCATATCAAACACTTTTCTCTCAAAAAATGATGAAAACGGCCCATGTAAACACCGATGAAATCACATACCTCTTTAACGTGAAGAGCCTGTTGAACAGTTTTATTGTTAGCCCATATATATGACCACACATAGTTATTGTAGTAGCCAAAAATAGGCCTTGGACCCAACCCTCAAGCCCACCATTGATCTAACAGTTAACACGGATCATGCCCATATGCAACGGGTCGACTTGAAAGCTTATCAGTTGAAGTACAATTGTGTTGACTTAGTCCAGCTTCAGTTGTTTCTAGATAACAACAAAATCAGTTTGAAGTTGATTGAAAATCTCCCACGATATTGATCTATGATTTTTGGAATTCATTATCCCACGAATGTTAGTCAAACTGAAAAGAGGCCTACAAATAGAACCTGTAGGCCACAAAGAAGCCTCTCTCTAATTTCACTCCGTTCTCTTTGTAAGTTCTTCATTTTTGATTGGTTTATTTCGATGACAAACCACATTTAGGGTTATTATGTAAGGGTGGCTTAGGTGCTCAATTGTTGGTGATCAAAGATGAAGCCGAGTGAAGTGATTGGAAGGCTCCTAGCCTATGAGTCTAGAAAGGTTCCTACATTTACACCACCCAAGAAGGACGGTGGTCATGGAAGTCGAAATCCACTAAGGAGTGTGTAACAAGATAAGAAGATGGTCCCCCTATTTATAGTACTCTAACCGCCTAATCAAAGAATTGGAAACGACGTGGCGGTTACCTACCAACGTGACAGTCAACAATCGACGTGTCTCTCCACGCGACACGTGTCACCCCATTTTGGACTCTTGGAAAATGGGCACAATCAAGATAAAGGGTAGGCCCACATGTCAAGCCCATAATTCGATGTAACTGCGTAAAATCCTCCATTCACTACTGCTGATGGGCTTGAGGGGGAATTGTTGGATATGTTTGTGAAACTCCGAAAGGTAACTTAAACATCAAAGCATATTACCTCCGAATAAAGGTTCGGAGTCTCATGCCCTGCATGAGTTCTAGTAACAATGACCCATTGACCATGATTCGGTAGTATAGCATGCATAATGACACTTGTCGCCTAGGGAACAATACCTGTCGAAAACAACTAATAGTGTAGAGACAACACCTTCAGTGTCAGAACAAAACCCTATATAAACCTCTTTTCACCCATGTCAAAGAGATCTTTTTCTCACTTTTACAAATCAAACTCAAAACTAACTTATCAGTAATTTAAAACACACACTCTTGTTACGCTCATAAGAGATATATGAACCCAGAATTAGGCCACTGAAGGCCTTATCCATCGCATACCACCGAAGGCTTATTTTCTACACCCAACAACAGGGAAAAGAAAAATAAAAGCATAGGGGTGCTTAGACCCTAAAACATATTAATCTAAAATGACACGCAAGCCTTAACATATTGCCAAAAAAAAAAAAAAAAAAAAAATGAGCCTAATTAATCAGACTAGTTGAATCATTCTTTTCTGCCTCAAACTGTGCGGCCAAATTAGTGACAATGCTTAATTCTGTTTGGGCTGCTGAAACCTTACAATCAGGACGAATCTTAGTCTTAGTTACAGGGAGGTCTTTAGAACTTCCCTTACTCATTTGAGACTTGGAACTAGATAAAATATTAAAAGTTGGTTTCACTTTTCTTTTCGATTTGGTCACCTTGGGAATCCAATTATTATCAAATACGGGATCTACTGGACCATGATTAGAATTTGAAGCATGAATATCTTGGTCTTTTGATATATTCTTCAAATTAATCTTTCATCTATTATCTCTTCAAATCCCATCCAAAACTTACTCATCATTATGCAAATGTTCTCTAGAGAACATTGATGATTCTCATTATTATCTTCCAAATTTAAATATTTGGTATTCAAATCATTGAGGATATTAACATTAATTCCCGCATCTTGATTAGGAAATTTTTCAACCGATTGAATTTGAATTGGAGAACCTTCATGGATTGAGTCAACTTCTTAAAACCTAAATTTGTCAACTTCAAAATTGGTTGTTGTTTACCAATTCACTTCTTGAGTATCAATCACATTTAATTCAAATAAATGTGGAGATAATTGGATGTTACCATTTTTGTCTTCCACATTAATTACAAGATTTTCAAAATTTTGAATCTGTACAATTTCCTCTTCCTCTATCATTTCTTGATTTTGTGGGACTATTTTGCAAGGTTGTTCCTCCTCTGCAACCTGCTCAATATGTTGACTTGAAAAATCACCGTTTGCAGCATCAGATCTTTGATCTTGAATTTTGTATTCTATCCCACTAGCCATACCAGTGGTGTTGTTTTTCGTGTTAGGCTGATAGGTTTGCCTTGGAATTCTTGATTTCGATCGACCTTTGTTAGAATTAATCTCCTCGTTATTTTGGTAGCATTTAGCTGAGTTATGACCAAACGCTTTACACTTCGTACATCTCTCAGGAAGACTTTCATATATAACATCCATAGAGAAACCTTTATGGTCATCTCTCTCCACATTCAAAAAGGATGGTTGATTCGAAGTTAAATCAATGTCCACAAGAACTCGGGCATAAAAATAATATACTTGATCCCTTATAGCTTGATCTAGTTACTAAGGGATGCCAACTCCTCGTGCAATCTCCATGATTGTAGTTGGATGCCAGAATTCCGAGCATAGGCTGTAGAACCTCACCCAAACTTGAGCATGCAATAATTGTTGATTATATGGATTAAAATTCGGTTGCCATTGAAAAATAATTAATATCGTTTGAAATTGAGCAAAACCTCCACTCCAAACCCTCTTTAAATCTTCTTCACCAGAAAAAGGAATATCAAAATATCCTTTTGGTAATGGAGTAAGCTTCCAAGGATTTTGGAGTTGCCAAATCGATTGCAGTACAGATTTTAACTCAGTAAGCTTCAAAGGTACATAACCTTTTCTTAAAAGCAAACGTTTGAAAAGATTTTTCTGACAGTATTTCAGTCTTTCTTGAACATGTTTTTGACTGATGCGAACACACGTGATGTCCCTTTTTATAACTAACACCAAAAGAAGATTTGGTTCACCAAAAGAAGATTTGGTTGAACCTGTGCTTCATCGGTTTTGAATAGAGCTGTTAAAGTTTTCGGTTTTAATGATGACGGTGGTAAAGTATCTGGAATATTTTAGAGAGGGATAAGGAAATTCCACAGATATACTTTTGAAGGTTCCATAAACAAGTATACAAAAGTGAGAGAAAACTCAAGAGGGAGAAAAAGTCATCAATGTGTTGATTACTTCTTCATTGTAATTTAGTGAAAAGTCATTTTCAAAACTTTCATAGCCCATGCAAGTGTGATCTAGAGAAGGGAGGGGAGAAGTCCCCTTATCGATAAAAGACAAATAATGTTATGTATAGTATATGAAAGCCACTAATCAACCCAGGTTTAAGTAGCCATCTCATTTGGTATTTCAAAAAATATGTATAAAAATCCAGAGTTTTTGCATGTCGAAATGTCCGCTGGTTGTTGAGTTCGTTTGGTTTGCATGTTTTGATTTGTTAATATGGTATTTATAATTATATTTGAAAAAAGTTTGCAAATTATTGCAGAGGTGTGCCATTTTGTCAGACTATTTATGTCCAACTTTTTTTTAATTATGTAGTATTCTTTTTCTTCCTCTATCAAATTACCTAAAGGGATATACAATTTAAGGAAAAAACTCTTCTACAAAGTAAATCTAATAAAACCCTACATTCTTTTTCAAAAAAAAAAAAAAAAAAAAAAAACATGTTCTTGTAATCCCTTTTTTTTTCTTAACTCTTAAACCCTAAAATTTGCTTCTTACACAAATGCAAAATATTATGGAAGAGTCTGAGAATGGTATCAAGCATATGCAACAATTGTTTGACAATGATATCAAGTATCTACAACAATTGTTTGAGAATGATATCAAGTATCTGGAAACAATTCATTCTCTGGAAGTAAGTTTGACATTTTTTTTTTTTAATATTTATAATGATATCAAACTGTTGTTATGTTGAAGCAACCATGTTCTTTTTTCTTTTTTCTTTTTTTCTTTTCCACCATGAAATAAGAAGAAGAAGAAACAACTCAAAATAATAATAATAATAATAATAATAATAAATAAATCGTTCAATGGAGGTGAGAGAGAGACGTATACAGAGATCAATCAGACATGAGTGTATTAAGTTTGAAAAAAAGAAGTTAAAAGGGTAGTTTTGGAAATAAATCATTTTTTTTAAAAAAACATTTAATTTTATTTAATTAAATCAAAATTTTAAAAAGTGGAGTATAAATAGACCGGTACAGTGTGTGCCAATAGCACCACTCATTATTGCATCTGTGTAAATATTATGTTTTTAACATTTTATGTCCTCAAAGTGGAAGAATCAAAACAGAAGGTCCACATGCATTATAAACCAACTCATAATTTGTAACAACCATTTGTTCAAAATAATAATAATCATAATAAAACTACCAATCCTTTATCTAACCTAGGAGAAAAACTTGGGTGCATCCGATGCACCACACTGGAATCTGATGGTGGTGCATCGGATCCACTCATTGAATAACATGTGTCACTTTAATTTTTTTTTCATCCACCTCATTTCCTCTCTCTTCTTCTTCACTATCCGTATCAGACTCTCTCCCATTTTTTCTCATGCTCAGCTTGGATCCGTCATCGATGATCCTTCTCTGGTGCAGTTTGACTCCGACGATAGACGGATCTGGAAGATCGAACGACACTGAGTTCATTGGTGTAATCGGTTTCGTCCAATTCACGGCGGATCGGCACAGATCTGATGACAAAGGTTCGATGACGGTTCAGATTTTGATTTGTTACTCTCTCCACACAGCCCGAATCCGAAAACGGACACTTAGGTTACGATGGCAGGAACCTAGCGAATGTTTCCCGGTGGTTTTGTTGGTCAACCCACCGATGATGATGTCGGCAGCGGTTGTTTTGTCGAACTTCAAACGATGGTTTGACCACCTAAATGATTTTGTTTCACGACGACCCTTTTGAGAGATCAGAAGGTCATCACATTTCGCACCTTCTGGTATGGGAGGTGTCGACTCACTTGTTCTGACGGTCGGAGATCGATGATCGGCGGCGGTCTGAAAATGAAAGAGAGTGGCATTTGATAGATGGAGAAGGAGAGAAAAAATGAGTTGGAAAAAATAAAATTTAGAGTGAAAAATGTCACTCATTGAATGGATTCGATGCACCACTATCAGATTCCTATGTGGTGCATCGGATGCACCTAATTCTCCTGACCTAGGGATGGACATTTCGCACATATGGCCCACCTCGACCCCCACCCCCACCCCCATGGGCCCCACACACATTTGGGGGTAAATTTTACCCCAAAATGGGGTTTGGGGGTAGGACAGGGGCAATTTTTGCACCTTAAATCCTAAATGGGGGTGAGAGTGGGGGTGGGGGAACTTCCTCCCACCCCATTTCCTTAATGGGATAGGGGTTGGGTGGGTTATTATATATATATATATATATATATATATATATATATATATATTATTTTATTTATAAAAAATTAACTCTAACTCATGGTCACCTACTAACCCGCGGTCACTCGCTAACCCACCTACAACAACTAAGTCACTAACCCATCTATATTACTCTAAGTATTTGTATTAATTTTGGATTAAATTAAACCAACTAAATATTTTTGATTGGATATTTTGATTATTTATTCGAATGGATATTGAAATAGGGTGAATTGAAAGATTGAGATGATCGAATTTTGAATTTCAAATTCTAAATTGGAAAATATTGAGATTAGGGAGAAATGTGGGAAATGGGGGATGGGGGTGGGGGGTAGGGGAACCCAAACAGAACCCAACCGCCCCCCACCGCCCCCCACCGCCCCCCACAAAAAATAAAATAAATAAAATAAATAAAAATAAAAACCCCCTTATCCCCACTTCCCTTGAGGGAAGGTTTCAGGAATGGGGGTGAGGGGACCCTCCCCTGCCTAAATGGGCCCCCACACCCATCCCTAATCTAACCGCTATTTGTAAAACCTTTTAGTGTAAGGGTTGACATTATAGGTTATCGTGTCATGTTTGTATCAATTCGAATATGATATGTTAATTTTTTGCTCAATCAAAACATGATCCTTTAAACTTATTGTGTCACAAGTCGAAACACAAACACGACCCATTAAATTATCGGGTTACTCAATAAGACTTGTTTAAGCTGTTTATTTTTTATTTTTTATTTTTTATTTTTTATTTTTTTAATGTATATATTACAACTATTACAATATGACTGTTGAGACCTACTAAGATTAGATAATACATGTGCGGCACGGATATCTACTCCCATTTACCGGGAGAAAATGCCACACACATACTTCTAAAATACGCATGGTGAGACTCAAACTCTTGACCACCAATGTGGAGGGGTACAACCACCCGTGTTAAGAGATGATCAATCAAAATTTCATTAATTCATTTACCTATTTAATTACAATTTTAAGGTACTGAAGTTTGTTAAAGTAATTTTGAACGGTTTAGAGAAAGGTTAAGGTTTCTCTAGTAAAATTAATTTTTTTGATCAAACTATTAATTGAGTTTATATATTTAAAATTTAAAATTTGATCAAAGGAATAAATTTTATTAGCTCAAAATTTTAAATTTTAAATGTTCTGTTTGCTTAAAATTTAATAAGTAATTTAAATGTAAAAATAGTTATTTATTTTAATATAATTATAAACTATATATTTATCCTTGACATTTAATTGTGTTAAATGGGTTAGTGGGTTAGGAGCTAGAGGTTCAACCCAAACATGACCTGTTAACTTAACGAATTCAGTTTAATGTGTTGACCCGTTAGTGACTCGAACCCAATAATTAAGATCAAACCAACACGACCTGTAAACTTAACGAGCTAGGCTACTATTTACAAAGACCGCTCTATTGGTTTGGGGATTATTATTTGTAATGGCTTGGGTGGGGTTAGTGCTGCTAAATCCACCAACCTAAAGGCTATGTATTCTCTTATCATTGCAGAAGCTATGGCGGTTTGGCATGGTTTGCTTTTAGCCAGTGATCATGGGCTAACTCCTTGTCTTATTGAATCGGACTCTCTCCAAGTGGTGGAGATGATTAACAAGGGTATTCCCTCGTTGTCGGATGTTTGTCCTATTATTAGTATGATTTGTGGCTTTCTTTGTGTGCATCTGGGTTGTGGGATCTCTCATATTCCCTGGAATGCTAATTTTGTGGCTTAGTTTAGCTAAAACTGCTCTTTCTTTGGATAGTGATTGCTGTTGGTTGGAGTGCTGCCCTCCTTGCATGGAGCGGCTTGTCCTCCTTGAGGCCTCTGGCTAGTTTGTTTTCTTGTTTCGCTTTTCCCTCAAAAAAAAAAAAAAAAAAAGATCAAACCAACACCCGTAAATATCGTGTCGTGTCAACAATTGCCACCTAAAACTGGACAATTAACTGATGAGATGAGGTTGGTTCGGGAGTAAACTCCTTAGAGTTTGAGTCCTCACTCTTCCCCAAAAAAGACACTGAATTTATGTAATTATGTATTACAGTACTTCACAAAAAAAGAAAAAAAAAAAGAAAAAAAAAGGCGGACAATTAACTACTCACAAAACGAAGAAAAAAAAAAGGAAAGTATCATTCCCCCTAAATTGTAACCAATTAGAAAATCTGCCCCTTGTGTTTCCCCTAATAGCCGGTCTACCCCTTGAAACCAAACGTATTCGCCATATTCCCTCTTCCCGTTAGCTTTTCCATTAAAAAAGTTAATTTTCATGTTAAAAGACAATTTTGCCCTTCAATAATTATGAATAAATGGGTTTAGAAAAATAAATCATATATATATATATATATAATTTTCTTAAATGGATCTCCACCATCCATCTTTGAGATGGATGATGGAGATTAAAAGAAAATTTACAAAGCAAAAAAAATAAACCAAAATCATTAAACCTATTATTAAAATAAAAAAATTAATATTAAGAACTATTTTTTTTGACAAATAATATTAGGAAATTAAGAATTATATATATATAATAAAATAAATATAATTGTAATAAAAAAACTAAAACAAATATTAAAAAAAATCTTCAATCGCCGGCACCATCAAACCAAACCACCATTGTCATCACCAAACCATAATCATCAAATTCCAGTCTCTAACACCAAACCATTACCATCATCAAACCACTAAAGCCAATCAAAAACCCTAAATCGAAATCAACCACAAGCACCACTGACTACCTCTTAGTGACACTCGCAATCGCACGAGGTCGAAGAGTAGTACAATGCTAAGTAAAGTTCGTTCCCAACAAGGATCCAGTGACTGATTACCGAAATTGATTAGCCTACATTTTATTCAAACAAGCAATACGAAAGGTTTCTGTAAGATCCTTGATTTTTGTTGGTTTGATTCCATTGCAAAACTCTCTTTAATTGTAATGGTTATTTGCTTAGGTGGTTCTTGGTGAAAAGAAGCTTCGAAGGAGAAAAGCAACTTCTCATGCAAATATCGTCTTCAAGAGGAAAATCGCTTACTTGGATGCTAAGGTATCAAGATACTTCTTCCTCTTGCAAAGCGTAAGTGCGCACACACACACATAATTCATACATGTGTGTGCCTGTATCATTGTGCTATATTTGGTATAACACATTCACACACTTGTTGAAGTATGCACATGCATTAGTCTCATATTGACAAACATTGTAGAATTGCATGTTGTAGGACTATTTCTAGGAAATGGCATACTTGTGTGACTTTGTGTTTATTTGTTTGTGTTTCTTTTGTTTTGAACTTTGACATGATCTCATATGATTCCTTATTGAGTTCCGGTCATTTCGGTTACTCACTCATTAGGTTTCGAGTCCAAACTAGGAAGCTATGCTACTTTGCGTTCTCATACTTTATGTTGTCTTTGTCGTCGTGCACCGAGTCGAATTCTTAACCTTTTATCAAAGTTTCATAGTCATCATTGTGTGTGAAGGAGTTATGGTTTGTAATCCGAAGACAGATTCAAACTCAGAGTTCGGAGGCCCGGATACGGTTGAAGAACGCGAGAGGAGCGCAAGGGAGTCAAGAATGGCCAAAGGCCATTTGGAGGTGAGCCCGTGAGGGGTGTGTGAGCCTCACGGCTCACACCACCTCTCTGCCCCGTGAGGCTGACGCGCCTCTCACGAGGAGTTGAGGTGGCAATACCTCATTTGGTGGCTGGTGATACACCATCGTTATGGTGTGCCAAAAATAATATTTCTATTCTAATCACCTTGCAAATGAAACAAGTCAAAGGACAAGTATAACAAGTAAGCAAGGGTATCGTTCCACAGGGAAATGGAATCCGTTATCTAGTTCTAGTGTTTATTAAAGCATGTAAAAGGAAATGCGTGTGTGTGTGTGTGTGTGTGTGTAGATGCAACTAACTAGGATAGAAATGTAGCCAGGTGTCTTGGCTATCTAATTAATCTACTCCTAGAGGCAAGACACCCTAACTATGAAAATAAAGGTGGTTGCGAGATAAGCAAGATATGCAACACATATGGGAAATCGATTCACCAAACACAATATGCAATTTATATCGATTGTTTAACATGTGAATCCAATTAATCCAGTAAAGAGTTCGTTCTCTTGATTAAGGAATTACCGAAATCATGTCATCACTCTCTAATCAGAAGAGTGATTGTGTCTAGGGTTTAGACCCATTAAGCACAAGAACATATGAACCAAAGCTAAAGTGGCATAATTATGCACACACAAGCTATTTCCATTCCATAGAGCTAATAGCTAAGATTATACCCAGAGTGGAAATCCGAGCACAATCTCAACTCTCAATCTCTCTAATCATTCTAAACACATACATAGTAAATCATACACCAATATGCATAACCAAATGAGATATTTGATTACAACTACTCCTAATTAATCATTTAGTTAATCTATTCCTAACCTCATCCATCATACATATCAACACATAATCATCCATATATATGAATATCACAAAAAGAGCTTAATCAATATACATCTAAGGAATGAATCAATACCAAATCAAATCATATGAACAACACAAACATATATTAACATAAGTGTAGGTTACAAATACTCCCAAATGGGTTACACATCAATAGAAACACAAGAGATGAGCAAAGTGAGAAATAACCCTTGAAGACAAGCCTCCAATAGCTCTTCCTTTCCAATGAACATCTATGGCTCGGTTTTGACACACAAGCCTCTCCTATCTCTGCATATCTACTCTCCATGGAGGGCTTTCCATGGAGGAAAATCCCCTATGGAAGGCTTGGAGTTGCTCTCTCTCTTTTGTGATGTAAGAGCCAAGCTCTTGGTGTTTGTTTTTGGTTGGTCACCCTTAGAAAGAGAAGCAAAGTGATGTATATATAGTGTGGAAGCGTATAGGGCAAGAATGGGGATGAAAATATCTCAAAATCCTTATAAGTCATCTAGCTTTGCGGGTTCAGGAACCCTACCTTGTGGGTTTGTTCCCGCCGCACGAAGTCGCTGTGGAAAAATGGAAGTTGGCCGCGAGTCTGGACCTTCTTTCTTGCTGGCTTGTTCCCTTTGCATGAAACCGCAAAGAATCCGCGGGTTTAGACGTCCTAGTTTTTTGGAAAGAAGGCGCAGAGGCAAGCTTGCAAGCTTGAATGGCCATGGAGTTTGGAGGATTTGATGGAGAAGAAAACCTTTGCATGGGAGGCGCAAAGTGGGTCCATCGTGATCGGAAGGAGACCGATTGTTGATATGGGTGGAGATTGGCTGAAAAAACATTCAAAAGTTGGCCAAAAAATGTCGGGTTGAAGTCGGGTCACGACCGAGTCTGAACCGGGTCATACGCGGGTTGGGTCGAGTCGCCCAGTTGTAGCTTGAAGACGACGTGACGTCATCCAGATATCACGCTGACGCGCACCTATGCCAAAACGACGCTGTTTCGCTAGTGACGTGGCACTAATGCTGTGCCTTGCACGGACAATTACAATATGCACCCCTGATCTCTCCTTTAATCACTGAATCTACAATACTTTGTCCAGAATTTCACTTTGACCCCTGATTCTTCACAATGACATAATTGCCCCTGAATTTCCCTATTTTCTTCCGTTTAGGTTCAAACACCCCCTCTGAGGGATATTTACCTACATATAGCTAAAACACATATTATATACACAAATGTGCTCGGAAACAAACATAAAAGATAGGAAAAGGGAGCGCTAAATGTGAACATTTGGAGCGCGATCAGCTGACTCTCTCTCTCCTCCATCTAATTTCCCTCCATTTAAATTGAAATCTCGAGCAAAAATTTTCACAATTTTTGATTTCTTGTTTTGATCATATCTCTCTCAAATCAACTCCGAATTGAGTGATCCAAAAACCAAAATCATTGGTCTTGAAGAGAGGAACAAGTCCCACATTTATAGGGTCAAAAGATGTCCAAGTTTAACGCAGTCGTCTGATTTCAGTTTGTGGTTCATCTTTGTGTATGGTAATCATCTTCTCTACATTTTTCTTATGACCAACTTCATGGATCTACTTTATTGATTGATGAAAAATGTTTAGAATGTCTTTGATTCCATTTTTAGACTTGTTTGATTGATTTTCGAGTTTATGCTTTGTGATCATATTTGAACATTTTTTAGCTAAACTTGAAGAACATAAAATTGATTCTAGAAATCCTTTGTGTTTTGAGATTGATTGTTGATTTCTAGATTTAGTTACATGTTCTAAGAACTAGGATTCTTTGATTGTGATATTCTATAATCTAGTTCTTATTTGATTCACATGCTTAGGTTTCTAGATATATTTGTGATAGCCTAATCTAGTTTCTCTAATTGCATGTTCATAGAGTTTGTTTGATCTACTTGCTCTATTTGATTGTGATTGCATCATATTGCTTGTGTGCACTTCACTTAGATCATTGCCTTATGAAAGGTTGGAATCTCTTATCAAAGTGAGTGAAGCTTTGACTTGAGAAAGAAGACTTGGTTAGAAAAGTGTTCCGGATTGCCAAGCAAGAAGTCTTAGCTAGGAGTGTGATACTCCAAATGGTTGAGCTAGGGAAGCTTAACTAGGATTTTTGTGATTCGGATAGCTAAGCAAGAAATATTCCTAGAGACGTGAGCGTCTTAGATAGGAAGTTGCTTCCTAGAGGTGTGGGATATACCTTGGATAAGGAGTAGGCAAAATGACTCACTTGGCTTTGAGGGTAGACTAGGAGTTGATAGCTTATGGTGTTTATCATGTGTTGATTGCCTTCTCATTTTCATCTTAGTGAATTGCTTGCCAGTAGTTGTGGTATCAACCCGTGGATGTTTCCTCTTAGGAGGTTTTACCACGTAAAAATACTTGTATCACATTTCACTTTATGTTTCATTATCTTCCATATCATATATTTATTGCATCACTTGTGTATTGTTTTCTGCTTGTGTTGATTAAAACAATTCATTTTGTTAGACACACCAAGTGTGCAATTTATTGTTGTATTGAGAAAAAGATTTTTGAAAGAAATTGGGCCTATAACTGTTCACCCCCCCTCTAGGTATATTTTACACTATATTGCTTAAGGGAATTTCAGTTTTCATGATTGAAATCTCTAAACAAGATAAATTAAACTACTAAAGAGTATTTATGCTATTTGCGATAAAAAAATGACAAGTAAGAAACTCGAATGTAGTGATGAAGTAAATGATGCTAAGACTTGACTACACCCCACCCTATCCTAAACTTCCTCTCTAGACTTAATTGCACACCCAAGATATACTCATGCAATTCTTAGATTCATGCACCAAAATGTTAACCTATAATCTTGGTCGAGTAGTATAGGTCACATCCAAATTCATACCCAAGCCTATCTCTCGATTACTCAAAATATATGATTGAATTTAGTAAGAACAAAGGCACACTAAGGAAACCTATACGCTAGCCTAAGTAGGTTTACTTTTCTAGACATGCATAGAAGACATTTCATCGAACATGATGTGTGTGTGTCTCCAGTTGGTTCATAACACACAATCAAATATCATTCAATAGACGATCAACCTATTGAAAGCATTAATCACACTAAAACATCCATACAAACTACAATTGCACATAAAGGATAAACAAAGGTCAATATAAATATATAGTCATGGGTGGGGTTTCATCAAATCCTAGCAGTAAGTATTTAGCTCATATCACAAAGTGTAGCCATACAATAAATATGCTCAAATGAATACATGGCTATAATAAATAAAATGAAAGAGAATAAAGTATTAGAGGAAACTATGTAGAGTAGATCCTCCTCCTTTGCTCTTCTCCTCTTCTAAGTTCCTTCAATCTCCTATCCCCCAAGAACAAGAAAAGATCATGGATTGATGTCAAATGTCTTATGGATTGTGTAGGAATAGGATATGGTGATGTATGAGAATGACTTTGTGAATATTCTTAGGTAGGTAGGCAGGTAGTTTTTCAGAGAAAAAGCAAATGAATATATAGGGGAGATTATTAGGTCATGGGCGATTATTAGGTCATGGGCAAGGAAGTAATTTCCTTGGAGCTTACAAAAATTTGGGTAGAAGGCGACCTTGGGGTGATCCTAGTGAGCTCGCCAGCTAGGAATTTATTATGAACCTGAGTGGTTAGCAACCTTGGAGGCGACCTTGCTGAGCTTGCCTTTGAGGTCGCTTTCTTGCTCTGTATTTAAGGGTTTAACCTTATTGGTTAGCGAGCTTGGAGGCGACCTTACTGAGCTTGCCTTTGAGCTCGCCTTTGACAATGTTGAGAATGGCTAGACTGAGTGCAAAGCGACCTTGGGGCGATCCTGGTGAGCTTGCCCTGGGGTCGCCTTTGCCCTGTTTTGGGAATGCTGAACCGAGTGCATAGCGATCTTGAGGGCAAGCTTGGTGAGCTCGCCTTGAGGTCACCTATGTGCTATAAGTGCGTTCTTGATCCTTCTTTCAGCTCTTTCCTAGACAATTGAGCAATAAAACCAACTTGACCCTGCATGACTTATTTAAAGCGTTAGAAACCCGGGTTTACCTAAGAAACGAACACAAAATGATACGGAAATAGGGCTACACTTTGTGTAGAAATGAAGCAATCAACCACCCCCAATCCAACCCTCTCACATCTCATCGCTTCTGCATATGTCTCTTCATCATATCTCATCTTCAACTTGACTCAATCTCGCATCTCATTGCATCTGCATCTGCATCTATTTTTTTTTTCTCATTCTCAATCGTATCTCATTTTCATCTCTATCTCACATGAAGATCCAGCCTCCCTCTATATAGATCGAGATTTGGTGGCTGGCGGTGGGTTTGTTTCTTGAATTTAGTGGGTTTGTTCCTGGTTGGTGGTGGTTTTGTTTGTAGAAAGACGACCAGAGAGAAAGAAGGGGATTAGAGTGGCAAGAGAGATTGGTTGTAGATGAGAGAGATGGTGGGGTTTAGTGATTTCTGGGTATGTGAGGATTGTAGGGTTTCTAGAAATCTGATGAGGGATGGTGATTGATGTTGTTAATGATGATGGCAATGAACTTATCTCTATTTATCGAGAGAAATAAAAGGGGAATTTGAAGATGTTGATGGTGATTTCTAGGTTTGAATTTGGTGTTGTTGATGATGATGGTTGAAGAAAGAGAGATTTATGGGTTTGGGTTTGAAGAAAGGTTGATTTCTGGGTTTTGAATTTGTTGTTTCTAGGTTTGATTTTTTTTTTTTGACAGATCTATTTATGATTTCTTAGTTGTTTGAATGGTTTTTTTTTTTTTTTTTCATTTCATTTCTTACTTTTTTATTTTTTCAGTTTTTTCAAATCATTAATAAATGTGTATTAATTATTTTAAGTTAAAGTTACCATTTTACCCTTCAAAGATATTGGTCAACGAGATCTATTAATTTTTTTTTTTGACAAATAATATTACGAAATTAAGAATTATATATATATAATAAAATAAACATAATTGTAATAAAAAAGCTAAAACAAATATTAAAAAAAAAAAAAAAATCTTCAATCACCAGCACCATCAAACCAAACCACCATTATCATCACCAAACCACAATCATCAAATTCCAGTCTCCAACACCAAACCATTACCATCATCAAACCACTAAAGCCAATCGAGAACCAATTGAGAACCCAAAATCAAAAACCTATATTGAAATCAACCACAAGCACCACCCCCAATCCAACCCTTTCACATCTCATTGCATCTACATATGTCTCTTCATCACATCTCATCTTTAACTCGACTCAATCTCGCATCTCATCGCATCTACATCTGTCTTTTTTTTTTTTTTCTCTCATTCTCAATCGTATCTCATTTTCATCTCTATCTCGCATGAAGATCCAGCCTCCCTCTATGTAGATCGAGATTTGGTAGGTGGTGGTGGGTTTGTTTCTTGAATTTAGTGGGTTTGTTCCTGGCTGGTGGTGGGTTTGTTTGTAGAGAGACGACCAGAGAGAAAGAAGGGGATTAGAGAGGCAAGAGATATTGGTTGCAGATGAGAGAGATGGTGGGGTTTAGTGATTTCTGGGTTTGTGATGATTGTGGGGTTTCTAGAAATCTAATGAGGGGTGGTGATTGATGTTGTTAATGATGATGGCAATGAACTTATCTCTATTTGATCAAGAGAAAGAAAAGGGGAATTTGAAGATGTCGATGATAATTTCTAGGTTTGAATTTGGTGTTGTTGATGATGATGGTTGAAGAAAGAGAGATTTATGGGTTTGGGTTTGAAGAAAGGTGGATTTCTAGGTTTGGAATTGGTTGTTTCTAGGTTTGATACATATATATATATATATATATATATACAGAAATTCTATTATCAGTTCGAACTGACAAAAGTTATATCAGTTCCTTGCATGTAGGCCACTGGATTTAAATAGTTTGACTTGGCTGTATAAACTTGTCAGTTAAACTATTTAAATCCAGTGGCCTACATACAATGAATTGATATAACTTTTATCAGTTTGAACTGATAATAGAAAGACTGATATACAGAAATATATATATTTAACAGATCTATTTATGATTTCTTGTTTGTTTGATTTTTTTTTTTTTTTTTTCATTTTTTACTTTTTTTTTAGTTTTTTCAAATCATTAATAAATGTGTATTAATTATTTTAAGTTGAAGTTACCATTTTACCTTATAAAGATATTGGTCAACGAGAGGTTTTAACAGATGACGGCCAAGTGCTTATCTGGGGATGGAACAAGTATGGTCAACTTGGTCTGGGTGATTCCATAGACCGCAACATCCCTTCTCAAGTACCAATTGAAGGCTGTCTACCGAAAAATGTGGCATGCGGTTGGTGGCACACGCTACTGCTGGCTGAGAAATAGCCTTGAATTCCAAAATAAGGTGACAGTTTTGTTAGGGTAGTGGTCCGCTTAACAAGCCTGTGTCCTTTTTCCTTTTTATGTACGTTGTGTGTTTTCATGTACAGCGTATATACAAAGCTGCCTGTTGTGCAGGCATATGACCATATGTTCCATTCATTTAGAAAAACAGTTTTTAATGTTAACAGTACACTCCTATGGATAATCCAATGAGTCTGTACACAAACAATAGATCCTTGTATTGATACAATTTAGGTTGACTCGGTTTGCCACTTTTAATGCTTTGTAATGCAAACATTTACAATACTTGCAATTTGCAATATAGTCAATCTGATCCAGGCCATTAAAAAAAAAAATGGAAAAGCTAACAGAAGGGGGAATATGACGAATACATTTGATTTCAGGGGGCATAAGGGATGCCAATTAGGCGAGTTTGGGGCGAGGATAACAAATCTCAACTCCAACCCCATCAAAATTTTATTTTCTTCCACCCCCACCCCAACACTGTCTATTGAAGACCAGGGTCAGTGTTAGGGAATTTCCGGGGTGGGGAGAGGTGGCCCTAACCTAGCGCCATGCCCTCCAAATTTGTATAATAACTAGGTTTTTTTTTTAACTTAAATAAAAATTAGGTTTAAATTGAATAAAAAAATTCATGTTAATTTTTAATATCTTAATTAAAATCACCAATAAAATATATATTATTTTATTAATTAAAAGAATATACTTAATTTTTTATTGATTAAATATTATTATTATTAATAAATAAATAATAAGCGAGACATGGTCAGAGGTAGGGACAATAAATCCCTAACCCCATTTATTTCGATAAAACCCCACCTCATATGGGGTGAGATTCCCTCGGGTTTGGATTTTTTTTTTTTTTAACATCCCTAATGGCTATAGTTGCCATTAGTTTACTGTGCGCATAGTAACATATCAATTGGATAATTAAATAAAAGATTGTTTGTCTACAACGGATATTCGGCAAACCATCTGGAAATCATTGCAAGGCATTCCTTAGGCTTGTACTCTGGAGCTGTATGACCTCCTCCCTACACAATTAACAATGCATTGTTTAATAAGCTAAAACATATCATTTGGGGAAATTATAAATAATTTTCTTTAAAAGTATTAATTCTTGCCTTAACTGTGGCAAATGTCAAAATGTAATCCTTCTGTGAATACACCACCGAGTATCTGCAGAAACAATTTTATGTAAAAATTGTCAGATACGTTTTTAAGGTTGATTTAAATGTTGCAAAAATCATTGACTGGTTAATTAGTTGGATACTAACCCAGCAACTTGACCATCAACAAGCCATGGATGCCAACCAGAGTCAATTGTCAAATTTAAAAACTTTATCCATTTTTTTGTCGCCACGTATGGAATTACCATGTCATGATCACCACTGTGTCATGATAAAAAGGAAACAAAAACGAAAACATTATTAGTAAACTAATCAAACATTACATTTTACATATTGAATTGTTAAAATTTGTTTGACGTAAAAAATAAATGAATTGTTGATCCTAGACTGCAATATTACCTGTAAATTAAAACTTGATAGCCTTTCTTGATAAGGTTTTGATGATAAACGAGACTAGTTGGAACATCTATTGTGTAGGATAAGCTGAAGTTGCACCTCACCCATTGCTTTATTGTCCCCTGCTCCTTTTCATTTGTTAATTATTTAGTGAAAAAACATCTTCAAAAATGGCAATTGGTAAATAAGTTTTTATTTGATTTTTAAGCAAATTTGTTCCCATGTTTTTCACAAGTACTATTGTACCAAATAAGTTCATTTGTTCCTATGTTTTGATTTCATTTGTAAGCAAATTTTAATGAATAATATTTATAAAAAAAAAAAGTATTAAAAATTATTAAAATAATTGAAGAGATTGAAAAAATAAGTCAAACCACCTCCAAATGTTATTTTTGTCTTTTTGCATGTGAAATACAATTTTAGTTCTACAATAGTTAAAGTTAAGAGGGACCAATTTCCTCAAAAATGAAAAAATAAAATTGCAATTACTTCGAATCAAGAAAAAATCCGAGAGTTATTTGGTAATTTCCCTTTTCAAAACTTTGACCTTATTAGAGATAACCCATGCAAGTTTGAGCTAGAAAAGGTGGGGAGAAGTCCCCAAATTGGAAAGATAAAATGAGAACGTCATATATAGTATATGAAATCCATAATTGAGCCAATTTTATAAGTTGTAAAGCTATCAAATAACATAAAGTTATAAAAAAAATAATAATAATAAAAAAAAATAAAAAAAAATTAATCATAACTAAAATCTGGTAATTTAGAGCCAGAATTGACGTACCTCTCGAATTCCAAGAGCCTTTTGAACAGTTTTATCATTTGCCCAAGTGTTTGAATATATATAATTATGATTCTACAAAAAAGAATATATAATTTAATTAATCAATCATATATATGTCTATTTAAGTAATTGACATGTAAAATTTTGTTTACCCGACACCAGGGTCTTAATGGAACTTCATCCGTCGGTGAAAGAAGAAAATCATTGTGATATTGGTCTTGTTCAACGATAATGCTGCGATTCCAGCTTGGTGGTGTTGGTTTTGGGGAATGTCGGGTGCATGTAGGTTCCAATATTTGTGCCGTATAGATTCGTTCAATGCACTATAAATTCAGAGAGTAATAGTAGAGATCTATATTAATTAATTAGAGTTGGGGAAATAAAATATGAATTGAACCGACAACCTTATTTATGTTGGTGCAAGGAACTTTTACTGAATCAACTTCATCTAGTAATAAAGAAGTCTGGGATCTTTGATATCAAAAATTAAAAAAAATAATAATATATAGAGATCTCTGTTTGAATCCTAACTGAAAATATTGTTGTAAACCTAATTGAGCAACGTTACTGGAAACTAAAGACAGAAGAACAGAGAAAACATAATTTTTTATTTTATTCTAATTGCTTGATTAACTTTTCTCAGATACAAGATCCTTTATATACTTAGGCTGGTTTTCTTTCCAAAAACGGCTTTCTAACTAACTTCTAATAAGTAAAATTTATGTATTTACGGTGTTGATCAATAAGGGCGAAGCTAAAAAAATTTATTTGGAGGGCTAAAGTGAAATTTTACTAAATTTAATATATAAATATATAAATTTTTAATATTTATTTTATGCCCATGCCAGCCCCACTTGGCATCACCCCTGTTGTTGAAAGAAATTGTACGGCATATCATAACATGCTGAAAAGTGAAAACTTTAATGTTATTGAAATTCAAATGATAAAAAAGTTTAAATTCGTCGACAAAATTGGGGCCGTTTGTTTAATTTTACGTACCAGGGTGACATTTTGAAGGTTGGCTAGACATAAGCCATTGCTTGGATCTACATTTATGTATTGTCCCTTGCAATTCCGTTTTGTTGACTGACAAAAAAAGTAGAAGCATTACACAATTTGTAACATTTTGTGAAATCTTACAATAACATGATTCAAATTCAATGATTTGCCAACGACAATAAAACAATTGATAATTTCAATTTTAGTAAACAATTGATTTAAATGGGAATTTACCTTGTAAAGTTCATAAGAGATGAGTGCCTTTAGGTAAGCAAACCGAATTCTAGAGTTTAGGTCTTTATTTTCATCTGTAAGTGGGTTTCCAAGCACGTATCCCTATCACCAATACTAACATGTTATTCAATACAATACAATAGTAATAGACTGCTTAAACAAAAATACATGAAAATAAAGTGTTTTCAAAAATAAGTAGAAAGGAAAAAAAAAAAAAAGTGAACCAAATTTTAATAAATTTTAACCATAATTACTTAAGATTGTAATAAAATTAAGTTTTATTTAATAAATTTTATGTGTTATGATATTTTTTACATTTAAATCTAGCAATAATGCTAGAGGACCCAAAAAAGTGACCCAAATTTTGGACCCAAACCTATGTAGCAACATCACACACAACATGGGCCCACGTCACTCTTTCCAAATATCTCATGTGATGTTGCCACATAGGTTTGGGTCCAAAATTTGGGTCACTTTTTTGGATCCTCTAGCATTACTCTTAAATCTAGTCATGGACGGAGGGGAGCTGGGGTGTTGCGCCCCTTTTTTATTTTTTATTTTTTTTTATTTTTTAATTAATCATTTCTAAAAACATTATATATTTACCTTTAATTTTTTAAATTTATATATTGGCCCCTCCTAAATTTTTGTTTTACTTTATTGGCCTCCACAAATAAATATTTGGCTCCTTCCTTATGGTTTCAATTGTATAATTCATAAAAGTAATGCTACTTGGTTCAAATCTGGTGCCCAATGATTTAGCATCATGATAATCCAATCATTTAAATGATCATGCAAATCTAATACAATTTAAATGAATTGATTATAGTGATGCCACATCATTTGAACAAAGTAGAATTATTGAATTCATAGTGAATTAAAATCAAATAAATATTATAATGAGTATTGATACTTTGCTCAAATTTGGTGTCCAAATGATTTGGCATCAATAAAATCCAATCATTTAAATCATGAAATTCTAATACAAATAAATCAATGATGTTACATCATTTGGACTCATAATTTGGGTGTGGCAAAATAGCATTTTATTTATTTATTTATTTATTTTGAATGTGCAAAATAGCATTACTCTTATATAATTATTATATTATTTTTCAAAACTAGACCGGGCTTTAGCCCATGGTAATGCACATAACTCAAATTTTCTCTGGTAGGCACACAGTATAGGTATATTTATAGTATACCAATATACATCATCATACTTTTGTCGTGTGTATTACTATGATTGAAGTTATGTTGCTTCCATGGTAAAAGTATGGTGATGTTTATTAGTATGCTATAAACATACCTATACTGTGTGCCTATAAGAAAAAAATTAGCACGAAACACGTAAAAACTTTATTTAACTAAACATACTTTGAGATTCATTCTTGGTTCATGCCCCATATCCATACCTGCAACAAATTCTATAGTGCTCAGGACAGTTTAAGTGGTAATTAATTTTGAAAAATTACTAAGTTCGCTTGTAACTAATGAAATACTGACATAAACAGAGTTTGCTTGTAACTAGGTTAGTTATAATTAGGAAAAAATTAATAATTTTTAAATTTGAAGAAGGAACGAAAAGAAGCTGGTTATTATAATAAAATTAGTTACCGTCTGATATTTCCTGAACAACCATAGGAACAGTTTTGCCTGAATATGAATCACCGGCTACATAAAGTTCATTTGAGAGGAATCTAGGATGAGCTATAAGCCACTGCAATAGTAAAAATTAATACATTAAAAAGAATCATTAGTATGAATACTTAGATATATAAAATTTGGGAGCATATACATAACAAATTTTAGGTCACCTTTATGAGAAAATTATAGGTTTGTTTTGCTGAAAGTGTGTCCTTCATGTTGTAGGCTTGCCAAGTTGTGGCATAGGAGAATCCAGTGCCTACCGGTTGATCTAAAAATATTATGTTGGCAACCTATAGATTTCCATTACTTTATTATTAGATGACCAATACATTTCTAATTATCATGATCAACTGAAGCCGAAATTGAAATTGAAAGTAATTAACCTTTGTCCATGAGTATGGGTTCAACAAAAACTTTGGTATGTTTCCCTTGAAGTTTTCATAGTCAAATGTTAATGGACCTGCATTATTTTCATATCTGGTTATTAAGAACCAAAGTAGGAAAAAAACATACGAAAAGACGAAGAAGAAGAAGGTTGATAATTGATGTCAGATAAAAAAACAAAACATTTTCTTTGTATCACTTGGACTTAGATCTATATCTTAGAGGTTAGCATTTTTATTAAATCAAGAATTCTAATGAGATACAGAATTTAATTGGCTTCTAGAGCTCAATTACTAATCGAGAATTGTAATGATGGAAATAAAACTGAATTCTTGATTTGTAATTAACTAACTATAACTATCGGTAACGATACAAAAATCAAAAATTAAGTTTATGCTGGTATCCTGGGAAGCCAACTTAATTCCACCCTCCTACCGAAACAATTAAGTTCTATTTCCTAATTCCATTTTCAATGGAATTTGATTCATTTTTATTTCCATTCTCATTCATTATTAGTAAAAAGAAAAGGATTTTGTAGAGAAAAAAATATGAGAAAGAGCTAGAAATAAAGGTAAGAGAATGTGAAATAATTAAAAAAAAAAAAAATTTTAATGAGAAGGTGAGTTGAAACTTTGTTTTTAATTAGCTATTGAATGACATTTTTTTGTATGTTCGGTTACTTTTATGGAAAAATAAAAATAAATAAATAAATAAAAATACAAGAATTCAGACCCAAATTTCTCTTTTGACAAGAATTCAGACCCAATTGCTGCTAAACAGAGCCGGCTCAACCACTAGGCGAGTTAGGCAGTAGCCTAAGGTTTCCAAAAATTAAGGCTTCATTTTTATTTTATTTTAACCTATAGATAAATCTTGAAAATCTCCTAAAATCTAGCCGTGACTCTCATGGCCCCTGAGAGATAATAAGGCCTCCTAAAGTTAAGGAAACTGTTTTTTTTTTTTGTTATTTTATTTTATTTTATTTTTAATATTTTTTAATATCTTATATAAATCAGCTTCTTATTAAGCATATCTTTTTATTTATTTATTTTTTAAAAAAAAAAACATTTTTTATTTACAATTTAATTGTTTTCTATTTCCAAGAAAAAAGAGCGATTATCAAATAGGTCCTAGACTTTTTTCTTAATTCCAAGTAGTTTGTGACTTTTCCATTTTTGACCAAATTAGTCCCTATATTTTTCACAAGTGACAAATTGGTCCTTGACTTTTTAAAAGTGACCAAGTTAGTCCCTTTGACGGTTAATTCAAACGGTAAAATTTAGTTGAATTATTAAAAATACCTTAATGCCCTTTAAGTTATATTATCTTTATAAAACATTAAAATTATAAGTTAATACTTTTATTTTGCTGCATTGGGGAGGGATTTTTTAGATGAGAAGCCTTTCCCTCTTTTTTTTTTTTTTTTTTAAGAAAAAAAAAATTTACTATTATTATTATTATTGCAACCTCTTAGGCTTATTAGTTATAATTAAATCTTTATAATAAAAACATTTTAAATTTTAAAATGATAAAGATCAAAATCCATTAAACAGTGTTTTTTTTTTAATTTTCAGAATTTCTTTCCAAAAGTTTCAGAATTTATATTAAAATAATTTGTAAAAAATAAATTTACAAAAAAATATATTTTGTCAAGAAGAAAAACAAAATTATATAGAAAAGGAAAAAAAAAAAAAAAAAAACAGAAAAAAAATCTGATGAAGAGAATATGTGAAGGGAAAAGTCTCCACTGTCCATCGGATCTCTGTCTTGGGTCTCCATATGGCCGTGGAGATCCAAGCGACCATCTTGGAATCCTCGGATCCCTATCACACTGATCGGACGATAAATATACCTAATTGAGGTCCCCATTTCCTAACTTTTGTTCTCATTTTCGAGCGTATTTTTGTATATAATGTGTTTGTGAGCCATGTATAGGTAAATGTCCCTCAAAGAAGGTGTTTGTACCTAAAGGGAAGAAAATAGGGAAATCTGGGGGTAATTATGTCATTTGGAGAATCAAGGGTCAAAGTGAAAATATGGAGAAAATATTGAAGAAACTGTGATTAAAGGAGAATTCAAGGGTACTTATTATAATTAACCAGCCAACGCACGAGCGCGCGCCACGTCATTAATGAAATGGTGCGTTTTGGCTGGCTGCTCCTAACATCATCGTGACGTCACGGTGACGTCACGTCGTCTTCTACCTTGAGCTAACTCGGATTGTAGACCCGTGACCCGATTTGACCCGGCGTTTGACTCGACATCAACCTGATGTCGCCCAGCCATTTTCTGGCCTTGTTTTCCCTAGTTTTCTGCCTAGATCGACGGCGGACGTCCTCCCGATTAGTTTTCCACCACTTTCAGGCCTCCATGCGATGTTTTCTTAAACTCCAATTCTTCAAAGCTTCCATGGCAACCAAGCTCAAGCAACAACCGTTTGCCGCAGTCGAAGTGCCGTCTTTGCCAACTGCGGCATCTAGGCGTCAGTAACTTTCACGGTTTAACTCCCGTCGTGCTGAACCGCGGCACACTTGATCCAAGACCGCGTTAGTCCATGTTTTGAGGGGCAAAAATGACTTTTCATGCCCAATTCGTCCCCAAACTTTCCCAAACTATATGAACACCTCTTTCCTCTATTCTCTTCATACAAGAACACAACAGTAGCCCAAACTTCATCTTCTCACCAAATCAAAAGGGAGAGGCTTTCAAAGCTCTCATGGAGGTTCTCATCCATGGGAAGCTCACCACCACCACTTTCTACCCATCCTCCATCACATTCGAATTAGATTGCAAGGAGAAAGGAGAGGTCTTGGACCAAATTCAAGCTAGCAAGCATGAAGCTCTTAGAGAAGGTCACATCTTCAAGGGTTGTCTCATTTAAACTCTTCTCTTTGTATTTATTGTTTTCTAAATGTGTAACCCCACTTGGGAATATTGTAAACCTATATTTGTGCTTATTTATGTGATGATTGTTTATAAATCCATTTGGGTTTTGATTTATTCTAGTTATTATTGCATAATCTCTTATCTTGATATGCATGTGTGTGCAGATTGGAGATTGGAAATTGATATGGGTTCATGGATGCGATTATGAGTAGGTTAACTTAAATGTATGAGTAGTTGTAATCAAATATCCTATTTTTGTGTGTGTGTATGTTGATGGAAGGTCGAAATGCCTTGTTTTGATGGGTTTGAGTGTATGTGGGTTAGGATTGTACCTCCATAGATGGCCTTCCGGGTATAGTCTTGACCACTTAGCTCTAAAAGAATGGATGAAACTTGTTTTATGCATGGTTATGCTAGAATAGGTTTTGGCTACATGTTTATGGGCTTAATGGGTCTTTGGCCTTAAGACACATGCTCTTCCATGACCTTGGGGAGTAAGAATAGATTTTGGTTTCCTTAATCAACGAATGATTCGTAATAATAGATGATTTTGTTTCAGAACTCCTTAATCGTGAGAACGAGCCCATAACTTGAATTGGATGAACTTAATGCCTAACAATCAACTAGGTTGCACTTGTGTTTGGTGAACTAATAAGTACCTTGTATGACCACAATCCTACATCTCTCCTAACCACCCTTTTATTATTTGGCTCTTTAAACACTATTCTCACCCCTCCATATTCTCTTTGTTTTTATTTGCATTCATTTCTTTACATTTCCACACATACCACACTGCAATATGCATACATCTCACATACACCATTCTCACCACATCCGCATTCTATTTACATGCTTTCAATAAACACTAAAACTCGAGACGGTCGACGGATGACACCTCCATGTGGACGATACTCTCATTTACCGCTTTACTAGTTTTTTGCTAGTTAGAGCACATTGCGTAGGAACTTTTAAATATAAATAACCTTTTGATAATCACAATTTGGTAACGACACAAAATGCGAGCTATCACACACCCTTAAACTAGTCAAGCTACTGCGCCAACCAAAACCCAATCAAACAAATCTTTTTCAAGTGTTCAAAATTGATTTTTAGAGAGAGAAATGTAAGGTTCTAGAGAGAGAAATTTGTTAGGGTGAAGATGAGAAGACGTAAAGAAGGGAAGAGAAGTAAATGTAAAAGGGAGTACAACTTTGTTTTTATTTTAATTAATTTTATTCTATATTTTAAATATTTATTTTACATAAAAATTGGTTTCTTTTTAAAATAACCTGGTACAACGTACACGTGTGAATGTTTTAATTGTACATGTATCCATTTATAATGTCTTATGGTAAATGTACGAATTTACCCTTGAATCTGTTGAGTTTGATTAACTTCCATTAGTTAGAGGGACTAATTTGTCACTTTTGAAAAATATAGAAACTAATTTGGTCAAAAATGGAAAAGTCGCAAACTACTTGGAATTCAGAAAAAAGTCCAGGATCTATTTGATAATCGCCCAAGAAAAAAAAAAAAAAAAAAAAAACTCTAAATACTTTCCAAATTCATAAAAAAAAGAAGAATTTTTTTAATAACAAAGTAAAAAAAAAATAAATAAATACACATTTAATAATACTTTCCTAGTTCCAAAACACTTCTTCAAAACAGGCAACATGGTTTGAAGAATTACTCATTTTCAAGTTCTAATATTCTAAAGTGAATTAGTTGCTCATGTTGAGTAAAAAAATTTTGAGTCTGCATATGAAAATCTTAGAAAGAAAAATATAGAAAAATTAGTTCAATTTCAAAAATAGACTCTTGATAAATTTGCTACAAATAATAGAAATGATACAAATTTTATTAAGAATTATTTAGTTATTGGAAAACAAATTCAAACATAATTATTGTATTTTAAAAAAATATTCAAGCAGAATTATTAGATAATTAAATAAGATCTCATTTAACGTTTTCGCCGAAGGCCTCTAATGATGTTGAGCCGCCTCTGCTGCTAATGACCCCTATTCTCACATAAAATATTACCTCTTTACATGAACATCTCTCTCCAATTTCAATTAATTTCTCCGCTGGCGTAAGTGATATTATATATATACAGTGGTTCTCTCATAAGGGATCCCTTATTTTAATTTCGGTAAGGACCACCATGAAATCATATCGATTTGGATGAATTTTAATTTGAATTTTTTGTGGATGATAAGTTCGTTGAAATCTACTTATGAATAAAATTTGAGAATTTTTCAAGCACGAAAACTATTTTTCTTGAATTTCCTATATTTCGCCTATTTTTCTAATGCCTTCATATTTAAAAAAATCGGAAAAAATAGTTTTCGTGCTTGAAAAATTCTCAAATTTTATTCATAGGTAGATTTCAACGAACTTATCATCCACAAAAAAAGTCATATTAAAATTCATTCAAATCGATATGATTTCATGGTGGTCCTTACCGAAATTAAAATAAGGGATCCCTTATGAGAGAACCACTGTATATATATATATATATATATATATATATATATATATATATATATATAATTAATCTAATTTAATTCAAATTAATACTCGTAAAATCTTGAATTTAATATGAATCAGCTTGCTAACGTAATCTAACAGTGCTTCGTTGTACACAAGCCATATATGCACAACCAAATATTAGTATTATAAAAACCTATTGGGCTATTATATATACACATTCGTTGTGCTTACCGATAGATGTTTATTGACAATTTACATAAATTTTGATCATTTAAAAGAAGCTGCTCTGTTTTTTTTTTTATCAAACTTGATTACTATCCATGTTGATCATGTTAGATCGATCTAGCAGCACATGCTCATGATATGAAATCACATCATCATAATAATACAGTAGTTGTTTAAATGAAAATCCAAAACGGCCAATTAAAAAATCCAAAAAAATGATTGGGTACACGTGCATCATACATGCCCAGAAGTCAATTTCACACTAATCATAAGGGGTAATTACCCCAGTGACCATCAACTCTTGCCACCACTATCAAAATGACCACCAAATGGGGAAATGGATGGAAAATGGCCATTTTTGGCAAACATTGTTACACTAATGGCCATTCCATCCAATTCCATCCAATAAGTGGCATTTTGGTAAATATGAGGATGACATTAATTTATTTTAGATATTTTTTGGAAATCAATTTTTTCTTTTGTTTTTTGAAACAAATAATTATATTTAGTGTGTACATACATATAGCATATCTCAAACATATATATATATATATATATATATATATGTATGTATATATATACATATATATTTCTTTTCAACTTATCTCAAATATATTTTTTAGAATTTTTAGATTTTGTAACCTTAATCTTTTCAAAAAAAGAATATATATATATATATCTTTTCAACTTATCTCAAATATGTTTTTTAGAATTTTTTAATTTTATAGCTTTAATCTTCTCAATATATATATATATATTCAACTTATCTCAAATATATTTTTTAGAATTTTTAGATCTTGTAGCCTTAATTTTCTCAAAAAAGAAATATATATATATATATATATATATATATATATATATATATATATGTTTGACATATGATATACGTATATACACACTAAATATAATTATTTGTTTTTAAAAAACAAAAGAAAAAATTGATTTCCAAAAAAATATCTAAAATAAATTAATGTCATCCTCATATTTACTAAAATGCCACTTATTGGATGGAATTGAATGGAATGGCCATTAGTGTAACAATGTTTGCCAAAAATAGTCATTTTCTATCCATTTCCCCATTTGGTGGCCATTTTGATAGTGGTGGCAAGAGTTGATGGACACTAGGGTAATTACCCCTAATCATAATGATTCAAACCGATTTGGTAAAAAACATATTATATATTTTTATGTAATATATTATAGGGCAATTACCAATTAGGTCCTGGATATTTTTTAAAAATTTAAGTTGTTTGTGCTTTTTACAAAAGTGACCAAATTGGTCATCGTATTTTTCTCAAGTGCCAAACTAGTCTCTATTATTTTAAAAGTGACCAAATTGGTTCCTCTAGGGATTAACGGTGATAAATATTTTTAGTTAAAGTACGTAAATATTCTTTATTTGTCATATTAGAGTAAAGTTGTTTCATCTTTTGTACATTAAATTCACCATTATAATTACAACAAAATCCAAAAATATTATTAATTAAACACCATTTGTACCTTTTTTTAATTAAAATTTTCTTAAAAAATGTTAAAATATTTTAATAGGACAATGTCAATTATACCATTATTTTATAAACAAAGTTGCCCTTCATTCATAGTTTAGTCTTTTACCATTTTTATATAATTTTTTTGTTAATATTATACAAGCATTGTTGTCAAAATTATTCAAAAATCAAAACCCATAAATAAAATAAACAAAAATATATATGTTTTTTTTTTTAAATAAAATAAAAAACTGTGCATGTATCATTATTATATTGTTTAGGATAAAAGTACAATTTTATCCTTACACAGTTAAAGTTGACTACGGAACTTAGTTAGAGGGACTAATTTGACGTTTGGGAAAAATATAAAGACCAATTTGATCACTTTTATAAAAGTTGCAAACAACTTGGAATTTAAAAAAAAAAGTCCGTGACCTAATTGTTAATTGCCGTATATTATATATTAGGTACGAGACAACACGACTGGATTTGAGATATATGAGATGTATATCTGAAAGGAAAATTGGTCAGCAACAGTTTAAATCAATCCTCAAACTGAACTTATTAATTTAATATCAAACCAATTAATCATGTGTAAATCAAGAGTTTGGATCCCTTCATGCCTTTTTTCTTAGTTCTTTTTCTAGTATAAATGAAATACCCATTTGTATGAGAGAGTTGACCATGCATTAAGTGTCAATAGATTAAGAAAAATCAATCAATTATATAACTTGAGGCATATAACATTAATTAACATTGAGTGTTCAATGATCGGTGATAAGAACATTCGTACAGTCAAACTGCATTTAGTCAAACAATGTCCTTATTTTGAGTCGTATGTAGGGGTGGGCATGGGTTGGTTTGGGTTGGGTTTGACAATACCCAAACCAAACCATTATTTAATCGGGTTATTTTTTTACAACCCAAACCAAACCAATTATAATATTAAACCAAACCAAACCAAACCAATAAAAATCGATTTGGTTCGGTTTGGTTTGGCGGTTTAAAAAAATAATTATAATTTTTTTTTATTTGAACAAATTTAATAATATCAATACAAGTAGTTAAACTCATTATCAATAAGATAAACAATAATACTAAAATTAACCCAAGTGCGTAACTATAATAGTTTAAAAAAAAAAAAAAAAAAACCCTCAAGTGTAGAACACATAAAACTTATTTAAAAAAAAAAAAAAAAAAAAAAAAAAAAAAAAACCGTATTGCTTAATGCGTTTTTGTACAAAACAATAAAAAAAATAGTTACTAATTATCCTTAATAAATTTGTTTAGTGCCAACAACTTCGGATGAGATGAAATAACTTTAAGAATAAATAGATGGGGTTAGAACTTAGAACTGGAAACCGGTAACCTTGGAAATAAATATAATATAAAATTAGATTAACTTTAATTTTTATTATATGATAATTTAATTAATATGTATATATATATATATATATATATATATAAATATATGTATGTATGTATATCTATTTATTTAAGAATGTAATGGTTTGGGTTGGGTTATGCGGGTTGATAAAACACAACCCACAAATCAACCCAAACCAATCGGGTTACTAAAAAATAACTCAATCGGTTTTTTTTCTTTAACAAAACCAAACCAACCCGCTTAAATTGGTTTGGTTTGGACGGGTTGATCGGTTTGACGGTTTGGATACCCACCCCTAGTCGCATGTATTCTATATATAAAATATATATATATATATATATATATATTGATTTTAAATCATTTTTTTTTGATATATCACTTATGGTAAGATGACTCATACATAAGATATTATCCAACTCATTGATGGTTCTTTTCCACCCAACCACGCCGGATGATGGTTTAAATCATACAAAATTAATATCCATACTTTAAACTTTGAATATATGCTTCTTCTTTTTCTTTTTATATTCCTAGTTTCCTACTTTTTTCATCTCCTAAAAGTTGAAAGATATAGTAAAAAACAGGTAAATAATAAATCCACCAAAAGATTACTGTGAGAAGAATAAGTACCAATTTCATAAACAAGGCCGGAAAAGGCAGAACAACCAGGGCCTCCGGTGAGCCAAAGTACAAGAGGATCATCTTCTGGACTCCTCTCCGATTCAATGAAGTAGTAGAACAGCTGCACTTCATCCGATTCTCCAACCCCAATATACCTTTATAATTATATATCATCATATTAAACATATAATAAACCTTTCATGAAAAAAAACAAAAAAAAACAAAAAAACAAAAAAACTAATAATTAATTACAAAAGAGAAAGGCAAAATTAATATAATTACTCACCCAGTTTCAAGTTTGAAGGGAAGATCACCGGGAAAACCAGGCAGGTTTTTGATGATTGAATGTGATGCAAAAACGTTTATTCCAAGAAAAAGCAAATAAACAACTACACATGAACATGATAACAAAGCTTCTGCAGACGCCGCCATGCTTGCTTTCCCTCATCCGCAGTGAGAGGTATATAATGAGGCTGGGAACAATAATTTTGAAAAAGACAGTTTGTATATACGATGATGATAATTGATAAGTCACTCATACCTTTGAATGTTGGTGGTTTAATATTTATGTATATTATCTACCGGTCAAAGTTAGATCAACCAACAAATTTAAGCATGTATATCGCTATTGAAGGCGTTTTTAATGGGAATTTTTGAATATTTAAATATTGTGTTATGTCCTAAAGCGGAAATATAAAGGACAAATACTGTACAATTACTTCTTAGATGTATATATTATTAAGTCATGTGGTCGAGACTTAAGACTTCATTAATATTAAGTCACGGCCTAAGGTCTAATCGTGACTTAAGTCCTGGTCAGGCAAGGGTGGAGGTAGAGGTAGGCTACACCAGACTGTAGCCCGGTCTCGATTTTCAAAAATAAAATAAAATTATATACATATATATTTTTGTTTTCTTTCACCTCCACTTACTATAGTGGGATTGCTCTACTCATTCACCCGACATGACAACCCCTTGCCACCAATTAAAGGAGAAATAAAACATAAACAAAAAAAAAAATGTATAGAATAATATTAATATACAAGTGAAGCTGTCAAGTTCCAATCAAAATCACATTTTATTTTGATTTCACAGACTACGTACGGCATACCCACCCAGTATCCGGTATAGTCAAGGTTGTCAAGCTATCAAGTTCATCAAATTCCTCTCCTTTCCCCGAATCAGAAGGTGCCCATTCTCTCGATCACAATCTTGCTATTGATTTGATTTTGTTTTTGTTCTTATTTGATTGATGATGCTCCTACTTACGGGTAATTCTTTTTTGAAGTTTAGGGTTTACTTAAAGATCATTTAATGTGTGATTTACATTTAATTTGATTAGGAAATTTAGTTAGGCAAGTAATTGGGTTTTAGATTAGATATCACAAGATTGAGGATTAGGGAGCTGCCGAGCTGGGTTTTTAATCTAATCTGTAGTTATTGACAATTTAACTAGAAGTCTAGAATTAAATTTTTCTATAAAATATAGGCTAATTGGCACAGATACCCCCTGAACTATTCAAAAATTTGCACATTGCCCCATGAACTTTTTTTTTCGGTAGTAAAACCCCTAAACTAACGGAAATTTACAAAAGCTGACGGAATGGCAATGGAAGCCAGATTCCGTCTATTTTGAAGTCACGTGCGCCTGACGTGTATCTCACAGTATAAAATTTTGAAGAGTTTAGGGGGCGTCAGTGCCAATTATCCTAAAAACTATTATATAAACAAAAAGAAATTAATAAAATACATTAAAATAAAATTAAATGTTATTAAATTAAATATTAATTATTATTATCAAAAAAATTAAATAATAATTCAATTTTAAAATAATTAAATAATATTAAAATAATTAATAAAATATACAAAAACATTTTACAAAACTAAAATAAATAAAAAATAATAAAAAATATTGAATAATAAAAAATCTTATATCTTAAAAAATCTTATCACCTAAATCTCATCTCCAATCACCACCACCCAATCACCATCTTCTTCTTATTCACCTAAACAAATTAAAAATTGATGATTTATGGTTTGAAAGATTAGAGTTTTTTAATTTTAATTTTAATTTTTAATTTGTTTAGGTGAATAAGAAGAAGATGGTGATTGGGTGGTGGTGATTGGAGATGAGATTTATGTGATAAGCTTTTTTAAGATAAGATTTTTTATTATTCAATATTCTTTTTTATTTTTTAATATTTTAGTTTTGTAAAATGTTTTTGTATATTTTATTAATTATTTTAATATTATTTAATTATTTTAAAATTGAATTATTATTTAATTTTTTTATAATAATAATTAATATTTAATTTAATAACATTTAATTTTATTTTAATGTATTTTATTAATTTCTTTTGTTTATATAATAGTTTTTAGGATAATTGGCACTGATGCCCCCTAAACTCTTCAAAATTTTATACTGTGAGATACACGTCAGGCGCATGTGACTTGAAAATAGATGGAATCTGGCTTCCGTTGCCATTCCGTCAACTTTTGTAAATTTCCGTTACTTTAGGGGGTTTACTGTCGAAAAAAAAAAAAAAAAAAAAGTTCAAGGGGCAATGTGCAAATTTTTGAATAGTTCAGGGGGCATCTGTGCCAAGTAGCCTAAAATATATTTACATATTTCATGTTATTTGGATAATTTTTGATTGAGATTGTGACTTTGCCATATATATATATATATATATATATATATATGTGTGTGTGTGTGTGTGTGTGTGTGTGTGTGTGTGTGTGTTTGTTGACTCTATTCTATTTCTTATTGAATGCATACAATTGTAGGTTATTATGTCAAATAATCAAAAATTAATGCAAAGGAAAAATATTTTGGATTTCTTCCCAAAATCAAATGAGAATCAATCATCAAGTAAAATAGTTTCTCCGTCAAATGTTGATGTTCCAATTATCGAGAACCAGCATGTTTCTAAGCCTAATGGAGTTGAGATTAAAGATGTCGATATATACTAGTGCTCTCGAAAGTGATCTGGGGTTACGTCTTCCAATAACGACGCCATATCCTATTAACTGTCGTGATGATATTCGTAGAGCATATATTATCATGGGACCATGTCAGCCTAAATTAAAAGAATATAAACCTACACAAATTGGGAATCAAATTTGGCAGTTTAATTATTCTTGGTTTTTTCAATTTTCTTGGCTCGAGTATTCTGTTGAAAAAGATAGAGCATATTGTTTTCCATGCTTTCTTTTTGACAGTATTCCATCAAAGAATCCTGCATTTATCAGTCAGGGATTCAATAGTTGGAAAATGGTTCATTATGAAGATAAAAGTGCTTTCACAAACCATGAAGGGCATGCTTATTCTCAACATAGTCTTGTTGCACAAAGGTTAGATAACTTTAAGGACCGTCTTGACACATTGACAATATGTTGAATTCACAATCTTCCGAAGAAATTTTACAACATCAATTATGACTCAACACTCGCTACAAGAAAATATGTTTTCCATAACAGCTCATTTACCATGGGCTTGAAAGGCCTGTTTAGGAAATTAACATTTACAACGAGCCTTTAAATGCCCGTTGTAGATAATCTCGCAAATGTTTTTAACAACGGGCCTTTAAATGCCCGTTGTAGATAATCGCTTTAATAACAACGGGCACATAAAGGCCTATTGTAAAAGGTAAATGGAGGGAAAAAAATTTCAAAACTTTTCATTTCCCACCATTAACAAAAAAAAACCTTTTATTTACACTTCTCCATTCTTTAAACAAAAAATTCAAAAAATTTCATCTCCCACCATGCCAATAACAAAAATCTTTTATTTATACTTCTTCATTCTCTAAAAACTATCACTTTCTCCAAGTGATCACACTTTTGTCTCTCTCTCTCATTTAATCACTTTCTCTTTATTTTCTCCAAAATTTGTTTCAATTCCATATTTCTATTTGTCTGATTTTCTTGTTGTGTAATTAAAAATTAGTTCTATTATTTTGGGTTTATGTTCTTCTTCTCTTTTGTGTCTTACTCTAACACATAGATACACTTCATCTTCAAGATTTAAAAGGATAATAATTTTATAGTTTGGTTTTTAAGATGTTTGCTTAATTAGAAAGAAATCATATTTTTCTTGGTACTTTGTTGTATAAGGTAAGTTCATTTGTTTTATATATAATTGCTATTAATTCTCTTATTTTTATATTATTCATACTTCTTAGTTTTATTTTATCATTTTGTTTCAATTATGTAAGTTGTAATTTTGGTTTTAGTTATTTTTTTTATGAGTGTGATAATGATTATTTCTTCCCCTTTTTTTAGATTTTTTTTTTTTTCTTTTTAGGTAACACACAAGATTTCTACAAAAAAATCTTGATATATAATTAGAGAAAGTATGGGTGAATAAAATGTGGATTCTAGAATCATTTAAATTTCTCCATAAAAAATCATATAAATTTCAATTTCAAAAAACAAAAATAAAAATCATAAAATTTCTAGAATTTTCATATGAACAAGCTATGTATTCTAAAATTCCAATTATTTGTTTAAACGAATTCCAATAATTTGATTAAACAAGCTATGTATAAAATCAATAAATTAATTTTGTTTTTTTTTTTTAAAAAAAAAAATACTCATCGACTACGGGCAATGCCCGTTGTAATTAATGCATCGACAACGGGCGTTGCCCGTTGTAAGTAATGCATCGAAAGTGTTTTTCTTGTAGTGACTTCAATAATTGCTCTTAAATGGCCCGGGTGTACTCATTTTGATCATCAAACTTATAAATATTTTAGTTATGTTTTAGTCTAGCCCCCAACTCCGAAATCCTGGCTACGTCACTGTGGCCAGGCCAAAAGATGCCTTGACTAGGCCAAGATTGGATATTAAGGGTTTTTGTTGTTGTTGCTGCTATTTTCATGTGTTTTGTTTTTGTTTAATACATAAAGTTTAGTTTTTAATCCACAAAAATGCTATCAAAACCCATACAAACTAAACTTAAAGTCTTAATGAATGAGTATGATTGTGGACGAGATGAGGTTGGTCCAATGGTAAACCTTTCATACCTGCACCACAAGGTTACAGGTTCGAGTCCTCCCCCTCTTAAAAATACTCCGAATTTATATAATAGTATAATACTTCAAAAAAAAAAAAAAAAAAACGAATGTGTATGGGTGTGTTCCTCCGATCTGTCGATATGAATTAACCGTGGGAATCTTCAAATCAGCAAATAATGAGGTTCTTTAACTGCGAACATAGTCGTATTTAGCCTTGGTTGGCTAAAATTTTGATTAAAAAAAAACACTTTATAATCTAAGCCCATCATTGAACAGCCCAAATCATTTACATATCTCTAACTAAACATTACCGTCCAATATGGATTACAGTAAAGTACACTCATTTAGTACGGCAATAGCCGTCTAAGTAATTTAAGCTATACATCATTAACCAACCTGTGCTTATAAGGATAATTACCTATATAAGACAAGCATGGAATTTTATAATCTAATAAAATTAAATATGAATTAAAGAAGGTAACTCTTTTCATATTAGAAAAATGCTAAATGCAGTTACATCGACAGTCGACACCCATGATTCATGAATAATGTTGTGACATGCATCGGATCTTCTTTAATTTAATTACGAAGTTATCACTCGCTTAATTAAATAACAATTTGTAAGGAATTTAATTAATACCAAATGTAACATGTATAGGCACATAATTAATCCAAAGTTTAATCTAAACATGTTTCTATATCATGCTTTAATCAAACCCTAAATACATGTTACTAACCAATGTCAATTCAAGAGAAAGAGGAGATAAGAGAATGCGGAAGCGTACCTGAATCCATTGCCGGAGGTTGGTGGACGGGTTGTGATCTTCCAAATTATCACGATCTTTGTGAACCCTAAAGTGTTCTCTCTTGTTCTGGTGATGGGGATACAGACAAGCCAAAAAGTATCATGTAATTTGGGGACAATAACCCTAATATATAATAATAAGATTATTATATGTTTTGCTATTTCTAATTTGGCCACTCATCAAATTAGATATAGCACTCTGGTATCTACACATTAATTCCATGACAATTATACCCTTAAGCCTTAAAATTTTAAATCTTAATTAGACCACTTTAATTTAGGCTTAACCAAAAGATAGCACAACATATTTAATATTTATATTTGTGGCCCCACATGTTGGAATTTTCTAACACAATCATTATTTTTCATATTTATTTCTCAATAGTACAATACATAAATGGCTTGTTTGGGACACCATATTGGATTGTATTGTATTGTATTGGACTGTATTATCATTAATACAAAATTGTGTTTGTTGATGCACTATATTATATCATATTAGGCTATTCTTATATGAATTTATTGTATTTTATTATATTATAAAAATATAATATTTTTTTTAAAAATACTTAATAATTAGTTTCAAATATCCTTACCATGAATAAATCAATAAATATTTTTATATAAAAAATAAATAAATATTTATTTTAATTGAAACAAAAAATTTAAATAAAATTTTCCTATGTATTTTGAAATTATTAAAAAAAAAATATTAACAACATAACACATATTTTATCAATATTCCATATTCATTGAGAAAAAAAAAGTGTTTTTTCTAATACAATGCAACCTAATACCACCAAATATAATGTATTAGTTAATATAGTGTTTACTGTATTAGACAATTAAAATGTACTAAAATAATACAATATAGTGTTTGATGCAAACACTGTATTGTATTATTTTAATATATTTAAATTGCCTAATACAATACAATATAACCAAACAAACGAGGTCAAAACGATTTAGAAGGGATGTTTCTCGGTCTAGTGAATAAAATAGCCTAGAGAGGGTAATATGCAAACCACCTATCAATCATTGCGAAACATTGCTTGGGCTTGTATTCTGGAGCCGTGTCACCCGCTCCCTGCCAAACACAATTTTTTTTCTTATAATATATGTATTGCTATCGAATTGTGGTGAAGAAATAATATTCAGAAAGAAAATTAGGCTGTGAATTACTATATTTACCATGACGGTTGCAAACGTGAAACTAGATGCTTTGTATGAATATTGTCTTGTGTAGCCGAGTAATACAAAATACAATATTAGTATAAAAAAAATACAATATTGAAAATTTAAGGATCAAATATCCATTGCTGAGACTATAATGAGATATATCAAACTTAACCCCTTCCAAGAAAATGTGGATGCCAATTATTATATTCACCTTGACTCTAATTTGGGGTGTACATATATACACTAGTTATTATTATTATTATTATTATTATTATTATTATTGAATTAAAACAACTTATCTCAAAGAAAATGTATAATTGATGTAAAATTCACTACAAGAAAAATGACCTATTGGGACGAAAAATCTATCGGGACGTTTTTTTTTCGTCCCAATAGGCAGTCTATTGGAATGAATTTTTTTCGTCCCAATAGGCAGTCTATTGGGACAAATTATATATTTCGTCCCAATAAACATCCTATTGGGACGAAAAAAAAAAAACATCTCAATAGACTGCATATTGGGACGAAAATATTTCGTCCCTATAGATTTTCGTCCCAATAGAATGTTTATTAGGACAAATTTTGTCCAATGTGGTATGATCTTTAGGGACGAATTTTTTTCGTCTCAATAGGATATCTATTGGGACGAAATATATAATTCATCCCAATAGACTGCCTATTGGGACGAATTTTATTCGTCCCAATAGACATCATATTAGGACGAATTTTTTTCGTCCCAATAGGTCTATAAGGACAATTTTAGGGCTATTGGGATGAAAAATATCGTCCCAATAGCCCTTTTTTTGTAGTGTTTTCAATTAATCCTCAAAAGGCTTAGATGAATGTGACTGAAGAAAGAAACGTGAAAAAAGTATTAGAAGACGAAAATAAGAAAATATTACTTTAAGATGAAAGGAGAGAAAATGAGGTAAATAATAAAGGTAAAAAATTATATATTATTTTGATGTGTATAATAGTTATTGTATTTATGGTTATGAGTACATCTTAACCATTTTTTTATTTTATACAGAATTTGTCACACTTATGTATCCATTAGATCATACTTGTCTGAATGGTCAAGATTTCATAATCATTAATTATCTTAATTGTTTCTCTCTCTCATATTTTTTCTCTTTTCCTAAACATTTTATTTGTTTCTCTATAGTCATTTATTTCTCTCTTTCCTCTCTTATTACTATTATTTTCTTTTCATCTTATAACATTTCTTATTTCATCTCTTTTTATATTTTCCCTTGTGGCATTCTTTTTTATTTATTGATAGAAATGATTAAATAAAATAAATACATAGTTGATAAAAATTCTTCAAAGTACTCAAATTTTTTTTTGACTGGAATTTTTTTGACATAATCAAAATACTGGAATTTATGATATAAAATATGTTATCCATTCAAAAATTCAAAAGAAAAAAGAAAAAAAAGAACTAATTAATTAATTTTGTTGAAAATTCTTGATTTTTTTTTTAAAGTTTTTCCTTAAAGGTAGATTAATAATTAAATTACCAAATACATTAGAAAATGATGCAATATGGATCATTTTGTTCGTCCAAAGTGGTTCTCTATCGAGATGAATTTTGCTTTTTCCAATAAATTCTTCATAAGGATCAATAATTATTAGTCTTGAGAGGTTTTCTATTATTAAAAAAAAAAAAAAAAAGAACCGAATCGTTGGAACTGGAACTGGAACCGAAACTGTTGATTTGGAATCAAAAACCGAAACCACTGGTTCCCAATTGAAAATCGAAACCGCTGGTTCCGAATCAAGAACTGGAACCGAGATCATGTCTAATTCCGAATACGATTAACGATTGACCATTTGATCTGACAATATATGATTTAAAAAATAATAATTTAATTAAATGTTATAATAAATGTTTTTTAATATCAATTTGTTTATCAAATAAAAATAAAATTTAAATTGGTGGAATCGATCTACAAATAAAATTTTGATTGAAAAAAAAAATCAATAAAAAATTTAATAACAATTAGAGGTTATATATAAAACTTATGCTTTTATTATCGTATTTGAAACTGCAGCACGGTGGATAAGGAGGGTGGGTGAGCTGGGTTCAACACTCAGTAACAACACATATTATTTGTAATATGTGTTGGGTGGGGTGGGGGTGGCTTGAGTGGGCAACAATTTTTTATTATTTTTATTTTTTTTATTTTTTTTTAAATTTCGTCCCTATAGGTTGTCAAATGGGACGAACAAAAATCGTCCCTATAGGTTATCTAAAGGGACGAAAATTTATCTAATAGGACGAAATATTTCATCCCTACAAGTTGTCAAAGGGGACAAACAAAAATCGTCCATACAGGTAGTCTATTGGGACGAATTTCAATTTTCGTCCCAAAGAAGCTATTGCAACCAGTGTTCGAAAATGCAGCCGCCTAGGCTGATTAGTCGGAGCAATACAGCTAGGCGGCCGGAAAACGCCTTGAAAATTGCAAATCGGACCAATTAGGCAGCCTCCGCGTAATCGGACACGTGGCCGAGTAATTGAGCTAGGCGCCGTTCTTTTGCACCGAAAATCAGCCGGAATAAGGCTCGGGATCACTGTTTCAGCCGACTGGACGAGCTCAGGATTGTTCGGCAATGGAGGCTGACGCGAGGTTGAAGATGAAGTGAGGAATGTGGGGTGCGTTTAGCATCAGTCTGGGGTGTACGCAGGAGTCAAGTAGGCCAATGTTTGGGCTCGTGTGTTGGGCCTGGCCTGTTGCCCCATTTTAATGAAACGCTGCCGTTTCACTGATGTGGTTTATTCACTGATTTGAGTTGCAAATTACGAAACGCCCCCTGATCTCTTATAAAATCACAATATCTTCAATCTTCCTTCAATAATTACACTTATACCCCTAATTGACCAACTTTATAAATACCTGGAAAGAGTTTTGTTTGGATTTGATAATTGGAATTTGTTTGAGATTGGATTTTTATACAGGAAAATAAAAAAATAAGCTTAAATTCGTCGGCTGATTAATTGGCCGATTAATTGCCGACTAATCGCCTAGGCGCTAGAAGGTGGGTCTCCGCCTAACTAGCGCCCATCGCCTACTATAACACTGATTGCAACCCACCTGAGGCGACGTAATTTGGGACGAATCAATAGATCTATTGGGACGATTTTTGGGCTATTGGGACGAAAAAAAAAAAAAACATCCCAATAGCCCTTTTTTTTTTTTTTTTTTTTTTTTAAATTTTTTTTATAATAATGAACTAACCCTGCAACTTGACCATCAACATACCATGGTTCCCAATCGCAGGCAATTGTAAAATTTAAAGATTTAATCCATGCTTGTGTGCCCACATATGAAATGACTAGGTCATGATCACCGCTGTGCAAAGGAAACAAAACATTGTGACTTATTAGAAAGGCTGGAAAATTTCAAATGTAGCTATTAATAATGAAATTAAAATTTAATTCAGTTTATACAAATTGATCAATTCTATTTAAATTAATGGGTAAATAATTCGTGACTTTATTTAAATATAAGGAAATAATAAATATGACTATTTAAATCATTTATTATAAAATAAATAAAAAATATACTAATAATAATAAAATTAATTTCTTAAAAAATTATAAAATATATTATGAATAAAAAAATTAAAATCTGTTAAAAAAACAAGTAAAAATAAAACCTAATAATATTTATTATAGAAACAAAAAAAAATATGGAGAAGACATGCACGTTACCAAAACGGATAACGGATATGTGTCTATAAGCATATCCTCATTCCTCCATATGTTTTATTTATTTAAAAATAATTTTATTTTTATATTTATAGTATATTAATTTTTTTTATTAAAAGAAATTTTTACTTTTTATTTTCTAAAATATTTTTAGAAAATCTATAGACAAATGTTTTGCAAAGAGAGATATGGTCCGAAATCGGACAACTCACCAACCTTTGTGGCTTTGTACACACCAAATATTTATTTTATTATATTAAAAACTAGAACGTCCTTTAGGCTTTAGGGAGTTGTTTAGTGCGCCGAGTAAGTGTATATTAGAATTTAGGGAGTAGTTTAGTGCACCAAGTGTATATTTTATTCTAATGAAGGTATTATGGGTATTTCAAATATGTATATATTAAAATGTTTTTTAATAATTTTTTTTTTAATAATATTTCATGAAATTTGAAATTAAATAATTATGAAATTATGAAATAACCGTCTAGACCGCCTAGGCGCTAGGCGTTGGTCTGCCGCCTGACTAACGCCTAGCGTTTACTAGAACACTGACTCTGAGTGAATTACACTCGTTTTGAATAAGTTTTAATATTTCTGCATTTTAGATAGTTAGTATTAGTTTTGGATGATATTTGATTTATAAGGGTATGAAAAAAATTGTTGATTGTGGTGTTTTATGCAGGTAATAAATGAGCAGACAACAACCTGGGTCAAGTGCGGGTTTGTGACCCGCACTCTGAGCAACAGAGCACATCAGGTATAAAGTGCAGGTCACTGACCCGCACTTCACCCGCACTCTAGGCACGAAGTATAAATACAACAAGTCATTTTCTAAGGCTCCACCACATTTAAACCAAAAACAAAAACAAAAACACCCACTTTCCTCTTTTCACTCTCTACAAACCCTAAGGTATTCCTTGTACACCACGTTTCAATTTTTGGACAACTAAGGTATGAATTTCTTCTCTACTTGTGTTTACATATCAACTCCGTCATGATTTTCATCTTCTTCATTCAATAATTCTCCCACTATATGCTTGAACTTCATTGTATATGGATGGGTCACGAATGTGTGCTCATTCTTTGCTTATCTATGATGCATGTTGGTTAAACTTTTATGAAATCATGTTGTAGAGAATTTGATTTAAGTTTTCATTGTTAAAAAAATTGCCCTCACAAGAATGTGTTCCAAAAAATTGGGATTATGAATTTATTGTTGATTAATTTTGAAATTGGAATGATGGTTTGTTATTACATTGTGCATGTGAAGTGTTTATGATTTAATTGAATATCAAATTGCATATATATGTAAAAATTTGAAATTAGGGTTTATATGATTAAAGGGACTTTGTTTCCTACTTTTAAGTGAAAACCATTGTTGATTGTGATCAAATATATGTTAATAGGCATGAATGTGTGTTTGTTGAGGTTCTGCACATACTTGAAAAACTGAAATCGAGTTATAGTGCGGGTCTAGTGTGGGTCACTAACTTGCACTACACTCGCATTTTAACAGATAGGGACCAATTTTGCTGCTGTTAATTTTTAGGATTACCTTTTGATTTCTTGGATTGTTCCCAAAACTAGAATTTGTTTTGTGCAGATGTCAGGAAGAACTAGACAATTTGCTAAGCAAGTGGGACAGGGTTCCGAGAGAAGGACAAGGAGGGCACTTCAAGTGCCTCCTTGTGTTAGGCACACTAATTTTGAAGATCGCATGGAGTATTTCAAGTGGCACGATATCGTAATGGAGAGAGGGATAACAGTGTAAGAGCTAGAGGATACTCCCATACCTTAGGTGATTGAAAGAAAGGGATGGGAAACTTTTACTAGTTCCCCTCCTATGTATTGCAGAAAAGTGGTGGAAGAGTTCTATTCTGGGATGGTACCAGAATATTTTCAGCAACATAGTTCTGTTATGGTTAGAGGGGTGGAGGTTCTGATGACCATCGCGGACATCAACAAGTATTACAGGATTGAAATTCTAGATGATCAACAGGTTGTAGGAAGACTCTGAAATGGGGTGACCGGGAACGACCTCAACCAAATAGGGAACGTGGATTTTGCTAATGAGTTGGTGATTAGACCAATGGACTTTTAGGTTGCCCCGGACTACCGCATGAAGCATACCAACTTGAGGTTGGATTTGAGTTTTTGGCTTGTTTTCATCTCTCTCTCCCTGACTCCCAGGAAGCACAAGACTTCAGTTAATTTCAATGCAACCACGGTTCTTCATGATCAGTTGATCGACGTTGGTTTTTTTATCAAGAGGGAGATTCTTGAATTGGGGTGCATAAGGGTAGACAAGCAGCCGTTCATATTCCCTAGCCTCATCACCGCCTTCTGTAAGGAGGTTGGGGTAGATTTCGGGTCTGATCTGTTTTAGAGTGACATAGGGCCTTGTGATAGGGGCACCTGGAACAACCAATTGCGAGAATGGAACCCCTCAAGTGTCAGAGTTAGAACTGGGAGGAAGAAGTTTGTTCAAGGAGCAGGTACAAGTAGGTAGACTGAAGAAGTTCCAGAGCAAACGGGGGTCGAACAAGACAATGAGGACTTTATATATTATGATTAGGTGCCCCCACCTCTATAGGAGGCTTTTGAAGAGATTCCTTGGAAGACTTTGCTTACAGGTTTGTAGAACCTTAGGACTGATGTGATAGAAAACATGAAGCAGATTACTGATAGCAAAGCAGAGACTAATGGGTATTTTACTGATATATGGGGCAACCTCACTATCATGAGAGAGGCAATCAGTCTCCCAACTTATCCAAGGAAGAAAAAAGGGCCTGCCACTTTCTCACCACCTTCAGGAGGCCCAGTGATTAATCCAGATGCGGCAGAACTCCAAGCAGTAATGGAGTTGTCTAGAAAGGAGCATAAAGAAAGGATGAGAGCAAAACTGGATCCCAGAAGGAAGAGGACATCCACTGAAGCTGAGAAAGAATCCTTAGACGAGGATTGACTGATCGAGCCATTTCATACATAAGAATTCCCCCTCTATTTTCGATGCTTACGTTCGATTTTTGATTAAATTCATTTATTTTATGGCTCGATTTTGATTGTACAGGTACTTTTGGGATTTTGGGTTGATAGATGAAGAAACTCGGTGATTTTGGGCTAATGGCGATAAAAGGAGAGCTTTTGGGGGCAAAACAGTCATTCTACAAGAGAAGCAACATTCTGCGGTTCAATTCGGCGGCCTGGCTGCCAATTAAAAACGCCGTTTTCCTCCAGTGATGTTAGTGCAGGTGCAATTCAGTGGCCATAATGCAACTGCGGTTCAATTCGGCGGCCTGGCTGCCAATTAAAAACGCCATTTTCCTCCAGTGATGTTAGTGCAGGTGCAATTCAGTGGCCATAATGCAACTGCAGATCTAAACTGCTGAATCTTGGCAGAAACCCACAACTTAAATCGGCGGTTCACATCTATGACCTGGCCGCCGTTTGAAACTGCCAATTGAGTGCCACTTTAGCATACCGGGATTTCAACCCTAACTTTTGTGATCCCCATATAAATACCCTTCCTTTCCCATTCTCTAATCTAATCCCCACTATTCTTGAAACCCTAACCCCTTTCTTACCTCCACTAACCAAAATCTCTACCATAATCACAAACCTAACTTTCCCACCAATACCCATCCACATTTTGGAGAATTAATTAAAGAGCGAAGAGGAGATTCACCAAGCTCAAGGGAATCTCAAGTGCATTAAAGATCAAGAGGACTCTTGAAGGCTTTTATGGGTTTTCTCTACATCCTTTCTCTTTTTTCTTTTATTTCTACTATTTGTAACTAAACCCTCATATTGGGGAATTAATGAGACAACTTATGTGATGATTCTAGGTACTTGAACTAGTCATATATTTATCAAATCCTCTCTTGGTATATTCTATTTTCATTGCCTTGAAGTTGCCATTTTACTTTACTTGTTAATATTGAGCTTCAATTTAGCGTGTTGTAAAATGGTTCAAATATGAAGGTTGTGGTCTAGGGTTTGAAGGGCTTTCAACTCATTCTCCAACCTTTAGCATCCATGAATTTGAATACCTATGAGTTAAATGTTCTACATGGTATAAGACCTTGAAATTGTTCTTGAGAATCTTGTTTGGGTAAATGCTCATAGTGAGGTTCACTTGGGTAGGAGCTTGAAATTATTCCTACTAAGACTCATAGTAGGGTTTACTTGAGTCAAAGTGGAATTTGTATATTGATGAGTTAAATCAATTAAAGAACAAAGCTTGAGTTGGATTAAAATGCTTAATTGGGCTAGTTCATTACATTAGGAAATCTTTTAGTTGTCAACTCAATTCCCCAATATCAATCATCATATATCACACCTATCATTTTCATTACTTGTTTTAGATTGCTTAATTTAATTTAGTTTAGTTGTTAAAACAATTCCCAAACCAAAAATGAATTTTACTTTTCCGCACGTAGTTTAGATTAGTGTACATAGCTTAATTATAGCCAAATATCCTCCTTTTCCCTGAGGAACGATCCCGCTTGCCATTATACATCTCATTCGATTTGTGTATTCCAAATGTGGAATTTTGGTGTTTACAAAAGTCTGATCATTGACCATCCATTGCCTATATTTATTGTTGAATTTTTTTACATTATTTGTTCTTTTATCTATTTTTGCTTTGTTTTTATTTGGAATTTCTATGAACATTATAGACTATGCTTTGATTTGCATTTAACTTGCATTTGGTAGAGGTGTTGTGTTTATGCTAGGTTCTTCATCTTGTTGGGAATTACATGATAGCTTGCACAAGATAGAACCTATCTTCCTTCTAAGGGAGTTTCTACCTCTCTAATTTTGCACTTAATTGATTTCATATTGTTAAATGTGGATTTGAAATATTTTGTTGATATGAATGATCACATATTTGTTGCATATTGATCTTATACGTGTACATGTTTTGATCTTATGAAAAGATCCGGTTTGGGGGTTGTTTTCCCCCGTTCCACCAATTTGAGAATATGCTTGATTTAGGTAAAACAAATGCTTTAAATGACATGTTGTTGATTCACGTTGATTAATATAGCCTATTTGTAGTCCTGTAAGGTATTTCCCCCCCCCCCTCCCCCCCAATAGGCCGTACTCTTTGGTTTCCAACAATGGGGACATTGTTGAGTTTTGGTTTGAGGGTGAAGTCGCCTTTTGAGTCGTCTTGAGTCTTTTTAGTCTTTTTAGTGTCCAATTTTTTCAAATTTGGTCGTTTGGCCAAAAAAATTGAGCTTTAATTGGTTTGGGTGTGATGTTTTTAGCGTGTGCTTTTGACGAATTCTTCGTATGCATTGTATTCTTGTGATGTAGCTTGGTGCCACTTTAGGGTTTAGCTTGCACCTTCATGGGTTTGTCCCATCCTATGGTGTTAAGTTGAGGGGACTCGGCGCTTTCACGCCTTGTCCTAATAGTGGAGATGTCCGTGAGATCACAAACACAAGCTTAAATTGCGCATTTTGAGTGTAGTATAGATTATTCTTAAACACTCATATCGTCATATACGTCACATGCCATAGGACATTGCATATATTATAGTGAATTGCTTGATGGATGCGTTCATTCCCTTGATAGATGATTGTGGACATGATATTAGGCAATGTGTGTGAATTGAATTACCTACAAGAGCCTAAACACTTTCCTATCCATATTGTGTGCTCCAAAGCCAAATTTGAAACCAAACACTATTCTTTCATTTGATACCACGTACAACCATATACCTCATAGCCTAAACACATGTCTACCTTTGTTATTAATCATGTTAGGATGTGTAATAGTGGTAATGAAAGAAGTTATGCTCTAATTGTCAAAAAACGTGTACAAAGAAAAATATATTGAAAATATTCTAAGCAAATGGCTTAAACTGTAAAAGTACCCAAATTAGTACTTATGAGCCTTGATTGTCAAATAAAAGAAAAATGAGCAACTCAAAAAGAAAAGAAAATGAGAAATCAAAAGATTATCAAATTATTCATTGCTAAGTACTCACAATGAAGAGTACAAACATTGTAAGCATAAATGTGGGTAAAACAAATGCCTAAAACGCTAACGTGTGATTTATCATGTATCAAAAAGAGCATTGTAGGGGTGTGTGTACTTATTCTAGCATGATTGGTAATTTTGAACTCCAAATTGTCCAAATTTGTTGTATTACCTAATTACACCCCACAGCCACCTTACAACCAAGGAAAAGACCTTTTTAATCCATAATGAGTCTAAATTGGGAATGTCGGTTGACACTTGATCTTTCACGTTCATGGCATAGTGATCCTTTCCTAAGATAGTCATTGCTTAAATTCTATGCATCATTCATCTTTGCATATATGTACGTGTGGAACCTAGGGCTCTGAGTGGAGAAGAAAAGAGTGAATCACGTGAGTTTAGAATTGAAGTGAATTACGCTCGAGACCTGAGAGTGAGTAGTCCCTGATGCATGAGTACCTTTAGATGTGGGACTTGTGTTCGTGCGAGCTTCCTTTTGGTATCTCCAAGTTGCTTTAGATAATATGCATATGTTTACTTCTCTCACTCACACATTTTTGTATCACATCACTAGTGGACTTGTGACCCTTTTTGAAATTGTTGTTTAAGTTTCTAGGAATTTTTCAGTTGCAGTTGTCAGTTCGTCTTATTTGTTTTATCTTGTTTTGCTCGAGGATGAGCAAAAGTTTGGTTTGGGGGTATTTGATTGCGCCAAATATGTTGTATATTTCGACCCTCAAATCCGTAACTTTTGTGTCATTTTCGTGCGTTTTAGCGTCGCTTATGAGCTCTATGTTCATATTTGCAAGCATTTCCCCATTTCGGGTGATTAGAGCGTATTGCGGGACTTTCGGGAGAAAAAAGGACTAAGAGTTGCAAAAAGAGGGAGAAAAGTATTAGAGGCTACAACAGTGCGGGTCAGTGCGGGTCCCAACCGCACTTGACCCATACTCGTGCCCAAACCAGAAGACCTGATTGCTGAAAACAGATATAGTGTAGGTGAGTGCGGGTCCCAACCGCACTCTGATGAGGTCATTTTGGTACTCAACAAAATGATGTTTTAAAATATGTTCGTTTTTAAAACCAATTTCACCATTAGAAAACCACTTGGATGTAAAATTAGTAAAGTGGTAAGTAAGGATTCATTCCACAGGGAATTAGAGTAATAGTTGAATAAATTAACAATTCATAAATACAAAAAAATAAATCATAAGAAATAGATGGTTGTATGGTTTGTCAAGCCATCAAACATACATGTAAATAAACCTAATAAAACTAATAAAATAAGATGCTCAACAAATCTAGATAAGATATGCGGAATAAACAATTAAGAGAATTGCTAGGGAATTAATGAGATCGCAAGTGGATTACGGGAAGCGCTTCTCAAGCTACCTTAGTGGACCAATCTCACAAATGTTAACCAATTGTTTTCTAGAATATGTTTAGACCATCACTATGAACCTTAAACAACTTCCCACTGCAATACCTAACCGATTAAGGAGAGGGGGTCACGGCGGGATTGGTTGGTTACAATTAAAGGTTTAGATAATCGCGGTTGATATACCCTTCGAAAATCTATCTTAGTCACTATGTTTTCAATCCATCAAGGTTGTCAATCCAATCAAGATTATATAACAAATTATCCTAAACAAGAGTATAATCAACTAGTGGATATACATGTCAATTATATAATGCGTAGAATCTAATTATAAAATAAATAGAACACAAATAGAGATTAAAATATATTAAAGCTTAAGCAAAACCCAATCCAAGTGTTCTCACATCAAAACCCTAGAAAGGGGATTTAGTTACACATATTACAATCAAAGGGAAGGCAAGTAAAAGATTAGGAAATCACCATTGGGTCTCCTTTTGTAAGCTTGATCCTTTCCTTACCTTTGATGCTCCTTTTGCAAAGAGTGGATGATGAGGATGTGTTTAGATAGGTGGAGTCAAATGGGAAGTGACTAAGGAGATATGAGGAGAAGATGGGAAGAAATGAATGATTGGGAAAGGTAATCTAGATGTTGAGTTTAGGTAGGAGAGAAATGGTGGGATTAGGAATGGTAAAAATGAGGTTTCTTGGTTGTCAAGAGTTGCCATGAGTTGTTTAAAAAGGGAAAATGGTGATGAATTTATAGGCTTTTCAAATTAGGTCTCGGGTGGTAAATTACCAAAACACCCCCTAACTATGGCAAATTACCATTTAGGCCTCAAGAGGGGGCATCTTGTAATTTTCACACCCAATCAACCATTGACAGAGATGTGGTCGCTATTTGGCGTTCATGGCAACACTAGATCGACTCTAAAGAGACACAATTTGGAGCTAAAACAACTCCATATCGCCATGGTGACAATTTTATCGCGGTTTGGGATTGAGGGCGACAAAGGGCGACGTAGGCGTGATGGGAAGATTGGATTCCAACCGTTTTGGGTGACCGGAAAGGTTACGACTGGGCTACCGTTAGGTTTACCGGTTGTTTAGGCCGGATTATAACCGGCGGTAGGTCGAAAAAGGGGAAGCTTCAGGCGGCGACGAGGTTAGGGTTTTAGGCCATGGCTGTTGCTGCACGCGTGGAAAGGAAGAAGAAGGTTGAAGAAGATGGGGTGCATTCAGCAGTTAACTGGGGTGCAATCAGATGCTTCTTCTTTTGTCTATAATAGGGTGCATTTAGATGACGCTTAGGGCGCGTTTAGAAGCCCACACCCCTCTCAAAACACACCATTTCACTAATGTGGGGGGGGGGGGGGGGGGGGGGGGGGGGGTATGGTTTGCTTGCTTTGTTGGGCTTACTTAGAAGTGGGCTAAGGCTTATTCAGTGGCCCAAACCCACTATAAACGCACCGTTTTGTTGTTGGTGACGTGGCACACTCGCCTGAATTGATAAATGAATTACGAACAACCCCTTGATCTTTTGTATATTTGTGATAACTTCAATCTTCCTTCAATAATTACACTTTTGCCCCTATTTCTTCAATACTACTTCAATGCCCCTGAACTTTGTAAATACCTGAAAACACTTAATTTATACGATTAAATCACGGGATATTGCCTGAGAATCAAGTAAAAGGAGAAGGAAATGAGGGCTAAAATCATACCAATTTTGGTCCGATCACACTCCACTTGCACTACTTCCCAAACCAGAGGACCTGATTGCTGAAAACAGATATAGTGCGGGTGAGTGCAGGTCCCAACCGCACTCCACCCACACTACTGCCCAGATCAGAAGACCTGATTACTAAAGGTTGATAAAGTGCGGGTGAGTGCGGGTCATCCAACTGCACTTCACCCGCACTACTTCTCAGTTCCGGAAGTCCAAAGTTGAAGGAAATGATAAAGTGCGGGTCATCTGACCCACACTCCCTCACGTCAGATATTATTTTAAAGCTGATTTGTAACTTATTTTTTGGGACTATAAATAGAAAGTGTGTGTAATGTTCTTAGTACGTTTTTTACACTTAGAAATTCTGAAATTGTAACTAGACCTAAGAATCTATTTCTTCTCATTTCATATGCTTTCTACTCAACATTTAAAGGATTATCAAGGTGGAGATGATCTTCAAGGGTTATTCCTTATCTTTTCTCTTATTTCCATTATTGTAAATGAGTAGCTAAACCCCACTGAGGGAGTCTATGGATTTGTTTGTGAATGATTGGGCTTTTGTATATAAGCTTTATTTCTTTTATATATCTATCTTTTATTGATTTATTCAAGAGTATGAATGGATTTCATTGGATTTACTTGTCTTAGATACACTCTCTTTGCAAGCTTCCATTGGATTCTATCTTTTTAGGCACCTAGATATACATCCTATATAGTTGTTTATTGCTCTCATAAATAGATGAGATTCTCGTAATCCCAGCTCGATAACCATGCTCTTCATCTAACTTCAAATGGGTGTCTGTTTCTATACATCCTAAGACGGCTCTCATGAGAGGCTTAGAAGCCTCTTCTATACACCATAGATTGGCTATACTAGAATCAGTTGAGCCCGAGATAGATACACGAGCTTCATTGCTAGGGTCCTAACCGAGCAACCGACACTATACACCCTAGGTTGGTTGTTTAGGATGGACCAATCACTAGTAGGAGGCCTCCAATACACCCTAGGTTGGTCCTTGCTAGGGATAGATAGCCAACCTATACACCCTAGGTTGGCTACAGTTGTCAAAACGTGCATATTTACGAGTTTATTACATTTGCCCAAATTTTTGCTTTCTAATCCGTTAACTCCCGAATCTCCATCATATCTATCTTTCATTATATTCATATTTCATTTTTAGTTACATTTCTATTTAGTTTTATTTGTATGTTCATTCACATTTCACAACATCCCCCATACTTTACTTTTATCGCATTAATATTACTTAAGTTCCAACTAGTTTTAGTTAATCCCGATCCTTGTGGATGACACCCCACTTACCTCCATACTTATGCTTTTCAAACCATTTAGGGTTTTGTGAGGTTTTTATAAATATTTTTTGACAAGTGGATTTTAAATACATACAAAACGACTTTGTTAGTTATGCGGCCAAGGACCGCCGAATAGGGCCGTATATTTGTGACCAAAAATATCTGGTCAAATATGCACACTTGTTCTGCGGCCATGGGCTGCCAAACAAGGTCACAGAATCAGGACCAAAAGACCTGGTTCATTCTGCGCCCTTTGGTTCGGTGTTTAGGGACCGCATAATGGGGTGCAAAATTGGGACCAGAATTACAGGTCCAATTCGGCGCCCTCATTTCTGCTGCCCTAGGCCACCGAATTAGCCCATGAAGTTGGGGCAGTTTTGTCATTTCACCAAACCTATTTTACTCTTTATAAATATACCACTATCTATTGTAATTTAATTGAGCTCTTTAATATCAAGAACCCTAAAGAGATATTGAGAGAGACTTGATAGAAAAATCATAAAGATTGTATCTTTAATTCTCTAAACACATTTCCACATGCATAATTCATCATCTAAGCATCATCTAGGATCATCTAGTATGTGCTCTTTTGGAAAGCAGTGGACCGAAACTTGGTGAAGGGAGCAATTTTCGGAAATGATGATGTTCATGTGTCCCACTTACAATTTACAGATGACATAATTTTATTCCTCCAACCTAATTTGGCTTATTTCCTTAACGCTAGAAGAATCCTAAGATGTTTTGAGCTTATTTTGGGTTTACGAATAAATTTTCACAATTCTTGTGTCGGTGGGGGTAAAGGGAGGGTGGTGGAGGATTGGCCTGCGAGTTTTAAATGTAAAAGTGCAGTGTTACCCATTATGTACCTTGGTCTCCCTCTTGGAACGAGGCCGTGCTCGCTAGCCTTTTAGAAACCTTTGATGCTTCGTGTGGAAAGTAGGCTGACACCTTGGAAGTGTAAATTTCTCAACAAGAGTGGCCGGCTTGTTCTTATAAAGGTGGTTCTGTCTAGCTTGCCTATTTATTATCTTTTGGTATTAAAGATGCTGAAAGAAGTGGCTAAAAATTTTGAAAAGGTGCAAAGAAAGTTTCTTTGGGGAGATGGGGTTGAAAAAAGAAAATTGCATCTTGTGAATTGGATTTCGGTGTGCAAAAGCAAGGTCAATGGTGGTCTTGGTGTAGGCCGTATCTTGGATAGAAATAAAAGCCTTTTAGCTAAATGGTTGTGGAGATTTGGTAGGGAAGATTGTTCTCTTTGGAAAAGGGTGGTGTTTAGTGTTTACTAAGTTTGGGGTGCATTCTAATAGTCTACCACTACAATAGATTGGGTCTTTTATGGCTTGATTTTTACGACACACATAAATGGTGCATCGTAAATGTTATTAATCATGACTTATGTTCAGTGCAAGTAGTAATAGTGATACATAATTTCTCAAAGACAGCACGCATTTGAGGAATGCCGTAAAAAATGATTATTTACGGCTTACCTGTTGCGTGTCTTATTTGAGAATCTTTTAAGACATACAATGCACACTATGTATTCATTTTCAATTCTCAAAGATGGCGCACATTTGAGGAATGCCATAAAAAAATATTATTTATGGATTACCTGTTGCGTGTCTTATTTGAGAGTCTTTTAAGACATACAACACATGCCATGTATACATTTTTCAGAAACAAGTGAATGAGTATTTGTTGCATTCAGTGCAATTCGTAATAGTGATACACAATTTCTTAAAGACAACGTACATTTAAGGAATGTTGTAAAAAAGATTATTTACGACTTACTTGTTGCGTGTCTTATTTGAGAGTCTTTTAAGACATACAATGCATGCCATGTATACATTTTTCAGAAACAGGTGAATGACTATTTACTGCATTCAGTGCAAGTCGGAATAGTGATACATAATTTCTCAAAGACAACGCACATTTGAGGAACGCCGTAAAAAAAAATTATTTACGGCTTACTTGTTGTGTGTCTTATTTGAGAGTCTTTTAAGACATACAACGCATGCCATGTATACATTTTTTAGAAACAAGTGAATAACTATTTACTGCATTCAGTGCAAGTCATAATAGTAATACATAATTTCTCAAAGACGGCGCACATTTGAGGAACGCCGTAAAACAGGATTATTTACGGCTTACCTGTTGCGTGTCTTATTTGAGAGTCTTTTAAGACATACAACTCACGCCATATATACATTTATCATAAACAAGCTTTTTGACTCCTAAGAGGAACACTAAGGTTGAAACTTAATTTTTTGTTAGGCGGGTGTTTTGGGACAAAATAATATTTGTTGATGATAATGATTTTAGGGAGTACATTTTCCCTTTCTTGATTTTTTTTTTTTAAAGTTTTTCCTAAGAGACAGATTAATAATTAAATTTTCTTCAATTTTGTATAATAATTATTATAGATTAATTCAAAAAATTAAAAAAAATATATATTATTTTCATTTATAAATATAATAATAAGAATCTAAAATGCAAAACCACTTTTTATAAAAGTCCATTTACATTTCCCCTTCCCTTTTGTTGATTTAATTTTTTTTAATTAAATGTTAAAATAAACGTTTTTTTTTTTTTTTTTTTTTTTATTATCATATAAAATAAATTTTATATTATTGGAAATAAGTGATTTAAAAATAATCAATAAAAATTTAATAACATCTATATTTTATATATAAACATTATGCAAATATTAACAAATTCGAATGAGCAACAGAATTGGTTAAGGCTTTGCTTGAACATCTTGAGGTCTCAGGTTCGACGACTGATGTGAACGAATTATTAAAAAGCTGTGAAATAAGAGGTGGGGCCGTGGGGGTGGGTGTATGGGATGAGGTGCTTTAAATATAATATTAATATATTTTCAAATGACAATAATGACATGCATGTGCATGCCGTGATTGAGTCTACACTCGTATAAATACATGACATTTCTTGTGGGTCGTAAAAGTTCATAACACAACCCATAAATTGGGTCGTAAATATACTTACAGCGTTTTTTAAAACATATTGACGACGCGTTTGGTATGCTGTATTTGAGGATATCATTCATGAAGTTTTTTAAAACATATTAACGACGTGTTTTATATATTGTATTTGAGGATATCATTCACGACATCCTCTCATGCGGCTTGCAGCTGAACACCGAATAGTCATTTACGACGTTCTTTGCACGCAGTAAAAGGATGATTATGTTGTAGTGTACGATGGTCTTTGAGGTCTTCGCCTTCGTCATCTTTTTTTGTTAGAGCTGTTGGCAGCCTCTTCCTTGAGGGCTCCAATATGTTGAAGGTCTTAAAAGAAGGGTTTTTTGTCAGCATTGGCAAAGGTAATAGGGCACTCTTTTGGGAGGATATTTGCTGGGATTCCACTCCATTGAAGTTGGCTTTCCTCGTGTGCACATCCTAGCTTCCAAAAAATTAGGGAAGATTGCTAAGTTTGGGCAGTGGCGTAGGGATAACTGGGTTTGGAATGTTGAGCTTCGTAGGCAGCTTTTTGATTGGGACCTGGATCAATGGCAATGTTTGATGACTTTCCTTGAAAACATTGTTATCCAAAAATTCATTCCCAATACAATTTCCTGGACTTTAGACTCTAAAGGCTGTTTTTCTGTCAGCTTGTTTGACAGAAGACTTGAGAACTTGGATTCGATGGTTGCGAAGAACCACACTGATATTTGGCAAGGATATGTTCCTCCGAAAGTTGAATTCTTTGTCTGGCTGGTTATGAGGGGTAAAATCCTTGTTAAAGAGGTGCTAATGAATTTCAACTGTTATGTGGATGGTGGTTTCAAGTGTAACATGTGAACTCTGGCATAGAGACAGTTGATCATTTACTTCTCAAATGCCAATGGTCTTGGCACCTATGGAAAGGAAGCATGATCTGTTTGAGGGTTTCATGTTGTTCTTCAGGATCGATTATAGACTGGTGGAGGGGTTGGATGAGTTTGTGCCTAACGAAGAGACATAAGAGAGCTTGGCTTATTCTGTTTTTCATTGTTTTGTGGACAATCTAGGAAGCAAGGAATCAAGTGGTTTTCCATGGCAAAGAGCTGTCAATTGATCAATGCATTGATATGGTGAAATTTCATGTAGCCTGGTGGTTTAAACACCATGGAAAAGGATCTTTGAAACCTCTATCTCTTATCTTACTGGATATGGGAGATCGTTGTTTAGACTTTGTTCCTAGCAAAAAGAAAATTTCTGATCATTGGAAGCCTCTTCCCTTAAACTCCTTTAAATTCAATGTTGACAGTTCAGCGAAGGGCTCTCCTGTAGGGAAAAATATGGTCACGCAACGGAAGCGAGACTAAAATAGAGTTTAGTATAGTTTAAAATTTTTCCATAATTTGAACATTAACCCACTAATTAATTAAATATATATATATATACTAAAAAGTAGAATACCTTTTGTCGCGTGATCCGATTGACTTTGCGTCGATGGTAATCCGCAAGATCTTCCAATCCTATCACGAACGTGAATCACCTAGGAGTTTGGTCTCCCTTTCTTTGAATTGCGTACCTGAGGATGGATTAAAAAACTTTTCCTTTTGATCGTTAGTCACAATATAATCCAAGAAAACTAGAAAGTATGTTCCGGTCACTTTTGAATTTAACAATCGTTAAGATTGAAACTCGCGTGAACCTAATTCGAAGTTGTGCACAAAGCCTTTTGATATTCAAGCTTACAAGTGCACTATCGAAATTAGAACTCTCTTTCTCTATTTCTCTCTTGGCTGAATTTTAACACTTGTCTAGAGTATGAATTATTTTTCTAAGTGAAAGAAATAATTCACTCAAGCTAGAAGAAGAAGAAGTGGGTGGCCGAAATCTATCCTATGTAATATATAAGGTGGCCGAATTCTTCTTCTTTTTCTTTTAGGGTTGGCCGAATTCTTATTGTGTAAGGATTAGGGTTGGTCGAATTCTCTCCCAAAGAGGATTTGTGCTTTACCCTAATTCCTATCAACCTTAGAATTCTAACCCTAATACAACTCGTAAGTGTTTAATCCTATTATGACTTATTAAAAGACTTCCTTATTTGATTAAATAAATAAACCTTATTATTTATCTTCTTACCAAATAAGTCTTTTATTTTTAATATACTACTACCAATAGTATAACTCTAGGAAACATATTTCCTGATCAGAAAAAGATTTTGATTCTTAATTAAATGATTAACTAATAAATTAATTAATTTCCATTTAATCAATCAATAAAATAAAATAATATTTTAGACTATAATTTTAGTCTTGCCGCCTACACCATATAAATGGGCTTAATATTATTTTTCTTATTTTATTTAATCCATTAGACTTTAATTAAAAAGCCCACATGTGAACCAGACCCATTCTTACTAAAAGAAACAAGCCCACATGCATTTCATTAATATATTAATATAATTGATCAGCCCATTAAATAAATAATGTGCAAATTATATTCTTAATATATTAAATACAATTCTAGATGGACCCATAAATTGGTTCGGTAGAATATATCAAGTGATCCATGTAAGTCCGTGTGAATTGGGGATCTTGGCGGGCTATCTAAATTTAAGCTTCAATAGACATAACCTAATCACAATCAACAAATGATTCACTTAGGTCCCGATCCATTAATTTTAACTCATTCCACTAAAGAGCTAAAATTGAACTCTTAAATAAAGATAGAATAAGTAAATATTTCGCATTCGTACCCTAGACAATCTTATTGGAGATGGTGTATCCTCGTGAAGAATATTAGTAGTCGCCAAGAGCTCATAGACCGTTTATAGCTCTCCAAGTTACCATATTTACTCATATGACCACATTTTGAACTTGGATATTTTGACTTGTCCAGAAGCCATGTTTCAATAGACTCTATCAAAAACTTAACGTTAAGATTCAATATCCAATACCTCAAAACATCCATATGATGATATTCTACCCCCATTTAATAAATGGAGCCACGATATCCATATCTATAAATGAAGTCCTTTATCGATTAACAAATGAATATCACCAAACTATCGAGGATAGACTATGCTATATAATTGTACTCATTGATAACTCAAATGATACCACTTGCAACTATAAGTCCATCATTTATCTCAGGATTAAGATAGACTCTCTGATTGTCCTGATAATGAAAATACTATTATCTATTGACGGTTCTAGATAAAGTATTTCATTGTGATCCAGTTCAATGCACCCAGTGCACTAGATTCTTTTACTCGAAGACCCTCTGATGATTTCAGACTCATCATAACTCATTTGATCCCACTCAAATGCTAGAGAAAGAATTCTACAACTTTAACAAGATAAAGGTGCCCAACCTTTAACTTAAGTTGTGAACATTATTCAAGACTAACTAAAGAATTGTGTCTACCTCATACATATCCAGATGTACGAACAATTCTTCTTTTCTCATAGTCTTTAGACCTTATGATTATTTACTTTGACAATTATAATATTAAACTATAAATGCTATAAGATTTGTTAAACCAGAAATCACTTTATTAATATGAAAAGATTGTCAATTACAATATTACACTCTTGCTATTGAGCATAATCCTAACATCTCCAGGCCCAACTGGTATGGGCGGTGTCTTGAGGGATTCTAATGGCAAAGTATGTGTTTGTTTTCTTCCTTTTTAGGCATTTCCGATTCTATTTCTGCTGAGATTGGTGTGATTCATAAGGCTTGCTCTCTTTGTGCCTCGAATAATGAGTTGATTAATAGATGTATTTCCATTGTCAGTGATTCGAAGGTGGCGGTGGATTGGATTAATAAGGGCGATTCGGCAAATAGCAGTCTTCCTCAGGTGATTCAGGACATTCGTGTTTTACTGTATTCCTTAAGCAATACAATTGTCTTATTTTCTTTGAGAGCCTCTAAGTCATTTGTAAACTTATTGGAAAAGAAGGGATCGAGTGAGATGTTCGATTTCGTGCAGTGGGGTGATACTTGAGTTGTCTTTTTCGTTGGTAGTGTTGTCTTTGTTTCTTGTTTTGCTTTTCTACTGTTTCTTCTTGTGTGTTCCTATTTCTCCCGGTGTTGTCTTCTTTTGCCTTGGTTAGGCTCTCTTTAATAAAGTTTGCTATTCAGAAAAAAATAAATAAATTAAAGGACGGATTCAAATTATAAATTCTCACCAACAGTGTGTGAGTTAGACCGTATATGTTGTACGTCTCCACGATGTGTACGTCAACACCCTTTGCTTGTTGTCGTCTTTCAAACTGCTCCCGTCGACCATCCAACACATGCTTGAAACCAAAAATAGACCACTTATACACGTGTGCACCCCATGGAAATGTATCAAAAGCATCCAAGTCCTCGACTAGGCACATTTGCCATACTAAAATTTTCTCTCTCTCGTCCAACCCCATCAGTATCCAATTGAACATATACAATAAGCGCAACTTAACCACATGGTACTACTCATCAAAAATACCAATTCGCAGAATTGATCTCAGCTGTTCATACTCGATGTCATCTCGACCCTCAAAGTACCGCTAGTGTATGCCTTTCTCTACCATATCATAGCTCGTACTGTCGGGAATGACTCCGAACTTCAAATAGGTTATCAGACAAAACTCAACCTTCGAGAACCGAACCGAATGGTGACCTAACATAAATCTCATCTTATCTTCCGCCTTATTGTGATGCAACTCGTACATAAGCAACCGATGGACAATGCCAGCTGAAAACGTCATCTCATGATGCATCCGAAGGAAATGTCCAAAACAAGACTCAGTATATGACGTCGTTCTTTGACCACAAGATCTTCAGGTACCCTATTAAGTGCGTTGTCGAAATCTTGAAGGTAATCGAAATGGTCATACCGAGTTATTTTTCCCTCATACCATTCTCCCACTGGAGTTTTAAGCGAATCCTTCAACTGATTCCTCATCTGCATATTCATAGAAAAAAAAAAAAAGCATTTAAGTTCATTAAAAGGCTCAGATAGTGTTTCAAAAGGCTCGGAGATTCTAATTTGACAAACCTATTCATAAAAAATAAAAAAAACTCATATTACTATTGAAAAGGCTCGAACAGTGTTTCAAAAGGCTCGAAGACAGTGTTAAAAGGCTTAGAGATTCTAATTTGACAAACCTATTCATAAAAAATAAAAAAAACTCGGATTAATATTGAAAAGGCTCGGACAGTGTTTCAAAAGGCTCGTAGACAATGTTAAAAGGCTCGGAGATTCTAATTTGACAAACCTATTCATAAAAAATAAAAAAGCTCGGATTACTTTTCAAAAGGCTCGGACAGTGTTTCAAAAGGCTTGGAGATTCTAATTTGACAAACCTATTCATATTCCTTAAAAAAGCTCGGATTACAATTTAAAATGCTTGGATAGTGTTTCAAAAGGCTTAGAAAAAGTGTTAAAAGGCTTGAAAACCCAGATCTTCATTGTCTTCTACACAAATTTTTCAAATATTAAAACCCTAACCTAACCCAGAACCATACTAAGATCAACAAATCTAACTTAATATACAAGTATAAACAACACCCAACATCAAACAAACACATAAACTTATCAAGATCCAAATCGAAATCAAAATATAACTATACTTACCGCTATCAATTGCAGATTCTCGTCGGCTTCAGGACTGTAGCGCCACCGCCAATGAATTCACTGTCAGATTTTCAAACGTATTATTTGCAGCCGATGCTTTCTCTCTCTACTGTTTACTCTCTCTAGTTTGTCTCTCTAGGTTTGAAAATGACAGAAAGTCACTTGGAAGGGGTAATTTTGTCTGGTCACCTAAATTGGTGCCTTTTAAACTTGAATTACTAATGTGGTGACTTTCTTACAAAACCCGGTCTAAATAGTGACATTTAAATTTCGAGCCCTTAGTTTTAGTGTATTTTAAGACTTGTTAAATTTAATAAAGTGGCATAAAATGTATTATGTTCAGAGAGTTTATGAATTTTATAAATTTTCATTTACTCTTGGTTAAAGGTGTGCATCTTTCCTTCAATAGTTTGTTATGAAAAGTTCAATCGGCACAATTCGTATTTACTGGCATGTGTGGAGATTTTTTCATATTGTGGGATGCAGTTATCTCATATTGTTACATAAATAGATTTCATGGCCCCAAATTAACAGTGAAAACTGAGAGGAGTGAGAACTGAAGAGATATACCAATTTCATATACAGACTACAGATATTTTCTTTCCTCAAAAAAAAAAAAAAAAAAAAAAAAAAATTACAGATATTTCCATAAATTTATTCTCCTAGTATTTTTCAAAAATTGGACCCTGAATATTTTCCCTGAAATGGACACTAACAGTTTGTTTAGTAGGGTTTTTGAAAAACCTCTACTTGTAAAAGCTCTTCTAGGATTAAAAAAGTACTTTTAAGCTCCGTTTGGAAGAGCTTCTTTAAGTATATCTTTTAAAGTAAGTCTTCTACAAGTAGAGATTTTAATTGGAAGTTGTTGGTTGTTTGGTTGTCAATTAGAAAAAAGCTTTTTTAAATGGTAGGATTACCAAAATATTAAAAAATTGTTTTAAATGATAGAGTTATATTAGACATTTTAGTGTTATTAAAAAAACTCAAAAAGATCTACTTAGAAAAGCTTAAAATTTGAGCTTCTCCAAGTAGACGTAAAACAGTTTTTTTAGTGTCTGTTCGGAAGAGCTTATCTGTTGGCTTTTAATTAAAAAAGCTCTTTTCAAATTTTTTTTTTTTATCGTTTGGTTTTCACTCAGTAGAGCTTTTGGATGATTAAAAAAGTTGTTTTACGTTTACTTAGAGAAGTCCAAATTTAAAGCTTTTCCAAGTAGATCTTTTGGAGTTTTTTTAATAACACTAAAATCTCTAATATAACCCTATAATTTAATATTTGTTAGAGTATTTTGGTAATTCTATAATTAAAAAAGCACTTTTTTAATTGACAACCAAATGACCAATGACTTTCATTTAAAAGTTTTACCTCTAAAAGATCTATCGTAAAAAGATCTACTTGAGAAGCTCTTCCAAACGTCATTCAAAAACTTTATTGAGTGACAACCAAACAACATCAAAAATTTTGAAAAGAGCTTTTTTAATTAAAAAAGCTCTTTTAGCCAATAGATAAACTCTTTCAAACAGGCATTTAACCTTTACAAAAGCAAACACACACCAAAGGAAGTCACATTGACAGTCGACACCCATGAATAATGTTGTGATATGTATCGGATTTTCATTAATTTAATTACAAAGTTGTCATTCGCTTAATTAAATAAGAACCATTCTTTTTCGTATTTTTTGAACAAACAACCTTTCTTTTTCAATCAATTATAAAAGTGTCATTAAACAGATCAACAGAACAATCATTATTTTTCATATTTATTTCTCAATAGTAAAATACATAAAAGGATATAGAAGAGATGTTTCTCGGTCTAAAGAGTCGAATAGACTAGAGACTTAGAGAGGGTAATATGCAAACCACCTATCAATCATTGCGAAACATTGCTTAGGCTTGTATTCTGGAGCCGTGTGACCTGCTCCCTGCCCAACACATTAAAAAAAAAAAAAAATTTGTTATCGAATTGTGGTGATTGATTAAGAAATAATATTCAGAAAAAAAATGAGGCTGTAAATTACTATATTTACCTTGACAGTTGCAAACGTGAAACTAGATGCTTTGTATGAATATTGTCTTGTGTACCTGAGTAAAACAAAATACAATATTAGTATCAAATATCCATAGCTGAGACTATAATCAGGGCCGGTCCTAAGCTTTTGGAGGCTTAGGGCTAAAAATTTTAAATGGATGAAAAAAAAAAAAAACACAATTATACCTCCAAAACAACAATAAACCCCCTTAAAATCCAAATACATACAAACCCCTTTAGAATTCAGATCCAAGCAAAAGTAAATAGAAAAAAAAAAAAAAAAAAAAAAAAAAGCACGGAAATCAAATTTTATATATTTATACAAAAGAACAACAAAAATATAAAAAGAATTACCTGGGTGGTTGTGTTTGGATGAGTGAATGTCGAGACTCGAGAGAGAATTTTTAATGAAGATTGAAGCAAGATGAGGAAGTAGAAAGATAAGTAGAACAAACTAGAGCGTTGAGAGCTTGAGACTTAGATAGATTGAAATAAATCGAATTTGGGTGTCAGTAGCTAGAGAGAAAAAAATCTAAAAGCAGTTTTTATGTTTTCCAAATTTAAAAAACTTGAGAAACATGTCTGATATTATTTTGGGAGAGAAAAGCGCAGAAAACTGAAATATTAGTTTTTGGTTTTAACGCCTAAAAGTGAAAACGTCAAATTGACGTTCTTGATGTTTTTGGTCTAATTGTCTTCAATTTAATGCATGTGAAGGACTTTGATCAATCAATTCAAGTGGGACCTAGGTAGACCTGACGCCGGTTCCGATTCCAGTTTGGCTCTAGGGGAACCGGAACTGGAACCAGCCTTTAGAGGTTTCGATTCCGGTTTTGATTCGGCGGTTCCAATGGTTCTAAACCAGATTTATTTTATTTTTTTTAACTCAGTCACATTCTGGAACCCAGATCAGTCCAAGACGCCCCCCCCTCCCAACCCAGATCAGTTCATCAGTGAGATCACATTCATGTGAATCTCTGATCTCTGATTCTCGTTTCTCTCTCACAAATATGAAATCAACCCAAACCACCCCCAAATCAACTTTCATGAATCAAATAAGAAGATTAGAAGAAGAAGAAGAAGAAGAAGAACAGAGAGAGAGAGAGATCAGAATCTAACCTGATGGCTGACGAAGAAGAAGAAGGATTTAGGAATTAGGTTTATGATTTATTTTAAGAAAAAAAAATTATGTTGGAACCGTCGATTCCAGTCCGGTTCGAACCGGATGGTTCCTTCAAAATTGGAACCGGAATCGGAACTACCTTCCTCTGGTTTCGGTTCTGATTCCGGTTTTTTCGGTTCAGTTCGGCGATTCGAACTGAACCGACATCGGGTCTAGACCTAGGCATAAATAATATGAATTTATCTTTATTTAAATAAAATTATTTATAATAGTTTATAATTTTCAATTAAAAAATGATGAAATTATATATATATATATATATATATATATATTTATTAATTGATATAATTTTCTTAAAATTAGTAAAATAAATTATTTATGTAATATTTTTTAAAATAAAAAAGATACAAATCAAAACTAAATTAGTTAAAAAAAAAAAAAAAATTTTGCCCAGAACACTGTTATAAATACCTGTTATAATATTATTATTTTTTCTTAGAGTACTGTTTTCCAATTAATTCTACAAGACGCGTTTAAGTGTTTTCAGCTTCTGAAAACATTAAAATCAAATGAAAATATAAAATACAGAAAACGAAAAACAAAAACTTTACCGAACAGGCCCTAAATCATTTAGCAATTTAAGTGATATATTGATATGTTTGGAAAAAAAAAAAAAAAAAAAATTCAAATTTAGGCTTCAATAAACATTTCTCTTTGGACCTTATTTGTCCAAGCTGGGCTCTATTTTAATTTTTTTGTTTTATTTTAACTTTAAGTGACGATATTTGCACCCCACAAAAATCGTATGTACACCCCAAATTAATACATTTTAAAAAATTCAATATTACCCTTGATTAAAATGACTAAAAAGTTTGTAAGTACACCTAAAAATTATTAATAAGTTTTCTATATCCTAAAACCCTAAAACTCTTTCTATGTTCTCAAACCCTAATTTTTCTTCTAAATACTGCTTTCAAATACAAATTGGAATCTTCTGCGAGTTGTAGAACCGATCAAAAAACAATCACGAACTTGAAAAGTCTTCTCAATTTACAACGCAAAATTCCACTCTATTAGATAAAAAAGAGAAAAAAATTGTATTGATTTTTCTCACCTCTACCCATCTATACATGTGGATTACACTACATACTTAGCAAAAAACATTGATTGTTTGCTTAGTCTGAGGGTTACATGTTTTCTGGACAATTGCCCTTTTTTTTTTTTAGATGGATGTCAATAAGCTTTAACAAAATAGGTTCTTTTATTCCTTTTCCCCTTCATTACATATATATATATATATAATGAATTTCTGTAACTTTTTTTTATGGAAAATTTATGTAAATAAAATTAGTTCAAAACCAAACTTATTTTGTTATAATTTATGTATTTAAGAGTTAGAATTTTTGTTTTGTTTTGTTTTGTTTTGTTTTGTTTTGTTTTTTTTTTAGTAAAAAAAATAGCAAAATTTTAAATAATAATAAAGTTGATTAGATAATAAAATAGGTGTTGGTGGGGTGTAATTACAAAAATACAAAACAATAACAATAAAGAAAAGGGTTTTTTTTGCCATTAAGTGGGGTTTATTAACAAACTAAAGGTTTTAAAAAAATTTAATGGGGTGTATTTACGAGAGAGGTATACATACAATTTTTAAAAGGTGCAAATACCGTTACTCTTTAACTTTTAAGCTTTTTCGATATGGGCCTTTTTTATCTGAATCATTTTGACTAATACTCAAGACAAATATTTGGGCATTTTATGATCTGAAATAAAACAAAAATGGGCCTTTAAACTAATATTCAATACATGTAAACATGGTCCTTTAAAAAAGGGGTCCGGTGCGGCCGTCCCTCCAGCCAAACAGCAAGGCCGGCCCTAACTATAATGAGATATATCAAACCCCCTCCAAGAAAATGTGGATGCTGTGGTAGCCAAAAATGGCCCAATGGCCTAACACTCCAAGGCCCAATACCTACGAATCTTACCCAGGCCCATTGTGTTGGGTCGACCCAACACAGGTGCCAGCAGAAGCTACCGTTGAAGATATTATTCAAAGATTTCGGTTACGTGAATAAATATACGAGAATAAATATCTAGTAACTGCCCACTCAAGGGAGGAAATCTCTCCAAAAATCACGCCCACTATCAAATGCTGATAGTGGACGTTGGAACCAAGGCACCTAGTATAAATAGAGAAGGCACCTTCACAGGAATGTTCTCTGAATTCTCTCTTAACTAAAGCCTACAAACAGCGTACTGAAACTCTGCCTCTAAAGACATTCCGGTCACCAGCGATCACCAGACATCAACCATTGCCACCTCCACAATAGATTGCTCAACCCAAGCACACCTAAGGCTAAACGATCTAAACCCACCTTCTCCATCTCTTTTCTGTATTATTTTTGTTTTAATCTTGTTTGCAGGTTCAACCAGGTACTCGACCTCTGTTAACAGTCGTAGCGTTACAAGCTCAAACGAGGAGTCGACCTCATTCATCTCACGGTTCAATTGAGTTGCTTTGGGCCTCATACAACCTGACCCATTTGACGTACCAATTCGTTCGACCACCTACAGTTGGTGCCCACCGTGGGGCCCATTGCAACTACCTTCAATTTCAAATCAATCTACTCCAACTACTACTCAACATGGCAGGAAGTGGATCCGCTCCAACCGTCGAAGAACAGATTGCTGCGTTAATCGTCCAAATGACCGCGAGCGCTGAAAGGTTACAAGCGCTTGAAGCAGAAAACGCAGCAATCCGAGTGGCAAATGAAGAATTGAGAGCGCTGGTCGACGGAGCGGTGCCTGATTCAGCAACGTCCGAGCATCCAACATCGGAACCAAACAGCAAACCGTTTGTCGACCGACTTGCTCCAAGAGCGCAAGGCAACCCCATCGGACTCGAGATGAATCCGGTCGACCGTCAGAATCGACCAACATTTTAGACCACAAGGGTTGATATTGACCTCAACGATATGCCTGCCCGAAACGATATGATGAACGAACAAGATCCAGCAATGGATCAACGACCAGACAACGTCCTTAAAACGACTATGTCTCTCCAGTCGACACCGGGATTGGTAAAACCCGGGCCCGACTTACATTTATCTACTAATGTGGAATTCTCTCGTAGGTTTATAGAAATGGAGGCTCTCATCCAGAGAATCCTAGGAGTCCCAGCTCCCATCAAGAAAAGTACAGCCAATAGCTTCGCCGACTCACCCTTCGTCGACGCAATTGCTCTCATCGAGATGCCTAGGAAGTTCAACTTCCCAAACATGAAGCAGTATGAAGGGACGACCGATCCGGATGACCATATAGGACAATACAAGCAGAGGATGTTCACCGCTGTAATCCCATGCGACCTCAGAGAAGCGTGCATGTGCAAAGCCTTCGGATCTAGCCTAAGTAGTCCTGCCCTACAGTGGTACACTAATTTACCTAATAATTCCATTGATTATTTTGCGCAACTAATGGACACATTCGTGGAGCAATTTGCGAGCAGCTGCAAGCTGGAAAAACTGTTGGACGACCTCTACACTATAACGCAAAGAATTGGTGAAAACTTACGAGCCTATGTTGGACGTTTCAACAGAGAAAAAAGTGCAAATCCCGCATTGCAACTAGGCGACCGCCATCTACGCCTTCAGAAAAGGCCTCAGGTTTGATTTTGATTTATACAAGGAACTTACCAAATACCCTTGCAGGACAATGGAAGATGTACTGGCAAAAGCATGGGCCCAAATCAAATGGGAAGAAGATGAGGCAAACTTTGTTGGAAAAGCGAACAGTAGCTATTATGGAGGTCGACGAAACGATCGCATCGACAGGAGGTCTAACGATAGACGATCAGAACCATATCCGACGAGCGACAGAAAAAATATCTATTCACAACATGAGAGTTCTGGCGAGAGAAGCACCTACGGGCATGGTATTCCAAGGTCGAGTCAACTAAAGGTGGAAGCACCAGAATACAACCTCAACATCGAACCGGTCGACCTCGTTACAGTAATGAGAGAAATGGGTAAAACCGTCAAGTGGTCATTGTAAGGATTCCCGTTTTGTTGATTGGCTTATTTCGTGGGCAAACCACAAGTTGGGGTTTGGTTGTAAGGGTAGTCTAAGTGATTTGTTGAAGATCAAAGACCCTTTCCAAGACCTCAAGAGGACAAGCACCAAAGGTATATATCTAGTGCTTACATTGTCTTGAAGAGATATAGTTGCACACACACACACAACATGCATAACTTTTATTCTTGAATGTTGTGTTTATATTTTGTGTGCATTGTGCTTTATTGATTTATTTAATATCTCTTCTTGCATTTAATTGATTGCATCTTGTTCTATGAAATGCCATGACATGATAGGCATTATGATGCATTCAATACCCACACTTGCACTTCATGATTAGTCTTAAGTGTGGTGTAATTCGTTTCCATTTGTGTGATCGGAAACGTCCGCGCTTGCACGATGGTGTGCTTGTCTTAGCGCGATGGTTGACCACTTGAGAAGATCTCATTCTTCTCTTGGATAAGTGGTAGCTTTAGTTTGGTTGGGTTGATTGGAGTAAGGTGTCTAGTTTCAAAAGATTGGATTTCAATGTTTTAAGTGTTTTCAAAACTGACCTTTGCATGGTCGTGTGACCATAGCTTTTTACACAAAGCTTCAAAATGAGTTTTGAAAATTTTTGTACAAACTAGACACCCATACCTTTCCAACGGTATATTATTCGTAATATTTCATGACCGTTTGGATTGGTTTTGAAATTTCCAAAGTGACCACTAAAACAGGGCATCACAGCTGTTATCCGAATCTGACCTTTGGTCACTCAAATGACCATAACTTTTTCTACAGTTATCCAAATCATGTTTTGTTAATTGGAGTAGAAATTAGACTTCCATACCTTTCCAACGGTATATTATATGAAAGGTTTCGATGTCATTTGGTCATGTTTTGAGTCGCTTGAAAATCAAGCTTTGTGCTGTGACGCTTCGCCGCGGTTTCAGTGCCGCGGTTTTTGCAACCGCGGCAGTCGAGCCACAGAGCAACCGCGATAGTGTGATTCAGGGGCAAAATTGTCTTTTCACTTGCCCTGTTCTTGATGTCTATAAATATCACACTTTCTCATTATCTGAAGAAGTTCTTTTACTCTTAAGAACCCTAAACTTCAAAGATAGATTTTGAGAGAAAATCAAATCAAGAACTCACCTTTAACCACTCAAATCAAACCCCTTTTGCATCAAATTTCATATTGCATCTCCTATGTCTATATAGAGTGCATCCATGTATGGGTTTGCATCATCACAACTTGCTTGGTAAGATTTTGATTAATTTCATCTTATTTTAGTATTTTAAATACCAAGCCATCTCTTTTAAATTACTTGTATGTTTTAGATCATATGCTAAATACAAGAAAAGAGATTAATTGTGATGAATTGATTGAGTGTTGTTTTTGATAGATATCTAGGTTTTTATAATCTATGATTATCTATGCTATTTGACATGTCATTTAGCAATTGATATCTAGGGTTGATTTAATTTGAATATATCATCATCCTAGATAAGCATCTAAGGTTCCCTAGCCTTGTTTGTTAATTGAATATTCATACATATTCACATAGGGTTGTGCATCTCTTTTGAGAGATTGAAGTCTTAGTCTAGGGTTGCTATTACAGGCCTGCGGGTAGTAGTGGTGGGTTACAGACCAGGATTAGGCTGTAAACATCATTACAAGTAGTGACTGCGAGGATCGAGCAAATTGGAATAGGGTTGCTAATAAAGGCCCGCTGGGTAGAAGTGAGGGGTTACAGACCGGAGTGTTAGACGAGGTCTACATAGGTTGTAAACTTCATTTCAATTAGTGATTTCGAGTTCCGAGTGTGGCGCACTAAACAGCCCGTGGTTTTTTCCCAGTGGTTGGGTTTCCACGTAAACATCAAGTGTCATTTATTATTTCCGCATCTTATTACACTTGTATGTATATTTGACTTGCTAGGGGTATTGTCATAAAATTGACATGCACGCGAAAATTGGGTAATAATTAGCTAAAATCTATTCACCCCCCCTCTAGCTTTATATATTAAACACGCCTCCAGGACTTTTCAATTGGTATCAGAGCGGGTTCCTAGATATACTTAGGTGATCCAAGCTCATTTTGGTGTGTTTTGCATTTTGTATGTTTATTTGATTTCTTCATACATTTTGCATTCTTCTCATTTGCATTCATTCAACGCAAACACTATGAGTGATTTTGTGAGAGAAGAAATTGACTCCGATGAGGAGATGTCCCTTTAAGGTGAAAGAGGAGACAAAGATGAAAGGGCATTGCTCACATCACCAAAGAGCTTCAAGCCCAAGCCTTCCTCAATCTTGGTCTAACCAACCAAGAAGGCTAACTTCCCTCAACCTACGATCCTAAAAGGGAAGTGCTCAATCATGCAAGCTCAACCGAGCAAGCAACATTGTCTTGGTCATCAACAAAGGAGGAGAGATCCTATCCAACTACCAAGACAACCATAACGACAAGGGAAAGCACCTTTGCATGCTCAAGGGAATGGTATAATTCCTAACCTTATCTCCTCTTGTCATTTGTGTGGTATTGATGGTCATGTTAGACCAAGTTGCTTGCATTACATTAAAATATGTAGATTTTAATGCATGATTGAAAAGAAAAAGGCTAGAGCTAAGATGCATGATCCTTTGACATCTATAACTCTAGAACCTATGACCACTAGAAATGTAATTGAGACATCTATGTAGATTAAAAATGATGAACCCGCTTGCTACGAGACTAACAAGTCTCAACTAGGTTCAACTAGGTCCAATGAACTTAGAAGGTCTTTAGGACCTCATACCCTTCTTTGAAGAGGTATGGAATATTGACCCCATATGGGGAACTTAAGCAAAGAGAGCTATTTTTCATTCTTGTCACTTGCAAAAAAATTTGAAATATCTTATGCTTCTCTTTTTGTTGCTTGAGTTAGCTTGGTTACACTATGTATATATATTTTCTATTCAATAAGTGTGATCAATGCTTGTATTGCAATCCATGTCATATTTATGTTCAAACATGCATTTTTGGACTAGGAGATATTTACATAGGATATAATTTGAATGACCTATAATGATCTCCATGACAAGATGATTGTTAAATGACATGCTAAATGCTAATCTTAAAAAGCATGTTTTGATGATTGCATTTCTTAACTGCAAAAAATGTGTGAAAAAGCTTATGAGAATCAAATGAAAAAGGATCTTGTATCCATTCAAGGATTTTACAATCCAAATGTCTCTCTTTCTTTATTGGTTGAACATGTCTACTATCATACGGATATCTTATCCGGAAAAATCAAGTAGGGTGCAAAGTCGCTCATGACATGTTTGGCTTATAAAGTTGGATATAGTTGTTCTTATATTGAAATCAATGAAAACCTATATCCTTGCTTCTCTCATGACATTGGTGAAATTGGTTTGAATTCATATTAAAAACCTTTGTCATTTGCTTTGCCAAATACCATGGTATTTTGGACTTAAATGCTACATGTCTTGTATGCAAAGCAATTTTTTGATTCACACATTTTCTTTAAATAAATCTCCTTGTTTCTCTCCAATTAATTGAGATTGCATAAAGTGACTTATATTGATTATGCAAATATCTAGAATGCTACTATCTCTCTTTGCCTTGAGTGACCCGGTTGAGGGACTACTCCTTTGTCTATATCATGACAAAAAGGGGGAGTAGGTTGTGGTAAGGGGAGTTGCAAATTGTAGTAGCAATTGTGCATGTTAGACAAACATTGTAGAATTGCATGCTTTATGACTATCTCTTTGATATGGCATGCTTGTGTGAATTTGTGTTTATTTGTTTGTGTGTTTTGTATTTTGAACTTGAATATGTTCTTATTTGATTCCTTATTGAGTTCCGGTTGTTTCGGTTACTCATTCATAAGGTTTCGAGTCCAAACGACTTAGCTATGCTACTTTGCGTTCTCATTCGTTGAGTTGACTTCATCGTCATTTTTCGAGATGATTTCTCAACCATTTTTCAAAGTTTTATAGTCATAGTCGTGTGTGAGGGAGTCACGGTTCGTAATCTGAAAATGGATTCAAAATCAGAGTTCGGATGCCCAAGATATGGCTGAAGAACGTGAGGGAGCGCGCGAGAGGCAAGCATGGCCAAAGGCCATGCATTGGCCACCACGTGTGGAGCCCGTGGGACCCACGGCCAGAGCACCCCTCTGGTCCTGTGTGGCCCACGCGCTCCCCACGGGGTGCTGACATGGCAGCCTCTGATTGGCTCCCGTCATCCTCTCTCTTCTCCATCTCTTTTCCCTCCATTTATATTTGAAATCCCGAGCAAAATTCTTTACAATTTTTGATTTCTTATTTTGATCATATCTCTCTCATTTTAACTCCGAATTGAGTGATTCAAAATCCAAAATTGTTGGTCTTGAAGAGAGCTACAAATCCCAAGCATTTTCAGAGCCATTTGAGTTCGTCATTTGTCCCAGTGATCTGATTTCAGTACGAGACTCAACTTTTGTATGTGAAACTTCTTCTTCTCACTTCATCTTTTGATCATCTCTTTTAATCTTCCTAATTGATAGATGATATGTGTTTAGAATGTTGTTAGATCATATTCTAGGGGTGGTTGATCTATTGATTGTTGAGTTTTAGCCATTTGATTTCAATTGAACATATATTGCTAAACTTGACCTATCTTAATATTGATTCTAGAAATACTTTTTGTTCTTGAACTTGATTGTTGATTTATAGGTTTTTGTCACATGTTCATTAACTAGGATTTTTGATTGTACTATCTATCATTTAAATCTAGTTCTTGTTTGGATTGAATATGTTGTGGATTTCAAGTGTTAACTTGTTCATTTGATTTCAAAGCTAATTTTGTGATTTTTATTGAAAACTTGTTACTCTAGCTTTGATTGACATGTTTAGGTTTCTAGATATTTTTGTGAATGACTTTGAATGTCTAATCTAGACTTCTAATCACATGTTCATAAGAATTAGCTAAATTTGCTTGTGAGCTTGATTTGTGCAAATCTAATTATTCATAGAGTGTGTTTGATCTACTTGCTCTATTTGCTTGTGTTTGCATCATTTGCATCACTTAGATCATTGCCTTGTGAAAGGTTGAAGTATCTTGCAAAGTGAGTGAAGCTTTGTCTTGAGCAAGAAGTCTTGGCTAGGAAAGTGTTCCGGATAGCCAAGCAAGAAGCCTTGATTAGGGTCGGGAGGACTCGGATAGTCAAGCAAGAAATCTTCCTAGAGACGTAAGCGTCTTGGATAGGAAGTTGCTTTCTAGAGGTGTAGGATACATCTCGGATAGGAAGTAGGCTTGGTAGTTCACTTGCCCGAGGGTAGATTAGGAGGTGATAGCTTGAGCGGATATCATGCGTTGATAGCTTGAGTGTGTAAGTCCTTTTCATATAGTGGATTGCTTTGCCGGTGGTTGTGGTATCAACCCGTGGATGTTTCCTCTTTGAGGTTTTACCACGTAAAAACACTTGTGTTTATTTTTATTTTTACTTTTCTTTATCTTCCATATCTTACATTGATTGCATATCTTGTAAATTGATTAACTCTTGTATTAGTGAAATCAATTCATTTGGTAAATCTAATCAAGTGTGCATTTTCTTTGTTATATTCCGCATCATTTTTAATATTGGAAGAATTTGAGTAAATACCTATTCACCCCCCCCCCCCCCCCCCCCCTTCTAGGTATATTTTACAGTATATTGCTTAAGGGAATTTCATTTTATCACCTCACATGCACTTGCTCTTAGAAAATGCTTTCTTGCTATTGTGTTTAGGTATGATGATCTACGAAGAGATTGAAGACCTTGAAGACTTAGACTCTTAGGTTTCTCTCATTGTAACGTAGAATACACATTTGTTGACCAATAGCTTTATTTTGTGTTTAGTGAGGATTATTTTGTGACTGGTTGTTTTGTCATGAAATAGCCAAAGGGGGAGATTGTAAGTTCCTCATTTTTGACTGGCTTATTTCATGACAAACTACATTAGGATTAGTATGTAATGGGTAGCTTAGGTTATTGTGTTTGGCAAGCTTCCGGTCTTCCCAACATGACTTCAAGAGTAAGAGTGAAAGGTAATCACTTGACTTGCCTCTTAAAGAGATTTAGTTGCACACACACACACACACACACACACACTTTCATATTGCATTTTTTATGATTGCATTTGTGTTTATATTAATTGTGTGTTTATATGCTTTATCATCATACTTATGGATTTTCATATCTTGCATATTTGTTATGTGTCACATGCTTGGTGAATATTCATGATTCCATCTATTTCCATGCATGTTATTTTCTCACTTCACACTTGCACTTCATTTTTAGATCGAAGTGTGGTTTAGTGTGATGTAATTCATTTCCGTTTGTGTGATCAGAAACGTTTGCGCTTACACGATGGTGTGCATGTCCTGGCGCGATGGTTGACCACTTGAGAATATCTCATTTTTCTCTTGGATAAGTGTTAGATTTGGTTTGGTTTTTTGGAGTAAAGTGTCTAGTTTCAAAATATTGGATTTCAATGATTTAAATGTTTTTCAAAACTGACCTTTATGGTCTAGTGACCATAACTTTTTATAAAAATATTGAAATTGAGTTTTGTAAATTTCTGGACAAACTAGACACTCATACCTTTCCAACGGTATATTATTCGTAATATTTCATTACCGTTTGAATTGGTTTTAAAATCTCTAAAGTAACCACTAAAACAGGGCTTCACAGCTGTTATCTAAATCTGACCTTTGGTCACTCTATTGACCATAACTTTTTCTATAGACATCCAAATATTGTTTTGTAAATTGGCGTAAAAAGTAGACATCCATACCTTTCCAACGATATATCATACAAAAGGTTTCGATGTCGTTTGATCATGGTTTGGGGCACTTAAATCTCGAGCAGAAGTTGAGCACTGATCTAGCACTGGTCGTCATGTGCAGCTCACCAGCGCAACTTGGACAGTAGGTCTGCACTAGTCATGTGCTACTTGACCAGCGCCAGACCAATGCAAATGACGGGATTTGGGCTGTTCATTTATAAAATGACGTGGTTTCGTCTTGCCCTAGTATATATGCATTCTCTTCTTCTTTTGGTTGACCAAGGACTCTAAAATTCATATTTTTTTTGTGAGAGGAAGAGTTCCCCTAGAGAGAGAAGCTCCAAAAAGTGTTCTTTAACTTTCCAAACCCAAAACTCATGTGCATCTAACATGTTTCATGCATCAATCTTCCATGGGTCTTCTTCATTCTTGACTTGGTAAGTAAGAACAAACATTTCATCTTTGTTTATTGTTCTTAAAGTTCAAGAGTTCATTTTTATTACATATGATTTGTAAAAATCTTTTGTTGAATGCATTTATTGATAAATGATGACATGATTGGGTTTGTATTTTGATAGCTTAATTGATTAGGTCATTTTTACCTAAAAAGCTAAGTCATAAACATTCTTGTGTGATTTATTGATGATTAGGTTGATAGATTGTCTTTTAATCAACTAGTTAAGCTTTTGAATGTTTATGTGTTGTTTGTTGACAATTAAGTTGCTAGAATCTTTTTGCACCTAATTGAATCCTTATGTATGTTCATGTAGGCATAGTTGATAATTATAGTGTTATTTTGCATTATAACATCTAGTTAAGCATTTAGTGTAGCCTAGAATTATTTGCTTTTTGGATATTGCCATATATTCACATAAGCTATTGATCTCTTCATTGAGAATTAAATCTTGTAACTACCGGTGTGTAATGCTCAAGCAACTTTGGTCTAGGTTCACTATTAAAGGTCTGCGGGTAGTAGTGGTGGGTTAGTGACCGTGTAGGGTTTGATGTGGTCAACCTAAGTTATAAACACCATTATAAGTAGTGGATTCGAGGATCGTGTGTGGCACACATATCGTGGTTTTTCCTTATTGAAGGTTTCGACGTAAAAATTAAGTGTTCTTTAAATTGCACACTTTTACTTGATTTTTATTGTTTGTTGAAATAGGTTAATTGTGATTAATTTTGACTAATCAAAAAATTGGTAATAATTAATTTACAACCCATTCATAACCCCCCAGGTTGTATTAGACACATACAAGTATATAATATTTATTTTCATAGACATCGTTTCATAAAAAATCGATGTCTTAAATATTGCAATTTGAAAAGACAACGGTTTTTAGGCCAACCGATATTAAAAAAAAAAAAAAAAAACGTTTAGACATCGGTTTTTATATTAACCGATGTCTTAAATATTACGGTTTGAAAAGACAACGGTTTTTGGGAAAACCGATATTAAAAAGAAAAAAACGTTTAGACATCGGTTTTTATATGAACTAATGTAAGCGTTTATATATTGATTTTTATATGAACCGATGTTTTAAATATTGCGGTTTGAAAATACAACGGTTTTTGGGTAAACCGATATGGATTTATTTTACAATAAGATATCGGTTTTTGGGCAAACCGATATTGAATAAGTAAAGTTTTAAATTTAATGAATTTACTTTTAAATCATTTATTTTTAAAAAATTCAGAAAAAATAATTTTAAATAAATTGTTTATTTATTTTGCACCCTCTTGTTTCATACTAAGAGACACGTTAATAATTCAATTACCCATATAAATTAGTAATCCGAGTCATACGTTTGTTCATTAAATTGCAAGATGCATGTAGAGAAATATCTCACATGTAGTGAGAGTTGTATTCTAAATCATACTTATTACAATTGATGTCACTAGTCTCCTATAGAGTAAAGACCCATAACTCGACTATATATGTTTTAAAATATATAATTTTATTAAAAGTTTCAATAAATATTTTTTAATATATGTCTGTTATAGAAATTAGAATTTTGATTAGTTGAATAAATTTAAATTTATCTAACATGTTTTTTATTTTATTTTTATTTCTAACAACTCATATAGGTTATATATAAATATTGTTCAATTGTTATCAAATCAAATCTTGTAGTCAAGTGGTAAAGGCTTACAACTTTTGACTTGAGGTTTCAAGTTCAATTCCTATCAGAAGTGGACGATGATGGCTGGATGGCGACGACGGTGGTGGTGGTGGTTCGACTGCGACCGGGCGGTGGGATTAATTTTTATAATGCATCAGTTATACGTCATCAGTTTTATATATAACCGATGTGCTTTTAAAATCATTTACATCGGTTAAAAACCGATGTTGTTGCATGTCATTTTTCTACATCACTCAAATAGACATCGGTTACAAAATTTTAAAAAACCGATGTCTTCCATGTAAATAATCAATTTCTTTTGTGTTTTTATTGTAGTAGTGGGTTGACACTCCAGTAGACCTTTCGACTATTAAAAAAGTTGTTCTACGTCTACTTGGAGAAGCTCAAATTTTAGGCTTTTCCAAGTAGACCTTTTTGAGCTTTTTAAAAAAACATTAAATGTCTAATATAACCCAATTATATTTTATTAATTACACAACATCTTTTTAAAAACCCTAATCAAATATTTCTTTTACACGTTAAATACTACTTCTCAACAATAACGTTTCACTTTGGCTTCTGTTTCACTTCAAACTATTGAAGGTTCATCATTAACCTGTAAGTTTCAAGATCTCTCCATTCAATTTTTTTTCTTTAGTAAAGTTTTATTTATGTTACATCTTTTTAAATTCTGAATTTATATTGTTCTTCGGTTCGATAATAATTATAAATAATTCAGCATAGAGAAACAACAAGTAGAGAGAAGTCCAATGAATCAACGATTCTTCAACATGAATTTAAAACTAGAATAATAAAATACAAAACACTTAAAAATAAATAAAAAAAACTGCTTCAAAGGTTTTATTGAATTGTTTAGTAGAGATTTATAGTTTATGTTGTTAGGGTGGATTGTAACAAACAACTTCATAGGTTTTATTGAATTGTATTTAAGAGGTATGTAAGGATTCCCTTGTGTTGATTGGCTTATTTCATGGACAAACCACAAGTGGGGTTCTTTGTAAGGGTAACCTAGGATTTGGTGTTCATGTCTAATGGCCCTTTCAAGACCTCAAGGTTTCAAGCACTCCAAAGGTATATCTAGTGCTTGGTTTTGTGCTTTGAAGAGATTAGATGCACACACACACACATTCCATTCATATCTATTCCTTGTGTATATCTTGTGTTTATTTATGTGTGCATTCATGTTTAAAACATCTCTTCTTGCATGTTTTTTGATTGCATCTTGTACGTCCAATTGCATTGTCATGCATAGTCTTAGGATTACAATTTTGCAATGGGTGCTGTCGAAAGCGCTCTACAGAAGCGCTGTACGAACAGCGCCCATATAAGCGCTGTACAGACCTGATCGATTTTATTCGGTCGCTGTACAGGCGCTGTATGTACAGTGCCACTCTGTTTTCCCGAGAGAACAGAGTTGGGGCGCTGTACAGAAGCGCTCTTCATACAGCGCCCAAGGCAAAATCAGGCCAACTTATTCAAAACGACCTCACTTTGATTTGGCCCCCTATATATATGCCACTTTGACTCTAGGTCAAATAAGATAGTTCATATTCAGATTTCATATTTAGAATATTTTTCAAGATAAGAAAAATACACAAAGAACTCACCTTTTATTACTCAAACAAATTTTCCATGATCATCAATCATCATCTAGCATCATATTTGATCATCTAGATATCATCTTGCATGGATTCTTCATTACACTTTGCTTGGTAAGTTTTTTCACTAATATCTTACATATTTTGTGTCTTTTCTTATTCAAGCAATCTCATTTATTACTTGTATGATTTTCATATATGTTTTGGATACAAGATTTAGATTAGTGTATTGATTGTTTGAGAAGTTGTATTGTGATAGCTAATTAGGTTTTTGCTTAATCTTGATTAGCTAAACTACTTGACAAGTCATTTAGTTTTTAATATCTATGATTGCTTTAATTGCAATATCATCATCTTAGATAAGCATATAGGGTTTCCCTTGCTCTATGTTGAATTTTGGATATTCATATATTCACTTAGGGTGTTAATCTCTTCATTGAGAATCAAAGTCTTGTGTGTAGCTTCCGGGATTAGGTTGCTTAGATCGCAAGCAATCGAATTAGGTTCACTCTTACCGGGATTAGGTAGGTGTGTGATTACTTCCGGGATTAGGTTGTAATTTTATCACATTTAGTGGATTCGAGGTTCGGGTGTGGCTCACTTAACAGCCCGTGGTTTTTCCTGTGAGGGTTTTCACGTAAATATCAAGTGTTGTTTATATTTCCGCATCATATTACACTTGCTTTATTTTATTGACTATTAGGGGCATTTTCGTAATATTGACCTTAAATGAAAATTGGGTAAAATCAATTAAAATCTATTCACACCCCACCCACCACCCCCCCTTTAGATTAATATTCAACACACCAAGTATTTGTTTCAAGGTATGCATTATATTGTTTTTAAATTATATTACTGTTTAGTTTTACCTTAAATTATATTACTGCTTAGTGTTACATTGAATTACAAAATTATATTTCTCAGCTCCCCACAAAATAATATGTATGCAATAATGTTTGCATTCACGTATTAAATTTAGTCTACAAATTGTTTTCATGAATTACAATTTGTTACTGCGAATGAATTACAGTTTTGAGAATATATATTTTGTATACTGTTTGTGTTTGTTAGGTTATTCTTTATATATATATATATATATATATATATATATATATATATATCAATTGACGATTAAACTTGTATATTTGAGAGAATATGATCACTTAGCTTGCTGCCAATTTATGTAATATATATATATATATATATTAGAATGGAAACATCTATAGAAGAGAAAAAAAAAAAAAACCAAGGCTGAGTGGAATGATTTTACCCTTGATGCCTTCATCAAGATTTGCGTTAATGAGACCTTGGTAGGGAATCGACCTAACAGTCACTTAAATAGAACTGGTTGGAAAAATGTTATTAGTAAGTTTACTGCTATGACCGGTAAAACATATAACTACAAGCAATTCAAAAACAAGCGGGATTCACTCAAGAAGAAATGGCAAATTTTGACAAGTTTGAAAGAAAAGGAAACATGCTTAGGATATATGGGATCACGTGAAGCAAACAATTGAATCCACTGATGAATGGTGGAATAGAAAATTAAAGATATAATGTCAAACCTTTATTTTTAATATTCATTACACTTTATCATTTTTAATTTAAACTAATTAATTTTCAATTTTTTTTTCTTGACACTGTAGGAGATTCCCAATGCAATAAAATTTCTTTATAAATGATTTAAAGATTGCAAATGAGCTGGATATTCTATTCAAAGATGTTGCTGCTACAGAGAAGGAGCTTGGGCTCCATTAACAAATTTTGTACTGAATGATGGAGAGGGTAGGTCGTATAACGAACAAATTTCTGAAGTTGATAGAATGCATGGCATTGGGGAGAATTTAAATAATGACTTTGATCGTGTTGATGGGCTTGAAAATATTGAGATCAATATAGGAAGTCCCACTTATTCAATAGAAGATAATGGAAGGAAAAAAAAATGTTTCGATTGAGAGATAAAGTTATAGGTAGAATGTTAACACATTTGGATCGCATTGCTGAAGCGGTAGAAAATAGAAAATCTAAAAAGAAAGATGACACTAGCATTACAAAAGCTATTGAATTACCGCGTAACAACATAGCAATACCTAGAAAGAGTGAACTTTACATGTTAACTACTAAACTTTTTCTTAAAAAGTAAAATAGGGAGATGTTTGCTGCACTTAAAGATGATCCAGAAGTTCAAATTGAGTGGCTCAAGGAGATGAAGAATTATGATTTTTATTATTAAGATTAAAAAATATATATATTATTAGGATTTTAATTTGCCTTATTTTATGTTGATCTATTAAGAGTTTGAGTATGATTTTAGTTTATTTTATATTGATGTACGAAGACTATTGTTTGAGTTTTGTTATTCTAGAATTATTATTGATGTGAGTTTTAATATTTAGTATATGATTAAATGTTTTTACATGTATGTAATGTTTAATTAGTTGCATTTTTTCTTGCTTTATAAATGGAATTTTTTGAAAATCTTGATGATAATGAGCATGAGAATAATGAAAGGGATGATGATAATGTGCATAGTGACAGTGATGAAAGTAACAACGACTACGAGTATTTATATACTGGAGTTGCATTATGTGTTCATCATTTTTTTAAATATAGTTTGAAGGTGCCATGTAGAACATCATCTCATATAGGATATAAATTTGTGTTGGAGGTGTTAAAAGGTCACAAGGATAGGTGTCACCAATAATTTAAGATGGAAAAACACGTCTTTATGAAATTATGCAATATGCCTAGTCAAACATATGGCCTTCAAAAGGGTAGAGATGTATCATTAGTTGAGTCAATAGCTATGTTTTTTATCACACTAGGACATGCATTCGGGAATAAAATGGTTCAAGAGAGATTTCAGCAATAAGGTGAGACTATATCTAGATGGTTTGAACTAGTGTTGGATGCTGTTTGTGAGATGGCTATTGATATTGTGAGACCATCTGACCCACATTTTAATATAATTCCTAAAAAAAATTAAAGATAATGATCGATATTGGCCGTATTTCAAAGATTGCATAGTTGCAATAGATGGAACACATAAACCAATTATTGTAATGCCTGCATTGAAGCCAATACCATATATTGGTAGAAAAGGGTTTCCTACCCAAAAAGTGATGGTTGTATATGATTTTAACATGTGTTTGACTTTTGCATGGGCTGGATGGAAAAGTGGTGCTCATGATACACATATCTTTTTGGAGACCTTGCGAAGAGAAAATTTGCATTTTCCTCATCCACCTACAAGTAATTTTTTTAAAGAAAATATTTATATTAATATCATAATTCTACATTTTAAATTATATATTTGTTTGTCAGTGTAGGTAAGTATTATCTTGTAGATGCTATGAAGGGGTATTTAGGGCCTTACAAGGGAGAACGCTATCATCTTCTAGATTATCGCTGTGGAACAACCAAGAGGGAAAAATGAAATATTTAATCATGCACACTCATCTTTGAGATGTACTATCGATAGAAAATTTGGCATATGGAAAAATAGATAGAAAATTTTACATCAAATGCCCAACTTCCCTTTTAGCAAGCAAGTGAAGATTGTAATTGCTTCAATGACTCTTCATAATTTCATAAGAATTCATTCTACCAAAGATCAAGAGTTCATGCCATATATATGATGATGATGATGAGCTACTCCTGGAAGAAGGAGAAAATGAAAGAGAAATAGTTGGTGAAGAACAAGGCATAATTTCATTACATGAATGTGATATGGATGAGGAACGCGATCAAATTGTAGTTCTTCTAATGCACCGAGAGTAATTAGTTTAGGTTATTTATTTTGATTTTGATTTTATGTTTTTGAAATATTTTATTATTGTCATGTTTTGAATTTTTAGTAATTTATTTCAAACTTGTATTCTCGTACTCCTTTATAATATTTTACAATTTCATGTTGTTGAGAAAGAATGGGTATCACACAAATCTAAAGCAGAACACACAACACAGATAATAAGAAAGCAATAAAAAAGAAAGAACGACACCAAAGATTTTACGTGGTTCAGAAATTTGCCTATGTTCACGGAGCGCACCACACTCAATCCACTACTTTCAGAGTTGATTTCAATCTCTTTGTCTCTCTCAAGTCTCTCTACAATTTGCTCTTAATCTCTCTAACACTCTTTTTCAGCACACCTTTTTAGGGTTTACATAATGTAGTATTTATATGGGAACACTAGGGTAAGCCAAAACCAAATAAGGTTACTTTCCTTTTCTACGCAAGTTTTCCTGATTCACGCAATTCCTATCATTACCGCGATCTAGACCGCTCCTTGTGCATGTGCTTAGGCTGCGGTCTATGAGGCGTGACTCCTCAGGAGTTTACCACTATGGGTGCCGCCCCCTGTGCACCGTGCCTGGCCAGCAGTCCTACGCTATGTGACAACTCTAGAGTTTACCGCTGCGTGTGCCGCCCCATGTGCACCATGTCTGGCTGGCGGTATATGTAGCGCAAAATACCGAGAAAAGATTCTCAAGGCTAGTTTCAAGCTTCACAAACCCAACAATCTCCCACTTGAAGAACTGAAACTTGAATAGACGTTCTCCATCCTTTCTTAATGACTTAGTGGATAAATAATAGTGCGCTCATCCTCCACGTCTTCACTCTTGAAGACTCACTGAAGCTGCACACAGCTCCAGTTTCTCAGTAGTGACTGGCTTGGTTAACATGTTAGCCGGATTCTTGCTACTTGCTATCTTCACAAGCTTTAACACACCTTCTTCGATTAACGATCGAATGAAGTGATAGCAAAAATCTATATGCTTGGTCCTGGAATGGAACGCCGAATTCTTGGCCAAGTGTATTGCACTCTGACTGTCACTGTGCAACACATTCATCACTTGATCGAAAAGCAACTCAGTTAACAAAATTTGTAACCATATCAGCTTCTTACTTGATTCTATCACAGCCACATACTCTGCTTCAGTTGTAAAGATTGTCACTATCTTCTGCAACTGGGACATCCAACTAATCGCGGTACTAGCCATTGTGAACACATATCCGGTGGTACTTCTTCTATAATCCACCTCTCCAGTAAAATCTGAATCCATATAACCTTCCAATTTGAGTTCATCTCTTCTGAAGGTTAGACATCTCTCTGTCGTACCCCACAGACATCTTAGGATCCACTTCACGACCTCCTAATGAGACTTACCTGTATTGGATTTATAACGGCTCACAACTCCCACTGCATGGGAAATATCTAGTCTTGTGCAAGTCATGACATACATTAGACTTCTAATGGCTGAAGCATAAGGAGCCTTATCCATGAAGTCCTTCTCCTTTTCTGTCTTCGAACTCTGGTCCTTTGACAACCTGAAATGACTAGCCAAAGGTGTTCTTACTAACTTCACATCACCCATGCTGAATCTCTACAACACCTTCCAAACATACTCTGCTTGTGAAAGATTTAATGTACCTTCCTATTCGTCTTTGCTAATTCTCATTCCAAGAATTTGCTTTGCTGCACCTAAATCCTTCATCTCGAACTCACTCGAGAGTTGCTTCTTCAAATTGTTAATCTCTTCTAAATCTGCACCAACTACTAACATGTCATCAACATAAAGTAGCAGAATAATAAAACTTGACTTAACCTTTTTAAAGTTACAGCAATAATCAACATTGCATCTCAAATATCCATTGCCTTGCATAAACCCATCAAACTTCTTGTACCATTGTCGGGAGCTTGTTCTAAATCGTACAAGCTCTTCATCAACCTACACACCAACTCTTCCTTGCCATCTTTCGCAAACCCCTCCGATTTCTTCATGTATATTTCTTCCTCCAAATCTCCATGAAGAAAGGCAGCCTTCACATTTAACTACTCCAAATATAACCCTTTTGCTGCGACAATACTCAACACTAACCGGGTCGTAGTTAGTTTAACAACAGGAGAAAAAATTTTAGAGTAATCAATACCTTCTATTTGTTGGAAGCCTTTGACCACTGGTCGTACCTTATATCTCTTGGAACCATCATGTTCCTCTTTGATTCGAAACACCCACTTATTCTGTAGGGCTTTCTTTCCTTCAGGCAACTTAGATAACTCCCAAGTTTGATTAGATATCAATGACTTCATCTCATCCTTTATTGCAAGCTCCTACTTGCTCGCATCTTCTTCTTGATGTGCTTCATCATAGCACTCAGGTTCCCCTGCATCTGTCAACAGCATGTATTGGAAGTACTTCCTATTTGGTATAGGAGTTCGAGTTGATCTTCTCACTACACTCTGAGCCTGTGTCGCTGGAACGTCTCTATGTGGATAAGATCTATAACCTGGAGTGGCACACCTTGTTCTTTATCATTATGATTAATTTGTTCCACGACCTTGTTCTCTAACATATCATTCGGCCTAAAATACTCTGGCTCTTTTGGCTCAAACACCTGTGTGTTTCTGTTTTTGTACATATCCCTTTCGTTGAAGACAACATCTCTACTTCTGATCATCTTGCAGTTTTGGTCATCCCACAGCTTGTAACCAAATTCATTTTCTCTATAGCCCACCAAAGTACACTTTACTGACTTGGCGTCTAGCATATTCCTCGCATAATCACCTGTATGTACATAAGAAACACACCCAAACACTCTAAGATGAGAAAGTTTTACCTATTTCTCGGTCTAGATCTCCTCTGGTATGGCGAGGTATAAGGGCTTTGATGGTCCTCTGTTGATCAAATATGCTGCTGTATTGACTGTCTCTACCCAAAACTGTTTTGGCAACCCTGAATGTAACCTCATGCTTCTGGCTCTCTCAGTCAATGATCTGTTCATCCGTTTTGCTATCCCATTCTGTTGTGGGGTTCCAGGAACCGTTCTACTAAGCTTTATCCCGCTCAAATAGCAAAACCTCTTGAATTCATTGTCTTCATATTCTCCACCATTGTCTGAATGCAGCTTTTTGATCTTTAACTCTGTCTCATTCTCAACCCTAGCTTTCTATCTCTTGAAAGCATCAAACACCTCAAACTTGTGTTTTAGAAAATAAACCCATACTTTCCTGAAGTGGTCGTCAATGAATGTGACGAAATACCGTTTACCTCCGGTTGACGAGACAGAAGCTGGACCCCAAACATCGGTGTGCACTAGTTCTAACTTCTCCTTTGACGATACCCTTTCGGTCTTCTTGAAGCTCACTCATTTCTATTTTCCCAACACGCAGCTCTCACAGAAATCAACCTCAACACTCTTTAAATCTAACAACTTACCTTTCGAATGTAGACACTTCAGCCCCTAACTACTCATGTGCCCAAACCTTTAGTGCCACAAGTTCGGATCATCTTTACCTTCCACCATACAATTAAAACACAACCATCCGTGGTTGTGTAAAGTGACCCATTCTTATTTCCTCAAGCGATTGTCATGATATCCTTCGAAATCTTCCACTTATCATCTGTGAAAGTCATCACGTAACCCTTTGACGCTAGTTGCCCAATGGAGATCAAATTCTTCCTCAAATCGAGTATGTGCCTCATGTTGTTGAGTTTCCAAACTGACCCTTTTAGCTGTGAAAATAAATATAAACGTGTCCTAAAGTAATCTAGAGGGGGGGTGAATAGATTTTAAACATTTTTACCCAATTTTTCGAGATTAGTCCGAATTACTAAAAAGCCCCAATCTAGTCAATATACAAAGATAAGCATACAAGTGCGGAAATTAAAGGACACATGATATTTACGTGGAAACCCACACGGGGAAAAACCACGGGCTGTTATGTGCGCCACACGAGAACTTCGAATCCACTATTTGCAAATACGATTACAAATTAGGTTGACCACATCACACCTAAATTTACTAATCCGTCTTTGCTACCTACGGGCCTTTAATAGTGACTCTAGTTCCTTGCTTGCAAACTACCTAAGAGGTAAATACAAGACTTGTCTCTAAAGTGAAGAGATAACACAACCTAAGGTGAATATGTGAAATACTCAAGATGCTAAAAATGCAAGGTTAGACATTTAAGCTTATCTAGGCATGGATGAACATGTTAGACATTCCTAGATATCATATTACTAGATGACATGCATAAAACAACACCAAATAAGTAACCAAAGACCTATATGCATAATCTATCACAAAACAACTCACAAACCACAATAAAACAATCTTGAAGCTAAGTCAAGTCATAAAGATGCAATCTTGAATCAATTCAAGTGATAAAAAAGCTATATTGTAAAGCAAGAACATGTAGATATGAGGATGATGTTCTAGATACAAGTCATGTGAGCAAAACTAAAAACCCTAAATGAAATCAACCTAGAATCATACTAGATGATGAATGAAAGATGCAAGATGAAGGGTTTTGTGATTTTGAAGCTTAAAGATGAAGTCTTGATACCTTGAAGTTGAAGATGCTCAAGAGGCTCTCAAAAGTGTAATTTTTGGTGTAAAAAACGAGCCAAGGTTGTCAAGACATATATAAATGGGATCCAAGTGAAGTGATATCGTTTTGGGAAAGTGGCCTGAAATTGGCTTGGGCGCTGTACAGGTCGCTGTACGTAGGGCGACCTGAACAGCGCCTATAGAAGAAGATGAACGGTCATCTTCATGGGCGCTGTTCAGAAGGGCGCTTTTGAACGGCGCCTGAACAGCGCCAAGATTCTGATCTCGCTCGGCCAAGGAAGGGCGCTGTACGTACAGTGCTTTCGTACAGCGCTCGTACAGCGCCTATACAAAAATGCATCAGGTCTGATCAAAAAAATGACCCATTTCATCAGGTTTGAAGGGGGCGTTGTTCGTACAGCGCCTTGTAAGGCACTTTGAACAGCGCCCTTTGCAACAATTGTAATCCTAGAACTAATGCATGGCAAGGCTTTGGGAATACAAAATGCAATCATCAAAACATGCAAAATGTGAGTGTGTGCAACTACATCTCTTTAAAATAGAGTAAGTCAAGAAATCTACCTTCCTTGAAGCTCTTGAACACACAATGAGGTTTTCTTCCATTCTAAGCTACCCTTACATATATAACCCCATTGTGATTTTGCCTACGAAATACGCCAATCAAAAGTGAGGCACTTACAATCTCCCCCTTTGGCTATTTCGTGACAAAATCACCACTCACATAGCAACCTCACAAAACAAAAAAATTGGTCAACAAAAATTTTATACATTACAATTAAGCTCCTAGTCTAAGTCTTGAACATCTTCAAGTCAATTCCAGGCTTGTAGAAAAACTCCAACCTACACACAATCAACAAGAAAAATACCTTCCAAGAACAAGTGTGTGAGAGATGCTAATGACATCAAACAAGCAATGCAACTCCCCTAAATGCAATCATCTCCCAACGTGGGTTAATCACTCTTAACTCCCCCTAAATGCAATGCCTAGAAGCACAAATTCTCCCCAAACCTTACAAACCTTACTCCCCCTTTTTGTCATGAGATAGGCAAAGGGAGTCTCCCCTAATGGGTAAGCATTAGCAATGAGAGCTTGTAGCACGAACACATATGCAATCATAAAGGCAATTTTATGCACCTTAATCAAGTAAGAGAGATTCAAGGAGTTTTATTTTATGAAAAATGTGTGACAAGGATGCTTTGCATGCAAGACATGTTGCATTTAAGACCAAAAACAATGGTATTTGGCAAAGCAAACAACAAAGGTTTCCAATAGAATTCAAACCAATTTCACTTTTTGTCATGGAAAAGGCATGGATATAGAACTTTAGTATTTCAAAATAAAGAGCAACTATATCCAACTTTATAGGCAAAACAAGACATGAGTGACTTTGCGCCCTATTTGATTTTTCCAGGTGAGGTACCCGTATGATAGTAGCCTTGTTCTACAAATAAAGAAAGAGAGACTTTAAGTCTCAATATTGCATTTGCACACAAATTTGCATTCAACATTTGCAATCAAACATTTCACATTTTCATCTCATACTTTTCAATTTAAGCATGTCATTTAAAAAGAATCATCATGTCATGGAGATCAATTAAAGGTCATTCAAAAAGTACTTCCAAAGTACATCTCCTATTCCAAAAATGCATGTTTGAGCATAAATATGACATGGATTGCAAGCAAGGTAATGTAGCACACTTATTAAGAAAAATACATATAAGTATGGACAACCAATCATCTCAAGCAATTAACTAAGAGGCATAAAATGTATCAATTTGGCACAATGCATGATCATGCAACTTTGCTCTCTTTGCTTGAGCTCCCCATATGGGGTCAAGACACACCAAATCAACCCAATTGACAAATCCCAATAGACTTGCTAAGGTTCCCAAATCTAATGGTGTCTAAAGGCTTTGTGAACAAATCCGCTAGTTGGTCATTTGTTCCCACATGTTCCAATGCAATGGTTTTGCTCTCAACTAGCTCTCTTATGAAATGGTGTCTAATGTCAATGTGCTTTGTCCTAGAATGTTGGACGGGATTCTTAGAAATGTTAATGGCACTCATATTATCACAAAATAAAGTAAGAGTACCTTGCTCCAAGCCATAATCGGCTAGCATTTGTTTCATCCACATCAATTGAGTGCAAGCACTACCGGCGGCAATATATTCCGCCTCGGCCGTGGATAGGGAAATTGAGTTTTGCTTCTTGCAAAACCAATAAGCCAAATTGTTCCCAAGGAAGAAGCAACCGCCCGATGTACTCTTTCTATCATCACAATTTCCCGCCCAATCGGCATCACTAAATCCAACAAGACTTGGATTAGTGTCAAAGGAGTACCATATCCCATGATTTGAGGTACCATTCACAAACCGAATGATCCTCTTCACCGCCACAAGGTGAGACTCTTTGGGATTAGCTTGGTACCTAGCACAAACACCCACACTAAAACAAATATCGGGCCCACTTGCGGTCAAGTAAAGCAAGCTACCTATCATGCCACGATATAGACTTTGTTCCACATCCTTTCCACTAGCATCTTTGCTAAGTTTCAAGGTGGTGCTCATGGGTGTGTCACAATGTTTGGCATTCTCAAGGCCAAACTTTTTCACTAGGCTCTTAGCATACTTAGCTTGGGATATGAAGATCCCATCATGCATTTGCTTGATTTGCAAGCCTAGGAAATAATTTAGTTCACCAACCATGCTCATTTCAAACTCATGAGACATGACATCAACAAATTGTCTAACTTTGGATTGGTTGGTGGAACCAAATACAATGTCATCAACATAAATTTGAGCTATGAATAGCTCATCTTTAGTGCACTTGATGAACAAGGTCTTATCAACACTACCTCTAGAGTAGCCATTGTCAACAAGATAAAGAGTGAGGCGCTCATACCAAGCCCTCGGTGCTTGTTTCAACCCATATAGAGCCTTCTTGAGGCGATAGACATGAGAGGGGTGGTGTGGATCCACAAACCCCTTGGGTTGTTCAACAAACACTTCCTCATGCAATAAGCCATTGAGGAAGGCACTCTTGACATCCATTTGGTGTAACTTGAACTTGTACACATAAGAAATGGATAAGAGAAGCCTTATGGACTCAAGACGAGCAACGGGAGCAAAAGTCTCCTCAAAATCAATACCCTCAATTTGAGAGTACCCTTGTGCAACAAGCCTTGCCTTGTTTCGCACAATGTTGCCATCCTCATCGGATTTGTTCCTAAACACCCATTTAGTGCCTATGACATTAGTGTTTCTAGGTCTAAGAACAAGAGTCCAAACCTCATTTCTCTCAAATTGGTTTAGCTCTTCTTGCATGGCAAGAACCCAAAACTCATCTTCCAAGGCTTCATCAACCTTTTTGGGTTCTATTTGAGAGGTATAACAAGTGTAGCTAATTTGATTAGCTATTTGACACCTATTCCTAACACCCTCTCTAACATCTCCAATGATATCATCCTTATCATGGAGTTTTCTAACCCAAGGAGCGGGTTCATTAGAGTCCAAAGGAGGAACTCTATTAAGAGGCAAATCATCCTCTTCATCTTGGTTTGACTTCACACCACTTGAAGTCTCACCACTTTCCTTCAAAGGAAGGTCATTCACCTCACAAACATCCTCCTCATGGTCATCATGTTTGGGCCTACAATCATCAAAGACAACATTTGATGATTCCATAACACTTTGAGTCTTTAGATTAAAAACTCTATAGGCCTTGCTTTTAAGTGCATACCCAATGAAAATACCCTCATCACTCTTGGCATCAAACTTGCCAAGTTGATCCCGGTCATTTAGTATATAGCACTTACTCCCAAAGATGTGGAAGTAGCCCACATTGGGTTTTCTACCCTTCCATAACTCATAGGATGTTTGTTTAGTCCCGGGCCTAAGGAAAACTCTATTCCCTATGTAGCAAGCCGTATTGATGGCTTCGGCCCAAAGATTTCTAGGGACATTGTTGCTAAGCAACATCACACGGGCCATCTCTTGGAGGACTCTATTCTTCCTCTCAACAACACCATTTTGTTGAGGAGTCCTAGGGGTCGAAAATTCATGGGAAATGCCTAAGCTATTGCAAAAGTTTTCAAACTTAGCATTTTCAAATTCTTTCCCATGATCACTTCTAATTTTCTTAATGCTTTTAATGTGAGAAGTTTTCTCATTTTGAATTTTGACACAAAGCATTTTAAATTTCTCAAAGGCTTTAGACTTTTCTCTAAGGAAGTAAGTCCATGTAAACCTAGAGAAGTCATCAATAACAACAAGAATGTACCTTCTACCACCTAAACTTTCGGTTTGAATGGGACCCATAAGGTCCATATGGATGAGCTCCAATGGCTCTTTGGTGGAGAGGTATTTTCCTTTCTTGTGCACACTTTTAGTTTGCTTTCCTTATTGACAAGGTCCACAAACTCCCTCAACCTTTTTCCCAAACTTGGGAAGGCCCCTAACAACATTCAACCTATCAAGGACTTTCAAGTCCCTATAGTTCATGTGGCCTAGTCTTTGGTGCCACACCTCAATTTGCTCACTAATAGACAAGTTACAAGAGATGAGATTAGACTCAAGACAATAACAATTGTCACTTGATCTCTTGCCTTTCAACAAAACTTGCCCATTTTCCTTGAGAATAGAGCAATCAACTTTTCCAAACATAACCGAAAGCCCTTCATCACTTAAGTGTGATATGCTAATGAGATTGGCTTGCAAGCCATCAACATAGAAAGCATTGGACAAGGAGGGTAAACCTGGAATAGATATATTACCTTTCCCTATGACTTTTTTCTTAGATCCATCACCAAAGGTGACATACCCACCATCCTCCATCACAAGAGATTCAAAGAAACTCTTTGTTAGGTTGATAATTAGTGTTGGCATTAATTCCATATCAAAACGTGTTTTACTTGTAATGTTTAGTGGTTAGTAAATGAAGGATTTCGAAGACGAAAGACGTCTCAACCATTATTCGTTCAAGTTGCCGGCTTTTAAGAGTCTCGGACATTATCGGTCTACAAAGGTATACATGTCCTCTCATCTCTTACAAGGCTAGGCACACACTCACACATATCATTCTTGTGTGTCCCTTCATGATTTTATTTCATTTACATTTCACTTTCACACACTTGGCAAAATATGCTCATGCATTCACATTTAGTTAATAAACTTTGTGTTTTGCATTTTCTAGGACTATGTCTGGAAACTAGCATATGTGTGTGTATTTGTGTTTGTATGTTTCCGTATTTTGTGTTTAGGACTTGAACATGTTCTTATTTAATGCCTTATTGAGTTCCGGTCGTTTCGGTTACTCACTCATAAGGTTTCGAGTCCAAACGTGTTGACTATGCCTCTTTATGTTCTCTTACGTTGTGTTGACTTCATCGATGATTTCCGAGATGATTTCTCAACCATTTTTCAAAGTTGTATAGTCGTTTTCGTGCGTGAGAGAGTCACGGTTTGTAATCCGAAAACGGATTCGAATTCGGAGTTCGGACGCTCGAGATACGGGCCGACGAACCGAGAGTGCGCGGGAGAGAACAGCCCAGGCCGTGGGCCACATGGGCTGGCCGTGGTTGAGGCCCACGGCCTGGAGCACCTTCTGCTCCCGTGTGGGCCACGCGCCCCCCACGGCCTGGGGGTGACATGGCACCACGTGATTGGCCGAAAAATCTTTTCTCTCTCCTCCTATTTCTTCCCTCTCTCTCTCATTTTTGAATTTGCAAGAAGAAAAATCAGATTTCCCGTCAGCCCTCTCCTCTGAAATTTTAGATTTTCGAAACACCATATCTTCCTCATCCGGAGTCGGATTTGAGTGATTCAAGTTGGAGAGTGTTCGTATTTGAGTCCTCTAACATCTCCAAGTGGTTTGGTAGCTGTTTGATCGTGATTTCCAGTGGTTGACCACTGAATTCCGAACCAGCATCATAATCCGAGGTAATGGTTTCATCTTAGGGATTTCTTGTTATTTGACCTTCCAAATGCTTGGGGTTTCTTCTTCTATATCTTTGTTATTGTTTTATGAAAGCTATTTGAAAAGGTAGCTTGATTATCATTCCAATTGAAATTCAATTTATGGACTTATGTTGACTAGATTTTATGATTCTAGGTTTTACATTTGTTTGTGAGTTGTATTGTGATTAGAATGGCATCTTAGGTTGTTTGATAATTAATTGAATTAATTTTGTGTTAAAATGACTTTGAGATTTGATTTGGTCCTTTGATTGAAGAAATCAAGGATTTGTGTATTTGTTTGTGATTTAGAGAATATAGGTTTTGATTGATGTAAATCTCAAAACCTTGCTCTATATTTTTGTCTAGTATATTGATTGATTTTAATCTCATATATCTAGTCTTTGATTGTATATTGATAGCATCTTGAATTAGGACTTAATGAACATTTTGTGATTCAAGTGTTATATGTGTGAATGAGACTTTGAGTATATGTGTTAGGTGTTTCACATGTTTAGGTTTCTATTCATGGATTTTTGCATCTAGACTTGATTAATTGTGTTTTCACATGTTTAGGTCTATTTGTGCCATAGAATGTATTGATCACATGTTCTATGTTGAAATGAATGTTTGCATCATTTGCATTCACATGATCACATTAGGAAGTCCTTGTAAAAGGCATGAAGTCTTGGTTAGAGTCGGGATGACTCGGATAGCCAAGCAAGAAGTCTTGCCTAGAGTCGGGATGACTTGGATAGGTAAGCAAGAAGTCATGGCTAGAGTCGGGAGGACTCGGATAGTCATGCATGGGAGGCTCCCTAGAGGCAAGAGTGCCTTGGATAGGGAGTTGGCTAACATATTGGTAGGCCTAGGCGTATGGTTAGACATAGACTCCGATAGAGCGGGGTACACGGGATGTGTATGCACTCTTGAGGAATTTCTAATCTACCATCGATGTTGGTTGAGTGTGTTGTCCAATATATGGTGGTTCCGCATCATTGAGGGATTTCATACTTTCCAATAGGGTTGGGTAGGCTTAGACTTCACTAGGTTGGGTGAGCTAAAGATTGGTCACTTTGTGAATGTTCTTTGTTTACTTTCCAATAATATAGTACCCAATGGTTGTAATTCAACCCGTGGATGTTTCCTCCTTGGAGGTTTTACCACGTTAAAAAATCCCTTGTGTTAATTCTTTCTATCTCTTCTCTTATATTTTAATTGTATATTTTATTGTCTTGATTCATAATATTCACTTGTGATGTATTGTGAACCAAGTCTTTGTATAGTGTGATTAGAGTATTCATTCTATAGATCAATTTGTATCTTTGATTCTTTTGTATATTGTAATATTTGTTTAGTGACATTTTGCTCACTCTTGTAACACATTGAACATCTTATGAAATACAAGCTTATTTTGTTGTTATGTTTATTTGATGTTTTACCTCACATGACTTGTTGATATACTTAGACATTTCTCTTATGATTGTATCATTGTATTGTCTATGTATGTCTACCTTGGCTTATTGTGTTGTGTGTAAGGCTACCTTGAGGGACAAACGGATGTTTGTTCAAGGGTTTGAAAAAAGGTGTAAAAACCTATTCACCCCCCTCTAGGTATGCTTTAAGCAATTTAACTTCGTTTGTGTACATTCACTCTTGTTTCCGGTCATGTGCCTAGAACACCCACTATCAAGGTACTAAGTGTTAGAGGCATTTGCTTTTAGGGCAACTTGGGCCACATAGCAATAATAGTCATCATGTCTACTCATCCTAGGTGAAACATGGTCATTCCTAGGAGCCATTGGTCCATTAGCTCTAAAATTCCTAGGTGCATGCATTGTGGCTCTTCTAAGCATATTTTTCTCAATCATACTTTCTCTTCTACACAATTTAATATACTTAAGACAATTAGGCCGAATATGGCCTTCAATTCCACAAAAATGGCAAGTAGGAGTAAAGTAGGAATTCATACCATAGCCTTGAGCAAACATTTGTGGCCTCCTTCTATTTTGAGTTGCCATTGGATGTTGAGGCCACTCTCTTCTTTGTGGTTGAGCTAAGTTGGCATGTCTTCTAGGTTGAGCATGAAAGGCCCCATGTTGAACTTGTGGGACCCTTTGTTGTGGAGGTCTAGGTTGTGGGGGTCTTGGTTGAGGAGGTCTTGGTTGTGGAGCTCTAGCTTGTGGTGGAGCTCTTGTTGGAATCCTTGCTTGTGCTTGCTTGGAGGATTCACTAACTTCAACCCACTTGGTTGATTGTTGAGGGGTTTGAGCATTATCAACCTCCTTGCCCTTGACAAAAGTTGTCTTCTTCAAGGATGTGGCTTCCATTTCTTCCACATATCCTAACCCCTTCTTGTCACTAGGACTCTTCCCACAAGATAGCATCTTATCAAACTTCTCGGTTCCGGAAGTCATCTTAGCAATCAACTCTTTTGCTTCCATGAGCTCTTTCCTCAAGCTTTGTTCACTTTTCTTGACCAAGACTAACTCCATCTTCAACCCTTCTTCTATCTCTTTTGCCTTACTCATTTCCTTGCTCAAATGAGTCACTTTGGATGTCAACTCAAGTTTTTCCCCTTTCAACTTTTGTATCTCCTTTTTCTTCTTCAATCTTGAGTTCTCAAAGAATCTCATGAAGTCATCATAGTCTATCTTTTCATCAAACTCAAAATTTGACGTTGAGGAGTTACTCCCACCATTTGAGTCATTTTCATCTACTTCTTCTTGCTTGTCCTCTTCCTCTTCTTTATCACTCATAACTTCATTGCTATTGTGAGAAGATGAGAAAGCAATGAAGTTGGCAACTTGGTCTTCCTCATCATCCGAAGACTTGTCTTCATCTTCTAGGTCATCACTATCACTCCAAGTAACCGCCATGGCTCTTCCTTTCTTCTTTTTCAAATTAGCACACTCCGGAGCAATGTGTCCAAACCCACTACACTCATAGCATTGTACACCCTTCTTGTGGTCCTTCTCTTGAGCTTGCTCCACTTTCTTGAAAGGAGCCTTCTTCTTTACAAACTTTCCCTTAGAGCCAAACCCTCTCTTCTCAAATCTCATAAATTGCATGAACTTCTTTGCCATCAAAGCAATTTCTTCATCCGAGTCTTCTTCATCCTTCTCAACCTTGACACTCTTCAAGGCAAGACTCTTTTGCTTCTTTGGAGGTGTAGTTGTAGGACCTTTCCTAGATTCATAGGCCAAGAGCCTTCCAATAACTTCACTTGGCTTCATTCTTGAGTAGTCACTATTTTCCTCCAATGCCGTCACTTTGGATTCAAACCTCTCGGGAAGTGACCTCATGATCTTTTGCTTGATTCTTCTATCCGAGTAGGGATCACCAAGTTGGTGACTTTGGTTCACTATATCCATGAGCTTCACTTGGAAGTCATTGAAGCACTCATCATCCTCCATCCTTAAGGTCTCAAATTGCGTTTGGAGAACTTGGAGCTTGGAATCCTTAACCACATCGGTTCCTTCATGAGCCGTCTCTAATATGTCCCAAGCTTCCTTTGCTATCCTTGTAGTTTGAATGAGCTTGTATTGGTTGTCATCCATGGCACATAGGATTGCATGCATGGCTTTGTTGTTCCATTTTGAAGCCTCAAATTCTTGTGGAGTCCATTGTGCCTTCGGCTTGAGGACTTCCTCTCCACCTCCCGTAGGAGTCATCATGGGTGGAGTGTATCCATCTTCAATCGCCATCCATGCCCGGTCATGAATTTGACTCACATAAGCTTCCATTTTACCCTTCCATGAGGCGTAATTGACCCCGGTGAGCAAGGGGGGTCTTGTGCTAGAGGCACCCTCACCTCCCATTCCATTTCCACTCATTGTGTTTGGGTTTGAATGAAATGAATGCACACAAAAAAATGCAAACAAATGCAAACAAATGCAAGAGACTCTAACAAGAGCAAGGGATCTCCTAATTATGTTAAGGAACCCGCTCTGATACCAATTGAAAATAAATATAAACGTGTCCTAAAGTAATCTAGAGGGGGGGTGAATAGATTTTAAACATTTTTACCCAATTTTTCGAGATTAATCTGAATTACGAAAAAGCCCCAATCTAGTCAATATACAAAGATAAGCATACAAGTGCGGAAATTAAAGGACACATGATATTTACGTGGAAACCCACACGGGGAAAAACCACGGGCTGTTATGTGCGCCACACGAGAACCTCGAATCCACTATTTGCAAATACGATTACAAATTAGGTTGACCACATCACACCTAAATTTACTAATCCGTCTTTGCTACCCGCGGGCCTTTAATAGTGACTCTAGTTCCTTGCTTGAAAACTACCTAAGAGGTAAATACAAGACTTGTCTCTAAAGTGAAGAGATAACACAACCTAAGGTGAATATGTGAAATACTCAAGATGCTAAAAATGCAAGGTTAGACATTTAAGCTTATCTAGGCATGGATGAACATGTTAGACATTCCTAGATATCATATTACTAGATGACATGCATAAAACAACACCAAATAAGCAACCAAAGACCTATATGCATAATCTATCACAAAACAACTCACAAACCACAATAAAACAATCTTGAAGCTAAGTCAAGTCATAAAGATGCAATCTTGAATCAATTCAAGTGATAAAAAAGCTATCTTGTAAAGCAAGAACATGTAGATATGAGGATGATGTTCTAGATACAAGTCATGTGAGCAAAACTAAAAACCCTAAATGAAATCAACCTAGAATCATACTAGATGATGAATGAAAGATGCAAGATGAAGGGTTTTGTGATTTTGAAGCTTAAAGATGAAGTCTTGATACCTTGAAGTTGAAGATGCTCAAGAGGCTCTCAAAAGTGTAATTTTTGGTGTAAAAAACGAGCCAAGGTTGTCAAGACATATATAAATGGGATCCAAGTGAAGTGACATCGTTTTGGGAAAGTGGCCTGAAATTGGCTTGGGCACTGTACAGGTCGCTATACGTAGGGCGACCTGAACAGCGCCTATAGAAGAAGATGAACGGTCATCTTTATGGGCGCTGTTCAGAAGGGCGCTTTTGAACGGCGCCTGAACAGCGCCAAGATTCTGATCTCGCTCGGCCAAGGAAGGGCGCTGTACGTATAGCGCTTTCGTACAGCGCTCGTACAGCAAAAAATGACCCATTTCATCAGGTCTTAAGGGGGCGCTGTTCGTACAGCGCCCTTTGCAACAATTGTAATCCTAGAACTAATGCATGGCAAGGCTTTGGGAATACAAAATGCAATCATCAAAACATGCAAAATGTGAGTGTGTGCAACTACATCTCTTCGAAATAGAGTAAGTCAAGAAATCTACCTTCTTTGAAGCTCTTGAACACACAATGAGGTTTTCTTCCATTCTAAGCTACCCTTATATATATAACCCCGTTGTGATTTTGCCTATGAAATACGCCAATCAAAAGTGAGGCACTTACAAGCTGAATCTTCACATCTCTTTTCCCGGTAATGTTGCATGCTTGATCGTCACCAAGATACACCTTACCTAAATTTTCGGAGACTTAGTTCTCAAATAGATCCCTATGAGGTATGGTATGGAAAGACACTCCTGAATCCAAAACCCAAGACTCCGTCTTACGTTCCAACAAGCAGATGAGGTAGTCATCTGACTCCTCCAACACATAGTTCGCGCTGCCCTTGCCCTTATCTTTCTTTTCAGATCTACACTCATATGAGAAGTGGCCTTTCTTACCACAGTTCCAGCACTACATCTTTCTTGTTTCGTTGCTGATTTCCCGAATAATTGACTTGATACCTGGATTTAGACTTACCTCTTGACTTTGATCTTCCTCGTTGATTCGTGTTTCGATTTCTACTTTTGCATTCTCTACCTTCCATATTCAGTTCTGAAGATGTAAAATCCCTCTTCACACAACCTAATCTCTTTGGTCATGATCATGTTCACAACCCGTGAGAAATCCAATTTCTCCTTCTCAAACGAGTTGGCAATTGACTGACATGTCATCTTCCAACTTTCTGGCAATTGGGTGAGTATAAACACCGCAAAGAATTCTTCATCAAAACCCATAGACAAAGAAGTTAACCCATCCTTCACTTCATTGAACTGGTTTAGATACTCTCTAAAACCCTGACCTTCCTTCATCTTTAAATTTGATAGCTTCTTAACAAGATGGACCTTCCTTACCACAGAAGGTTGTTCATATAGGTTTAATAAAGTCTTCATCAGATCTCTGGCAGTTAGCTGATCCTTTACGTTAAAAGCGACCTACTTCGTCAAACTGAGACGAATTTCTCCCAATACTTTCATGTCCAATAGTTTGAGATCCTCTTCATCCATGTTCTTCGACTTCCGCTTCTTTGACCAATCTACATCGGTCATACCCTTAGGCTTCTCCTTTAACGGCCAATGCAAGTCCTTCTGGTACAGATAATCCTCCATCTACATCTTCCAGAAGTTGAAATTCGTCCCATCGAATTTCTCAATCTTATGAGAATCCTTCTCTGATCCCATCTCTACAATAAAATTGTTGACCTCGAGAAAACCTAGATTTGTGTGAAAAATAATCTGCCCAACCTAGGGCTCTGATACTAATTGTTGTTGAGAAATAATGGATATCACACAAATCTAAAGCAGAACACACAACACAGATAATAAGAAAGCAATAAAGAAGAAAGAACGACACCAAAGATTTTACATGGTTCAGCAATTTGCTTACGTCCTCGGAGCGCACCGCACTCAATCCACCACTTTCAAAGTTGATTACAATCTCTCTGTCTCTCTCAAGTCTCTCTACAATTTGCTCTAAATCTCTCTACCACTCTTTTTCAACACACCCCTTAGGGTTTACATAATATAGTATTTATATAAGGTAAGCCAAAACCAAATAAGGTTACTTTCCTTTTCTGCACAAGTTTTCCTGATTCACGCAATTCCTATCATTACCGCAGTCTAGACCGCTCCCTGTGCATGTGCCTAGGCCTCGGTCTATAAGGCGTGACTCTTCTGGAGTTTACCGCTATAGGTGCCATCCCCTGTGCACCGTGCCTGGCCAACGGTCCTACGCTGTGTGACATCTCTGGAGTTTACCGCTGCGTGTGCCGCCCCTTGTGCACCATGCTTGGCTGGCGGTATATGTAGCGCAAAATGCCGAGAAAAGATTCTCAAGGCTAGTTTCAGGCTTCACAAACCCAACATTTCATTTAATTATTTAAGATTAGAAATTCAATTTGGACTGAAAAAGAGCAATGAGCAAACGTAGCAATATATTCACTTATTGAAATCCACCCTCTTAGTAGACCATTTATTGTATCCTCAAAACAAGTAAATGGTGTTGACTATTGAGGTACTAGTTGTCGAAACCAAAAGGAAGAAATCCAGGGTTTTTTACTTAAGGAAGAGGTTGCCTGCTAATTTAGTCTAAGCTCAAAGAGATTACTTTGGAGCTCATACCTATGAGCAAATTGATGTACCAAGCGATGTGATCTGAACTCTGTTGGTAGTAATGTGTGCATGAACAATGTTTTTGAACCCATTTGTGTTATGTGGCAAAGATATTGAACCTGATAAATTTACTTTTCTTTGGTATGAAGAAATAAATAACTAAAATTTTATATTCTTCAACTCTTATGTATCATTTTCTATTTGGAGTTTCAATTGAACTTATATTGTTTATAAATTTATTTTATAATACAGTTTTTTTCAAAAAAACATAAGAAAAAAAAAATTATATTTTCTCATAATCTTAGGGGGGTGTATTTGTTCAAGATTAATTTTATTAGTCAATTTGGGGAAGTAAAAGTCTGATGGTATTGGATTGAGACTTTTTAACAAGTTAGATAAGTCTTGTGGTATTCGATCAAGACTTTTAAGATTTTTTTTAAAAGTCCATATTATCATGTGGTATTGGATCTAGACTTTTAAGTCTTGGTTAAGTGTTAAATTATTTTATATGTCCTTTTTGGTAATTCTATCATTTAAAAGAGCTTTTAAATTTTATTTCACTAAACGATCTACAGTTTAAAAGAGTTTTTTTAATTGACAACTAATTGACCAACATCTATTCCCTAAAAGCTCTACTTGTAGAATGTCTAATTCAGAAAGATCTACTTGAGAAGCTCTCCCAAAAGGACTCAACTTTTCAAACCAACAAGATAGTTAAAGGTTAAAATTAACCATTGACCACTAACATTAGGGAATGCATGTTTGTGTAATTCCAGGCAAAAGTTTCATATATGATCTGTGCTTGCACCTAAACTCGGGAAATGTTTAATAATAAAATAATAGTAAAATTTTGAAAAATAATTTTCATTTCTTTTTTTTTTTTCTTTCTTGAAATATTATATTAATTCATGATTTTGGAACGATGACAGACTCGAACCCACAACCTCGTAAACTCGTGGTGTAGGTGTGAGAAGCAAACCATTAGACCAACAATATCTTGTCTAATTTTCATTTCTTTTGAAAAAAGGAATTTATTTTTCATTTACTTATTCAAAATATCATTTCTAGTTGAAGCAAATAAGGTTTCCTAGTTAAGTACTCAAGAGGAAAAGTTCATTTTTAACTATTTGGAACATTGAGTAATTGTTTATAACCAACTTTCAAATTTTAATTGTTTATAACCTAATTTTTACGCTATTACCGTAATGCCCCTATATAAAAGAGGCCATCTAGAAAAAACCATTCCCTTTACTCTTCTTCTCTCTTCCAGACATCTCTTTTTCTCCTCTTTCCTTCTTTCTCTTCTTCTTCCACTTTCAATATCAAAAATTGTATAATTTTCCATTCAAGCATTAGTCTTAAGGACCCAACCCATATGCAAATTAAGTTCCTTGAATAATTTATTTCAAAAATCAGAAAATTTGTACAAAAAATTGAATTCGTTTTTTCATACTTCTAAATAATTAAAAAAAAAAAAAAATCTAACCTAAATATTGTGTATTTACAACAGTAGTATTGATCAATATTATTCATGATCATTAGCAAGCATCAAAATGACTTCACATTGTTTCGACCCACCTCCAGTGAAGCTAGCTTTCCTTTGACAAACCCAACATTCAGATTCAAACAATAAGAATTCATAGGAGAAAACAGCTCAGAGAAAGGAAAATTATACAATTTTCCTATTATAATTTTCAAAGGAAAAAAAAAAATAAATAAATAAAAATATAGGAGCCGACCTGCTCTTGGAGGAGCAGATCGACAGCACTGGAAAGATGCAGATCGAAGTAGATGAAGAGAAGAAGAAGAGAACAATAGATGAAGAAGATGAGATGCAAATCAGAGAAGATGAAGAGAAGAAGAATAAGAAGAAATGAAGAGATGAAGAAGAAGAAGTTGAAGACTAGAAAAGAAGAAAAAAAGAACAGGAAAGAAGAAAGAAGAGAGGTCGTGGGACATGGAAGAGAAGAAGAGCAAAGGCGAAAAATATTTAAAATTAAAAAATTAATTGGCTGGAGTATTTTTGTAATTTTGGCTAGGGATTGAAAGAATTTATTAGAAAATAGATATAAACAATTAAAATATGAAACAAGGCTAAAAACAATTTTCCCATAATCTATTTGGCTAGATTTGGCAATTTTCTCTTTATTTTTCATTTACTTATTCAAAATATCATTTCTAGTTGAAGCAAATAAGGTTTCCTAGTTAAGTACTCAAGAGGGAAGTTACTTTCTATCCAATGTTGCAAAGATTCCAAAACTGTCCCTAATTAGTTTTTCCCGGTTTGAAAACTATTACTTGGAAATCACCGAGTGTTCATACTTCTCATAGTTGACTGATTACATGATTACATCAACAAAATAACAGAAAATTTATTGCCTTCTCTCATGGTTTTGAATCACCTAGATGTATATGCAATTACAATTTGCAACAACCAAATTATATTGGATAGCGAGCGAAGAACCTATCAACCATGGCTTGACTTTGTTTTGGCTTAAACTCTGGAGCTGTGTGGCCTGCTCCCTGTTGAAAAACAACCAATCACATTTCATTAGCTTTCAAGTTTCAAGCATTTTTAACACAAATATTGCTTGCTTATGGAGGTGAAAGTCTTCGTTCGTTTACTTGCCTTTAGTGTTACATACGTCAACCTGAAGTGGGAATTCATAAATTTCACTTGGTATCTGCAAAAGTATATATATATATATTATGTAGCCATTAAATCACAGATAAATTAATTAATTAATTGGCTAAAAGATTTCAATTAGGGTTCTTCTGGGGAATACCCAGCAACTTGGCCGTCAAGATACCACGGCCGCCACTCATCGAAAACAGTTATTTCAAGACTCCTTATCCATTCCAGTGTTCCCACATATGGCACAGAAATGTCATGATCACCACTGCAAAATAAAGCACACAGTAATAAGAATTTAGCTAGTATTTATATTTTTATATAAATATAAATATATATATATTTGATCGGTTTGTTAAAAAAAAGGGGGACAAGATTTGTCGAAAAGAAGAAAATACACCTATGCTCGTTTAATTTGACCAACTTTGACCAATGGCGAAACAAATAATTGATAGTTAATGGAAAAGTTGTTTCGGTTGTCAAAAGGCAATTTGCTCTTATAAGTTTGGATGAAGAATGTGTCAAGATTCACCTGTATATCAAAGCTCGAAGACCGGTAGTGGAAAGATTTTTGTGATATGCAATAGAGCTATTGATATTTTCTGTGTAAGTTGGGAGGGATTTCAGGCATCTGCTCCAAGTTTCTACGGTTCCCTGATATGAATCAAAAAATTGATATGAATCAAAAAATATATATTTATATTCCTGATACATTGATGAAATTAGTCTGAGTCAGAATTTCACATACATTCCGAACGCCAAGGATTTTTTGTACATTTTTGTCATTCATATATTTGTAGGAGAGAGCGTAACCATATTCCTGTAGGATTATTGCCACAATTCAATCCATAGTATATATAACTTAACAGAAATAATAAAAATAAAAAAAACAGCGAGCAGGTTAATTATAAATTTACCCGACAACGCAATTCAGGAAGCTTGTTGTTGTTGAGGAATTCCATGGTGTTTGCTTCTTGAGATCTCACATCCCATCGTAGATCCTGTGGTTTTTTTGATGAGAAAGCACATTGAGGTTCCAAAATCTGTGTAAGCTTTATTTGCAGCAGGCACTGCAACAATTAAATGGACACTCATGTAAGACCAACAAACGCAGGAGACTCAAACCTTGGACTCCCGCAAAAATTTGACTGAGATATCATGTTAGTAATTATCGAACCTAAAAAGTTAAGCTAATAGAAAATGACCAAACATGAGTATTTAAGCACTCTAACAACTCATTTTCAATGTCCATTACCATGAATAAAATTTCCATTATAAAAGAAAGCAAAAAGAACTAAAGAAGTACTAGTAAGTGGCCTCTAACCTCTTTGATATTTTGAAGAGCCGTCACGCATAGTGTATTGTTATAATCTATGTCGATATAGTCACCATTGCAATACAATTTAGCTGCCTGTGAAAACAATCAAACATACATATCAAACTTATATTGTAAGTCTGCACACTTAATACATATTTTCTAATATGATCACCTCATAGTATGCATCAGATATTAGTGACACTCTGTGAACATAAGGTATCCTTGAGTTATCATCGATGTAACTGTCTGTCACTGGATTGCCGAGGACATATCCCTGATCAAAATCAAATCAAAATAACCGTTCTAATTAACTATGATATGATCATCACAAAATAACTCAATTTATGTGAAATTAATATTTTGAACTCATTTTCCACATTTTCTTTTCTTTCTATAGTTACTTGAAATAGATCAATCATGTACCTGGATATCGATATGTGGCTCTAGCCCAGCTTGAATACCTGCATTTCAATGATGAACCAAAGTTCTGAATGTTTTTGCAAAGATTTAAATTATAAAAAAATAAAAAAAATAATACACAGCTCTTCTAGTAGTAGAAATTAACCTTCAAGAACATTAGTCACCAGTATCGGAACGATTAAACCGGAATACGAATCACCACCAATGTAGACTTCACTTCCAAGAAATTTCGGGTGAGTAAGCAGCCACTGTATCACAGCTCCAATAAGTACCAAAAGAAAATGTTTATATTCAATTTATATATGATAATTGATATGTGAACTCACTTTTCTGAGAAAAGTATAAATTTGTGAAGCTGATTTTGTGTCTGAGGTATTGAAGCCTTCTGTGGTTGTTGAATAGGAAAAGCCAGTACCAACAGGTGCATCTATAAATATCATACTGGCAACCTGGATAATTATGATAATAATAGTTAATGAGAATAAAAAAAATTTTTAATTTTAAAATTATATATTAGTGATAGATGTAGTAGATAATTAGATTAAACCGCAATTATATAAAAAATAATGCACCTTGGTCCATGAGTTTGGGTTAGGCTTAAGAGATGGTAAACCTCCTCCGTAAGCATCGACATCGAAAGTAAAAGGACCTGCTCAAAAGTAATATTTAAAATTTGTAATAATTGTAAGAATTTCCTGATTTCTATTGACTCGAAACTCGATAAAAAAAAAATGGAAAAGGGAATTTACTCAGAAGGGAGTTTGATTACTTTTTAAGTTTTATGCTAAGAGTTCAATTTTACCCATCAGCCCTATTAAGGTTGAACCATCAGACAAAGGAACCAATTTGATATTTGTGAGAAATTTAGGGACCTATTTAGTTACTCACAGAAAAGCCGCAAAATACTTGAAATTAAAATAGTATGTAACTTATTTAGTAATTTCACTTATTGAAAGGTGGTTTTATTCGGAAGCCTCTAAACACAATAATATAATAAAAATTATAGAGAAAATCAGAAATAATACATTTGTTTTTAATCATATACTAAAGTTTAACTCTTATTAACCATGTTTTAATGAAATTACCAATACATCCTCCATAAAAACACTTCTCAAACTCTTCTCTCTTCTCTCTTTTCCACTTTCATCCCTCAGGCATACACAGCCTAGGGACCCCGTTGCACAGTGAAGACACCGCTAGGCCCAAGTGGCACCAGTGATTAGAACAAGATATTAGAGGGGGTTTTAGTAATTTTTTATTTTAAAAAAAATCCAAGGTTTACTTGATTCTCTCGGGTATCACGTTTTATTTATTTATTATTTGTTGGTAAAAAGAAGAAATAAAATAAAAAACATCACATAATAACTGTAATTTTCTCCAAAAACAATACGTATAAGTTATATCAAGACCCCGATTAGAATACTTACCAATTTCAAAAGCCATGGCAGAAAAGCCAGAACAACCAGGACCTCCAGTATTCCAAAGCATAAGAGGGTCGAAAGCTGGGTCTCTCTCAGATTCAATGAAATAGTAAAAGAACTGCACTTCATCTACATCTCCAACTCCAATGTACCTTCAATAATACAAAAATAATACATTAGCTTCGCATTTACCCAGATATAAAAATAGAAATGTAAAATCATCACTATTATTTTTAAAACATGAACGTAACTAACCCAGTTTCAAGTTTGAAGGGAAGCTTTCCAGGATATCCAGGTAGACTCTCCACAATTGTTTGAGAAGCAGCAATGTGAGAGAGAACCAATACAAGACATAGACTCAAACACAAACTCTTCATTTTTTTTAAATTTTTTTTCAAATGCACCACACAAATTAACTCAGACAAGACAATATAGCAAAAACACTTGTTTAAATTCAAAAACATAAAAGGGTTATATGTATTTGGAAAGAAATGTACTGTACTAGTGACCTAAACTTCTAAGTCAAACATTATGTAATAATGTTGATCAGATATATACTTCACTACTAGACATTCAAAACACTGGTTTCAATTCAATAGCTCTTAACTGAATTTCATTCAATCTATGGAATAATTAGAGGATGTTGATATCTTCTTCATCTACAATTAGCTGTTTGAATTGTAGTTGTTGTGAAGCCAGGTGGCGGTTACAACTTGAATTCTTGATATACCATTAGATTGGACCGAAAGGTGGAAATGGCATTAGCGATAAGCAGATATTAATTGTAAGAGCCTAAATTGTTTTTAGTGATAATTTCACTAACACCCAGACTTTTGAGTGGTAGTGTATGCAGCGACAATTGTGGTATTACACGTGGAGACAACTTTTATTTTAATTATATAAATCTCTTGATTTCGGTTAACTACGGTTGTTGGACTTGTAATCACAATCTCAATGCATGGAATCTCATCATGTGTTATCCCTTAATTTTATTGTAGAGCCGCTATTAATTGACAAGTTCTTAATGGAAAACAATATTGGTGCATCTCCAACAAATCCATTGCAATGGAAACTCTTTCATTAATTGGCTATTTATATCGTACCTCATGTTATTGAAGATTTTTCTCTAGTTAAGGGGCATAGGGATGACGCACAATACCTCATGTTCGAGTCCCACTATAGACATTTTAAAAGCATGAGTGGGGAGTTTTCTCTTGGTTTGTAGGAGTTGATATCTGAATCTTACAATACCATGAGGGAGTTGATATCTGAATCGTATAATACCCGGCAGTCCTATTATAATTGCTATGAAATTGTAATACTTCAAAAAAAAGAAACAAAGAAAAGGGGCATAACTAGGGATGACTTCTAGTTAGACACATTAAAAAAACGTGGGCTTATGAAAGGTCATCAAGTTCAAGCCCATTGCAAGCACATTAAAAAGAATGTTATCAGTATTTCATTAATTTCATTAACTAAGAAATCACCAAAAGAAACTAATGGTGGCTAGGGTTTGGTGTTTAAGATGGATGATGGTTAAGGTTTGGTGTTTGAGATGAATGGTGGTAGTGCTGATGACGGAGAAGAGAGATTGAGAAAAAACTGCTTTCCATTTTTTATTGAAGGGTAAATTAGTCTTTTTGATTCTTAAGTTAACAAGGGATAACATCTGGATGAATCTAGGGAAAATGCAAACTAGAAAGAGGATTTTGGTCAAAAATGAAACTAGGATGGATTTTGAGGAATAATGCAAACTACGAAGGGAATTTTGATTAATTTCCTAAAATTAAAGAGGAGTCCAAGCTTATAAAAATGTTCAATAATGCTACAATGTCCAAATTTGGTGCCCAAATGACGTGGCAACATTCTAATCCATTCATTTAAATGGTATTAGATTTGTATGATTTAAATGAATGGATTAGAACGTTGCCACGTCATTTGGACACCAGATTTGAACACTAAATTTGGATAATGTAGCATTACTCAAAAATATTTTTTTGATATATCACTTGTGGTATGGCGACTCAATCTGGGATATTGTCATACTTAATTAGTTTCCTTTACTACCACCAAGCCACGGTTTATAAAATGTTTCTTACTCTTCTTTGTCTACCTGTTTTGAGTTTACTGTGTCGTTAGTGTTGTCTTTGACTCTTGCACGTGTTAAATGTGTTGTGTTGTAATAAGAGAGTTAGGTGAAGTATATGTAGGCTTTAAATTTGTTGTGTCGTTACTCGCTATTGTTGTCTATAACTCTTGCACGTGTTAAATGTGTTATGTTATAATAAGTGGGGACATTCTCAAAATCTCTTATCTAGTTTACCATATTTCCAGTTTTCCTCCATTTAGTTTAATTAATGGCTAGAATTATATAATTAAAAAAAATAATAAAATAAAATAAAATAAAATAAAAATAAAAAATAAAAAAGTAAAAGTAAAAAAATCCACAAGACTCACTCTCTCTCTAAACCTTGATAATTTGTGGTGGTGATTTCTAAACCGACTATTTGTGGTGGTGATTCCAGTGCCCATGGGTATGTGGGTATGAGTGTGGGTGATAGACTGCTAGGTAGATTTGAGGGACTGCTAGGTAGATTTGAGGGTGTTTGGTGGTTGTGTTTGCTTATCAAGTCTCGACCCCAGACTTATTTCTGGATATTTTTTCAACATCTGTGTTTTTTTCTTTTCTTTTATAGATTAATGTTCTTTTTTTTTTTTTTTTTCACATTTGTGTAATCTCAATTTTAATTTTTTTGTTTTAGTTTTAAGATCTACTTTCTCTCTATTCGGATTTCCCCATACAGTTTTCTCTCTCTTCTTGCTTCCCACCATCTACTTGCTTATCTCTCTCATTCCAAACTTTAACTCACGTGTTTGTGTCTGAGGGGTATTTTTGGCACAAACACACTTTTGGTGTCATTAAAACTAGAGAGCTTCTTTTGACAATTCAATTTTTTCTATTTACAGTTCTTTTCTAAAGACACCTCATTCTAAAAATTTAAATTTAAAAAAAAAATTCTAAAGATGCTTCTTTTTGTTCCAAAAATTATTCTTTTATCTTTTGGCACCCCTATTTTAAAGGTACTTCATTTTTAAAAATAAAATTTATAAAGACACTCTATTTTACTTTAGAGTAATTCAACTTTGCCCAAATTTGATGCCCAAATCTGGTGCCCAAATGATGTGGCAATACTCCCATCCATTCATTTAAATCAAGCAAATCTAATATAATATAAATGAATGGATGAGAGTGTTGACACGTCATTTGGGCACCAGATTTAGGCACCAAATTTGGGCACAGTAGCATTACTCTTTATTTTAATATTATCCATTATTATCTTTGAATTTTAAATTTAATTTTAGCATATAGCCAAAAAAAAAAAAAAAAAAACCCTAGTAATTTTGATTACTTTGAAAAGAATAAAATGACATATGGATGCATCATTATTCTTCTGTTCCTATTGAAGATAGAAATCTCAATTGAGTAATTCATGAATCCAATACTCTTCTTCTTCTTCTTTTTTGGCTAAATAAAGGATCCTAACAAATAAAACTAATTTTTTATATGTCACTCTATGGACACTCCAAACTAGTTTCATAGATGCTTTATGAAAGTAGTTTCCATAATAAAACACATCTATTTTGATAGTTTAATGAAACAAAATAGATGACAAATTAATTAAACCTATAACATGCATGTAATTTTAATATTATATTGCTCAACGTTTTTATGAATGTGTGGGTAGAAAACTTAAGTAGCTTCATCTTATTCATGTTTGTCTGTGAAGTTGTTGCTATCTACAACCTTTCGTTGTGCTCTGTGTCAATGATTTCCAACGTATTGGTTGTGTCATGGTTCTTTTTCTTCATTGACATTACTTGACCTGTTTCTTAAGAACCTTGCACTTAGGTAGTACATTGACGCAGCGATAGTAACCAAGGAGTTGATCACGTCGTCTCCTTTCAAACCAAGCCCGGATCCACGAGCAATTCCTTGAATCCACAAGGGAGATAAAAGAGAAAATTCTCGAAATATTATTGAATAATTGATTGTTTGCCCAGAGGCTACAAAATGTCTTAAATACTAAACTCTTAGCCATAATTCTTGTTAAGCAAGGAATTAGGCAAAAGTCAAAATTACAAAAAAATAGCAAAAACGAAATAGCAAATGAAACAAATAAAGCTAATCCCCCTAATTAAGGCAGAGTCAACGGTGGTAGCAAAGGAAACAAATAAATCTAATCCCCTTAATCAAGGCAGAGTCAACTGTGGTAGAAAAGGAAACAAATAAAGCTAATCCCCCTAATCAAGGTAAAGTCAACGGTGGTAGCAAAGGAAATAAATAAATCTAATCCCCCTGATTAAGGATTCCCTTGATCAGGGAAACAATTAAGGCATACATCACAATGTAGTAGTGAATATTGGAGATCTTGTTGATTTGCTTCAGCCATACGAAACTTGCGCCATTCCGACTCCGTCGTCGACTCTAGTAGAAATCCCTCCGCTTGGGCTTTTGTCCCTTTAAGCGCCCCAAATAAGCATCGGTTAAGTGTTCTACATCAGTCCCCTCTTCTTTAAAAGAACTCGACCTCGAGTTAACCAATGGCAACAAATGTGACTCAGGGGCATGATACTCAAACAGATCCTGAACATTAAAAGACTTGGAAATTGCCATATCAACAGGAAGATCCACCACATATGCATTGTCATTAATCTTCTTCAGGATTTGAAAAGGACCAATCTTCTTTTGTTTGTGTTTGTTGTAAGTCCCCACAGGTAGCCTCTCCTTGCGTAGATGAACCATAACCATATCTCCCACATTGAAAACTTTCAAATGACGATGTTTATCCGCCACTGCCTTGTACTTGGCAGTAGACTCCTCCAACTTTTGCTTCGCCTTCTCGTGACTAGTAGCCATCTTCTCAATTAAATGGTCCGCAATAATGCTCATTCCCGAAAGTTTAGGCAAGGGGACCAAATCCAGAGTATGCAAGGGTGGTTGAAAATAAACCATTGCAAAAGGTGACTTACTAGTATAACGGTTAGGCACATTGTTAAAAGCAAATTCAGCTTGAGACAAAAAACGATCCCACTGTTTTGGATGCTCTTGAGTCAGGCACCGCAGAATATTGCCCAAACTACAATTCACAACCTCTGTTTGGCCATCGGTTTGAGGATGACAGTTAGTACTGAACTGTAAAGTAGTATCCAATCGCTTCCACAAGGTACGCCAAAAATGGCTTAAGAACTTTTTGTCACAGTCAGAAGTGATGGTCTTGGGTACATTATGTAAACAAACCACCTCTCGAAAGAATAATTGTGCTATATGGCTAGCATCAGAAATCTTTTTGCAAGGAATGAAATGCACCATCTTGGAATATCTATCGACCACTACAAAAATAGAGTTCATACCTCGTTAAGTTCGTGGAAAACCCAACATAAAGTCCATAGATAAGTCCTCCTAACAAGCTGTGGCTAGAGGTAGGGGAGTGTAAAGACCTGTGTTTTGTGCTTGACCCTCGGTAGTTTAGCATGTGAAGCAATGCTTAATAAAGCACTCAACATCCCGTTTCAGTTGTGGCCAATAATAACAATCCTCCATTAGTGCAATACTTTTATCATGCCCCATGTGGCCTCCCAAACAACCCCTATGTGTCTCCTGAATAATGTGTTCTATTAAAGAACCACGAGGAATACACAAACACGTTTCCTTAAAAAGGAAACCATCCACAAGCTGAAATTCACCAAAATTGGTATGTTTCGAATTACAGTGGCTCTACGCTTCCTTAAAATCCTCACCAATAGCATACAAGTCCTTCAAATAATCAAAGCCTATAATTTCACTGCAAACAGTGGTAATCAATGCAACCCGCCGGCTTAGAGCATCTGCCACCTTATTTAGCTGATCTAATTTGTGCTTAAGAGAGAAAGTATATTTTTGAACCTCTGCAATCCACATAGCATGCATGTGATTTGGTGTGGCAGAGCTGTTAAAATATTTAAGGGCCTGGTGATCCGTATTCAGGATGAACTCCCGTTGTATTAGGTACTGCTCATAATGTTTCAATGCCTGGACCACCGCATAAAATTCCAACTCATATGTAGACCATTTGCACCGTGCATCATTGAGTTTCTCACTGCAGAAAGCCATTGGTCTGCCCTCTTGAGAAAGGAAAGCACCAATACCTATGCAAGAAGCGTCACAATCTACCTCAAAGAGTTTGTCAAAATTAGGAAGTGCTAAAACTCGTGCGGACGTTAATCGCTCCTTAAGAACTGTAAAGCTTTGTTTTGCTTCATTCGTCCACTTAAATTGCTTCTGTTTTAGGCAATCAATGAGGGGTGCGGTGATGGTATTGAAATTCCTCACAAATTGCCTATAGAAGGTTGCAAGTCCATGGAAGCTGCGAACTTTGGTGATTGATTTTGGTGTAAGCAACTACCGAATTGCCTTTACTTTTGTCTCATCAACCTTTATTCCAAAAGCACTCACAACATAACCCAAGAAAACCAGGCAATGTGTCATGAAACTACACGTTTTATAATTAACGAACAAGCTATTTATCTGTAATACATTAAATACCTCCCATAGATGTTGTAGATGGTCAGTCTCAATGCAGCTATTAATCAAAATATCATCAAAATATACAACCACAAATCACCCAATAAAAGGCTTTAGTATCTGATTCATAACCCGCATGAAGGTGCTAGGTGCATTGGACAACCCGAATGGCATGACCATCCACTCATACAATCCTTCCTTCATTTTAAAAGCAGTCTTCCACTCGTCCCCAGGTCGGAAACGAATCTGATGATACCCACTCTTGAGATCAAGTTTGGAAAACAACTTCGCACCCTCCAACATATATAACATCTCATCCAGCTGCAGAATTGGGAATCTATACTTGACAGTAATTTTATTGATAGCTCTACTGTCAATACACATCCGTCAACTCCTATTTTTCGTTGGAGTCAATAAGGCTAGGATAGCACGTGGGCTCATGCTCTCTTTGATCTGCCTCATTTTAAGAAGGTCGTTGACTTGCTCTTGTAAAATCCCAAACTCTCTTGGGCTCATCCAGTAACAGGGTAGGTTTGGTAGACTTGCTCTAGGAACTAAATCAATGTGGTGCTGGATATCCCTCATGGGAGGCAAACCATCTAGTAATTCGTTGGGCATCAACCCCTTGAAATTTACTAATATTGGTTTCACCTTCTCAGGTATAGGTGTCGAATTGATTTCCTTTGTCTCCTCACCCTTTACAACCACAGCATAAATCTCACTAGTTTCCTTCGACTCCTGCTCAATGTCAGTAAGACAATAACTACAAGAAAGGATCGTCCCTTCACTTGAGAAGTTGTAGTACAAATCTCTTCTGTTCATAGGGTTAAGGACAACTTTAGCACCATCTTTATAAAATGTAAAAGTGTTGTCTTTGCCTCTATGAACTGTATCTAAATCATACTGCCAGGGTCTACCAAATAACATATTGACGACACGTCGTTGCGATGTCGGTCAAAAGATGAACATTTAAGTTCGACCTCGCTAGCGCGCGAGTCACAGGGACTAGCACAGCGGCAAGTGAGGGTATCATTTCGCAGGGAGGTGGGATCCGCCGACCGTTACCGGTTCTAGCAATTATTACAACACTCCGAGAGAACTCGTGTGTTGCGGTTGCGGAAAAGTAAGTAATAATATAAATAAATAAACTAACTAACATAATATATACATGGATAGAATGGAATGGAGAGATGCATGAAATGTGGTGTACACTAGAGAAACGATTCAACCGTAACAATCCTCCTAATTAAGTGCTAGACTCACTTAGTCCCTCAATATGCAAGTATATCATAGGCTCGTGTCCCCTTAATTGATCTCTAATCTCTCTCGAGTCTTAGAAATCACATCCACACATACAAAGTACACATGAATTCATTAAGTGCCGTGGCACACACACAAGAGCCCTGTATGCCAGCCTAGTGTATCTCTCACTGTCTGGTCATATACAGTGGTTATTTCGTTGGGCATGTAATGCGCAACCGCGTGGGCCATACTACAGCCAATAATTCATTCACAATGGCTAACCAAATACGGGATGGCAACCAAGTGAAAGCATTAAGAATATGAGATACCCATACAACACGTATGTTATATGCTCGTGTCCCCTTAATTAATCTCTAATCTCTCTCGATGTCTTAGAGATTATATCCATGCATAAATGCTTGGATTCATTAAGGACTGTGGGACACACACACGAGCTCTACACGCCAGCCTAGTGTATCTCTCACTGTCTGGTCAAATGTAGAGGATATCACGCTGGACATGTTAATGTGAACCATGCAATATATAACACATAGCCTAAATATCATCCACAAGGTGGCTAACCGAGTGAAAGCATTAAGCAATGAAATACCATATAACTACACAAGCACAAGAGGAGTTCAGTTTGTCTTTACTCTAGATACGGATTCGGTTTTATCAATCTCCCTAGGATGGCTAAAAATGGGAAACAAGTTTACCAAACAACAATGTGCAAACAAGTTGGTTGTTATTCATTAAGACCATTCAATATGGGTTAAGGGTTCATTATCTTGATTTGGAAATTTTTCCTAAATCAATTTATTACCCAATCCGGCCAAGGATGAGCAATTGTGCCTTGATAACAAGACCCATTAAGCACAAGAATTGGAACCCAGGCCAATTTAGCAACTAAATGCCTGAACTGAAACCTTTCCCACTCTTTGGAGCTAAATCTCTAACACTTCAATTACTCTAAACATGGCATTTTGGTCTTCCATCAATCAATCAACAATCATGGGAAGTTAAATTACACTACTCCTATATTAAATTACTCTACTCCTAATCCCAATCATGGACACATATCAATTTCAGGCCTCCACACATATGGATATTGCAATTAGAGCTAAATTCATGAAATTAACAAAGAGTGAAACAAAACCCAATCAAATTTAAGAACAAACATACATATATTACACAAGTGTAGGTTTACAAAATCCCCAAATTGATGGTTACACAATTAAGAAAATAAGAAATACAAAGAGAATGAGTAAAAGGAGATACAACCCTTGAAGAAATTCCTCCAAGAGCTCCTTTCCATGCTTGGCTCGAAATTGGTCAAAAACCCCTCCTATCTCCTTGCAATCTACTCTCAATTGTGGTAGAGGAAGTGAAAAACGTGGTGGTGGTGATGTATGGTAGCCTCCCATGGAGGAAAAACCTCCATGGGAGCTTGGATCCTCTCCTTATTTAGTGGAGAAAGTGAAGAAGATGAAGAAAATGGAAGAGAGAGAGAGTTGGGCGGAGGAGAGAGAGAGGGAGAGTGTGGATTTTTGTCAAAACTGAAGAGAAGAGGGGATATATATAGTGGGGAGAAGGGTTTAGGTCAGAATTGAGGGGAAAAGACGAAAATGCCCTTAAGTGGCAGATTTTTTGGGGGTCTCGCGGGTGACTTTCCAACAACGCGCACGGTTACGGAAACGAGCATAACTCTCTCCACAAACATCAGAATCGCGATCTTGAAGAACCGTTGGAAAGAAGACTTCTGGATCTTTCCAACCATATGTATCATGAAACCTAGTTCGATCGGAGGAGAGAGATATGGGCCCCGCAAGATGAGTAATCTACAGGAAACTTTCATCAAATTTTCCACCTTGACTTTTGTGCCCTATTCTGCGCCCTAGGACGCAGAAGTACAAAAAGTGGGTCTTCTGGTCCCTTTCTGCCCCCATTTTTGCTGCCCCTTAACGCAGAACAAGGGCGCAAAACCAACTTTCAAAAATTGCACTTTTGCCCCAATATTTCTCTATTTTTGCACTTTAGCCCCTGTGATGAAACATATCCTGAAACACTTATTTAAAACGTTAAATATCCGGTTTTACCCGGAAAACAAGCATAAAAGATGAAAGTAAGGGGCTACACAACGTGTAGAAATAAGAGTTATCACACCCCCAAACTTATCTTTTGCTCGTCCCCGAGCAAAACAAAACAAAAAAAAATGAAAATAAAACAAAACAAGCAAAACAAACTAAAACAAATCAAAAGTAAAAACTAAGCTAGTCCACTTCCGTAGGAAACACGGTGGCACTTAGCATGTGCCACAAGCCTTTAAACCGCTAGGCGATCCCTAGAGGAGGAGTTATAGTCTCCTGAGGGTTTACAGCTACGACACCCACAAACGTATACTCTGCAAGAAAAGTTGAGATGCAATCCAAACATACCAAGCAAAGACTACATGCATGCTAATATCTCAAATATACCAATCAATAACAATGCATCACACAATGCAAGTATGCCAATACTTAGGATGTTTTCAGTTTACAAAACAACTACGCTCGAATGCCCAAGATAAAATTCGCCTTGACTCTAATCCTCCCTGGATTTCAGTCTGATTTTTCCACTCAGAACCTGGGCGATCACTCTTAATCAAACATATGCGAATGAGTTTATGTATGGGAATCTAATATATCGCATATGAGTATTTCAATAAAAGCACATTTATAGTGATAGATCTCATGGAAGAAATTGAAATGCCATGAACGTGGAAAGAGCATGCATTGACTCGCATTCCCAATATAGACTTCCTAAGAGATCAAATGGGCTTTCCCTCACTTTATATTGTGGCCAAGGTGATTTGTGAAGGTGTATGGGATGGAATATATGGTAGGAATGGGAAGGATAAAGCTATTAACCATGCTAAGGTGTTTACACATTACATTTTACACAAAATTAGCTCTATTACACTATACTACAAGCGTCTAGGCTATCAAATTTACATTGCACATTTGTGCTACATTTGTACTCATATTTAAGAGTAACTTTACAATTGAAGAACTAAAGGCTTAAGTGTTTATAATTCAACACTTATTCTTTTTTTTTCTTTTTTTTCTCTCTTTTTTTTCTTTTTCTTTTTTTCTTTTCTCATTTTTTTTTCTTTTTCTTTTTCTTTTTGTAAGCCTTTGCCTAGCACAATTTACATACATTGCCTAACTACACGCTTTTACAAAAAATTAGAGCTTTACAATACATAACTTCTATTAAGCTATACACCTCAACATGATTAATAACTAGGGAATGGTTGGGGGTGTAGTGTTTGGCCTCAATTTGCAATGAATATAGGGGTGTGGGAGTGTTTAGGCTATTTTAGTAGTTTCGCACACACTCAAGCCCAAAATCATTTCTAAAAGTTCCATCTAACAAGGGAATACAAATCTCAACAAGCAATCCACATTATTGTAGTTCTATGGCAACCAATGCAAAATGTATGTACAATGAGATCACAATTAAGAACAAAATCGAAGAGTGTTTAAAGAGTAGAAACAAAATATACCCTCTGAATTTGATGCTAATAGGCTCGAAACCTCACTAGGGTAGTCTCCACTATTTTCTCAAGCTAAACAAACATAGAGGTCTCATCCACCTCAACATCAAAAGATTGGCACTGTACAAGCAAATTTAAGTGATGCACGGAGCTAAAAGCATACAATGCATGTCTCTTCCGGCACGAAAAGAAAAGCAACTCAACATGGAGGCCAAAGATTTCAAAAACTGTCAAAATTAAAGTCGTCCAATGTCCACTTTTTGGTGCATATCTTTAAAAGCACTTAAAATAATTTCTCAAAAATTTTACACCATAGAGTAGACATATAAACACACACTTTTCATTTATAAAGTATTTCAAAATTCGAATGGGAAAAGTGTGAAAATGGACAAGGAAAACAGTGAAAGCGCAATTTCGAAAAACAGGGCATCGCCCATGACCTTTGGTCGAAGAAGTGCTCATAACTTTTGATCCACAGCCCGGAATTTTATGTTCTTTATATATTCGGAATCAGCATGAAAAATCGAAGAACGCAGCGCGGGCAAAAAAATTAATTTCCTCACCAATGAGTAAAGTTTTAATGAAACATTTGCCTCAAAAATATTCAAAACAGGGCAGTTTTTGCAGAGATTTGAAAATTTTCTAAAACAATACCCTAAAAATCCTAAGATCTAAGCACAACACATATCCACTCTTAGATCTAAACATAAATAAAAAACACAAAAATAAGCAAAGCATTATACCCTTGAAGCGTAAGCCCTCGTGAGTGGTTATTCGAACCAACCAAGCCTCCGAGAAGCTCTCTTGAGTTGTGTGGTCCATCCGTCCTGAGATTGTCTTTCCTTGCACAAAACAACTCAAAGAAAATCAAATGCATATGCTTTAAACAAAAATAAGAAAAATAACACGACTTACACCCCCAAACCTAGCCTAAACATTGCATGCATTCAATGAAAGTCAAGATTAAAAGAGATGTTTATTTCAACATAACAAACTAATCCGCAAAGCAATAAAAAGCAATAAATCTAAGATATTTACATAACCTAAGCTAAAACTAGTAACTATCAACGAATAAGCCACCTCCCCGGCAGCGGCGCCACTTTGACGACACGTCGTTGCGATGTCGGTCAAAAGATGAACATTTAAGTTCGACCTTGCTAGCGCGCAAGTCACAGGGACTAGCACAGCGGCAAGTGAGGGTATCGTTTCGCAGGGAGGTGGGATCCGCCGACCGTTACCGGTTCTAGCAATTATTACAACACTCCGAGAGAACTCGTGTGTTGCGGTTGCGGAAAAGTAAGTAATAATATAAATAAATAAACTAACTAACATAATATATACATGGATAGAATGGAATGGAGAGATGCATGAAATGTGGTGTACACTAGAGAAACGATTCAACCGTAACAATCCTCCTAATTAAGTGCTAGACTCACTTAGTCCCTCAATATGCCAGTATATCATAGGCTCGTGTCCCCTTAATTGATCTCTAATCTCTCTCGAGTCTTAGAAATCACATCCACACATACAAAGTACACATGAATTCATTAAGTGCCGTGGCACACACACAAGAGCCCTGTATGCCAGCCTAGTGTATCTCTCACTGTCTGGTCATATACAGTGGTTATTTCGTTAGGCATGTAATGCGCAACCGCGTGGGCCATACTACAGCCAATAATTCATTCACAATGGCTAACCAAATACGGGATGGCAACCAAGTGAAAGCATTAAGAATACGAGATACCCATACAACACGTATGTTATATGCTCGTGTCCCCTTAATTAATCTCTAATCTCTCTCGATGTCTTAGAGATTATATCCATGCATAAATGCTTGGATTCATTAAGGACTGTGGGACACACACACGAGCTCTACACGCCAGCCTAGTGTATCTCTCACTGTCTGGTCAAATGTAGAGGATATCACGCTGGACATGTTAATGTGAACCATGCAATATATAACACATAGCCTAAATATCATCCACAAGGTGGCTAACCGAGTGAAAGCATTAAGCAATGAAATACCATATAACTACACAAGCACAAGAGGAGTTCAGTTTGTCTTTACTCTAGATACGGATTCGGTTTTATCAATCTCCCTAGGATGGCTAAAAATGGGAAACAAGTTTACCAAACAACAATGTGCAAACAAGTTGGTTGTTATTCATTAAGACCATTCAATATGGGTTAAAGGTTCATTCTCTTGATTTGGGAATTTTTCCTAAATCAATTTATTACCCAATCCGGCCAAGGATGAGCAATTGTGCCTTGATAACAAGACCCATTAAGCACAAGAATTGGAACCCAGGCCAATTTAGCAACTAAATGCCTGAACTGAAACCTTTCCCACTCTTTGGAGCTAAATCTCTAACACTCTAATTACTCTAAACATGGCATTTTGGACTTCCATCAATCAATCAACAATCATGGGAAGTTAAATTACACTACTCCTATATTAAATTACTCTACTCCTAATCTCAATCATGGACACATATCAATTTCAGGCCTCCACACACATGGATATTGCAATTAGAGCTAAATTCATGAAATTAACAAAGAGTGAAACAAAACCCAATCAAATTTAAGAACAAACATACATATATTACACAAGTGTAGGTTTACAAAATCCCCAAATTGATGGTTACACAATTAAGAAAATAAGAAATACAAAGAGAATGAGTAAAAGGAGATACAACCCTTGAAGAAATTCCTCCAAGAGCTCCTTTCCATGCTTGGCTCGAAATTGGTCAAAAACCCCTCCTATCTCCTTGCAATCTACTCTCAATTGTGGTAGAGGAAGTGAAAAACGTGGTGGTGGTGATGTATGGTAGCCTCCCATGGAGGAAAAACCTCCATGGGAGCTTGGATCCTCTCCTTATTTAGTGGAGAAAGTGAAGAAGATGAAGAAAATGGAAGAGAGAGAAAGAGTTGGGCGGAGGAGAGAGAGAGGGAGAGTGTGGATTTTTGTCAAAACTGAAGAGAAGAGGGGATATATATAGTGGGGAGAAGGGTTTAGGTCAGAATTGAGGGGAAAAGATGAAAATGCCCTTAAGTGGCAGATTTTTTAGGGGTCTCGCGGGTGACTTTCCAATAACGTGCACGGTTACAGAAACGGGCATAACTCTCTCCACAAACATCAGAATCACAATCTTGAAGAACCGTTGGAAAGAAGACTTCTGGATCTTTCCAACCATATGTAGCACGAAACCCAGTTCGATGGGAGGAGAGAGATATGAGCCCTGCAAGATGAGTAATCTGCAGGAAACTTTCATCAAATTTTCCGCCTTGACTTTTGCGCCCTAGGGCGCAGAAGTACAAAAAGTGGGTCTTTTGGTCCCTTTCTGCGCCCATTTTTGCTACCCCTTAATGCAGAACAAGGGCGCAAAACCAACTTTCAAAAATTGCACTTTTGCCCCAATATTTCTCTATTTTTGCACTTTAGCCCCTGTGATGAAAAATATCCTGAAACACTTATTTAAAACATTAAATATCCGGTTTTACCCGGAAAACAAGCATAAAAGATGAAAGTAAGGGGCTACACAACGTGTAGAAATAAGAGTTATCACATATGACAAGCATCCATATCTACTACATCACATATTATATCATCCTTATAAATTTTCCCAATAGAAAAGGAAATTCGACATTGTTCTATTACCTTAGTCTCACCGACTTGTTTGATCCAGCCGATGGTATAAGGAGAAGGATGTTTTTCTGTTTTCAACTGTAACTTTTCGACCGTGGTTTTAGAGACGATATTTTCGCTACTGCCACCATCAATAATTAAATCACAGACCCACTGGTTGACAGTACATTTGGCTCTGAAAATGTTATGCCTTTGTAAATCAAGTTCTTACCTCAGTGCATACATTAATTGACGAATCACAAGGGAAACACCCTCATCTCCATAGGTCCATGCTTCCTCTTCAACCTCTTCCTTATCCGGTTCCTCACCTAGATCGTCTTCTCTATCATCCTCCCCTCCTTTTTGGGTGGTTAAATTAGCCATCTAATGCCGTGGACACTAATTGGAACGATGGCCAAGTTGACCACAACGATAACATTTGTCAGGTTGCGGTAGCGCATAGGGATTCTGAGTCCTACTATTAAAAGGGATAGTAGCCTGCTTCACTTGGTTACTCCCCGTATCACGATTTGTAACAGGAAACTGTGATGTGCCATGAAACGGTGTTTTTCCTCGATTGTATTTAGATTCCTACGTGCGTGTTGGCGCCTTTCCTCCTCTGTTCTTTTCCAGCTCTTATGGTTGAGTGATAGTAAACGGCCTTGTGGGAACTTGATTGCGAAACCCTCGACAATTTAGTTGGGATTCCACTCGTGTGGCTAGCTGTATCTTATTGAGCAGGGTATGGACTAGCTGTAGAGCAGCCTGATCTTGAATGGCTAGACTCAACCCACCCAAAAACCTCGAGGCTAATTGCCCTTCAGATTCAGGTAAATCATTACAGGCAGACAAACACTGGAACTCAGATATATACTCATATACTGTTCAATTACCTTGTTGGCACCGTTGGTACTGATGGAATAGAGTCTGCTCAAAATCTAGAAGAAATCGCCCCTTCAGTAGTTGCTTCATCCTGTGCTAATTTTGGATTTTGTCTTTGCCTTGTCGTAGCCGTACTTGTTTATTGTTGTAGCTGTTCCCACCAAACCAAACACCCCCCCTAGTTTGTAGGCAACCAGTTTGACCTTCTTTTCTTCATGAATTCCCATATAATCAAAAAAACGTTCTACTTTTGTCAACCAATCAAGGAAATCCTCAATGTGCAACTGTCCATTAAATGATGGAAGGTCCATCTTTATACAGAAATCATTATTTTGGACCACACCCCTTCACTCTCCATGCATGGCTAAAACCTCGACTTCTACGTCTGTATAATCACCATCATATAGACGACGCCGATTATTTGTTACCCTTGGTTTGAGGTCACATTGCCGTCGATTGTTGAAAACACATTCGTTTTCAGGTTCTGGATTCCTCTAAAGGTCACGACGCATCAACTGTGCGATCATGGTTTCCAAATTTTGTATCGATTGTTGAACTTCCAACATGGAAGAATCAAACATACCTCTCACAACAGATCGATCCTCCGGAGCCTCATCCTGAAGGTTTCTCTCATCTGTTTTGTTGTTAGTGGCCATTGAAACAAGGGCAATCCTTGCTCTGATACCAATTGACGCAGTGGTAGTAACCAAGGAGTCAATCACGGCGTCTCCTTTCGAACCAAGTCCGAATCCATGAGCAATTCTTGAATCCACAAGGGAGATAAAAGAGAAAATTCTCGAAATATTATTGAATAATTGATTGTTTGCCCAGAGGCTACAAAACATCTTAAATACTAAACTCTTAGCCATAATTCTTGTTAAGCAAGGAATTAGGCAAAATTAAAAATTACAAAAAAATAGCAAAAATGAAATAGCAAAGGAAACAAATAAAGCTAATCCCCATAATCAAGGCAGAGTCAACGGTGGTAGCAAAGGAAACAAATAAATCTAATCCCTTTAATCAAGGCAGTGTCAACAGTGGTAGAAAAGGAAACAAATAAAGCTAATCCTCCTAATCAAGGTAAAGTCAATGGTGGTAGCAAAGGAAACAAATAAATATAATCCCCCTAATTAAGGATCCCCCTGATCAAGGAAACAATTAAGGCATACATCATGACGTAGTAGTGAATATTGGAGATCTTGTCGATTTGCTTCAGCCATACGAAACTCGTGCCATTCCGACTCCGTTGTCGACTCTTGTAGAAATCCCTCCGCTTGGGCTTTTCTCGCTCTAGGCGCCCCAAATAGGCATCGGTTAAGTGTTCTACATCATACATCCTCTTGTTTGTCTCGGGTTCTAGTATAATAACAACCGGTGTTTTCTTTATTGGTTTTCCAACAAAAATTGAGTCATCTTTGGTTTCGATGATTGATAAGGATTTTTAGAAACTAAAAAAAATTAAATAAAAAACAAAAAAACCAACTAGCTTGGAGTGTTTTTAGAAATATTTTTGTCTCTTAAAACTAAAGTTAAGCCCACAAAACAAGTCCAAAAAGGTAAATTTTAAGAATTCAAGTTTACATGCAACTAGGTTTGACTTCTTTTAAGGTCGAGTAAAGCCATATAATATATATATATATATATATATATATATATAAAAGAACATTCTATGGTGAATTAATAGCTCCATATGCACTATTAAAATTTGGTCTTATTTTGAAATTGTTACATTCATACATTGAGTTGTTTTATATGAAACTAGCAGGAGAAGCCGTTACCATTTGGCACATTTAGTCATGTATTGAAATTAAAACTTTATATAACAATTAACTTGCATATTTCCAATTGCCTCTAATTATATCATAAACTTCAATTTTCTTGCATTTATTTTACATTCATATAATCTATTACTGTCCAATGTAGAATCTCGCACAACTAATATTCCTTACACTTGAATCAACATAGAATATTTATCAATTAATTAGTCTCTAAGTTATCGCGAAATATTTTCTTAACTATTACATATAGGTCTTCAAATTAATGAACATGCATGCTTGTTTGCACACATAATATTCAAAACAGAACCTTCCTCGAATTCTTTATTTCATAAATCATTTCAGTTGCAATATCTCTACCAATAACATAATTAAACAAGAAAATGAAGAGATTTTGCATTGCATAGCCTAATTGTTCCTTAGCTAGAGAGGATAGTAATGAATAAATCTATCGAACATTTGATAACATTCCCTTCGCTTGTACTCTTGTGGCGAGTGACCAGCTCCCTGCACAAACATTTAAAAACAACTATCATTAAACTTTCAGAGCTCATTCAGCCTGGCAATGTCTCAAGTTCAAGTTTATTAATGTAATAGTTTTCGTGTGTCTAATCACTTGCCTTTACAGTAGCGTATGTCAAACGATATCCATGTTCTGAATACTTTATTGTGTAACTGCATATATAACACAAGCAATCAGCAATATTTTCAGACACTATCTACCTAGAAGATGCATTGAAAAGAATTTGGTGGGCAGATTTACATACCCAGCAGTTTGTCCATCAACCAGCCATGGTCGCCAGTCGTTAATGATTGTCAGATTGAGCTCCTTTATCCATTCTTGCGTTCCAACATTTGGAATTGTAAAATCATGATCACCACTAGAGGAGGAAAAAACAGAACAAAATTTTATAATTAAATACGAGGGATCAAATTCATGGTCAGAAGAATGGAGATGGTTGAGAAATTACTTGTATACTAGAGCTTGCAATCCCTTGGTAGTGAAGTTTCGATGATAATCGAGAACAGTGGTGACATCGTAGGTGTAATCCAAAGACTTGTTGCATCTCTTCCAGTCTCGTATAGTTCCCTGATTGTGAGATTGGTTATAGTGATCATCAGTCAGTCACAACATTTTCTTTATTTCTCAGAAAACTAGCTAATGCATACCTTGGTGACATTTAGAGCATCTTGCACACTTTCATCATTTGCCCAGACATAAGAGAGTGAATAATTGAAGTTCTGCAAATGAAGATTAATTAAAATAAATATGATGAAGAGATCAAGAGACAGAGAAAGCACAAATGTTCAATTACATGGCACCAAAAGTCAGGAGCAATTCTGGAGGTTGAAAGGATCATTAAATCTTCTGAATTCTCTTCGAGTGATCTTCGAGCCAACGGTTCTGGTTCTGGGGATGCCCAAGTGCATTTAGGCTCTAGAATATCATTTTTGTTTATGTCTTTTGTGCACTATATATACAGACAGAAATTAAATCAGTAGTAAGTCTCTAAAGCTTCCAAATCCTTGCAAATATACAATTTCACTGAGAATTATATGTCAATAATAATCTCTCACACCTTGTTGATCAGCTTAAGATTCTCATAGCAGGCTGAATCGGCTGTGGTTACACCATAGTAATTTGCTCCACAACTTTCTTTAGTTGCCTGACCAAAACGAAAAGTTCAAATATAAACTAATTAAAAAAAAATAAAAAAATAAAAAACAGTGAAGAAATTGAATTACCCTGTAAAGTTCATCAGACACAAGACCAATCCGGTGAGAAAATACAGTCTTTGAGTTCTCATTAATCTGTCCATCAATTCTTGGGCATCCCAGAATGTAACCCTGAAACCATATCAACCAACGTACGTTTCACATTCAAACTATAAATCTTTGTTTTTCATGCATGGTAACTAAATTCTTTGATAGATCGATCATGTACTATATACCTTGAGATTCAATATTGGCCAGTTTCCATCATCATTACCTGAAAGTTGATGATTATATTCAGAAAAATAAAAAACAAACATATCATTCAGGTTTCAGATTTCACACAAAAAAACAAACAAACTAGTAAATTACCATCTAATATATGTTGAACCACAATTGTGGCAGATATGCCTGAATAGGAATCAGCTCCGACAAATAATTGAACTTTGAGAAATTGTGGATGATCCACCAACCACTGCGTATATAGTAATTAACCACAGGTCAGAATATTAATCTTTTATACATATATATATATATATTATTCTGTAATTAATTGTCCGTAAGATCATTCACGAACACTTACCAGCTTCAAGAAATGATAGACCTGTAGTGCAGTTGAAGTGTCTGAAGTAGCATAACCATCTGAACTTGTTGCATAGGAAAAACCAGTACCAACTGGTGCGTCCACAAATAAAATGCTAGCTGTCTGAAAGTATATATATACAAGTAATTAATTAAAGAAAACATAGATAAAATTTGAGAGTGACACACTACTTGTCCACTTATTTATAAATTAATTATTATATTACCTTTGTCCATGAATATGGATAATACTTCAACTGGGGTGTGCCTCCTTCATATTCTGTGATATTGAAAGCTAATGGACCTACAAAAGGTTTAATTTTAAATATCTTCAATTTAAACATCCATAATTTGATTTCTAACTTATTTTAGTAAATATTGTAATCAATCATAAATCAGGAATTAAATTACATTTCTCTTATTGGGATTCCTGATTTCTAAACTAGTAAAGTGTATAAGAAGTTGAGAGATGTAGTACCAATTTCGTAAATTAGACCATTGAGTGCAGAACAACCAGGACCTCCACTATACCAAAGCAGCAAAGGATCTTCTTTAGGGTTCCCTTCAGATTCTATAAAGTAGTAAAACAGCTCTGATTTGTTCACACCCACATACCTAAAAAGAAAAAGAAAAAATCAAATTTCGAAAAACAAAATCATATACTGCATTATAATATAATACAAAAAATGAATTTGACAGCATATATATAAATATATACGTACCCAGTTTCAAGTGTGAAGGGAAGTTCGCCGTCGAAGCCGGGTAGAGTCTTGACTATGGTACCGGAAAAAAACAGCATTTGCAGAGAAAACTAGCACAAGGAGGAGACGCAAGCATGCCCAGTTCAACATTGTTTTTTATGGGAAATTTTACCTGTGCATGCAAGCTAGCTAGAAATGGAATATAATGTTTAATATAATGATTATGTTAATATTATTGTTGATATCAAAAAGTCAAAATATAAGAAGAGAAGACTGCGAAATGTTGGTAGAAAGATATAAAAAATTGGATTAATTTGAAATGGAAATTGAATTGCAGTTAAAAATGTTGGTGTCAACGGTCCCATATCAAACTTTCAAAATTCCAAGCGCTATCAATGGGACTTGCATTATTTGGACATGTGCAAATTTAAAAATGTACTTTACATGTGACATAAAAATTAAATTTAGATATGATTCTAAGATTTTTAGTCCACCTGGGATATGGTGACAACTGCCAAAGTCTATTCAAGTGAAAAAAAGAAAAGATAATTCTTTTTTTTTTACCATAGTAATGTTTGTGAACCACTTTACACGTTTGAAATACTAGATTTTGTAACCAAATAGATAACATTTGTTATGGTACATTTGTACGACTCTCACACTTATACAACTGAGATTGTAAGTTTGAGTAATTATATATGACCGGTGCTAAACAGCTATTAGCATTTATTTAATGAACTAATAATGCTTCATATTTTAAATTTGTTTAATATTTTATTATATCATTTATCAAAATCACTAAATTAGATATAAAATTCAATAATTACTCTTTTACGACTAGAAGTTGAATTCTAATAAATAAATAAATAAACCATACAGCCACAAACAATGTGTTTACTTGATTTTTTTATTTTTTTATTTTTAATTTTTATGTTTTAAACCCTGTTTTTATCTATTTAATTTCTGACATACAACTCTTATTATTAGAGGAATTGATAACGATATCAGGCATCTCACCGTAATCCTCATTTAAAAGTAGGTTTGAAGTTATTTTTTTATATATTTTTTTATATATTTTTTTTCTTTTCATTGTCATTAAGGTTTTTTTTTTCCCTCTAATGTACACAATATAAAATTATTGATTTGGTTGTATTGAAGCTCTTTTCTCTTCCTGATATGGTAAAACGAAACGAAGGAAATTAAAAATAAAATAAAATAAATATAAAAAAGAAAAAGGCAATGAAGGGGTCCTAGAGCCAGGAAGTGAGAAAAAGAAAGGGTAAGTTGTACAAAGAGTGGTGCTATTGGCACACCCATGACTGAACTATTTATACCCCACTTTTTAAATTATTTAATATTCTTTTTTCTCTTTAACAAATTACTTAAAGAGACATACCATTTCTATTAAAAAAAATCTTGTACAAAATAAAACTAATACAACCCCACTTTCCTTATTTCAATACCATAATGACACAAATTATTTCAAATCGCTGAATCTTTACTATTTTTGTTTATATATATATACATATATATATATATATTTTCAGATCTCGATCTCATGTTTCTCATGTTTAGTATTTATTGATTTTATTATTTCATATGTTTGTTTTGTTTTTCCTTTCAAATTCTAGATCTATGTTTGCTATTTTTGAGTGGTGCTATTGGCACACCCCTATTGATCTATTTATGCCCCACTTTTTTAATTATTTAGTATTATTTTTTTTTCCTTTATCAAAATTACTGAAAGAGACATACAATTTAAGAAAAAAAATATTCTATAAAGTAAATCTAATAAAACCCGACATCCCCTTTTAAAAAAATAAAATAAAATAAAATAAAATAAAATTAAAAAACAACGTTCTTTTAATCCTTTTCTTGAAATATATATATTTTTTCATAACTCTTAAGTCCTAAAAATACTTTTAATGGATCTTATTTAAATAATAAATCAAACACTTGGGGTGCATTAGGCAAATGAGATATTGATTCTTATTTAATCTCATTACTCTTTTAGAATCTGAAAGTGAAATGATGATAACCAAAATAAATACTTACTCTTTGCTTCATGTTTCGTTTTGTTTGTGGGTTGTTTCATTTTTTTCCTTCTCTTTTTGTGTTTTGTCTTGGGTTGCTCTTTTCTTGGGGCTATTTGCTTGTTTTTTGTCTTGTGATTTCCCGGCCTTTTCCATAAAGTTTGATGTTATAAAAATAAAATAAAAAAAACACTAAAAAAATAAATAAGAAGGAAAAAATAAATAAATTTGTTCATGAGAGGTGAGAGAAATACGAAACCAGAGATAAAGAGATCTAAGATAGATATAGATATAAGAGATAGGTTTATTAAGTTTGAAAAATAAGTAAAAGGGTAGTTTTGGAAATAAATAAAATAAATTAGTAAAAACATTACTTTATTTAATTAAATCAAAATTTAAATAAGTGGGGCATAAATAGATCAATAGGGGGTGTGCCAATAGCACCACTCTCTATTTTTTTCCCTCTCGATTTATTTTCTTTCAAATCTTCTAGGCATACTACGATTTGTATTAATTCTAATTTGTATCAATTCTTTTGTAGATTTTATTCCGAATCTTTTAAAGTTAGTTTAATGTTATTTACAAAAAATAAAAAAATAAAAAAATAAAATAAAATAACCACGAAATCGCACCAAGAATCGCAACCAAGAAAACTTAATCTCTGAATAAAACGAAATCACACCAAAACCCTAATTCAATCGCTAAAAAAAAAAAATCAGTAGATGATCAATATCACACTCACAATCTACCATCAGTAATCCAATCGACTACAGAGAAAAAAAAAAAAAATTCACTTCTAATAAGGATGGTTTCACCATGAAATAAGAAGAAAAAGCAAGTCCCTGCGAATGGATGTGAGAAAACTATATCTAAATATTAGAGATTAAGTGTATTTTTTTTTTTTTTTTTTAAAGATATGGGGTGTATTAAGTTTGAAAAATAAGTAAAAGGGTAATCTTGGAAATAAATCAAATAATTTAATAAAATCTTTTTCTTTTTCTTTTTTTTTTTTTTTGAAAATGGAATTCATTCAAAATAGAGCAAGGATTATGAAGAAGAAGGGCAATCATCCAAAACTAGACTCTCCACCACCAGGGGACAGTCTTCCAACCAAACAAACTCACCCTTGAAGCCAAGAGCTAACTTTGCAAGACCATTTAGTTTTATATAATTAAATCAAATTTTTAAAAAGTGGACATAAATAGTTCAGTAGTGAGGTGCCAATAGTATTACTCTTGTACAAAGACCCCAAAGTTTAGACTTAATTGCACGCATAAGAAAGTTTTGCTTAAACTTGCAAGTAAATCTCCTACCGTTGGTGGAATTCCATTAGAAATTAACGGCTTAGGGGCAAAAGGATACTTGAGGTGGGGATATGAGCTTGAGACGTGTCAAGTAGGATTTAGCTAGCTAGTTGGATACGTTTAAGGCACATATTCTATTTGAATTTGGATCCTCTTCCTGATCTGATATTTTCCTGACCTCATATAATCTTATGACACATAAGTAATGTAATTAATGTGTGGTTAAGATGTGATCAGTTTCTACAGCCACTTTATCAACAACTAATCACATGTTTTAAAAAGCTCAAATCAGCAAAGGACCCAAATCCATTATATTTTACTATATGTCACACTCAATATTTTCCTAAAGTAATGCATATGATATAAATTATTTTTACTTATCAGACCTTGTATATATATATTTTTTAAAAGGAGCCCAACATCTAATATAAAGTCTAAATAGTATAACTACAAGAGTGGCGATATTGGTACCCCTAAAAAATCGTATGTACATCCCTTTTTCATAAGTACACCCGTAAAAAATTTAAAATTTTTCTAATTCGTAAATAAACCCCATTTAATGCCAAAAATATCATTTATTTAATTTTATTTAATACTATTGCATTGTATTTTGGTAAGTACACCCCACTACACCTAATCAATTGAATTCTGTGAAAACTAATCGTCCATTCTTATGTTAACCAAATCAACTCCGGTAGGCCAACGGTGGGTGAATTTCTTGCCTAAAACTAATAAAGAATAAAATCCATGAATGATACTCGACTCAGGAATTTATGTTTGTCATGCTTCTTGATGTATGCGGGTTGTAAATTCTATGGAAGTAATAGCGTGACTGTTAAAAGAAGAAGTGATGTTGAACCTAGATGAATAGTAATTCTCCATGCTTGAAATGCCTGATTTGAGGACATGACAGGCCTCCAAAAGCTTGGAACTTTCGTCCATGTATTCATCAAGCCATTTCTCACCAACAGGCAAATGTGACTGATGCACAAGACAAACAACATTCAATTTTTTTTTTTTTTCAATGGATTACTATAAAACTTATTAATAATTATGAGAGAAAACCAAAAGTAACCATTCAAAACATTAAACTTTTGTTTATAACCACTTTTGAAATTATAATTGTTAATAACCACTTTTTTGAGAAATTACCTCAATACCCACATATATAAGCACTAAAACCAAAAACATGAGCAGTGGAGATTAACAATTAAAGAGACAAAAGGAGAAAAGAGAGAAAAGAGAGAAAGAGACATTGTTGCCGAGAGAGAAGAGAGAAAGAAGCGGTGTCGTAGGGAGAGAAGAGGGCGTCGTCGTCGTCGTTGTCACCGGAGCAGCTAGAAGAGAAGAGGTCGCCGTCACAGCTTGGAGACAAACCCACCATTCTCTTCTCACTTGACATTTTTTATTGCGATTTCATGTTAGAACATGTTTAAGGAATAATAAATATTGAAATGTATCAATTTTGGGGGTTGATTGAGTTGAGGTCTGGTATTTTGGATGATTTGAGACTGGATGTTGGAGTTTGGTTTGAAAAAAAAAAAACTTGAAAGCATGAAATCTTTGAAAAACTTGAAATGTTTTGCGAAAACTTGAAATCATGCTTTAAATCTCTAACATAAACTTGAAATCTTTTAAATCTCGAACCAGTGAAACTTGAAATCTTCTGAACAAAACTTGATTGAAGTCTTACCCAGAAACTTGAAATCTTACCCAAAAACTTGTCAACATTTCAAGTTTTTACATAAGATTTCAAGTTTTCGAACCAGTGAACTTGAAATCTTCTGGAAAAAACTTGAAACTTTATTTAATTCGATTCTTCACAAAAACACACAAAAGTGATGCAATAACGCCAAACTCACGTTAAGGTCACTGTTTGCAACTCAATTAATGAACAAATTAAAGATATTTACACACCAAATACCGATTTAGAGCAAATCGAAATTTTTGTTTCAATTTTTCACTTCTTTAAATCTTTAACGCGATTCTGAAATCAAACCATCCTCAAGTTAGTCGATTTGCAGGAATAACAATGGTTCGACCATATTGGTGTTCGATTTGCTGGAAGAGGAACAACGATCGGAAATCGTTGATGAAGAATGAACAAAGAAGAAGGAAGAAGATGGTGAACAGTGAAGAAAAGGGTGAGAAACAGAAAAATAAACAAAACAATATACAAATATTAATTTGGGGGCATCTTGGTAATTTATGGACACCCAATGAAATTTTTTTCAAAACATGGCTATTAACAATTAAAGTTATGCATGTGGTTAAAAAAGAATTTCCCATAATTAGAGTGGCTATTTTTGACAATTTTCACTATAAATTATTGGTAGGGGTAGTTACAAAATAGTGGAAATGGTGGAATCTGTCACTATTTTAAACTGATTTGGTGAGAATGTCAGTGGTTTAATAAGTTAAGTTTAAAAGGCACCTATTATGGTGAACTACCAAAATTGCCCTTAGTTAATGATTTATGTTATTCTCTTTGGTCTTGTCTCTGTCCACACTTGCAACAAAAACGTCAGTAAGATTTAACTCAGTTCAACTCTCGTCTCTCTACAAATAAAAGTTCAAGGTGTTGCCCCGACTTTCTTCTTCAGTAAAATAAGGTAATATTTCTTGATCCTGCTTGTTTGAATATTTCGAGCATTTTAGTATTTTGTTAAACTGAAGCCATTGTTATAATGTAAGAACTTTTCATTTTATTTTCGAGCCTTTTTGAAACAATTCGTGCTTTTTTGCTCATGAATCGAGCCTTTTTGAAAAAAAATCGTGCCTTTTTGGTCATGAATCGTGCCTTTTTGAAAAACCTGTCGTGCCTTTCTGAAAAAAATCGAGCCTTTTGGCTAAGAAATCATGCCTTTTTGAAAAAAATCGAGCCTTTTGGCTAAGAAATCGTGCCTTTTTGGTCATGAATCGTGCCTTTTTGGTCATGAATCGTGCCTTTTTGCTAACAAATCGTGCCTTTTGGAAAAACCTTTCGTGCCTTTTTGCTCATGAATCGTGCCTTTTTGCTAAGAAATCGTGCCTTTTTGGTCATGAATCGTGCCTTTTTGCTAACAAATCGTGCCTTTTTGAAAAACCTTTCGTGCCTTTTTCAAACAAAATCGAGCCTTTTTGCTACAAATTCGTGCCTTTTTGCTCATGAATCGAGCCTTTTTGAAAGAAAATCGTGCCTTTTTGCTCATGAATCGTGCCTTTTTGAAAGAAAATCGTGCCTTTTTTAACTGAAATCGTGTCATTTTTAATGGTTTGTGATTATTAATTTGACAGCCTCATGAATCGGGTTAGAATAGTAATATCTTACAACGGTCGATGGGAGCAGTTACTCGACGGAAGTCAGAGGTTCGTTGGATCTGATAACCGAGGAATGTATGTGTCAAAGAATTTGACTTACGATGAATTGGTGTCGATCGTGCATACTATTGTGAACTATGATGTAAGCAAATACAACATTGATTTGTCATCAATATCAATGGTTCCTGGCAGTACGTGTCGCACATTTATAAGCAATGACGACGATGTCCAGTTTATGCTAGGGGAAGATCGAGTGATCCCTCAAGTATGTGTCAGTCTTATTGAGCGGACAGCTGGAGATGTGTTAGGGAATGATATTCCTCCTCCTGAAAATACCCTACAATTTGGATCCTTTAGTGGTAGCAACCAAGCGTTCACCCAAAGGAGTGGCAACGAAGGTGGGACAAACATGTTTGGTGTACCACAAGTTGTGGTCGACCATGCAGATGCCACTGAGACTTAATTTGGTGATGTGTTTGGTTGTCGAATTGAGCAGTATGATGCGTAGTACAATGAGCAGAACAATGACAATTACCCGAACCATGAGGTGGATAATGAGGCAAATAATGAACATGTTGATGATTTGCAAAATGCGGATGAAGAGCATGCACATATGCAAACATATGGTAGACGTGTAGAAGGAATTAGTGGCACTGCACCACCAGATATGCCTGGGACTTCCGAGGTCCGTTATAATGTGAAAACATCTGATTCTGTTAATGCGACAACTTGGGTTATTCCGGGAGCAAATTCATACTCGTTTGGTACTAGTAGAAGCAGCACCTTGGAAGCTCAAGAACCGAGAACCATGATATATAAGGGTCAATTTTTCCCGAGTAAAAAGGATTTGAAGAGGCTAGTTGGCGATTTTGCGATGCGTAAGAACTTCGAATGGAAGGTGAAAAGGTCCAATAAGACAACTTTACATCTGGTTTGCATCATTGACGACTGTACGTGGAAATTAAGAGCGGTGAGGAGAGAAGAAGGGACTTACTTTCAAGTCAGAAGTTTTGTCAACGAACACACCTGTCCCTTGGAGGAGATTCACCGTCGCCATTGACAAGCTAGTGCAGTCACAATCGCAGAAGTTGTTGCACCTAGACTTCAACAAGCCGATGGTCGTCTCATGCGTCCGAAGGACATAATCGCCGATATGAAAACAATGTATGGCATCCAAATCATGTACAGTAAGGCACATGATGCCCTGCAATATGCATTGTCATTGACCTATGGAACGCATGAAGAAAGTTTCCAACTGCTGCCATCTTTTGCATACGTTCTGGAACAACAAAATCCAGGCACAATCACAGACTTACAGTGCGCAGATGATGGTAAATTCCTTTACTTTTTTATGTCGTTAGGGTCCTCAATTAGAGGTTTTCGGAGGTGTATGCGTCCTGTGATTGCAGTTGATGGTACCCATTTGAAGGGAAGATTCGGGGGTACAATGTTTGTGGCAACTGCACAAGATGGAAACGAACAGGTGTATCCAATTGCTTTTGGGTATGGTGACTCAGAAAACAACCTTTCATGGGAGTGGTTTTTGGAGTGCTTGAGAGGTGCCCTTGGTCATATAGATGATCTGGTTTTCATTTTCGATCGTCATGCAAGCATTGAAGCAGGGATTTCTAAAGTGTTCCCTTATGCAACCCATACCATATGTTGCTGGCATTTTGGTGAAAATATGAAGAAGCGATTCCACAGAAAAGATGTTGCCGACATAATGGATAACGCTGCTAGGTCGTACTGTGAAATCCAATACGATCGCCACATGGAGGAGTTACGTAGGCTGCACAAAGGTGCATACGATTATGCCATTGATGCTGGTCCACACAAGTGGTCCCGTGTTCATTGCCCCCAAAGAAGGTACAGGTTGATGACCACAAATGTTGCAGAGTGCATAAACTCATACCTAAAATTTGCACGGCAACTGCCATTGATGACACTGGCAGAGTTCATTCGGAATATGCTACAAAAGTGGTTCCACGATCGTCATACAAATGCACGATCAATGCGTCATCGATTGACCGACGCAGCACATCTTGTGATCCTTAAACGTGTCGAGAAATGCGATTATATGACCGTAAATGCAGTTGACTGGAACATATTTTCCGTCAGACACAAGGGAAAACAGTGGACGGTTGACTTAGCCCGGAAGACATGCACATGCAACAAATTCCAAATGGACTTTTTACCATGTTCACATGCACTCGCAGCGGCAAGGTACATGACTCCGTCCATTTATTGCTTTATAGTACCCAAACGTGAATCTAACTGTGTTCATTGTTGTAGGGAGCGGAACGTGGATTTCACATCTCTATGTGCGGACTACTACAAAAGGGAGACACTAATTGATGCATACTCGGTTCCTATCATGCCTATTGGTCATCCTTCTTCATAGGTAGTGCCATCCGACATCACATCACGGGTGGTTTTAAATCCAAGGGCGAAGAGACAATCCGGTCGCCCGATGGAGGGTCGACATGTCTCGTCTTCGGAGAGGATAACCACACAGTCGTGTAGAAGATGTGGACAACCAGGACATAACAGCAGGAAGTGTTCCAACCCGCCTATGGTTAATGAAGGTCCCAGTACTATTGTACCCGAACAATACCGTCGCAAGTGTAGCATCTGTCATTCAACTGGACACAACAAACAAACGTGCCCTCAGAAGGACTCTATCGTGGAATGAATGGAGTCTTATAAGAGGAGACTTGACCCCACGTCATAAATGCTGTCATGGAAGCGATTGAAGGGATGAGAGTTGCATTGGGTGCTGCTGTTGTGCTAAACTACTGTCTGTAGTGGCTTTTCCAACCTGCTCCCTATATATTGGCGCTCAAGATGCTGTCGTGACTGCTTATCCAACACTAGACGACAAGCATAATAACATATACAGTAGGCCAGAGTTAGTGATGTTTATTTGAGTGCAACGAGTTTTAGCTAGAGAGGACAAAAAGACGAACGATGCAATCATGCTAGGGCTTATGTTTTAGACATGTGTTTTAGATTTTAGCTGCTGTAGTTTGTTTATTTCCTCAAGTCACCATACCAGTTGATATACTCATATATGGTATTTTTTAACTTTGTGTATGCTTTGATATATGTTCATATTTTAGAAATATTTTATGTTCGAAATTTTTTTTTAATTTAGTTGAACTTTGAACTGCAAACAACTTGAAATAAAAAAATAATAATTTCATTAACAACAGCTCTGTTATGTACAACAACTACAATATCCTGGAGTTACAATAAACCTCGATGGCCATCTTTTGCCGGATGATGGGCATATCGGCTTCCGTCCAATCAAACGTATCCCTATTCGCCGTCAGGTACTCAATCATTCTCAACGTATGGGCACCACAGTTTCCCCTGCAATTAACCACATGAACAACCATTAGCATTGATACATTTCAAAACCGATTGGGATAGAATAACAACTTGAAATAGTCATACCCCAATTCCTGTTGGGGCACCCGGTCGGCTGACACGAATAACATCCGGAACGGCCCATCCTTCTTTGTGTAACTCTTGTCACCCGGTTGTCTGTTCCTGTGAAAGTGCACCGTATAGAGTTGAGAGGGTAGCAAATAGCGCAGACACGCAAACTGGGCATTCCTGTGCCTAAATGGGACCTCTCGTCTGAACGAGTCAAACACAAGAATGTGCCCAAACTGCAGATCGATGCTGGCCATGACCCAATGCATACCTCCAACGTTGCAAGGAATCAGAACCTGCAGGTGTTTCTCCAAGGTGTTATCAAAACTCGAATAAACATGGATGCAAAACTCGAATAAACACTCACAATGTCAACATCGTGCCAAGGCCGTATCCCTAACGGGAGCTCCCCACGGACCACCGCAAGCTCATCACGGGACCATGTCTGCCCAAACACGGACCAACCTGCTGGGGGTTTCCTCTCCTCACCAGTGCCGATTCTATCCTATTGGTGATCTAACAATGTCTGAAAGAAAATTAACCGAAACGTTAGGCAGAAGATGTATGAACACATCAATGTTGAAGCGAAAACCGTATAATATTAACACTTACAAAGAATTGGGAATCCAGTATGTTGATCCTCGAACCGTATACAGTGGGGTGCAATCGCTGACGCCTCCGGACAATCTTCAAGTATGCGTCAATGTGCTGAAAATTTGAACTTGTATTGTTAGGATTCAACCATTTGTGACTGAGTTTTATAAAGACAGTTCAAGGAAGGAACATACCGTATCCTCCAACTCCATTAAGTTGGTTTGCAACCGGTGGAACCAAGTGACAGGAACACCAACTGGGTCGTGCAGATCCACATCACGTCTGCATAAGTAGGGAAAAAGTTACATAATACTGACTTACATATTTGTCGAAAAAAACTATAAACAAAATGTAATACTTACAATTCCCCCGACGTGCTCCTCTTGTAGTCTTCGTACGCCGCAAGCTGTTCAGGATCTACCAGTCCATGTGGATTCCATACATGTGCCGGCGGCAGCATCACCCGTGCCCTCTTTGGTTGACAGGGGTCTGTGTATGGGCTCCGTTCCATCCAACCTCGACGTCGAATCCGGTCTCCACGCCTTAGGGGTGGGGGAGTCTGTTCCGGACCATGGGGATCGGTGCGGGCTGAGGAGGAACTCGGTCCCCGTTCATCGACCTGTGACCGTGGAATCTGAAGAATCAAATCTCTCCTCGAGGATCACCTGGAGGGGTCGACTGTGCTCTGGTCTATCGGAGGTCGCCGCTCGCTGGGATTGACTGGATGGGTACGCTGCGACGTGCGGTCAATGGATAGCTCCTGGATATCGACAGGATCATACAGCAGCTGTGATGAGCGGTCTGGGGTGACTGCCTGCGACGGACTATGCTCCAATAATGCTGTCTCTGTATCGCCGGGGACCGTCGGTTGTCCAAGTGCATCTGAAGCATCTGGAGCCTGCTGCTCAGGTACTGTGTCTGTAGTATGGGCCTCCCTATGTCTGGTCCCTGACCCTGTCTCATCATGATCAGTACCTGTCCTGCCTGTACTGAATGCTCCATCATAGTCATGAGGTGGTAGGTCATCGAACGGTGGATCCTCCTCCACACGCCCCTACGACGGGGGACCCTGCGATGACGGGCCATGCGACGTTGGACCCTGCGACGACGGACCCTGAGAAGTCGGACCCTGTAGCGTCCGAATCATAGCCACCAACTCCTCATGCTGTGAATTTCTTTTCTCTTCATTCTTTTGGATAGCATCCATGACATCCGTCCGTAATGTTCGGACAGCATCCATCACTTCTGCTAATTTCTGCTCCCAGCCCTGAAAGGATTGCAGACTCTGTCAGTACTAAAACTATTAAGTCAATGGAAAGTAAATCATGCGGTTAAAAAAACGGCTTATGTACCTGTGGATACTCTTCAACGCCTTCAGGTTGCTGACCTTCAGGTGCAGGCCGTCTGGGCAATGTGAATCGTACCCGCCTACGCCTCACGGGAATAGGACTGCGAGCCTCCGGGTCTGAATCACTAGGTCTAGGTCGTGGTTGTCTGGGTTGACTGAAAGGTATCCGCCTAGACCTCGTGGGACTCTCACTACCAATGTCAACCTCCGGCTCTGAGCCCTCCAGATCAGAAGGTCCAGAATACTGAGGATCCATATCACTAGGTCCGTAATATGAATCCTCTGTATCACTGGGTCCGGCAGTCCTATGTCGATTGGGAACCGGGCGGTCACGAGGTAAATCTACGGCATCGTCATCATATAGACTGCCTCCCAGGTCTATGCCTTCGTAGTACCGTTGACGCCTCTCAGCCTCCGTAGGCACCAATTCAGCCCGAGCAAACATCTGCAATCGGAGTTATATCATTGTAATTGCAAACATACTGAAAATAATAAACATTAACAACATCAATACTTACCCTTTCAGTGAAAATCTTATCCAGCGTTTTCCCCCGCGGTCGCGCAGTCAGCTCCCATTTCAGAATACGTGGAGGGGGTAGCTCGATTACCCTGCGTTCCCCACATTTGTGCTTATTGCTGCTAAGATCCGGGATAACCTCAAAAGCAAATATCTGCATAATAGATAACACATTAGTGATATAAAATATTTTCTATTAAAGTACGGCTGCAAATTATAAATTCTCACCAATAATGCGTGCACTAGACCGTATATGTTATACGTCTCAGTGGTGTTATCCGTGGCCTATTCTTGCTATCGTTGTTCGGACCGCTGCCGTGGACCATCCAAAGCATGCTTCAAACCAGATATGGTCCGCCTATACACGTATGTGCCCCACGGGAACGCATCAAAAGCGTCCAAGTCCTCAACTAGTTGAAACTGCCATAATGGAATTTTATGTCTCTCGTCCACCCCCATCAGTATCCAGTTCAGCAAAAACAATAATGACAGCTTCACCACATCGTACTGCTGCTCAAAAACACCACTCCGCAGCACTGCTTTCAGGTCTTCATTCTCTACGACTCGACCCTGAAAGTATCGGTCGTGTATGCCATTTTGTACCATCTCATAACTTGCTGGGTCGGGAATGATTCCGAACTTCAATCCGGTGATTACACAAAACTCAACCTTCGAGAACCGGACCGTATGCTTACCCAACAAAAATCTCATCTCATCTTCCGGGCCGTCGTGATTCAACTCGCGCAACAGCATCCGATGGACAATTCCAGCTGAAAAATTCATCTCCTGATGCATGTCAAGTAAATGACCGAAGCAAGACTCAGTAAACCGACGACGGTCTTCCATCCGAAGAAGTTCAGGTACACTTTCAAGTGCGTTGTGGACATCTGTAATGTCATTCACATGGTCATGCCGAATAATTTTTCCCTGGAACCATTCTCCCACAGGGATTTTCAAGAAATCCTTCAGATTCACCCTCTGCATATTCACAAAAAAAAAAAAAAACATAAGTACAAAAAGGCACGATCACAGTTCAGAAAGGCTCGAATACAGTACAAAAAGGCACGATCACAGTACAAAAAGGCACGATCACTATACAAAAAGGCTCGATCACTATACAAAAAGGCACGATCACAGTGCAAAAAGGCACGATCACAGTGCAAAAAGGCACGATCACACTACAAAAAGGCACGATCACTATACAAAAAGGCACGATCACACTACAAAAAGGCACGATCACACTACAAAAAGGCACGATCACAGTGCAAAAAGGCACGATCACAGTACAAAAAGGCACGATCACAATACAAAGTTCAAAAAGGCAAGATTACAATACAAAAAGGCTCGATTACAAAACAAAAAGGCACGATTACAATACAAAAAGGCACGATTACAAAACAAAAAGGCACGATCTCAATACACAAACGCTCGATTACAATACACAGTTTATAAAGGCACGATTACAACACAAAAAGGCTCGATTACTATACCAAAAGGCTCGATTACAAAACATAGTTCAAAAAGGCACGATTACATCACAAAAATGCTCGATTACAATACACAGTTCAAAAAGGCACGATTCAACTACAAAAAGGCATGATTCAACTACAAAAAGGCACGATTCAACTACAGAAAGGCTCGATTCAACTGCAAAAAGGCTCGATTCAACTGCAAAAACCTAGATCTTCATCGTTTTCAAACAAATTTTTTTCCAAAAATAAAACCCTAACCTAACCTGATCTTATTCGAAAAAGAGAATGAATATGCTTACCTCACTCCTTCTGCTTCGCCGTTCAACTCTCGTCGACATAGCTACTGTTCCGGTGGTTCACCGTCGGATTTTGGTTCTGTTGTCCGTCCGTTTCTCGGTCAAAGCTTTTTCTTTCAACGTTTGAAAAAACTCACAAAGCGACAAATGAAGGGTATTTTTGTCTGGTGACCATAAATGGTGCCTTTTAAACTTAAGTTAATAAGTTGGTGACTTTTCCCCAAAAGGCACCCCATTAAGTGCTATTTAAATTTCGAGCCCTTACAAAATATATACTCTTTTTAAGTAATTTTACTCAAGGGTAATATTGGATTTTTAAAAATATATTAATCTGGGGTGTACATACAGTTTTAGAGGGGTGCAAATATCGCCACTCTAACTACAATTACGAAAGTCCAAATCAAATTTAAAACCGTTAGATCGAACCGGACCAAACTGAACCAATCAAAGTTAGTTAGGTATGGTCTCAAAATAGGATTGGTCCAAATTAGTCCTATTTATACCGGACCAAATTTTTTGGTTTGATTTGGTTCTAGACGAAACCGTTCGCATAACTTAGTACGAGTTTAAAATATTACCAAATACCGTATCTTCCTATGGACCTATACAAATTTAATATGATACGGTGTGATTCTTACTTTAGTTTTTAATGATAAAACAAACAACTGGTACCAACAAGAGATAAATGATGATCACATGAATTGGTCTGATACCCAACTCATGATTCATGATTCATGAATACAACTATTAAAGCTCAACTGAAACAATACAGGATTCCATACTGAGTTTAGAATTATTGCTCACAGTACATAAAAACTTCTAGATAGGATAATAATGGATCCATCTATCAAACATGGTGTAACATTCTTTGCGTTTGTATTCTTGAGGTGAGTGACCAGCTCCCTACACAAACACCAAAATTATAAATGAATTCTAAATTAGTGGATCTCTCAACCTTTGTAGTAAAAAATAAATGGATCTTTGAATGTTGTAGTCACACAATTTATGTTAATATAGAGATTTTTTCTCACCTTTATTGTTGCATATGTCAAACGGTATCCGCTGTTCGTATACCTTCTTGTATATCTACAAATTACGAACCAATAACAGGAATTAACAAGGCATATGATTCGCAATATTATGAAAATTTGTTTTCAATATTTTAGTAGAACTGTATCAAGAACATATTTTCACAACTCAAAATTATTTAACAGTTTTTGAAAACGTTTTTCAAGCAAACAGAGTTAAATGCCCCTGGAAAATTATCAAAGTATGTAAACATACCCAGCAACTTGACCTTTAATATACCATGGACGCCAATCAGTGTCGACTGTGAGATCGAGGGAGTCTATCCATTCTTCGATACCATTATGCGGCATGACCATGTCATGATCACCACTACGAAAGAAATACAATTGTGATTAGATTTAGATCCAAGTTGTGTATGGAAGCAAATTGCAACTGTACTAGTATCGATTCTGGTATATCATTTATTGTTACATCAAACTTCTTTCCTTGGTTACTTTAATGTTTTTTTAAATTTCAAACCAAGGGAATGTGAGAAAAATCACCTGTAAACGAGAACTTGCAAGCCTGTGTTCGTGAGAATTTTATGTAGGGGAACTACAGTATTCATATCTACTGTGTATGCCAAACTAATATTGCACCGATAAAATTCTCCTATCATTCCCTGCCATCATAATAAAATGTCAGTAATCTCTGCTGATTTTAAATTTCATCTAAAGGTGTGTTTATGAGTTTTATTGTAGAAAAAAATTTTGAGTACTGAAAGTGTTTTGTGCAAAAAGAAATTTTCTACAACGCTACATTAACCTATTCCAATTGTTTTCTTGTTTATCTAAAGAACACTTCTTTAAAACAATTGTAAATCAATTGTGCACAAAAAAGCTTTCAAAAGTTTTAAAACACGTTTATGGATACTAAAAGCACTCCCAAATGCACTATAAGTTTCATTACTATAAACAAAAACCTACCTGTCGAATGCCAAGTGCTTCTTGGACAATTTTATAATTTCCCCATATACCGGAGAGTAGATATGGAAAGTTCTGCCATTAAAAAAATGCAAACAATTAACATTTAAAAAAGTATATTAGATTCGAAAATGATTTCATCTAGCAGACAAAAACATTAGTGCAAACAGGGTGAGAGAGAGAGAGAGGTATACATGACAATAGAAGTCTCCAACTCTATGCGGTTGCAGTAAGAAATTTCCTGCATTTCCTCTGAGATATCTTCTGTTCTTTACTTCTATAGCTTCCGGAGATAAGAGAGCACAATTGGCGTCCAGAATATTTTGAGGACTTATCAATTCAATGCACTGCAAAATCAAACAATTAGTCTCTACTCAATCTTGATGCTCATAAAACTTGTAGAAGACATTAATGTTAAGATATAGAAAACATTTAAGATCCATCAAACCTCGGATATTGCATCAAGAGACTCTACACATTCAGTATTTGTTGCATTCACATTAGCATAAGTCCCATTGCAGCTCTCTTTAGCTGACTGAAAAAACGCAAAACCACGAACTATTAGTCATGCTAGTGGCTTTTCTATAATAACATTGGACCTGGAGCATGTTGAACTTAATTAACAGATGGATTTGTCACATGGACTCATGAATGTACCCATTTTTTTCTCAGGATTCAAATTTCAAACACAAGATCTCTTGGTCAAATGGGCTTTTAATTACCTCATACAATTCATCTGATATAAGCGCCAAGTTGTGAGCAAAGGGTATTTTTGCATTGGTTTCAACGATTGTATCTGTGTGTGCACATCCTAGTGACAGTCCCTGTAATCAAGATCAACTTCATCAACATTAAATACACTGTAATGCACAATAATAAATTAAATAAAGGTATTACGATCACAAAGAAAGTGAAAGTCATTTGAGAAATTAAAGTCTGTACTTTCAAATTCACAATTGGCTCAAGTCCAGCTGTATTGCCTGCAAGTCCAAAAACAGAGAAACACTTATCAGAATTTTAAGGCAGAATCTAAAGATTGATACTAAGCACTGTCATTAGATGCTTTTTGAACATTAATCACCTTCTATTATATCAAGGGCGATAATGGGATTATTTATTCCTGCATATGAATCGCTACCAATGTAGACTGGGTTTGTCTGGAAATCTGGATGATCTCTCAACCACTGGATTACAAAGCAGATAATAAGTACATAAACAAATAAGAAATATTCCCTCTTTAATGTGTACCTTTAGTGACAATATATATAATAAATTGAATTCAACCAAGTTTCTGTCTTTATTATAAGTCTTTACCAGAAGAGTCTTTTAATTAATTGCAAAAAATGATTCATTTAGTTATCATAATTCAAAATTTGTGCCCTCACATTTCTAAGAAAAGTAGCAGCTTGTGCTGATGCTTTAGTGTCGGTTGTGTTCCAAGCATCCGTGGTGTTTGCATAAGAGAAACCAGCTCCAACTGGTGAATCCAAAAATATAATGTTGACAGTCTGCAAAACCAGAGCCACCATTTAGAATGAAAACAAGGCAAAAACTTCGTTAAATAAAACAAATATTCTAGTTTGTGAAAAATACAAAAAAGCATTGGCGGTGTAATATTTTGTGCTACCTTCGACCACGCATGTGGTTCATATAGCAAAGTTGGCAAGCCTCCGGCGTAATTATCCACGGAGAATTTTAACGGGCCTGTGAAGAAACATAGAGACATTATCAATCTAAGAATATATATGAAACACAGAATGATAATAGACCTCTAGCAAGACATGAACTTTATGGCAGTTTAATTTTCGATTCGACAAATGTATGACAACTCTTATTGTCATTTCATCAAACAGTTTGTATGCATATAACATATTGCTCTCAAGTCTCAAACCCAAACACATACACACACACTCAAATCCCAAATTAATAGTAAAAGTTTAAAAATATCATAATTTCATACCTCTAAAAATGCATTAAACTAACAAAAAATTTATTGAATTAAAAGAAAATAAAAATTTGTAAGAAATTATGATTAACTCTCTAAGTCATAGTAGCTCAGTCAGATAAATGTAATTTTTTTTTTTTTTTTTGAGAATGCAGATAAATGTATTATTGAAAAATAAAAATCGAGAAAAAAGAAAAGAAAAAAAGAAGTGGCACTATTCCCTTTAGTTTATCAGCTATAAAAAGTTAAAACATAAATAGGTAATAGATTTTAATCTAACTATTGCATTATTCTAAAATTAAAAGATTATGTTAAACATATTGTCTTAAAGAACGGAAGAGTCAGCATATGTGGTATAGTTATAGTTATTTATTTATTTATTTATTTTTGAAGGAAGCAAATGGTATAGTTGATCTAATATATCATATTAATTTTTGACATCTGAGTAAATATAAAAAGGGTTAATATTAAAAACGTACCCTCACATTTGAACTATTATTGGATATGTAGTCATAATTCACAAATGCTTTTATTTTAGAAACCTCTCATATAAACTAACACCATTAGCATTCTATTTGTGTTGATTGAATTTGACTATTAAGAGGTCTAAAATATCATTATTTAAGCTTCAATTGTATGAATTGACCATTATATTCTCATATTTTTACCAAATAAATTAATAAAAAAGGGATACAAAAGGCGTGTATGTTAACTTACAAAAAAAGAAGTTATTTTTTGGATAATTTTATCCCTAAAAATAACAAAATTATAAATTAACCAAAAGCATTAAAAATGAGTATTTGCTTAGATATATATATATATAAGTCAAATAAATACATATTCTGGTTTATTTTCAATGTTTTTGGTTTATTTGCAATCTTGATATTTTTTTTAGGGATAAAATTGTCTATAAAATAACATGTCCTTCGCAAGTTAACATTCTCATCTTCTGTATCATTTTATTAATTTATTTGATAAAAGTATGGGGGTATAATAGTCAATTCATACAATTAAAGCTTAAATAGGGACATTTTAGACTTTTTAATGGTCAAACTCAGTCAATACAAACGAAATGCTAACGGTGTTAGTCTATAGGTGAGGTTTCTAAAATAAAAGCATTTATAACTATACATCCAATAATAGTTCAAAGGTGAGAGGATGTTTTTAATATTAACCCATATAAAAAACTAAAGCAATTTACCCTTTAATTTTGGACAAATTGTATAAACATTAATTTCATGACATTAGGCCCGATTGCATGGATGACATTAGGCCTGATTGTATGTGTGCGTAACTTTTATTCATAATTGCAGAGGTAATATTAAAAGCTTTGACCCCTAATGATTAATGTTTGTACAATTATGAATAAAAGTTGCAATTATACCAAATATTAGGGGTTTTGTGCAACTTTCCCATAATTAAATTAGATTTTTGTGTCTTGATAAGTTGATATTGGAGTAAATTAATTATAAAATAAAATAAAAAACATATTGATTATTTGAAAGATAAGAAAATAAGAATGGTAAAGACTAACCAATCTGGTAAAAGAATCCATTCAAACCAGAACAGCCAGGTCCTCCATTTAGATAAAGAAGAAGAGGGTCAGCAGCAGGGTTGTTTTCTGACTCCACAAAGTAGTAGAAGAACTCAATTTCACCCACACTTGTATATCTGTTCATATATCATTTATTTAAAGCTCAACATTAATATTAAACTGAAATTATTACATTAATAGATAAATAAACATGTTCGAGAGACCCTTGAACCACAATGATGTCAGTCGTTAAAAAAAAATAATAATAAAAAAATAAAAAAAAAAACATGTTCTTTAGGGTTCCCTTCAGATTCTATAAAGTAGTAAAACAGCTCTGATTTGTCCACACCCACATAACTAAAAAAACAAGAAAATCAAATTTCGGAAAACAAAATCATATACTGCATTATAATATAATACAAAAAATGAATTTAACGGCATATATATAAATATATACGTACCCAGTTTCAAGTGTGAAGGGAAGTTCGCCGTCGAAGCCGGGTAGAGTCTTGACTATGGTGCCAGAAAAAACAGCATTTGCAGAGAAAACTAGAACAAGGAGGAGACGCAAGCATGCCCAGTTCAACATTGTTTTTTATGGGAAATTTTACCTGTGCATGCAAGCTAGCTAGAAATGGAAGAAAGGATATTGCTTTTTATGTTAATATTATTGTTGATATCAAAAAGTCAAAATATAAGAAGAGAAGACTGCGAAATGTTGGTAGAAAAGATATAAAAAATTGGATTAATTTGAAATGGAAATTGAATTGCAGTTAAAAATGTTGGTGTCAGCAGTCCCCTATCAAACTTTCAAAATTCCAAGCGCTATCAAAGGGTCCTGCATTATTTGGACATGTGCAAATTTAAAAAGGTACTTTACATGTGACATAAAAATTAATTTTAGATATGATTCTAGATTTTTAGTCCACCTGGGATATGGTCGTACCCTAACCAACCAGATAAATAACGTTTGTTAGGGTACGACTCTCACACTTATATAATTGAGATTGTAAGTTTGAGTTATTATATATAACCGGTGCTATTAGTATTTCTCTATTGAGCCAATAGTGCTTCACATTTTAAATTTGTTTAATATTTTATTTATATCATTTATCAAAATTACTAAATGAGATATACAATTCAATAATTACTCTTTTATGACTAGAAGTTGAATTCTAATAAATAAATAAATAAACCATACAGCCACAAACAATGTGTTTACTTTTTATTTTATTTTATTTTATTATATTATGTTTTAAACCCTGTTTTTATCTATTTAATTTCTTACATACAACTCTTATTGTTGGAGGAATTGATAACGATATTATGCATCTCACCGTAATCCTCATTTAAAAGTAGGTTTGAAGTTATTTATATATATATATATATATATATATATATATTTTTCATTGTCATTAAGGTTTTTTTAATTTTCCTCAAATTTACACAATATCAAATTATTGATATTTCCTAATATAGTAAAACGAAATGAAGGAAAAAAAATAAAAATAAAAAAGAAAAAGCAATGGAGGGGTGCCGGAGCCAGGAAGTGAGAAAAAGAAAGGGTAAATTGTACAAATACCCCCAAGTTTAGACTTAATTGCACGCATAAACAAGTTTTACTTAAAATTGCAAGTAAATCTCCTGCCGTTAGTGGTATTCCATTAGAAATTAACAGCTTAGAGGCAAAAGGATAATTGAGGTGGGGATATGAACTTGAGACATGTCAAGTAGGATTCTGCTAGTTGGATACGTTAAGGCACATATTCTATTTGAATTTGGATCCTCTTTTAATATGATCTTTTTCCTAACCTCACATAATCTCATGATACATAAGTATTGCAATTAATGTGTGGTTAAGATGTGATTGGTTTCCACAACCACTTTATCAACAACCAATCACATGTTTCAAAAAGATCAGATTAGTAGAGGATTTAAATCCATTCTATTTTACTGCATGTCACACTCAATATTTTCCTAAAGTAGTAAATATGATATAAATTATATTTACTTATTAGACCTTGTATATATATATTTTTAAAAGGATCCCAACATCTAATATAAAATCTAAATAGTATAACTACAATTACGAAAGTCCAAATCAAATTTAGAACCGTTAGATTGAACTGGATCAAACTGAACCAATCAAAGTTAGTTTGGTATTATCTCAAAATAGGATTGGTCTAACTTGGTCCTATTTTTTACCGGACATAATTTTTTGGTTTGATCTGGTTTTAGACGAAATCGTTCGTATAATTTATTGTGAGTTTTGTTCCCTCTATTGTGGGAGTTAATAACCTAGACCTAACTCATTATTGACCCCTTGAAGTTAGAAAAAGAAAAGTTGGCAACTGATAATCCAATCCAATGCTGTCTCATCTTTACTCACAATTCAAATCAACACGTGTGGAAAACAAAGATGGTAAAGCTAGTGAGATATAGCAAGGTGTAACTAACAACATATCAAACATATATGTAACTACCACCTTTCTTTTGGGAACTAAAAACTAAGGTTGCGTTTGATATTTTCTTTGTAGATTGAACAGTGCTGAATAGTAATTGAAAATTGAAATTGAAAAATATATTTATTTATTTATTTTCACTAAAAACTGAATATAAGTGATAAGTTGTTTGTTTTTTAAGTTATAGATATCTTAAAATAAATACTTTTACATCTATATCCTTTCAACTATTACTTATTATATATTTATATTTGAATATATTAAAGACAGCTAAAACAATAATTTGATAATATAATAACAAATTTAAAAAAAAATTAAAAATGCCATATAAAATATAACCCTTAGAGTATAAAAATTGAACAAGTTAATTGAAGTTTAGTTTGAGAAATAACAATAGATTAGAGTTGGCCACTAATAATTTGCACAATATTTATACTATATAAGTGGAATAATAATAGAAAAATTGTGAAAGACACATGCTCGTAAATACATTATGGTTGGTGTATTGGTTGTAAAGACATGAATATGAACTAGTTAATTGGGATCCTGCGACAATTTTGTGTAATTATATGAAGAAAGATCATTTTTTCTTCTCCTAGGGTTTAGGGTTTCTCTCTAAAACCTTGTGTAGAAGCAGGCGGGGGTTTTTTTAGGGTTTTCGTTTTTTCTTGGTTTTTGTTTCTCTTTCTCTCTTTTGGCGCGATGGATCCGAATGAGATTGCCCGATTATGTGAATCTCTTTCGCTTCAAAGCAAGGAGGAAAAGTTATGGGGGGTGAAAGATCAGTTGAAAGTTGAGGCTGGTAAGAAACTTGAGTTATGCTTGGTTGGCAAGTTATTGTCTTCGAAATCGATGAATAGGGATGCCTTTAGGGCTGTGATGCCTAAGATTTGGAGAGCGCCGGGTTTGGAGATTGAGGTAATACAGGATAACACGTTTTTGTTTTATTTTCGTACTCAAGAGGATAGGTGTCGGGTTCTTGTAGGAGGGCCATGGAGCTTCGATAATAGTCTGTTAGTGATGGAAAAGTTGAACGGTTTGGGTGAGATTGGTAAGGTGAAGTTTCAGCGAGTGGAGTTTTGGGTCCAGATTCATAACGCGCCTTTGTTATGTATGATGAAGGAGTTAGGAGAGTACCTGGGTCGGATTATCGGAGACTTGGTAGACATTGACGTAGGTTTGACAAGGGAATGTTTCGGGAAATATTTAAGGGTGAGGGTGGCCATTGATATCTCTCAACCTTTAAAACGATTCCTTCGGATGGATCTTGTAGGGGATGGTAGCGAATCCCTCCTTCTACGGTATGAAAAACTTCCAGATTACTGTTTTTACTGTGGTTTAGTGGGGCATTCTTACTCTGTGTGTAAAACGAGAATGACAGGGGGGGCTCGGACAGTGGGCCAGGATTTCGATTATGGTCCGTGGATGAGGGCGACTAATCCGCCCAGAAATTTCAAGCAGTTGTCAGGGAGGAGGACTGCGAGTGGGGATTCATCTGCTTCTCATGGACCGCCGCCCATGGATTCAGATTCTTAGAATTTTCGACGGGAGAGAGTTACGGGGTTGGGTCGGGTAGTTGGAGATCAGGGTCTGTCTGAGCAAGCTGGGGGTAAGGATACAGATATGTTACTAGATGTTGAGACGTTGGGGGGCAACCTTTGTGGCCAGGTTCAGCGGCTGCCTAAGTCGCCTGTTACAACTAAGGTTTTTTTGGTTGATGAGGATTCTGGTCTAGGCGGAAATATAGGTGATGGGAGTCAGGGTAATAAGTGATTATCAGCTCAGACAAGTGCAACAGGTGGCGGGATTTCTACACAGGTCGCCCTTGAGGGGTTGGCAGAGATTGTGGGTTTAGGGGATTCTAGTGCTGTTGGAGTTAGGGGTGACGGTTTTGCAGGTATCCAAAGTGGTTTTGTGGGGTCTGGAGAGGGTTTGTATAAGGTGGTAGTGGGTCTCAGTTCTTCAACTAGGTTGCGGGAGGAGGTTGCAGTTGGTGTTGATTCTTTATCGGGACAGATTCCAGTCGGTAGAGCAGAGGTGGAGGTTGGAGAGGTTCAGATTAAGGGGAGATGGAAAAGGTGGGCACGCGAAGCTGGGGTTCGAAATGCTGAGAGTTCCGAGAAAGAGTTGGTTATCGGCAAGAAAGGGACTGCTGTTAATATTAACTCACCTAGTGAGTCGGTTTTGAAGAAACAAAAACTGAAGGCTTTTGACAATAAGTCAATTGAGATATCGGTGAGTCGGGAGGGGTCCCCGGCTTGCCGGACACAATGAAAATCTTATTTTGCAACGTCTGAGGGGTAGGTGGAGGTCGGGCTTTCCGGGTTCTGCATTCGTTAATGCAAGATCATCATCCGGAGATCATGTTTTTGATGGAGACTATATATTGTCATTCTGTAATGGAAAGCTTGCGTGTGAGGTTAGGGTTTGATTCTAAGTTAGTGGTGGATAGGGAAGGAAACAGTGGTGGGTTGTGCCTTTTTTGGAAGTCGGGAATTGAGATTTCTCTTCTATCCTACTCCCGTTTTCATATTGATACAACTGTTGTGTCTCATAATGGAAAATCGTGGAGGTTGACAGGGTTCTATGGGCATTCGGTGTCGGCACAGCGATGTCATGGCTGGACCTTATTACGGCGTCTTACGGATTTGCCTTCCCTATCGTGGTTGGTAGGAGGGGATTTTAATGAGATTTTGAGTGTGTCTGAAAAAGATGGGGGTAATATTCGGGTTGAAAGTCAAATGAATGGGTTCCGTGAAGCTTTGGAGGACTGTCTTTTGAAGGATATAGGGTTCCAAGGGCCTCGTTTTACTTGGTCCAATAAAATAGAGGAGGGTCGGGCTGTCCATGAGTGGCTGGATCGTTGTGTTAGTTCGGTGGAGTGGAGGGAGTTGTTCCCAGCTGCTATAGTCAGACACTTGAATTTTTGGAAGTTGGACCACTGTCCGATTCTTCTTGAAATTTTAGATAAAGGGGTGGGTTCTATTTCTGGGCGCAGGTTCCATTATGAGCAGTGTTGGGCAGGTAAGGTTGGGTGTGTTGGGGTTATCAGTGATGCTTGGAAGATGGGGAAGGGTAGGGACAACTTAGTTCGGGTGGTAGAGAAGTTGGCGATCTGCTCTAAGAGCTTGTCCAAATGGAATTCGTTAAATAGACGCGAGATGTTTAAAGATATTAAAGAGAAGAAAAGGATGCTGGTGTGTTTGGAGAAGGGTGGTGGTGTTCAAAATTGGGGGAAGCGGGATCAGGTGGAATTGGAATTGGATGGCTTACTAAAGAATGGGGAGAGTTTTTGGAGGCAAAGAGCTAGAGTTTCTTGGTTGAAAGATGGTGATCGAAATACGAAATATTTCCATGCAAAAGCTTCTTCGCGAAAGGCTCGTAATTGCATCAATGAGCTGTTCGATGGGGGCAGGGGTTTGGAAAGATCATGAGAATGATTTGGCGGATATTATTGGTGGGTATTTTCAGAATATTTTTGCTAGTTCGGCTCCTTCTCAAAGTCAGATGGATTCGATTTTGGAGTCAGTTAGCCCAAGACTTCCGGTTCCCTCGAGGGAGTACTTGGATGCTTTGTTCACTGCAGAGGAGATTAGGCTGGCGATTTTTCAGATGAGCCCATCTAAGGCTCCTGGAATAGATGATTTTCCAGTGGACTTTTACCAGAAGTTTTGGGGGATTGTGGGGGACGACGTGACAAATCTTTGTTTGGATTGTCTTAATGGGCGGGCGGGCGGGCGGGCGGTGGATTTGCTTAATCATACTTTCTTATGTTTGATTCCTAAGGTGAAAACGATGGAGCGGGTGTCTGATTTACGGCCTATTAGTATGTGCAATGTTATTTATAAGTGTATCTCTAAGGTTATTGCTAATAGGCTGCTTCATGTTCTCAAATGGGTTGTTTCTGAATCCTAAAGTGCTTTTATTCCTGGGAGATTAATTACGGACAATGCGATGGTCGGCTTTGAGTGTATGCATGCGTTGCGTCGAAAGGTTAAGAATAAGAAAGGCTTTATGGCTCTGAAATTAGATATGGCTAAAGCTTATGATCGGGTTGAGTGGTGTTTCCTGGAAGGTATGATGCGCCGTTTGGGGTTCTCCGATAAGTGGATTGCTTTAATTATGGGGTGTGTCACCTCGGTGCGGTATTCTTTTATTCTTAATGGTAATGTTAGGGGTGAAGTTGTCCCTTTCAGAGGGTTGAGACAAGGTGACCCTCTTTCTCCGTACTTATTTCTTCTTTGTGCGGAGGGTTTATCGTGTTTGATTGAGAAGTCGGAGAGTGTTGGGAATTTTTCGGGGTTTCGATGTAGCCGGTATGGTCCCAAGATTTCGCACCTCTTTTATGCGAATGATAGCCTTTTGTTTTCTAAGGCAAGTTCTGATGAGTGTATTGAGATTAAGAGGATTTTGGAGGTTTATTCTATGGCTTCGGGGCAGCTCGTTAATTTCCACAAGTCTGGCGTTTGCTTTAGTAAGGGCATCTCTCTTGCTCAGAGAACTGAAATGGCTGGGCTGCTTGGGATGGAGGTGGTTGATTCGCATGATTCTTATTTAGGTCTTCCTTGTCATACTAGTAGAAGCAAGAGGTTGATGTTTGAGACTGTTCGACAAAGAGTGTGGCGCAAGCTTGTGAGCTGGAACCTCCGTTTCTTTTCTTTAGGTGGTCGTGAGGTTCTTATTAAAGCGGTTATTCAATCGATCCCAGTGTATTAGATGAACCTTTTTAAGCTGCCTTCGTCCCTCGTTTCTGATCTTCATCGTTTGTGTGCAAAATTCTGGTGGAGTGGGAGTGGTAACTGTCGAAAGATGCATTGGTGTTCATGGGAGCATCTTTGTAAGCCTAAGGGGCTAGGGGGTCTTGGGTTTCGTGATATTAGGGCTTTTAATAAAGCTATGTTGGCCAAGCAGTGTTGGCGCATTTTTGAGAATCCGGATTCTTTGGTGGCTAGAGTTCTTAAGAGCTGTTACTTCCTAGACGTGCCTTTTCTTGCTGCAAAAAAGGGTAAGTCTGGTTCCTTTTTATGGAAAAGCTTGATATGAGGGAAGGAGTTGATGGAGAAGGGTGCGCGGTGGAGAGTCGGCCGTGGGTCGGAGATCAAGATTTATAAGGATCGGTGGATCCCAAAGGTATCTACTCTAAAAATCTCCTCTCCTCCAGTTCTTGGTGTGGAGGCGACAGTGGACTCCCTTAAGCTTTCGAATGGGGACTGGAATTCTTCTTTGGTGAAAGAGGCATTCAATGAGATGGATGCAGCTACCATTCTGCGATTGCCTCCTTGCTCGGCTGGGGTGGATGATAGCCTTTTTTGGCACTCGAAGCAGTCAGGTGTTTATTCGGTTAAGAGCGGGTATTGGGTGGCTAAATGTCTTGATTTGAATCCCAGCTCTTCGGGTCTTTATTCTGCCGAGTCTTGGTGGAAATTTTTTTGGCATTTGCATCTGCCTTCGAAGGTGAAACTCTTCTTCTGGAAAGCTTGCAACAATTGGATTCCTACTCGTGTGAATCTGGCCCCTCATGGTATAAAGCTGATGGTTTATTGTCCTCTTTGTTTGAAGAAAGTTGAGTCCACTCTTCATGCCCTCTGGGACTGTTCTCTGCTGAAGGAGTTACGTGCTGCTTGTAATTTTAATGGTGGGGCTAAGTCGAATAACGCTAAGTCTTTCTTGGCCTTTATTCTTTCCTGTTTTTCGGAGGTGGAGGTGAAGCTGTTTGAGGTGTGTTGTATTATGTGGTGGCGGGTGTGGCATAGGAGGAACCGTTTACTTCATCATAAGGAGGTGTTTCCTGTGTCTGATATATGGGATTGGGCTAATGTTTTTATTGATGATTTCGGGTGGCCAATTTTGTGGAGACCAAGAAGCAGCTGGTGGTCAGTCCGCCCCTCAAATGGAGTCCCCCTCATGTTGGGTGTTTTAAAATAAACTCTGATGCTGCTACTCGGGACCGTGATGGAAGGTCTGGTGTTGGGTGTGTCATTAGGGACAGTGATGGTTTTGTTCGAGCTTCCCTCTGTCAGGGTTTTGACGTCTGTTATCCTCCTCAGGTCGTTGAAACCTTAGTTATCCTTCATGGGTGTCGTTTAGCTGCTGAGCTTGGTTTGTTGCCTGCTGTTCTGGAGTCTGATGCTTTATCTATGGTTGAGGCTGTCCGTCTGAAGTTGGTGCCTTTGTCTGAGGTTGGGGTTGTTATTCAGGACATCCTTCAGATGTTTACCTATTTTCCTGTTTTTTCTATTTGTTTTGTTCCTATATTAGCTAATAAGGTTGCGCATGGTTTAGCTCGGTTAGCTGTTGGCCATGTGGATCGTTTTGTTTGGGTGAATGACTGTCCGTTAGCTGTGGAGAGTCTGATCCTGGGTGATTCCCCAGGAGGTTTGTAGATTTGGCTTTTTCTTCTATTAATTTCTTCTTTCTCAAAAAATAAGTGGAATAATAATATAAAAACAAATTTATAATGAAATCTATATGCTATATCAATTTTTTATTTTTTATTTTTAAAGTGGATGCTGAAGTTTTTTAAATAGTGATAAGAAAAAAATATATTAATATGGTTAAGGGGTGTGAGAGAAGAGAAAACTTGATATAAATAAGATTTATAAGCATAAATTTAGAAGTAATAAATTGATATATATTTCAGTTATTCTTCATTAAGTGAAAAGTGAAAAAAAATTCACTTTTATAAAAAGTGATTTTAAGAGCTCATTCAATGGTTTTATAACTAAAAAAATCAAACGAATCACTTAATGGCACACACATATTAAGTGCCATTAAGTGTTCAGTGGAAAAATCAAACAACCTCTAAAGCTAAAAAAACACTATTTTTATTTTTTTATTTTTTTTATTTTTTATTTTTTCTTTATTTAAGATTTTTCACAAAGAATAGGTTCTAGGGTGTCAATATTAACACCCATAAATATGATAAGCACACATATATTTATAAGTACACCCATGTCTAAAATTTAAAATTAAAACATTACTATAAACATCCATCTTAATGTCAATAGTAGCTTTATTTAAATGAATGTTTTCATTTTAATCTAATTTATTTATAAGCCCTCTTAAGTTATTAATACACCCAATTTCATAAATGATAAATTCTTAAGTTTTCCAGGCTCGAACACATAATATGGAGCATTCTTAAATTCTTAAATTTCGAGAAGCTCTACTTTAGAGAAATGAAAACAGAGAGAACTTAACTCGGTCAAGTTGCTGATATTATATTAATCGAAGGAGTAAAGTTTCAGTGTCATAAATAGTAATTGATGCATCAAAACATCCAAGGTACAAGAGTCTACATAATAAAACAAAGCTCTCCACCATTCAAACAACAAATCAAGAAACACAAGCTACTTACAATCTTGTGAAGGAAAAAAAAAAGTGAGTAAGCAAATGAGAATACCAGAAAAAAAAACCCTCTTCGATTGAAATAATAGTATGAGCTGCAATGTTCCAACTTCTTCGCAAAGAATAGCTTCAACCTTCTTCCACCAATCTGGGCATTCTAAAAACATAATTGGATACATGAATTCTGGTGGCAACTATTGATTGGAAAAAAAAAATGGAAGATAAGAAAATAGGACCAAAACAATCGAACAATTCGATATTTAAATTGCAGGCTTCTCAAATTAAAACTTTAGTGAATTGTTGCACACCATTTGTGTAAAGGTGTTGTACAGTAATAGTGGCATTAAGGATGCCTTCCCAATAGCATTCATTTTCTATTAAGGTTTCCATTACTTTGTTATATGATAATGAGAGATTTTGATACTTGAAATAGAATTAGGGTTTAGTTTTTTTTTTTTAATAAAGAGATATTGTTGAAGATATGTGTTTAATTAATGAGTATACATAGTATTTGGTTTATTTTTAATTAAACTGATTTGTTCTTATTAATAAATTTATATTTGGATATTTTTATAATTAAATTTTTTATCAAAATATTGGTGTACTTATTATATTTATGGGTGTCAATATCCACACCCTAGGTTCTAACGCAGGATTTCCATCAACAATTGTTAAATTTTGTCTTATCAAGTAAAGCCATATTGATATTTTCGGTTCAAATGTTTTAACAAAGACTATAACCTCAGGCCCTCAAGCCTAATGTTGTTCGGGCTGGACCAAATAGTAATAGATAGGCCCGAACAGTGTTACGCAACATATTAAGCTTATCCCATAGGATTTGGGTCATGTTGGACATAATTGAACAGAATCCGAGCCCAATCGGACTTGCATAAAATAAAGGACTAATTGCACAAACGACCCCTAGGTTTAGGCATAATTGCATGCATATGGAACTTTTACCCATAATTACACAAACATCCCCTTTTGTTAGTTGACTTCCATTAACTCTAACCGATGACCACAATTTTAACCCACAATGACTAAAGTGCCCCTAGTTACCTATTTTATTATTTAAATTAATAATTAAAAAACGAAACAAAAAAGACAAAGAAAACAAAAAAAAAACAAACTCAATCATTTTTTTTTCTCTTTCATTTTTTCAACCCCCAAACACAATCTAAAGATAAACTTAACAAACAAAAACCAAAACTCAATCATCAAACAACAACCAAAAATAAAATCCATAAATATAAATGCAAATCCATCAATTCCACAACCAGTTAACAACATCCATCTAAAAAAAAAAAAAAAAAAAACATTAGAACTTCAACAGTGGATTTTTAACTTTATAGGTTGAAGTTCTATTTTTTTTTTTTTTTTAAATGAATGTGGTTAACTAGTTGTGGTATTGATGGATTTTGGTTTTATTTATGGATTTGATTTTTGGTTGTTGTTTGAGGATTTGAGTTTTGGTTTTGATTTGTGGGATTGAGTTTTGGTTTTTGTTTGTTACATTTATTTTTGGATTGTGTTTGGGGGTTGAGAAAATAAAAGAAAAAAAATGATTGATTTTTTTTTTTTTTTTTTTTTTTTGTTTTCTTTGGCTTTTCTGTTTCGCTTTTTAATTATTAATTTAAATAATAAATAGGTAACTAGGGGCACTTTAGTCATTATGGGTTAAAATTCTGGTCAACGGTTAGAATTAACAGAAGTCAACTAACGGCAAGGGACTTTTGTGCAATTACGGGTAAAAATTCCACATGCATGCAATTATGCTTAAACTTAGGGGACGTTTGTGCAATTAGTCCTAAAATAAATCCTCATAGTTCTACAATAAAACCCCTATAAAATAACAATGTTGGGACTGGGGAAAATTATTATTTTCGAGGAGTTATTTATCTATCGATAAATGAATAATTTATTAATTTATCGATAAATAAATATTTATTAATTTGAAAAGAGTTTTATGTTTTTATTACTTATAGATGCATTATTTTTTTGACTCAAATCAACTGTTCAAAAATAGTGTCCCAATTTTTGTCTAACCAACTAAATTATAACATGTGTCTACATTTATTGAAAAAGTTAAAAAAAAAAAAAAATTAAATGTAAACACATGTCCCAATTTGATTGGTTAGACACAAATTAAGACACCATTTTTGGACTACTGATTTGAGTCCTTATTTTTTTAGGTTCCCTTTAATGCATCAGTGCTCCCTTTGTGATCGATTATGTCTTTTTTGGCATGATCACATTAACATTTTGTCTTGTTTTGAAATGATCATATGCAACCCGCAAGCGATCACATACAATCATATTCAATCATAACTGGTGTACAATCGAATGCTATTATTATTATTTTATATTGAGATACATGTATGGCTTATAAATAATAATAATAGTAATTAGTAGTGTTCAAAAATACGTGCCTAGGCAGCCGCCGGCCATCCCGATTAGGACAAAATCACCCGTATTAGGTGGCAGGTAAAATAACGAGCAATTTGGCCAATTTGCCAGCCGATTAATTGTTTAGGTGGAGTAAAATTCGTTTTTATATCCTAGTTACACTATTTAAAATTTGAATATTGAATTTTATTTTATTTTAAAAGAGATTGAATATTGGTTTTATTTGTAGGAAAAATAATTAAACAATAAAATAAATTCCTGACCGCCTAGGCGCTGTTAAAGATGGTCATTTATCCCCGGGGACCCAAACCCACTCCCCCATCCCCATTTGGGGGGAAAGTTTTGGGGAAAATGGGGAAATGGAGTGGGGATGGGGATAGGGATGATTTTTATCCCCAAATTGAAATGGGAATGAGGATGGGGGGACCCCTCCCCATCCCCATTTCCCCACAATTTTATGGAAATGGGGATAGGGATGGGGGTAGGTGTCCCATCTCTATTTCTCCATTTCCCCCAAACCTTATATATAATATATTAATATATATATATATATATACATATATTTCTTAATATTTTTATTCTTTCTATTTTACTAAGTATGTAATTTTTACTTAAACATGGGAAATGGGAAAGATGGGGGAACGAGGAAACGGGGGAAAATGAGGAAAAAACGAGGAAAACGGGAAATGGGATGGGGATGGGGGGACCTCCCCCCCAAAACTACCCCATCCCCATTTTCCCCAAATGGGGAAATGGGGGGGGGATCCCCATTTCCCTAATGGCCGCCGCCTAGGCACTAAGCGCTTGGCTGCCGCCCGACTAACACCCAATTTTTACTAGAACACTAGTAATTAGTAAGCAATGGATGATGCCAAACTATAAAATTTGATGGATGTTAAGCACAATTTGAATTATCTTAGTGAAAATGATACACTGATGAAATTGCCTACTGATCAAGAATTATTTAACGGATAATGAATACGTCTACCGATGATGATTGTAATCCAGGTGACAATTGTGTTTTACTGATGGTTTCTCTAAATGAGGTCTTTCAAGCAGTAGTAACCTTAAATAACTACTTGATACAAAATGAAAAAATATATATCAAATGCGGTGTATGCATTGCAAAAAATTAAGGAGTATGTTGAGTTCGGTTTAGGTATAAAGAAAAGCAAACGACTTTAGATGCATTTTTTGAGATGAGCTGAATTGACAAAATATAAGCCGTAAGTAAAAGGTTCATTAATATATATTATGAAATTTTATTTGCTATTTATTTTATGTAATTAACCAATTATTAATTTATATATTTGTTGGGCCTTAAATAATTTTTTAAAAATTATTATCTTATGCATTTAGTGAGGTTATTATTGTAGTACATTGGCTCGAGTTGGAATCGAAATATTATATTATTTAAACGAGGTTATTAATTTATCGAGCATTCATTTATCGAGATTTTACTGTATGTTACTAATTTACTATCAAAACATATTGCTTATTTCAATTTAATGATAAAAAAATACTTTTGGATTGTGAAAGTTAAGTTTGATATCGGTGCAAAAAGGTATTTTGGTACTTTAAATTTTAAATGTTAATTAAAATAAAAAATAAAATAAAATAAATTATAAAAAGGAAATCCTTAAAAATAATATGAAAATATGAATAATGGAATATAATCTACTTCACAAATTAAATACTATATTAAAAGGACAAAATAGATGTAATATAAAAAAAAAATAAAAAGTTTTGAGAATATAATTATAATTAAACAAAAAAAAAATGATTATACTTAAAAAAATTAAACTTTAAAATTAAAAAAAATAAAAAAAATTGAAAAACAAAGCAGTTGAAAAAATTAATAATGGAGGTTGGGGCTTCGTTCATTGTTATAAAACAAAATTATTATTATTATTATTATTACTAGTGTCTAACCCGTGCAATGCATAGGTTTTGTTAAAAAATATTTAAAATTTACCTTTACTTTTCTCTCAAATGTATCTTTTCAATTATTTTTTCTTAATTTCTCATTTCATAATATAATTTAACTATTTAGATTGCTCTTTAGCTTAATTTGGGATCACACTTTAAGATTGGAGCCTAGTTTGATGTGGAGGTTAACAATGTTGCAGTTCCACTTGCAATGAAGCAAGTGAAGGCCAAAATTATGAGTAACACATTTTTCATAGTCATGATCATATGTAATATCTTAATGCGTTGTCGATGTTTATGTGAGAAGATAGCTCTTGGTGGCTATTTATAGAAATGTCGAGGAAGAGGAGAGGATATGATCACTCACATGACTGGTAATGATGTGATTAATTGGTGTATAGGAGAATTTGAATGTTGTTTGAGTTATTCTAGATGTTTAATTAATGGGAAGATTAATGATATTTAAATTTGATTGGCGTTTGAGCTAGAAGTAAAATGAATTATTTGAATGGTTTTTGAGCTATAATTAAAATGAATTGTGTTATAAATAGATAGAGGGAATTAGATTTAATTGGATTTAATTAAATGGCTATGGGCACAATTACATTTACAAATACATCACTATAACTCATTCATGTAAATTGTATTAGATTTGCATAATTTAAATGAATTGATTATATTGATACCACATCATTTGAACACCAAATCCGAACAAAGTAGCATTACTCTTACGTTTATATCGGCGATAAGCTAGCAATCGTGATTAATAAATAGATATTAATCTACTTATTAATATGACTTTATCCGGTTGTAAACTCTTAGGTACCCAATACATTTTACCACTCTTTAAAATTCATAATCGTAAATCCATAAGATTGGCATTGAATACAAATTAAACTCAAATTCCCTATATAATTAATATAGATTAGTAGACTTTTCAAACTCAACCAAAATTAGTTATTTATTTATTTTTATTTTTTATATCTTTGAATTTTTTAGACTTAGTATTAAAATCTAATGTTTATAACTGACTAAGTAACATTGCTATTTACAGCAATTTATACAAAATTATATAAAAGATAATTAAATTGAGATAATTGAATATGAAAGGTTTTTTTTTTTTTTTTTCTTTTGAATAAATTGAGCATGAAAGGTTAACTTGGGATTTTATTATTTTTAATTAATTATGTTGTTGACACTTGATTTTCATCTACTAATTAATAAGAATTAAATAAAATAATTAATAGTACATAAAAATCAAGAGTCATTCCCATAATTAATGGGATAATGAATACAAATCAAGAGACAATTCTATAACTTACTAATAATACTTATTAAAAAAACTAATTAATAAGAATTCAAAGCTTGTCTTTTAAACCTACCAAATATTATAATATATATAACTAAATAAAAATAATTAATAATTACAAATCAATTATAGGATTAGTTAATAGTATTTATTCATTATCCCATTAATTGCCTTTCAATTATCCATATCCATATCCCACCAACATACAACTAACTCAATGAATCAAATAAACATAAAACAATTACAATGACTCATCATTTCCAATAAACTCAAAAGCCATATTCAAAAAAAAAAAAAAAAAAAAAAAAAAAAAAAAAAAAAAAAAACGCTTTAGCTGTGAAGATAAGGAATTTGAAGTGTATCACGGTAGCATTGCAAGTATGCTGTCTTCCCTAATACACAAACCATAATCAAACTTTCCAATGAACCTTAATCATAATTTGACAATTGTTTCCTATAAAACCACAATCATTAAAAAAAAAAAAAAAAAATCACAATTCGGCAATTATAACAATAATACAAAATCGAAACTAAAACTATAAAAATCATATAATATTTGAAAGAGTGGACTTACCGGAGAAAATGTGAAAGAAGAAGAATTTTTTTCTTTTTATGGGCAGCTAATTTGTTGTCTCTGTCCATAAATCGAATAAAAAAAATTCAGATTTAGTAGCAATTTATATCTTTATAAAGGGACCGATTCAACAGCTTTATGCGCGAGTATTTTGTTTTATACACAATCGTTTACATTAGAAGAAACCGATTTCATGCCCTTAAAACCTCAAAATTTCAAATGAACATTGTTGACGGTGAAATTTGGATTGCCACGCACTCAACAATTAAATCAATTTAATATGAAGCAAGAAAATTAAGAACACATGCAAAAGACAAGTTTTACGTGGAAAACCCTTGAATGGGAAAAAACCACGGCGCCCCTGAGGGCAGAAGAATAATACTAGGTTTTCGTTGCTTTGTTACACCCTCTAATCTCTCACAATTGCTCTCTATTCTCTCTCCATATTTCTGAACCCCCTCCTCGTGGGATAAGTGGTTCTATTTATACATGTTTACTTAGGGTTTCCCTTTATTGATCTGTTCTAGGATCCTTCTTTGTCACGGACTGGGTCTTCTTTCCTTTTATGATTCCTTGTTGCTTTGGGTCTTCTAAAAGTGTAGGGTTTACCTCTGTATTTTTTACCGAGTTAGTTCAAGCCTAGTGTGCTGGTCCAGCGAGTACCTTTAATTTCTGGGTATTGCGTTTCTGGCGAGCACACTTCTATATTCGACGAGTAGGTTTTTGGGAATCGACAGCCACGCCTTTAACTTCCTTCTGGCTTTTATCCTTCTGACCTGTCAGACTCCCTTCCTTGACCTGGTCAATGAATGACGTGGCAGTCTTGTTAGCTCTTTTGATGACGTGTCAAGTTGGCGAACTTATATATACAACAAACATTTTTATCTTCATATTAGAAAACAACAATTAAAGACCAAATACAATTCTTATTCACTTAATGACATTCGAAAGCAACAAATTTATAAAGTAAAAGAAATAAAAAAAGAAAAGAAGAAGAAGTTGAAATCACCTGGTCTCAGCTTCAAGAAAATAAAAAATTAATGTACCATAAAACTTCACATGAAAATTAATGTACCAGAAGCAGGAAAAATTTAGGAAAAAACTTAATAAAAGAAACAACACACAAAATTACCTGGATCGTCATCGCTTTCTTGTTTATGTTCAACTGGCTTCCTGCAAAAATTTAATAACAAATTTGCTACAATAGTACAAATTTTCAAATTTAATATATAAAGCATTAGAATTATTTAAATTTCTCAAGAACAAAAAAAAAAAAAAAAAAAAAAAATTGAGTATTTAATTAACCTTTTTCAGCGGCTCTTTGATTCTCCAACTTCTTTTCACATGCCATCATGCCATCATGCCATCATAGACTTTTGTGTTTAGTTACATTGTAAAGCTGTATATATATATATATATATAAAGAGAGAGATAAAATCTGATAAGACTTCGGTTTATAGAAGATGAATGGTTTGCGATTAGTCATCATAAAAAATAGTAATTAACAATTATGATAGTTTATCATGAGTACATGAATATAATCAGTTACCTAAAACTGATGGGGATTATAATGAGATGAAAGATCAATGCATTACATAAGTAACAATTCGCAATTATGAGATGAATGATTAATGCATTTATGGATATTATAATTGAATATTATATTTATCTTTTAAAAAATAATAATAATAAATTAATAGAATAATTGAAATGAATTAAACATATTTAATATTTAATATCAAACTTCTCTCACGGCGACATGTGGTGCTGTGAAACTCTATTATTATATATACTAATTTGTAGCTCGCACGATGTGCGGGCATTGTATAATCTGTTGGGAGATTATGGTTGCAATATTACTTGGTGGATTGGGTAAGGGGAGTTATCTTAAAATGGAGGTTGTTAAAGAGTGGGCGATATGAATTGGGAATAATGGTGGAAATGAATTGGTAGAGAAGAGATAGAAAGAATGGAAAGAGAGTTGAAACAATGAATGATAAATTGTGGAAATTCAAACATCAACAATAATAGTATAATGTCATACTAATACAATAGCTACCGATTGTATAAAAATAATTCATTATGGAAATAAATTAAAAGTCTTATGTTTGTCACTGTATTAAATAAGGTAAGTTGAATGCAAACATACAATTGTTGTACCATAAAATCAATTTATTTGTGTTTCAATCTTCATCTTCATCTTCAAATACTTTCCTGTATCGAAAAGAGAAACCAATTTAAGAAAAGTGACATCGTTATAAATTTTATATATTTTAAATAATATACATGAAGCTTACTTCTTTGATTTCTTTATTTTTGATTCTTTGCTAGAGCTGCTGTCTATGCCATCTTTGTTTCTTCTTTTCAATGGAGTCGAATGTTGAAAATGATTTGAGTTTGAGATATGAAAATCTTCATCTTCCTATGATTTGTTAAAAAAATTATTACCTCTAGTTTTTTGAAAAAATGAGATTGGCTAAATTAAAAGCTTAGTGTAGAATGTTGTTTTAGTATTTTCTAATTTGTTACCTTTGAATGGTGAATGAGAGACATATTGAGTGTTTTCGTCTCTATGCGATTGACTGTGTAATTCTCTCGCCCTAATACTAAATTGAAATGGTTTAGTTTTAGTCGAAATGTGTATCTTTTCCCAACGATTTTGTTTAGAACATCGGGTGCTTGTTTGTCATGGTCCTGTTTTGACATGTAATAAGATAATAGACATTAGTAATTTAATATACTTTCATTGAATAAATGTTAATAACTTAAATAAAGATAGGTGTTACCTGTTGATCAGAATATAGTTCAGAAATAGGTATTTGAAGTATTTTCTCCATTTCCTTGTCAAAAATGATAAATACTGTACTTCCTGTTTCATCTTCAACATTTACTTGCAATTTGTATATGAACGAAGAGGAATTTTTTTGGTTATAAGTAATATGAATTATAAAATTCATTGAAGATGTGTATATGTTTGTACCGGGGTTGGGGATTGTTCCTGAGTGTTGCACTTGGCACACCAAAAAGTTGAACCAATATCATGCATTTTTTTTACTGCATTGTTTGCAAGATATATAATACCAGCCGTACTTTGAATCAATTCCAATGATCTTAGCTTCACACGTTACAGTTATGACCTGTTTTATTTTAATTATTAGTACAAAATTTCATAGTAAGATGTTTAAAGTTTTTTAAAAAAGTATGTACCTCAGATTCTGAATTTGTTGTCATAAGAAGTATTTTTTTAATTGTTTTTGCCAAAGTTGAAGAGGTGGCTTCATTCCCTTTATGTAACTCTTGTGTTGGTAGTTGTTCCACCTTTTCATTGATATTTGGAATACTGTTGAAGCAGTATATTTTTGTTATATATATATATCAGTGTTCGAAAATGCGGCTGCCTAGGCCGATTAATCAGTCCAATTCGGATAGGCAGCGGGCAACTGCGGAGAAAAGGGGAAATCGGCCTAATTATGCGGTGGCCGCTTAATCGGGCACATGGCTGCATAATCGAGCTAGGCATCGTTTTTTTACACCGAAAATCAGCTGGAATGAGGCTCGGGATCACCGTTTTCGACGACTGGACCAGCTCGGGGTTGGTCGGCAATGGAGGTAGGCGTGAGGTTGAAGATGAAGTTGAGGAAGGTGGGGTGCGTTTAGCAACCGTCTGGGGTGTACGTAGGAGTCAGGTTGGGCCAACGTTTGGGCTCGTGTTTGGGCCTGGTCTATTGCCCCATTTTATTGAAACGCAGCCGTTTCACTGATGTGGTGTTATCACTGATTTGAGTTGCAAATTACGAAACGCCTCCAATCTCTTATAAAATCACAATAGCTTCAATCTTCCTTCAATAATTACACTTATACCCCTAATTGACCAACTTTATAAATGCCTGGAAAGAATTTTGTTTGGATTTGATAATTGGAATTGCGTTACCTACTAAGAATTTCAAATAATTGTCATTTCACATGTTCTTATATTCTTATTAGAATTTAATTTGTGGAAGAATAAATATTTGACAAAGATTAATTAAACATGTTGTAGTATACCTGTTTAGAAAACTAAAACACTTCCTCATATACAATATTCTTTGTATAATTGTAATGGTTAGGGTTATTGCTATTGATAAAAATTTTCAATCCTTGACGTGATCTAACCCTTGAAACAGCAACGTAAAGTTGACCGTGGTTGAAAACTGGTTTCGGCAAGTAAACACATATCTGTTCCAGAGTCTGACCTTGACTTTTGTTTATCGTCATTGAAAAAGATGGACGGACTGGGAATTGCCTACGCCTAAGAACAAATGGCCATTTAGGGTCTGAAGAGGTCATTATTATTCTAGGAATGAAAACCTTTGTTCCAATGTTTGAGCCTGTTATGATTTTCCCTTCTATTACCAGTGGTGCTAATTGGGTGACTATTAACCGTGTTCCATTACAAAGACCTACACTTGGGTTTATATTTCTCAACAAAATTATTGGGATTCCAATTTTTAAATGCAACTCATGATTGGGAAGTCCTGAAAATTTCAAACTATTTAAGAACTCAACAGGGAACATTAGGTCTTGATCAAACACTTTCCCAGAAGCCTTGCAAATTGAATCAGAACTGAGATATGTTGTTATCTCCCCTGGAATGACATTCAAAGCATAAGAGTTGATCTCATCGACTGTTTGATTTGTTGGAGTTAGAATTCCTCTATTTCTCAAGTATTCTGGATCTTTATATTTGTTAATTAAATCTAGATATGTACTTGAGACAATAGATGCAATAGGATCAACAAAAATGGGTATAAGTAGATCATCTGGTATTACAATCCAACATGAGTCTTCTTCACCTTCTAAAGAAATAGTTGGCAATTTTCCATCACCCAGTGCAAGAACCCATTCAGTAAAGGATGTCGAGTATTGTTGACGGTGATTTTTGGTGATCACCAAGTCAATGATTCGTTTTCGAATTACTGCAGTTTATATTTGAGTATGGTCAAAGATTGTAAAGAAATAACAGGTGATTTACGTGGTAAAACTCCAAAAGATCGGAGAAACATCCACGGGATCGTTGCCTCTAGCAACAAAAGCCAAATCCACTATGAATCACGATTACAAGATGAAGAATGACAAAGAATGATTACAAGCTTTTCAATACTATTCTCTCTCTCTCCTCTTCTACTTCTCGCGTGTGTCTGTTTATGAATAAAAGGGGTATTTATACATGTTGTATCTAGGGTTTTAAGATGACCGCTAGGGTTTAGTGTTGTGGCCTCCAAGTCTCGAGCGGTTTCCTAGTCCTATTTAGATTGTACTTCCCTTTTTCGGCTGTATTCAATTCTGAATGGAATTCTTTCTCCTTTATTCACGGGAGAACTGCTTGTTTCCTTTTTTACCTCTTATGATCCACATCGTTGCTTATCGTGGACCTGCTGGTTGCTGATTGCAAGTGTTGGTGACTGTTTTATTGTCTCCCGAGTGAGTTTGCCCGAGTGTGCCCGAGTGTGCCCGAATCGGATCTGCTGCTCAAGCTGATCGTCTTTGTTTGTGGTCGGACTATTTATCCTCTTTTCCGAGTAAGTTATCGTGAAGGTTCATACTCCATAGGTTGACTTATCTTGACCTCTGCTGACCTGGCCTTCCATGGTGATGACGTGTCTTATCACGACTATTTTTACCTATAACAAGTATTTTATTCTCATATTTTCTGTTAAAACTAATACTTGACACGACTTCCATATGGGTGACTTGTTAATTGAAGCTTGAACAACATCTTATCTTCGTCCTTTAAGAACCACATGCAAGGTTTGTCGAAAGTCTCCACCAAGAAGAACTGTTATCCCACTAAATGGTTTTTCATGTGAGTGTACATCATTAAATCTCATGATGTCTTTCAATTATCGGTTTACTGCTTCGAAGGTGTTTCGGTGGTCTATTGGAGCTTCATCCTAAATGATCAAACTGGTTTTTTTTTATGAGTTCTGCCATATGTGTTCCTTGATGTATGTTGCATGTTGATTGATTGTTTAAGTCAATTGGTATTGAAAACCTCAAATGTGCAGTTCTACCACCTGGTAATAATAAAGATGCAATTCCCGATGACGCAACAGCAAGGCAGATCTTCCCTTTTGACCTTAAGCGGGAGAGAATGGTCTTATATAAGTACGTTTTTCCAGTCCCACCAGCACCATATACAAAGTACAAACCCCCTTTTTTTTCAGTTACCGATTGCACAATGATATCATGAACATTCATTTGTTGCACATTGAGGCCAATGTACAATTCTTTGTGCTCCATAATCAACCTCTGAATATCATATGAAAATTCTTCCCTTATTAATCTATTATTAGCATCCCGAATTAGAGAGTCATTTGGAAGGGGTAAAGGTGGAAAATCTTTGAGAGATCTGTTATTCTTTTGTAAAATCTATTCTATTTTGTAGAGCGCCAAATTTTTAAGTTGAGCCTCCGTTAAGGTAAGTTGAGGAAAGTTTAAGTTCCTCCGTTGACGATGAAAAATATCGTCGGATAACAGATCCCAATTATCTTCCCAAAGTTTTAACGGCCCAGAAACTTCATAGAACAATAAACACGTGACGAATAACTAACGCAATTGTGATCCAGTAGACCATTAGGATGCTTGAACAATGGCTTCATGCCATTCTTTATCCTCATCTAATAAACCAATAGCATGACATGTAGCCTTGTATGTTTCATATGTTACTCCATTGACAGTTCTGATCTCTTCAAAACTCTGAACTCCTTTCACAATGTTGAGTAGCATTCGAAGGTAAAATCTCTCTCCAGATGATGGGTGTACATAAAACATCCGGCCTATACATTTTCCAGATTTCCTCCTCTACCATTCTTTATTTTGTGAATTCCATACCCATTTTGTTGGAAAATCTGCATAACTTAGCTCTCTAGCATCCTCATATTTAGCATTTGCTTCCATCCATTCTGTGAACATAGTTTTTTGTACATCTAATTTGTTTACAACATTGTTCAAGTAATCTGAATCTCTGAAAGTGACAACATTTTCTTCTGGAAGGTGGAAGGTAAGTCTCTCTACACCCAAGCTTCGATATTGAATATCAAATTCAAATATTCTCCAACAGGCCTCACATGTAGATAGATATCGACAGTCTAAAAATGATTTTATCTCATTGATTTCCATTTCTTGTTCTAATCCATTTTTGCTAGTTCGGATAGCGTTCTCCTCAAAAACCATTGTTGCTTTGTCAGGTCCTTTATTTATATACTTGAATAGGCATTTTATTGACCTTGATTTGTTGCACCACTCTACATTTATATGTGCTTGATATTTAACAACCAAGTCAAGGTTATGAGGCACAACAAATCGATTATCTAGCATAATATTGTTCTTCTTGACAAAACTTTTGTCATCTCTTCTTTGATAAACTGGAAATCCATTATCATCAATTGTTGTTTGTTTGGTAAACTTTTTGGGAAAATGCTTTGAGCAAGAACCTTTCACCGTACATGGAGATTTGAGATTAGCACTTCCATATGGCCCATGAATCATATATTGCGCTACAGATTCATGTCCAATTAGGTCTGCTTTTTTGTTTGGGATTTCTGCTGAAATAATCTTGTCTATATTTGTACCAGTTTGGCACCTATTGTCTGGATGAAGGAAAAGCAAGATATGTGCATGCAGTAGGCCCCTTTTTTGAAATTCTATCGTGTATATAACTGAAATGAATTTTTAAAAATAAACGTTAAGTATATGATATATAAATTTTGAGTTTTTTAGATATAATACTTTAGAAAGATAAACGTACCGGCCAAAACTGTTCCAAAGTTCCAAAATGTTTTTCTTGAACCAAGTCTCGTAGTAAATGATCAAGCTTTATTTTGAAGACTCTTGATACAATATCAGGTTTGTCATCAGGCTTTTGTCTTGATATTAATTCCAAAAAATGTAGTATTTCATTCCACCTTGGATTTACCGTGAAAGCAATAAACAAATCTGGATATCCGAAATATCTACAAATGGCCATAGCATCTTGGAAATTTTGAGCCATGTATCGAGGGCCACCAGTAAAACTTGAGGGGAGCACGATGCGTTTTCCAGTAGATGCTGGAGTTAAATCACCCTTCAAGACAACATCTTTTAATCCTTTGTAAAGCTCAGCTCGTAGTTGTGGTTGGTTTAATCGAACCCAACGTAATCTATCCTCTTTGATGCATGTATAGGCATCAACCAGATACTGTTGAAATAACCTTCCACTTAAGAAAATTGTCTGTGCTTCATTTTCTCGTTGTTGCAATCTATACGCATAGTATTCCCTCATGGTCATACACTGTCTCTTGGTTTTTCGTTTGCCATCATTAGTTATGTACTTAATGCCTAGCTGGAAACCATCTTCACCATATGGGAATAGCAAGGGATATTGCATAGCCATAAATGATGGGTGTAGCTCGCTAATCCTTTGTAATCCATCCGATTTATGCTCAACAATAATATCACGCATAACGTTATCATCTAGATCCCCGACAATTAGAGCTGCAACTTCTGATCCCGTTGGTAAATTATACACATTGGAATCATTAGAATGACTTCACATCAATCTTAAATGGATGGGGATAAATTCTAAAGCTCTGAAACGATCTCATGCCATTCTGAAGACTTTTGCTAGGTCATTGCATTCATCAAACATTTTCACCAATTCAGAAACAATGTCGAACTCTAATCTTGATGAAAGGGTATTATCCCCGGACAATGCTTGCAATCTATTCACAACCTCGTTCTCAGTATCGTATATATAGAGTTGTGCGAATTTTGGCTTGTCTCAAATAGTAGGAAGCAACGAACCCATCAGGTGGTGGTTCTGTCCACTAATACGATAAACATAAGGACCTCCACAAACATTAATATTATTATCAACTTTAGCATCAGTGGAGGTAAATGAAAATATTGAATTATATCCTCTAATATTTTCTTTGAACTTGGTTGATCTATTTCCACCATTATAATGCAATATGGATTTAAGAAATGGTGGTGCATCCTTCAAAAAAGGTAATTGTATCTTTTCGTCTTTACAACACAATGAATATTTTGGATTAGACGTTTGTTTAGATTTATCATTCCGCTCTTCGTACCAAACAATAGTTCCACATTGTTGGCAAACGTGTTTTGGAGCACCAAAATTCCAAGTGTAAGGATTCCCGTTTTGTTGATTGGCTTATTTCGTGGGCAAACCACAAGTTGGGGTTTGGTTGTAAGGGTAGTCTAAGTGATTTGTTGAAGATCAAAGACCCTTTCCAAGACCTCAAGAGGACAAGCACCAAAGGTATATCTAGTGCTTACTTTGCCTTGAAGAGATATAGTTGCATACACACACAACATGCATAACTCTTATTCTTGAATGTTGTGTTTATATTTTGTGTGCATTGTGCTTTATTGATTATTCAATATCTCTTCTTGCATTTAATTGATTGCATCTTGTTCTATGAAATGCCATGACATGATAGGCATTATGATGCATTCAATACCCACACGTGCACTTCATGTATGTTAGTCTTAAGTGTGGTGTAATTCGTTTCCGTTTGTGTGATCGGAAACGTCCGCGCTTGCACGATGGTGTGCATGTCTTAGCGTGATGGTTGACCACTTGAGAAGGTCTCATTCTTCTCTTAGATAAGTGTTAGATTTGGTTTGGTTATTTGGAGTAAGTGTCTAGTTTCAAAAGATTGGATTTCAATGTTTTAAGTGTTTTCAAAACTGACCTTTGCATGGTCGTGTGACCATAACTTTTTACACAAAGCTTCAAAATGAGTGTTGAAAATTTATGTACAAACTAGACACCCATACCTTTCCAACGGTATATTATTCGTAATATTTCATGACCGTTTGGATTGGTTTTAAAATTTCCAAAGTGACCACTAAAACAGGGCATCACAGCTGTTATCCGAATCTGACCTTTGGTCACTCAAATGACCATAACTTTTTCTACAGTTATCCAAATCATGTTTTGTTAATTGGAGTAGAAATTAGACTTCTATACCTTTCCAACGGTATATTATATGAAAGGTTTCAATGTCGTTTAGTCATGTTTTGAGTCGCTTGAAAATCAAGCTTTGTGCTGTGACGCTTCACCGCGGTTTCAGTGCCGCGGTTTGTGACAGCAGCGTTCGAGCGACAGCAAGTCAGTGCCGCGGTTCTAGTGCCGCGGTTGTGCAACCGCGGTAGTCGAGCCACAGAGCAACCGCGGTAGTGTGATTCAGGGGCAAAATTGTCTTTTCACTTGCCCTGTTCTTGATGTCTATAAATATCACACTTTCTCATTATCTGAACAAGTTCTTTTACTCTTAAGAACCCTAAACTTCAAAGATAGATTTTGAGAGAAAATCAAATCAAGAACTCACCTTTAACCACTCAAATCAAACCCCTTTTGCATCAAATTTCATATTGCATCTCCTATGTCTATATAGAGTGCATCCATGTATGGGTTTGCATCATCACAACTTGCTTGATAAGATTTTGATTAATTTCATCTTATTTTAGTATTTTAAATACCAAGCCATCTCTTTTAAATTACTTGTATGTTTTAGATCATATGCTAAATACAAGAAAAGAGATTAATTGTGATGAATTGATTGAGTGTTGTTTTTGATAGATATCTAGGTTTTTATAATCTATGATTATCTATGCTATTTGACATGTCATTTAGCAATTGATATCTAGGGTTGATTTAATTTGAATACATCATCATCCTAGATAAGCATCTAAGGTTCCCTAGCCTTGTTTGTTAATTGAATATTCATACATATTCACATAGGGTAGTGCATCTCTTTGAGAGATTGAAGTCTTGGTCTAGGGTTGCTATTACAGGCCTGCGGGTAGTAGTGGTGGGTTACAGACCGGGATTAGGCTGTAAACATCATTACAAGTAGTGACTGCGAGGATCGAGCAAATTGGAATAGGGTTGCTAATAAAGGCCCGCTGGGTAGAAGTGAGGGGTTACAGACTGGAGTGTTAGACGAGGTCTACATAGGTTGTAAACTTCATTTCAATTAGTGATTTCGAGTTTCGAGTGTGGCGCACTAAACAGCCCGTGGTTTTTTTTCCCAGTGGTTGGGTTTCCACGTAAACATCAAGTGTCATTTATTATTTCCGCATCTTATTACACTTGTATGTATATTTGACTTGCTAGGGGTATTTTCTTAAAATTGACATGCACGCAAAAATTGGGTAATAATTAGCTAAAATCTATTCACCCCCCCCCCCCCCCCCCCCCCCCCCCCCCCCCCTCTAGCTTTATATATTAAACACGCCTTGAGTATTTAATTACTTACAATTGGTATCAGAGCGGGTTCCTAGATATACTTAGGTGATCCTTTGCTCATTGTTGGTGTGTTTTGCATTTTGTATGTTTGTTTGATTTCTTCATACATTTTGCATTCTTCTCTTTTACATTCATTCAACGCAAACACTATGAGTGATTTTGTGAGAGAAGAAATTGACTCCGTTGAGGAGTTGCCTCTCTTACTAGAGAGATTTAGGAGATTTGTGAAATTAACCACCTCACCTCCTAAGAAGAAGTTGACCACCTCACCTCCTAAGAAGAAGAAGACAATTGCTTTGGAGACTTCGAAGCATAACAAGAAAGAGGTTATCTCAATTGAAGACATGGGACTCAATGACAAGCCAAACCAAGGAGTGTCTTCAAGAGAGGGGATTCAGTGCTACGAATGTGGAGGATTCGGGCATTTCTCCCCGGAGTGTGGAAACTTGAAGGATAGAAGAAAAGGGAAGGCGTTGGCCACCTTATGGGATAAATATGAAGATGACGAAAATCCTTCAAGTGATGAAGAACTTGCCATCATCTACACGAAATTTGGAGCCAAGAGTGTAGAGGTTGAAGAAGATGGCAAATTTGCTTTTCCTTGTGATCCCCAAGAAGAACTAGGCATAGAAGTAGTTGGTGTAGCTACTCATCGGGATTTGGCTCATTCCCCATCAAGAGACAAATTTGATGATCTTGATGAAGGAGATGACTCCATTGGTGATATGGAGATTAGAGGAGATGACACAAGTGTTGAATATTTGTCATCTAACTCCACAAATGGAAGTGTGGAGTGTTTGGATCTTAATGACTACAAAGTCAAAGTTGAGAGCTCGATGATGAGGAACAAGGAAGAAATTAGAAGATTAAAAGAAGAGAATCTAGAGCTTTCAACACTAGTAGACCACTTGTGTGAAGAAGTGGTAAGATCCATGGCGGATGAAGATAAGCTAAAAGAAGACTTAGCCTTATCTAAGAGGAGAGAAGAAGAGCTAGAAAGAGAGCTTGAAGAAGTTAAGGTCTTAATGGCTAAGATGACTTCAAGCACCAAGATGCTTGACCACATGTTGGGAGTAGGAAGAAAGCCAAGTGACAAGAGAGGTCTTGGCTACATTGATGACAAGGATGCCTCCTCCTCAAGCAAGACATCCTTGGTCATGGACATGGACTTCAATATGTCCCCTCCTCCTCAACACCCTAGGAAGAAGATGGACCTAGGAGAGTGTTCAAGAAGTGCCCAAGTGGTTGAGGCACCAAAAGGTCAAGCTCAAGCTCACACTCAAAGGGTTACTCCCCCTCAATAAGTATTCTCCCCAACATGCACAATTGCTACTACAATTTGCAACTCCCCTTACCACAACCTACTTCGTTAATGAAGGTTGGTTCTAACCCCATATGGGGAACTCAAGCAAAGAGAGCTATTTTGCATTCTTGTCACTTGCAAAAAATTTGAAATATCTTATGCTTCTCTTTTTGTTGCTTGAGTTAGCTTGGTTACACTATGTATATATATTTTCTATTCAATAAGTGTGATCAATGCTTGTATTGCAATCCATGTCATATTTATGTTCAAACATGCATTTTTGGACTAGGAGATATTTACATAGGATATAATTTGAATGACCTATAATGATCTCCATGACAAGATGATTGCTAAATGACATGCTAAATGCTAATCTTAAAAAGCATGTTTTGATGATTGCATTTCTTAACTGCAAAAAATGTGTGAAAAAGCTTATGAGACTCAAATGAAAAAGGATCTTGTATCCATTCAAGGATTTTACAATCCAAATGTCTCTCTTTCTTTATTGGTTGAACATGTCTATTATCATACGGATATCTTATCCGGAAAAATCAAGTAGGGTGCAAAGTCGCTCATGACATGTTTGGCTTATAAAGTTGGATATAGTTGTTCTTAAATTGAAATCAATGAAACCTATATCCTTGCTTCTCTCATGACATTGGTGAAATTGGTTTGAATTCATATTAAAAACCTTTGTCATTTGCTTTGCCAAATACCATGGTATTTTGGATTTAAATGTTACATGTCTTGTATGCAAAGCAATTTTTGATTCACACATTTTCTTTAAATAAATCTCTTTGTTTCTCTCCAATAAATTGAGATTGCATAAAGTGACTTATATTGATTATGCAAATTCTAGAATGCTACTATCTCTCTTTGCCTTTAGTGACCTGGTTGGGGACTACTCCTTTGTCTATATCATGACAAAAAGGGGGAGTAGGTTGTGGTAAGGGGAGTTGCAAATTGTAGTAGCAATTGTGCATGTTGGGGAGAATACTTATTGAGGGGGAGTAACCCTTTGAGGGGGAGCATTTGCACATACATACATTGCATGATGTTGTACTTAAATTCTTAAATGCAAATGCTTGTTTTATCTCACTTGATTCATCTCACCTTTTCTTGTATTGGAAAGTATAGAAACTGTGCTTTCAGGGATTGATTGTTCTACTTGAGATTGAAGACTTCAAGACTATTTATCTTATCTCTTTGTAAAGTAGAATATCATAGTAGACCCGTAGTTTCTATTATGTTGTGAGGAATCAATGTGAGTGGTGGTTTTGTCACGAAATAGCCAAAGGGGGAGATTGTAAGGATTCCCGTTTTGTTGATTGGCTTATTTCGTGGGCAAACCACAAGTTGGGGTTTGGTTGTAAGGGTAGTCTAAGTGATTTGTTGAAGATCAAAGACCCTTTCCAAGACCTCAAGAGGACAAGCACCAAAGGTATATCTAGTGCTTACTTTGCCTTGAAGAGATATAGTTACATACACACACAACATGCATAACTCTTATTCTTGAATGTTGTGTTTATATTTTGTGTGCATTGTGCTTTATTGATTATTCAATATCTCTTCTTGCATTTAATTGATTGCATCTTGTTCTATGAAATGCCATGACATGATAGGCATTATGATGCATTCAATACCCACACGTGCACTTCATGTATGTTAGTCTTAAGTGTGGTGTAATTCGTTTCCGTTTGTGTGATCGGAAACGTTCGCGCTTGCACGATGGTGTGCATGTCTTAGCGTGATGGTTGACCACTTGAGAAGGTCTCATTCTTCTCTTGGATAAGTGTTAGATTTGGTTTGGTTATTTGGAGTAAGTGTCTAGTTTCAAAAGATTGGATTTCAATGTTTTAAGTGTTTTCAAAACTGACCTTTGCATGGTCGTGTGACCATAACTTTTTACACAAAGCTTCAAAATGAGTGTTGAAAATTTATGTACAAACTAGACACCCATACCTTTCCAACGGTATATTATTCGTAATATTTCATGACCGTTTGGATTGGTTTTGAAATTTCCAAAGTGATCACTAAAACAGGGCATCACAGCTGTTATCCGAATCTGACCTTTGGTCACTCAAATGACCATAACTTTTTCTACAGTTATCCAAATCATGTTTTGTTAATTGGAGTAGAAAGTAGACTTCTATACCTTTCCAATGGTATATTATATGAAAGGTTTCGATGTCGTTTGGTCATGTTTTGAGTCGCTTGAAAATCAAGCTTTGTGCTGTGACGCTTCTCCGCGGTTTCAGTGCCGCGGTTTGTGACAGCGGCGTTCGAGCGACAGCAAGTCAGTGCCGCGGTTCTAGTGCCGCGGTTGTGCAACCGCGGCAGTCGAGCCACAGAGCAACCGCGATAGTGTGATTCAGGGGCAAAATTGTCTTTTCACTTGCCCTGTTCTTGATGTCTATAAATATCACACTTTCTCATTATCTGAACAAGTTCTTTTACTCTTAAGAACCCTAAACTTCAAAGATAGATTTTGAGAGAAAATCAAATCAAGAACTCACCTTTAACCACTCAAATCAAACCCCTTTTGCATCAAATTTCATATTGCATCTCCTATGTCTATATAGAGTGCATCCATGTATGGGTTTGCATCATCACAACTTGCTTGATAAGATTTTGATTAATTTCATCTTATTTTAGTATTTTAAATACCAAGCCATCTCTTTTAAATTACTTGTATGTTTTAGATCATATGCTAAATACAAGAAAAGAGATTAATTGTGATGAATTGATTGAGTGTTGTTTTTGATAGATATCTAGGTTTTTATAATCTATGATTATCTATGCTATTTGACATGTCATTTAGCAATTGATATCTAGGGTTGATTTAATTTGAATATATCATCATCCTAGATAAGCATCTAAGGTTCCCTAGCCTTGTTTGTTAATTGAATATTCATATATATTCACATAGGGTTGTGCATCTCTTTTGAGAGATTGAAGTCTTGGTCTAGGGTTGCTATTACAGGCCTGCGGGTAGTAGTGGTGGGTTACAGACCGGGATTAGGCTGTAAACATCATTACAAGTAGTGACTGCGAGGATCGAGCAAATTGGAATAGGGTTGCTAATAAAGGCCCGCTGGGTAGAAGTGAGGGGTTACAGACTGGAGTGTTAGACGAGGTCTACATAGGTTGTAAACTTCATTTCAATTAGTGATTTCGAGTTCTGAGTGTGGCGCACTAAACAGCCCGTGGTTTTTTTCCCAGTGGTTGGGTTTCCACGTAAACATCAAGTGTCATTTATTATTTCCGCATCTTATTACACTTGTATGTATATTTGACTTGCTAGGGGTATTTTCGTAAAATTGACATGCACGCGAAAATTGGGTAATAATTAGCTAAAATCTATTCACCCCCTCTAGCTTTATATATTAAACACGCCTTGAGTTTTAATTACTTACACCAAGGTTCGACAGTTCTTCCTATTACAATACGGGGGACAAATGTTAAATTATAGCACGATAACTATACCACTTAAACTTAATGATCTAACGAAGTTTGTTTTAAAGATTCTTACTCTGTGAATTGTGTTGGTTTTCAGTTGGCGTTGAATCGAAACCTCCAAATGCCCTCTTATCTCCTATATTACCTGAGGTATTAAAATATTACTAATTAAATTTTATTTGTTAATTCTATCTATGTATAGATTAACGTAACCTTAAATTTTAGACATGTGCGTTACTAACATGTTACCTTTATTTCTATTGTTGATTCAATTGCTCTAGTAACTGTTTCAAGGGTGTAACCGCAGTAAGTGCTATTTGCAGCTGAATAAGAGGATTGACGCACATTGTTTGTCAATGGGGGGACAATGTCATTCTTGTCAGTTACTAATGAAGAGCCCATAGTTTTTGAACATTTGTTTGATCTAAGCAAATAACGATTTAGTCTACAACTTCTACCTTTATCAATCTCATCCATCTAAAAAAAAAATACATACAAACTACTTTACAAATTTAATAAAACACATTAAAGAAAAAATAAATGCATTAATATATGGGTCCAAAAAGGAAAGACTTTTAGACAATGTAAAGTAAAGTTGAAAATAGATATTAGGAGTACCTATATATTACTTTTCGAAGCAATAAAGTATAACTTTGAGTACCTATAAGGAATTCATATGAGGTAAGAAATATTGCAATTAAATTAATAATAAATGGATTTAAGTATAATAATTATTTAATCAGAATGGATATATGGTGATTATCTAATTGAGTGTAACATTAGAAAAATAAATCATAGGGAAAAAAAAAAAAAAAAAAAAAAAAAAAACACTTGTATAGTCACATAGAAAAGTTCAAACCATATACTTAACATTGATAGGCGTAAATGCTCATACAAAATATTTTTCAAAGGAATTAACATTGTAACATCAAGATTCAAACAAAATACAAACTACATCTTATAATAAAAGTGGTAGTAATAATAATAATAATAATAATAATGTTGTTAAAAATTATCAGCTGTAGATGATACACAATCGTCATTGTTTTTTTTGTTTTAAAATTGCTTCGTACTTTTCAATTTTGACCTTCAAAGCTTTATTCTCTTCAAGTGCCTCGTCAAATCCTCCATTGATTCTATGATAACACCACTTGTAGTATTGGAAGTTAGAGAAGTTGACATCACAAACTTCAAATTTGTATTTCATTTGCAGATAATCAATTGTTTCTTTAGCAGCATCTTGCTCAGACTCAATTTTATATTTTGAAGGGACACCCTAAAACACCCAGGTTTTGAATATGGAGTCAATATTAAGTTCGATTTCAACGTATGCTTTAAACAATTCTGGATCCACAACTTCGTATCCATAGCCGTATTTTCTTATTTTTAATTTGTCCACCACATTATTAAGTAGGCTTTTATAACATATATCAACACACAAAGGTTCCATATCGACTAATCTACACATGCATAGAGAAAAGATAATCATATTACAATTCATTTAATTAATTGGAAATTTCACAATGTCTACATATGGAAATGTTATATTAGGATATGTAATTTAACTCCCTTTTTTTTTTTCATTTCTATTGTGTTTTTTTATGGTAAAACAAAATTTGATATTTGGTAGAATTTATGTTTTTTTTTTAAAAAAAAAAAAATCCATATTACCAAAATATATATAAAAAAAATTACTATAACAAATATAAAAGAGAAGAACATTATCATGTCACTTTTCTAGAAAAGTTGGGAAAATAAAACAGAGCTTAGCTAATTAAGGGTAACAAACTACATCACACATTAGTCAAACTATTCGTGGTATATATATAAAATGTTGATTTAATATTCAATAAGCTGTGAATATTCAATAACAAAATTTGAATGGAAATAAAAGTTAAGCTAATTGTTAAATATTGTTATCTTTATCTACATTTTTTGTGTGTGTGTGATTTCTTTAGTTGTTTCTTTTGTAATTTTAATGTTTTATCGATTCCAATTAATATTATGAAAATGTTATACAATATTAGTAAATATTTTTTTAAAAACGTAGACACTGATCTCTAATTTTTTTTAAAATTTTCTATTTATATTATTCTTTTTTTATGGTAGAAATTTATTCTATACTTATAATAAGGTTGCATGCAACACTACATAATATTTGTACTTATTCAAAAAAATCTAAAAACAATTATATAAAAGAAAATATAATAAAAGAAGTCCAAATGTTGTTCATAAAATCCAAAACATAAGACAATTAGAAATCAACAACTGAAACTTTTTTTTTATTTCTTATCTTTATGTACCATTTTTTTTTTCCGATTTCTATATTTTTAGTTTTTATCTTTGCCAAATCTAATCGGACCTTTTTAAAAAAAATTAAAAAAATAAAAATAAAAATCTAATTAGGCCAGCCTTTGCTAATATACTTTTTAAAATACTATATACATGATTAGGAGACATCTAAAGTTATCAATTATCATCCTCCATGAAATGTAATATTTAATATTCAATATACAGAGAATATTCAATCACAAAATTTGAATGGAAATAAAAGTTAAGCTAATTGTTAAATAGTGTTATCTTTATCTACAATTTTTTTTTTTTTTTTTTTTATTTCTTTAGTTGTTTCTTTTGTAATTTCTATGTTTTATCAAATCCAATTAATACTAAGAAAATATAATACGAAATCAGTGAATATTAAAAAAAAAAAAAAAAAAAGCAGCAAACACTGATCCATAACTTTTTTTTTTTAATTTTTAATTTATATTATTTAAAAAAAAAAACAGAAATTTATTCTATATAAACTTATAATAAGGTCGCATGCAACACTACATAATATTAGTTCATATTAAAAAAAAAAATTATAAACAATTATATAAAATAAGAAAGAAAGAAATAAGTCCTTATCCGAATTAATACATGCACACACCGACAAATTATATCAAAGGAAAAAAAATATATACCTTTTTCTTATTTTTACTAAGGATTGTGTGAAGAAAAGATTTATTTTCTCCAAGTGAAAACATCGAGCAGGGACTTAATTTTTTAACATTATCTTTATCTTCAATTTTTTTTTTTTTAATCTTTATCTACAATTTCTGGTTTCAGTTATTTTTTTAAAAAAAAAATTACTTTGTATTCTAATCTCAATCTAAATTATAAGATAAGTAGATAAAATGATAAATTGCAATCCATAAAATCTAAATTATAAGATAAGTATAAATCAATAGCTTAATTTTTTTTTTAAAATAATTTTTTATCCTTGTCTATATTTTTTTTTATTTTTTTATTTTTATTTTTATGATTTCTTTATTTTTTTTCTTTTGTAATTTCTATGTTTTATCTAGTCCAATTAATATTAAGAAAATATTGTACAATGTTAGTAAGTATTTAAAATAAAAAATAAAAACGTAAACAATTTTCTCAAGCTTTTTAAAAAATTATTTTTTGTTTATATCATTTTTTAAATAGAAATCTATTCTATATTTATAATTATTTTTTTTTTTTTAAAAAGCGTAAACAATGTTCTCAAGCTTTTTTGTTAAAATTATTTTTTGTTTATATCATTTTTTTAAGTAGAAATCTATTCTATATGTATAATAAGGCCGCATGCAACACTACACAATATTAGTTTATACTTAAAATAATTTAAAAACAATTATATAAGTGAAGATCAAATGTTGTTCATATAATCCAAATCAACACTGAAATATCAGTAAGTATCTAAAAAAAAACATTAAACCGATCTCTATTTTTTTTATTTTTTTTTTTCTGTTTAAATTATTCTTTTTTAAGGAAAAAAGTAAAACTAATCTCTAACAATTATATAGGTAAAAAAAAAAAAAAAAGGAAAAGAATGTACCTTTCTATGTATGGTTGTAGGAACGATATCAATCTACACAAAATTGAAAAACAATTATACAATTATGAACATATTAAAAATTGGAAACAAAACAAAATCAAAAGAATATGTATCTTTACACAAAAGAATGTATTAATCTATTCTATCATTGACACGTGTGAGGGCTATTTATAGAAAACGGTGGATATTGAAGAATTATTAGTGGAATTTATAACTTTAGAAAACAGGGAAAAATGAAGAGTCTGATGGAAATACCTGACATCTATGGAAATGGAGAGTTTAAAATCATTAAATCAGTTAGTTTTGGTGGAAATAGAGAATTAAAAACAATTGAATCCCGTTAATATGAAAATAGAGAGTCAACAAAAACTGACTCAAAGTAAATTAATGTAATAATTGGACAACAAAAAATTTGGAACAATAATTCTTATTAGTATTTGGCCATAATAATCGTGCAAATAGAAGTATTTGGCCATAATAACCATGCAAATAGAGTCATGGAATTGGATACCTAAAAATTTCCTAAATGGACTCAAGTAATAACTATATAAATTAATGCAATAATTGAGTAGATAAAAAAATTCAAAAACTGATGCAAATGACAATAATTAGACAACTAAATAATTCCTAAACTGACTCAAGGCAGCTAAAACATTCAAAAATAAAAATAAAAAATACTAATCAATTAATTTGGCCATAATAACCGTGCAAATATAGTCATGGAATTGGATACCTAAAAATTTCCTAAATTGACTCAAGTAATAACTATATAAATTAATGCAATAATTGAGCAGATAAAAAAAATTAAAAAACTGACGCAAATGACAATAATTGGACAACTAAATAATTCCTAAATTGACTCAAGGCAGTTAAAACATTCAAAATAAAAATAAAAATACTAATCAATTAGGACAAGGATCCTCTCCTCACCTCACCTCATCCCATCCTCACCTTTTCCTCACATTTTTAAAGCACGTGATTGATTGTTAATAAAGTGTCAATCACATATTAATCATTCATTCATTGCAATGTTTATGTGTCATAAGATTAAGTGAAGTGAGAATGAGGTGAGGTGAGGAGATGATCCTTGTCCAATCAATTAACGTTAATCAACAATAATAAATCTCATCCTATTTCACATGCAATAATTGAGCAGGTAAAAAAAAATCAAAAACTGATGCAAATGACAATAATTGAACAACTAAAAATTAACGTTAATCAACAATAATTAATCTCCTCCTATTTCACTCCTACTAATCAATAAAAATTAAATGTCAAATCCTCCACACGATGACACGTGTCAAGGTTAGGCACTATTTTACTATATTATATATATATGATATGATTATATATAGAGGTTGGAGTCTCCGCCATCACCACCAAATTTGTCTGAATTAGCATTTTTATTAATACTTTTGAAGGATAGTGAATCAATGACCTATCCTTGACATAATGTTATCTCTATGATTGCACCGTTTGGTTTATAAATCCATTTCGTCCCTCCTCGGCCTCCAAATGGTCATGCCTTAGTCATGCCTCAGTAGTTATTGTTAGTGAACAAATCACTACACGGAAGCGTTGCCGGATAGAATACAAACAAACTATAGCAAAAGAAAAATAAGAAGAAGGAAGAGATAATCAATCCATTCAAAAATAACACAAGAATTTTATGTAGAAACCCAAATTAGGAAAAAAACCACAGCCGTCAGGACAACGAGAGAAAGTTTCATTATGTAGTAAATTGTTACAACCACACACTCATGAATTCTCTCTCTAAAATACCCCAAACCTGATTACATCCAATGCCCACTCTTTGAGATCTCTCTATTATTTGCTATTTTGCTCAACACATGAATTATAGGGAGTTTAAACCTACAAGGAAATCTATCTCCTAGTCGTACAAGAAATTCTATTTTTTATGATAAATACTATTTTTTTATTTTATTTTATGATAAGTACTCTTTTTGTAAGGAGAAATCATTTTCCTACAATCATAAGAAATTCCAGAAACAACATATTTCCTTTTCCACTAATATTTCCTAATTCAATGCATGCTTGTGATTGACTATGATTCAAGTTGCAGTTGGCCACCCGCTTCCTAAACTGTATTGAAGTCACCTGTGATTGACTGCTCAGAAAACTGCGATCCATGCGCTACATCACCCAAGACCGCTGTCCACACCGCTGTGTGATGCACAGTACAAGGCACATCGTTTCCTTCTTGGAATAGGACCATTGTCTGCACCGCTGTTGCACAGCGCAAAGCACAGTGGTTTCCACTGGAATTGGACCGCTGTCCTTACTGCTGTGCAATTGCATAACGGTTTTCACTCTTTTTCGTTTCTCAGCTCTTCAAGGTCTTCATACCTCCCTCAAACATGATCTCATACTTTCAAACGTTCTCACGTCTCTAAGAAGTATCCACATTGGTTGAAAACTGTCAACAAAGGGTTTATAATATTTAATTAAAAATTGTCATGATTTAATAATTAATTATAATAACATTTTTTATATTTATACATACACCACCTCCACCGTCGGCCAGCCACCCCCAGCCACCGTCCGGCAGCCCACCGCCATCCTGCCACGGTCCATCCGACCATTGGTGACCCTAGCAGCAGCCGCCGCCAGTAGGCCACCTTCCCGTCGTCGCCGCCGTAGCCGTCCAACCGCCAGTAACCGGCCACCCCAAACCCCCTCCACCCCACACCCCACCAGTTGCCACCGTCCGGTTGTCGGTGACCCCCCGACAACCATCACTGGCTGACCGGCCACCACCCTGCCGTTGCCGCCATCCGACCGGCCACCACCACCGTTGTCGCCTCCCGGCCACCGTCGTCCACTTCTGATATTAGGAATTGAACTTGAGACCTCAAGTTAAAAGTAGTAAGTCTTTACCACTTGACTACAAAAGTTGATTTGTTAACAATTGAATAATATTTTTATATATATAACCTATATGAGTTGTTAAAAAAAAAAAAAAAAAAAAAAAAAAAAAAAAAAAAAAAAAAACTTGTTAGATAAATTTAAATTTATTCAACTAATCAAAATTCTAATTTCTACGACAGACATATATTAAAAAATATTTATTGAAACTTTTAATAAAATTATATTTTTTAAAACGTATATAGTCGAGTTATTGGTCTATACTCTATGGTCACGTTTGGTTACATGGTAGAATGGTAATCAAAATGGTAATGGGAATGTGATGGAAATGAAAGGAAAACTAAGTTTTTTGTTTAGTTGGAACTTTAGAATTAGTCCTTGAATCAGTATTATTTTGTTTGGTTAACAACGGAATGAAATGGAGTTAACTATATTTTGAGCAAAATACCCCTAATTATAAAACATTCATAATAACATGATACATTATGGATAATAATAATAAAATATAAAAGTATATTATATATATATATATTATTTAATATAATAATATATGTATATATATATATTATATAATATAATATATATATATAAAATATATATAATTTATAATATATGTATATACTATATTATACAATATATATAATAATATATTTATATAATATAAACATATAATATATATTATTTAATATATTAATATACAATATATATAATAATATAATATATAATACATACATATATATATATATATATATATATATATTATATAATACATATAATATATATATATATATAATATATTATATATAATACACATAATACATATAATAATATATATATATATATATTATGTGATATAATATATAAATATATAAAAATAAAAATATATATAATATATAATATTATAATATAATATATATAATATATATATTATATTATATATATATTAATATTAATATATTAATATATATATTAGTTGGACGATTGTTTCCGAGCGCGCTTCCTGGATCTGTGTTTTCGGATTGATCGGATTACAATTTCTCCTGTTGTGGATTCTCTAGTTTGGGCTAATTCTCGGGATGGTTGTGTTTCTTGCAAGGCTGCTTATTCCCAGTTTCTCTGTGATATTCCTCAGGTTGTTTGGTGGAGAGATATTTTGTCCCGTTTTATTCCCCCTTCTCGTTCAGCTTTGACCTGGTTTCTGATGTTGAACAGGCTTCCTACTGAGAATCGCCTTTGTAGGTCTGGGTTCCAGTTGGCTTCTCGTTGCAGTATTTATGGGGTTAGTAGTGAATCTGCAAATCATATTTTTCTTCATTGTCCCATGGCGGTTACTTTTTGGGAGGCGGTTTTCTCAACTTTCCAGCGACGTGTCTCTACCGATACTTGGCAATCCTTCTTCTTGCAGGCCATGTTAGTTTCCTTTAGTGAGCAAGTCAGGATTTTATGGAAAGCGGCTATCCATGCGGTGATTTGGGGGGTGTGACTGCTCGTAAGTAGTGGATCTTTGAAGGGAAGTCGGTGGACTTTAGATCCGTCCTTTCTTTGGTTGGCGTGCGATTTCAGAGGCTAATCGCTTGGAGATTGGTTGTATGTGTAATTGTATGGATGACCTTTTCATTCTTCATCGATTTGGTCTTCGAGGTCGCCCTTCTAAAGCCCCAGTGATCAAGAGTGTGGTTTGGTCGCCTCCGGCTCCTGGTTGGATCAAAGTGAATACATATGGCGCTGCCATGGGCTCTCCGAGGGTTGGTCGTTGTGGTGGTATCTTTTGGAACTGTAGAGCCTTTGTGAAGGGTTGCTTTGCTATTCCTCTTAGTCAGGTTTTTGTGTTTGAGGCCGAGCTTCTGGCGGCCTCGTTGGCCATTAATTTTGCTTCGAAGTATGGGTGGCATCGGATCTGGCTTGAGAGCGATTCTTCTTATGTGGTTCAACTTCTTTCTTCTCGTTCTGAAATGGTTCCTTGGAGGGTTCATCAAGCGTGGCAACGCTGCATCTTCCAGATCTCGCATATGGATTTTCAGGTTTCCCATATTTTCATGGAGGGGAATTAGGTTGCATATACGCTTTCTAAGCATGCTTTGGAGCTTCAGGCTGATTTTTGGTGGTTCTCTGCTCAGCCATTCTATTCTTCTTAAGTTGGCAATGACTGCATGGGCTAGGAGTCTTTTCGTTTTTCTTGATGTTTTCTTTTCTTTTTGGTGTGGCCTGCGTGTCTCTTTTTGTTTGGGGTTGTTTTCCCCCTGGGTCTTTGTGCTTTTTTGCTTTTTGTCTCTTTGTTATTTTCTTTTATCTTTTATATATATGGATACTGTCTAAGGGTTTTTCAGCATATGATCGTTTGTGATGCTTTTTCCCTTTAGATCAGTCCAATTTTATTAAAATAAAAAAAATATTAATATATATATATATTATATAATATATATATATATATATTAATATTAATATATATATATATATATATTAATATTAATATATATATATATATATATTATATAATATATATATATATATAATATATAATTATAATACATGTATATATTATATTATACAATATATATAATATAAACATATAATATATATTATTTAATATATTAATATAATATAATACATATATATATATAGATATTATATAATACATATAATAATATATATTATATATAATAATAATATATATATTATATTATATAATATATATAATAATATATATTATATAATAGTATAATATATAATATATATATATATATATTATATTATATTATATATATATATATATATATATTAATATATTAAAGGGTTCCAGCTTTGAGAGGGGTCTCTAGGGATGTCTGGAAGGATGAATATTTCATCGATGGAGACATTATTGACATCACAGAGAAAATTAAGTAATGAAATCTGGAGGTTATGGGGATATGATTTTTTGATAGGAGGGGGTCTAGTACGAATGAGATGGGTAAATCTCTTACCCCGAGAGTTGTTTCGTTTGAAAATGGTATATGGGTTGAGAAGAGGCAAAGATGTTTCATTATATATTATATATTATTACATAGTATAATATATATAATATATAGTACATATATATAAAATATATATTTATATATCATTAATATAATATATAATAATAATATATTATTTTTGGAAAGGAGGGTTTTTTTGGAATGGAGTTAGGGCATATGAAGGTATTTATGGAATATAAATTTTAGTTTGGAATGGAAGGGCATTCCATTGGTTTTTGGATGGAATGCCCATTCCACCAAAATGGTGGAATCCCCATTCCAATGGAATCACCATTCCATTGCATTTTAACAAACCAAACTAATGGAATGACTTTCTTTCCATTTCATTCCATCCAACCAAACATGGTCTATAGGAAATTCGTGACATCAATTGTATTAAGCATGATTTGGAATACAACTCTCACTATAGGAAAGATATTTCTCAACATGCATCTTGTAATTTAATGAACAATGTAAGACTCAGATTACTAATCTATATGGGTAATTGAATTATTAACGTGTCTCTTAGTATGAAATACGAGAGTGCAAAATAAATAAACAATTTTTTTAAAATTATTTTTTAAAATTTTTTAAAAGTAAATTAATTAAATTTAAAATTTTACTTATCCAATATCGGTCTGCCCAAAAACCGATATCTTACTATAAAATAAATCCATATCGGGATTTTGTTTGGTATTAAAAATAGGAAATAAAAGTTTTTAAGAAAATAATTAAAGATAAATAAATTTTTTGAAAAAATTGTCAAGAATTAGCAAGTTCTTGACAGTTTAAAACTATCAAGAAAGACAGTTTTTCTTGTAGTGTAACCACTGTACTTAAAGTTTAAGATGATAGAAAATTGTTCAACAATAGTATTTAAATATTCTAATAAATCCCCTCATGTACAAGACCAATGAGCTTGACATGTGGCTTGAATCTAAACACAAACACATAACAAATTCAAATAATTACATGGGGGACTCAAACCCAAGACTCCCAGACAACATCTTCTCTGATACGTGATTATCGGACCTAAAAGCTTAAACCAACAGAAACTGGTCTAATAATATTATTTAAGCAGTCCTGTATAAAAATAAACATAAATCAAAGGAAACATGTCAAACAACTGTTGAATGCTCAAAAGTGAACATACCGTGCCTCTCTAATTAACAAAGGAAAGCACTGCACGTAATAAAAGTAATCAGGTGCCGGATCCCGTGCACCATCATGCGGGGTCGTGACTCTAAAAAAATTAGAGAGAATGAATGAGAGAATTGAAAACTCTCTGTATTTCTTCATTATAATGTACAATATAATTACAAGCTTCAGCTTTATATAGTAGCTGAGTCTGATCTCAAACTGTACTATTGATGATCAGGAAAGTACAACACCCAGGTGATTGATGATCATCACCACCGATTGGTGATTGATGATCAGCATATTATGTTATAAGACAAGGAGGGAAATTTGTCCATCTAAGGACTGGTATTTGATGATGATGAACGATGATCGTATGGTTGTTAATCTGATGATTTACAACCGTATCCTTCACAGCACCAAGCATAGTGACTTAACCTTAGGGCTCCCAATTTGTCCTTGGCCAGAAGAAGAACTAAACAAGTCTGATGTATGCTTTATATAGACCCCTAAGGCATCAAAGTAATTGCCTCCATCAAGTCCATGAAAACCAACAATAATCCCTCCTTTCATATAGAATCTAAAAGGAGCACTTCCTTTCATGGTACCAAATGGTCCATATATTGTTCTGTTTGTATAGAAACATAGAGATTCGATATCTTTGACATTATCACGCAGCGTCCCGCTTATGGATACAACATATTCTTCTGGCCAATTGAGTGAGAAAACCTGCATATATATTGTACCATATTTATTCATAGAAACAAATTAAAGCCTTTATAACATAAAACAAATTAATGGTAGCAAAGGAAAATAAAAAACATTGTAGTACTAAATCAACATATATATACCTCATGCATTTCATAACTAGTATTAGTTTTTATTGAATTTTGAACTTCGCTACCCTTTCCATCCAAACTTTTGAAGAACATGCACTTGATAGAGTCTCCATTATAACCAATTTTGATCTCTGTTGGACCATTTAGCATATAGCTCAATTCCTCCTCATTTGATGACCTTGACCAACCCCATGGCCCTACCTTAATACATTCTTCCTCCTTCAAAGGACCAACAACCTGCACCAAAACAAAAATATTAATGTTAGGAATTATATAACCAATCTTATACATTCTTATGATTAAATCTTAATTAATCAACGTTTAAATAAATTTATCAGTTTTATGTAATATTTTAAAAAAAAATTTAAATTAAATTATCAGTTTGATTTTGTGTATTGTTGTGAATAATTGATATCATTTCTTTTAGTTTAACGAAGTTTACCAAATTGAAACTAATCATATAATTTGGAATATAAAATTACAAAAGTTATATCAGTAGCTACAGATATTGTTTATTGGAAATTTTACACCAAACGGGTCACAAAGAGAGAAGAGGAGGAAAATAACACCAAATGGGGTTGATTTTGTGGGGATAACACCAAGTTAATAATTCTTGTAAAAATAGCACCAAAGTATGTGGTGAGACCAAAATGATCCAACTTATTCTTAGACTTTTTTTTTCTTCTCTCTCTTTCTTCCTCTCTACTATGTGTTTTTTTTTTTTTTTCAAGAACCTCCATTACCTCCATCAATGGAGATCGATGAAGAAGAAGATTAAAAAAAATATTTAGATCTGAAAATAAGTACCCGTTTGGAAAAGCTTTTATAATAGTTAAAAAAGCTTTTTTAATTAAAAAAAACTCTTTTTAAATTTTTTTGTGTCATTTAGTTGTCACTCATTAGAGCTTTTGGATGATTAAAAAAGATGTTTTACATCTACTTAGAGAAGCTCAAATTTTAGGCTTTTCCAAGATCTTTTTGAGATTTTTTAATAACACTAAAATGTCTAATATAACCCTATCATTTAAAATAGTTTTTGAATATTTTGGTAATCCTACCATTTAAAAAAGATTTTTCTAATTGACAATCAAATGATCAACATCTTCCCATTAAAAGCTCTTCTTATAGAAAGTCTACTTTAAAAGATCTACTTGAAGAAGCTCTTCTAAACAGAGCCTAAGTCTTGGGTATGGTGAAAATAAGTCTTGGGTAACCTATCTAAGACTTATTTACAAAGCAATAAGTCTCAGTTAGGGTATCCAAGACTTATTTCCACCATACCCGAAACTTATTTCCAAATCTAATTTTTTTATTTTTTTTAGATCTGGAAATAAGTCTCAAGTAGGGTGGAAATAAGTCTCGGGGACCCTACCTGAAACTTATTTCTAGATTTTTTGTTTTTTAATTTTCTGTCATCTTCTTCTTCGACCTCCATTAGAGGTAAGAACATACCTCCAATGAAGGTTGTTTCGACAACTCCATTGGAGGTTGTTTCGATGACCTCCAATGTATGTCGAAACCGACTTCCATTGGAGATCGTTTCGACGACCTCAATGGAGGTTTGTTCTACCTCCATTGATTGACCTCCATCAATGGAGGTTTTTGGAAAAAAAAAAAAAAAAGGGAAAAGAATAAAAGTAAAAATAGGGGTATTTTTGTCCATCACCATACTTTGGTGTCATTTAAACTCAATTTATTAAGTTGGTGATTGTTCCAAAAATACCTCTCCAAAGAGTGCTATAAATTTAAAGGACTCACGGGTCAAATATCTACTTTTAGGAATGTAAGATATCTATTTCCCAATCCCTACATAATCAGGGATATATAAATCTCCCAACACATACAAGTAAATGTATACGGTGAGGTTTAAACACCGTATCACAAACATGTAATGGAATGGATGTGCGTTAGCCCCAGTGATTGGTCATGCTAGATTGCTATCATAACGAAAAATAAATAAATAAAATATAAGTATTAATCGATCATATAGAAGAAATCATATAAAGGTCGATCAGTAACTACCTTGCTCTTTGGTTTCACAACTTGTACTTTGCTTGAAGGACCCAACAAGTCTTTAGAATGCTTGACATACACCCCTAGAGTTCCATGTGTCCACCTCCCATCACTCAGTACACTTCCATAAAAACCAACAATGACTCTGTCATTCATAGGAAATTCAAAAGGAGTGCCTCTACCATAGCCAAATGGTCCGTATTTTTTCAGATTTGTATGAAAGTGTAGAGACGAGAAATAATAAGCTATTTGACCCCGATAATAAGTCCCACTTAATGACGTAAAATATTCTCGAGGCCAGTCGAGCATAATCTGTTGTGCAATCATTTAAGAATTTAAAAAAAAAAAAAAAAGTTAGAAGACACAAAAGAAAACCCAAATGTCAAAAGATAAAAATATTTATTAATTTTTACGTACCTTGTGTACAACGTCTTTATAAAGATAGCCAAATGTATCCGAATACTCGACGTTACCATTTTCATCGACACCTTTAAAGATATACGACATAACGGCAGTGTCGTCACAAGTGACCATTATCCCTGTGATTGCACCCTTTGATTTATAGCTCCATTCCCTTCCTTTCTGCTCACCGAATGGCCCTACTTGAAACGCTTCAAGCTCATTGAGAGAACGCTGGATGGAATACGAAGCCTTTTCTACCATTTTCTTAATTTCCAAATAGAAAGATTAATTTTGACTAATCAATCCAATAGAAATCATGAAAAGTCATTTGAGCATGTAAATTCATCTCATGAATTCCAAAATATAAATTCATCAGTTACAATGAATGTCATGTCATGATGAATGTACGTCTAGAGTTTCTATAACATGTATACTCATAAAGAAAAATAATGATCACTTTACCTTCAGAACATACATTACAATAACAAAAAACTTTTCATACTATAAGTTACAAAAGCAATTTAAAACATTAGATGAGAACATGAAGTATAGTATCACGTTTTTGTCCTACGATTATAAAGATGTATTAAATTCTGTGCATGCCTAGTAAATGATTGTGAATATTATTATTATTTTTTTACAATATTCAGTTGTATATAAACATGCCGCACATGGTTAATTAAGATAAAATCCATACAATTTTCCATGGCGCGGACAAGCTATGAAAAAAGAAAGTTGTAGTCATGAACAATAGCTCCCTTACCTGGAAAATAAACAGCACCCAAGAACTTTGGAAACTATATGAGTCAGGTGGTGTAATTGAATATTTGAAGGTCTGATTTTGGTGTCCATTTTATTATAGAAAAACTGGAGACAAAGCTAATTCAGAAGTATTAAAGAATAACTTGTGCAATGGGGGATGGTATATATCTCAAGCACTTGCTTTCCAAAAAAGTGATTAAATTAAATCACTTTTCCTTTCAAAAGCAGGAAATAAAAATAATCACTGGAGACAAAGCTAATTCAGAAGTGTTAAAGAATAACTTGTGCAATGGGGGATGATATATATCACAAGCACTTGCTTTCCAAAAAAGTGATTAAATTAAATCACTTTTCCTTTCAAAAGCAGGAAATAAAAATAATCAATACTTAGACCAGTGATAAAGCAATGCATTGATGCAAAGAAGGAAGAGTACATGAAATGGAGTGGGAATTAATCAAGTCAATATGCATCCTAAAAAAGGCTGGACGAATAATAGAGAATTTACATACTTTAATTTAATTTATAACATAATATTTGTTGTATCATAAATAAACAAGTCATCAACAAGTTGATAACTTAGGTTAACAAGTCAAACTTGTTATGGAATATGCAATCCAAAAAACAATTAAACAATGTTAGGATACCAATATTAATTAGGAATATTAGTATATCAGGAGTTATATATTAATTAGTTATATTTCCTATTATAAATTGCTTTCCCTTTTTATTTTAGGTTTAAGTCTTCCTTTCATAGAGTAGTTTATTTTGCTTAAATAATTAGGCTTGTTAATTATCTCCCTATATAAGGGGCTATCATTCATTATAATAAATCAAGTAGAAGTTCTATAATTTCATCTCTTTGAATTCTTTTCTTCTTCTCTTTGAATTCTTTCTTTCTGCTATTATTTTCTTCTTTTATCGATTTCTTGTGCTTTTATTAATTTAAATATAGAAGAATCCTATCATCTGGTATCAGAGCATCTTTCTTGGGCATCATGACTGTTAAAGAGTTAGAAGAAAAATTTGAAACCTTATCCAAACAACTTGACGAGAAGGTTGAAGCCTTGTCTCAACAAACAGCCGAGATGCAAGAACTACTGCGTATAATCAGTGAACAATTGGAGATTAGCGATGCAAGGTGACCACCGATTCTCCATAATCAACACCAAGTAGGCCTAGGGTTGCCACATGTTGAAGGTGCGCTTGTGCAACCCCGCTACATACGAATCACTTTTCCAATTTTTTTGGGGGATAACCCAACAAGTTGGGTGTTTAGGTGTGAGCAATATCAAAAAGTTTCTACACTAACTTAAGCTAAGTTGCTGTCTTTAGCCACTGCACATTTAGAAGGAGATGATGTACCTTGGTTTCAATGGTTAGAGCATTCCATGGGACAAATGACTTGGGCACAATTTAAAAGGGTTGTACAAACTCGGTTTGGATCATTAGAAGAAGCTGATGCTGGTGGAAGTCTTTCCAAATTAGGACAAACAGGGGCCGTGAGGGAATATCAATTACAATTCGAAAGGTTAGCAAATATAACTAGAGATTTACCAGAATCTTTCCTAATTAGTTGCTTTCTCTCTAGGTTGCATGACGATATAAAAGCAAAAGTCTAATTGTTGAAACCCACTATTCTTTTACAAGCTTTTGAGCAAGCAAGGTTCCAAGAGGAATTCATCATTGTGACAACTCGTAAAAGCGAGTCTCGATCAACTTTTAACAAATCCACTCTTACTCTACCCGGTCCTTCTCAAACAACACCATCACTTAGAGCAAATACAGCAATGACATCATCGTCTTTATTAGGCCCAGCTCCTCCTGGATTACCACCTTATAAACACCTCACAACAACTGAACAATCAGAAAAACGTGCAAAGGGTCTTTGTTTCTATTGCGACAAACAATTTAAACCTGGTCACCACTGTAAAAAACCTCAATTATTACTACTAGAAGCTGGTGGTATAGATGATGCAGACCTTGAAGATGAAGTTAAGGACACATCACCAATAATAGAAATATCCATGAAGGCTCTCACTGGATTATCTCTGCAAACTACCATGCATCTTAAGGGATCTATAAGAGAACATTGTGTCATTATCCTTGTGGATTCAGGTTCAACTCACAATTTTTTGAATCCAACTTTGGCTAAACAATGCGATTGCAAGATAACTTGTATTGATTAATTCAAAGTTACAGTTGGGGATGGAGGAGTAATTAGTAGTTCTGGTAAATGTTATAATGTTCCTGTGAACATTCGAGGTTTTCAGTTTCAATTGGATTTTTACCTATTACCTATTAGTGGTTGTGATATTGTGTTAGGAGTAGAATGGTTGCAATCCTTAGGTGCTATCTTATGGAATTTTTCAAAACTCACCATGAAGTTTTCTTGGAATGGTCAGGCTGTCAAATTAACTGGATATAGATCATTACATGCAGTCCCTACTGATCAAGGCAAATTCAATCGGTTATTGTTACAAGAAAAACAAGATTTTAAGCTTGAGGAAAAGCTATCTTCAAAGGAGGGGTGAATGTTAGGATACCGATATTAATTAGGAATATTAGTATGTCAGGAGTTATATAATAATAAGTTATATTTCCTATTATAAATTGCTTTCCCTTTTTATTTTAGGTTTAGGTTTTCCTTTCATAGATTAGTTTATTTTCCTTAAATAATTAGGTTTGTTATCTCCCTATATAAGGGGCTATCATTCATTATAATAAATCAAGTAGAAGTTATATAATTTCTTCTCCCTAAATTCTTATCTTCTTCTCTTTGAATTCTTTCTTTGCTATTATTTTCTTCTTTTATTGATTTCTTGTGCTTTTATTAATTTAAATATAGAAGAATCCTATCAAACAATCGCACACGAAAGCAAATAAAGAATAATAAAAAGGGACACAAGATTTGAAGTGGTGAAATTTTTGTAAGTGTTTGAAAGAATGCAAGAACTATTCGGCAAAAGCTCATTCAGAATCTAACGCTATTGAAGAAGGTCACAAGACTCCATTAATGGAGTTGCTGTTTCTACCAAGAGAGAATAATCTAGAAACTTGAGAGAAACAAGGAGAATTATTTTATGAAAATGTGTGATAATAATGCTTGCATGCAAGACTGATCGCGCTCTAAATGTTCACATTTAGCACTCCCTTTTCCTATATTTTTGTATTTGTTTCTCGGGTAAAATCGGTATTTAATGGAAAAAATAAGTGTTTTAGGGAAACAGAGGAATTCAGGGGCATTGTTGTCATTTTGGACAAATCAGGGGCAAAAGTGAAATATTCTAAGCAATATTGACATTTTTGTGATTTGAGGAGAGTTCAGCGGGGCTACATGTAATTTGCCAGGCAGTCAGCCAGCAACGCCACATCAGCACGTGAAACGGTGTCATTTTGGGTGAAGATTGCGTCAGCATGACGTCATCACCCCTAACCTACAGCTGGGTCGACCCGTTTACCCAACAGACCCGACTTCTTACCCGGTCGTTTTTGATCATTTTTCAACGCTTGTTCCGACCAAACTCCGCCCAAATCAACGGCCCATGTTCCCCCGGTCACAATGGAACCATTTTGGGATTCCCATGCACGTGTTTCCACTCTCCTCCAAGAAGTCAATCCTCCATGGAAATGCAAGCTTGCAAGCTTGGTTCAGTGGCTTCTTGCCCGCAATCCAGACGGTCCAAAGTCATCGACAGACTGCGGGTTCATGTTACGGGAAAGATCCTGTAGTCCAGAAGGTACAAACTCGCGAGAAACGTCCATTTTTCCGTGTGACTTTGTGTGGCGGGATTGAACCCGCGAGCTTGGTGGATTGAACCCGCCAACTCAACCGACTCAAGCTTCTTTCACGCCCAAAACACTCCCCTATATATATATATATATATATTCATCTTTCCTAAACCTAAAACACATCCCTAATATCCAAATACACACACAAATACACCTTAGAACACTTACAAATCACCTTACATATCACACATATAACTTAGATTAACTTAGAACAATACCAAACTCACTTAGCTTGTAAGTTAAGGTGGTTTTCCACCCACCAATAGTGATCCAAAGCTTCCACACCTTGATTTCAAGCTAGGGAAAGCAAGAGGAGTTGAGCTAGCTTGAAGACTTCTCCAAGATTATTGGGTTGTCTCTATTGTCTCTCTTATTTCCTTAGTTTGTTGTTAATGTGTAATTAAATATTTATGTTAAGGATTTGGTGTATTTATGTATTATTATCTATGATACTAGTTGAACATATCATTTGATTTGAGCTTCTATTGATATATGCTTGTTAATTGATTAATCCAATTGTTAACATGCAAAATAGGATTTACTTGATTAATGCAAACCTTGCTTAATTTAGTTAACCTATAATTGAAGTGCTTAATTGTAATCAACTAGTAATTAGGTAGTTCGCATGATTCATTAGTTCCCTAACATATCTCATTATCACTCTTGCATAACTTTGCATTAGTGGTAATTAGTTTAGTTAATTAGTTAAATTAGTTAATTTAGTTAATTGTTATTGGTAATTTAGTTGATAGAATAATTAATTGCTAAGGATTGACAACCTTTAGTTGTAGTTATATTTAGTTAACTTAGTGGTAATTAGATTAAGGCTTTGTTAGTGTAATCTTAGATTAGTTAGTTTAATTGTTTGTGAAAATTGCTATTTTCTTTCTTACATGTAATTAGTGTATATAGTGTAAATATTATCTAAGACCTAGGATCGACTTAAGGTAAACACCTCCTCTGTGGGAACGATACCCTTACTCGTAACCATTATACGTGGCGAACGATTTGTATACTTGCGAAAAGGGTAAAAACACACTCACGCGCCATACCATTTACCATAGTTTATTAAATTCGGTCCGTGCGCAGATCAAGTTTTTGGTGCCACCGAGGATATATTTTAGAACTACGACATGCGTGTCAAAGACATGTTGCATTCAAGTCCAAAGATCAATGGTATTTGATAAAGCAAATAACAAATGTTTCCAATAGAATTCAAACCAATTTTACCATTTGTCATGAATTAAAGCAAGAATATAGAAATGTCATTCATTCACTTTTAAAGGGCCACTATATCCAACTTTATCAGCAAAATATGGCATGAACGATTTTTGCACCCTATTCGATTTTTCCGGGTAAGATACTTGTATGATAGTAGCCATGTTCGACAAATAAAGAAAGAGAGACATTGGATTTTAAAATCCTTAGAACAGATACAAGTTCATTTATTCAATTGAGTCTTATTTGCTTTTCACACATAATTTTGCATGTTAGGCTTTTGGTTTGTCTTGGCATGTATTCCATATCAAAACGGTGTTTATCTTGTATTGATTAGTGGTCGTTGACATGATGATTTAAAGCTTCAAAGGAAGACTTGGCTACAGTTCATGCAAGATGGTATCTTATAAAGGGGAATAAGCTTCATTGCTCAACAAAGGTATAATTGACCTCATTTCTCTTACAAGAATTAGGCACACACACACAATTCATTCATAAGTGTCCCTGCATCGTTGTACACCATTTATATAACACATTCACATGTTTTAGTATGCTCATGCATTGAACTCATATTGACATACATTGTAGAATTGCATGTTCTAAGACTATGTCTAGGAAATGGCATACTTGTGTGATCTTGTATTTATTTGTTTATGTTTTATTGTATTTAGACTTGAACATAATCTCATTTGATTCCTTATTGAGTCTCGGTCATTTTAGTTACTCATTCATTAGGATTCGAGTCCAAACAATGTAGCTACACTATTTTACGTTCTCATTCATTGAGTTGTCTTCGTCATCGTATTCCGAGATGAATTCTTAATCTTTTATCAAAGTTTCATAGTCTTTGTTGTGCGTAAGGGAGTCACAAATTGTAATCTGAAGACGGATTCAAAATCTAAGTTCGAAGGCCCAGATACGGTCGAAGAACGCGAGTAGAGCGCAAGGGAAGTTTGCTTGGCCGTTGGCCAAGCAAAGGAGGGTCAGTGAGGAGGCCGTGAGCCTCACGGCTAGGCACCTCTTCTGCCCCAGTGTGCCTCACGAGCCCCTCACGGGGTGCTGAGGTGGCAGCACATGATTGGCTCATTTTTTTCCCGCTCTCCAATTCATTTAAATCTCCTTCATTCCCTCACATTTCATTCTAAGAAGAAAAATTAAAAATCCTAAATGCAGAATTTTCTTTCAACTTTTTCTCACCTTCCAAACACCATACCTTTCTCATACGAAGTCGGATTTGAGTGATTCAAGCTGGAGATTGTTTGTGATCATGTCCTCTACCTCTTCCAAGTGGTTTTGTAGCTGTTTGATTGAGTTTTCTAGTGGTTCTACCCAGAAAAATGAACCAGCTCGTGAATTTGAGGTAGTTGTCATATCTTTGTGATTTCTTCTTTTTTAAGCTTCAATTTGCTTGGGGTTTCTTCTTCTATATGTATGTGTATGTATGGTGAATGTTATTGAGAAAGATAGCTTCATAATCAAACCTAATCAAAAGTCTAATTAGAGACATATGTGAACTAGTTTCTAAGATTCTAGGTTTTTCACATGATTGAGAGTTGTATTGTGATTAGTTTGATATCTAGGGTTATTTGTGGATTGATTGATGCATTTTATGATCAATAACCTTCACATGTGCTTTGATCTACTAATTGAACAAATCTAGGATTAGCACTTGTATATTTGTATTTAGAGCCTAATAGGATTTTATTGATTATTCATTATATCCTTGCTCTAATTGTTGGCTAGAATATTCATTGAACACGTTTTGTGATTTTAGCATTTTTGTGTATGTTTGTAACATCTTGAATTTGTGCTTCATGTATATGATTTATTCAAGTGTTATTTGTGTGAATGAAACTAGGAGCTATTTGTGTTAGGTGTTTTCATATGCTCTAGGTTTAATTCAAGTTTTGCATCTAGACTATTATAACTTGTGTTCTCACATGTTTAGGTCTAGTTATTCCATGGAATGTATTGATCACATGTTCTATGTTGAATTGCTTGTTTGCATCATTGCATTCACATGATCACACTAGGAAGTCCTTGTAAAAGGCATAAAGTCTTGACTAGGACGAGGTGTCTGGATAGTCAAGCAAGGAAGACTTGGTTAGGACAAGAGGTCCGGATAACCAAGAAAGAAGTCATGGCTAGGATCGGGAAGGTCTGGATAGCTACACATGGAAGACTCTATAGAGGCATGAGTGCATTGGATAGGGAGTTGGCTACATTATTGGTAGGCTCGGGCGTTTGGTTAGACATAAACTCTAATAGAGAGTGTTGCATGGGATGTGCATTGGCTCTTGAGGAATTTCTAATCTTCCAACGATGTTGGTTTGGTATGGACTCCAATATATGGCGGCTTCAAATCATTGAAGAATTCTGTATCTTCCAATAAGGATTGGGTAGACATAGACTCCAATAGGAAGTAGATCAAGGTTGGTCATTTTTGAGGAATTTCTAATCTATCATCCAATATATATAGTACCCAATGGTTGTAGTTCAACCCGTGGATATTTCCTCCTTGGAGGTTTTACCACATTAAAAAAATCTCATGTGTCAATTCTTTCTATCTCTTTCTTTCTTATTTGTTTATGTGTATGTTTTAATCTTGTTGCATATTATTCACTTGTGATGTTTATTGAAACAAGATTTTGTAAAGTGTGATTTATAAGCAAATTCATTTTTATTATAATTGTAAATATAATTCTTTTGTATAGTGTTACCTTTATGTATAGTTATATTTGTTTATACTTGTAATACATTGAACAAAATTGAAATACAAGTATTCTTTGTTGTTGAGATTTTATGTTATTATTCCTCATGCAACTCATTGATATATATATAGACAAAGCTTAAATGATCACATGCTTATCTTGTCTATGTATGAATGTTTGATTTATGTGTTGTATGTAAAGCTACCTTGAGGGACAAACATGAGTTTGTTTCAAGGGATTGAAAAAGGCGTAAAAACCTATTCACCCCCCTTCTTAGTATGCTTTATGCAATTTAACTACATTTGTTTACTTTCAATTGGTATCAAAGCGGGTCGTCGGATAGCACTCGACGAGATCCAGGTTATACTTAATAGTGAATTGCTTAGGTTTTTGAAGTATGGTCTTACAAGATGATGTGATGACCAAATGGGCTTCTAACTCTAAGCCTCCTCTTCTCAAGGGTCACAACTACGGGTTTTGGAAATTAAGGATGAAAGCTTACATTCGCTCTATCAATGAGAGAGCTTAGATGACCGTGGAAAAAGGTTACCTCTCTCCCAATAAGATTGAGAATGGAGTGACCATTTCCAAGCCTAGGAGTGAGTGGTCTACTAATGAGTTCGAGTTAGCAAAATGGCATTATCGGACGGTGAATGCTATTTTCGGAGGTTTCGATAGTAAGCAATTTTCCTACATCCAAAACCTAGAGACTACAAAAGAGGCGTGGGAAGCTCTCCAAGTCACCAATGAGAGAATTAAAGCGGTGAAGAAGTCTCGTCTTCAAATGCTCACTTCCCAATTTGAGGGTTTGCAAATGTGTGAGGAAGACAAGTTTGTTAACTTCCAAGACAAACTTCTAGACATTGCTAACAAATGCCAAGCTCTTGATACTCCTATCTCCGGTGAGAGGCTAAATTGGAAGATTCTTAGATCTCTACCAAAGAGGTTTAAAGCCAAGGTTACCGCCATTGAAGAGAGCCAAGACGTTGACATCATGAGCTTAGATGAATTGCTAGGTTCTCTTCAAACCTTTGAGGCATGCATGAAACCGAAGGCTAAGAACAAGGTTGTCAAAGAAACTAGTAATAGTGAAGATGACAAGGAGATGGCTTTATTAGTTAGGAAGTTTAGGAAGTTTATGAGGAAAAGTGCCAAGCCAAGTGGCAAGTACTCAACAGAAAAGGAAGTCAATAAATCATTCACTCCACCTCATGAGAGGAGTGGTCATGTTAAGAGCAATAGGAAGGTCCAATGCTTCAAGTGCGAGAAGCTAGGGCATTATGCTTTGGATTGTCCAAATGATGATTCTAAGAAGGACAAGAAGGGAAAAGCTATGGTGGCCACATGGAGTGAAGATGATGACTCTAGTGATAAGGAGAGCTCAAGTGATGAGTCTTCTAGTGAAGAAGAGTTGGTAGGCAACTTTGTTGCATTCACAACCTCTCACTTTATCCTAGAGGATGTATGTCAAGATTCGTTGGATAAGGAGGTTGATCTAAATCATCAAGAGTGCTTAAGTGAGAATCCTACCTATATTAATCTTTTGGCTAAGGTGAAGTATCTTGAAGATAATTTGAAGATAGCCTTAAGGGAGGTGGATGAGAAGGATGATTTGATCAAGCTACAAGTGGATGAGTTTGTCAACAACTCGGAGGCTCTTGGGTGAAAAGAATGCTCTTGCCAAGAAGCTTAAAGAAGTTGAAGGGTTTGTTCTTGAAAGGGATAGAATCATCTCTAGTTTGACTCTAGGAGGCTTAAGCGACTTGGTAGTTGAGGAGAAGCTCATTAAAACATCACTTCCTACAAGCGAGGTCATTGTTGACAAGAAAGCTCCTAAGAAGAGACGTTCCAAGACCAAGAACAAATTGAAGAACAAGGTACCCATTGAAACTCTCATTTGTGCTTCTCTAACTTTGGAATGTAAAATCTCTTTTTTTGTTCTCATATGTCATTTTTACAATACCGTAGGCCATATCAAGCCCAAGTGCTTTAAATTCTTGAATATTGCAACATAGGAAATGTATCTAGGGATAGAGAGATTGGACTACATTTTAAGCATGCTAAAGCTTTTGAATATGGAAAGCATGATAATTCAAAGCATGTTAAGAATGTTCGGAATGTGAAGAATGCAAATCTTGCTAAAATTGACAAAGCATGTGTTGCTAGCAATGTTGAAAAGATGAGTATCAATGATATTTTTGTGAATCAAGTGGTTGAAGAACTTTATTCCAGATTCAACATTGTTGTCAAAGAAAATCTTGATAATGTTTGTGTAGGTTCACCCAAGACAAAATTTGTCAAGGGTGAGTGCTCTTACCAATAGTGTAAGTTGCACATGTGAGTTAGCATTAAGTCTAGTGTTATGTTGTTAAGAAACTTAGCTTGTTTGCTTTGTATCTTTATGACTTGACATGAACTTAGTTATCTCACATTTTTGTTATGATAGTCGAAATCTATTGATAACTTTTTAAGAAGTTGGTTTTATGAAATCTATATGGTGACAATCATGTTAAGACTTTTAGAGAAAGTCATTTTTTTTTTTTTTTTTGTTTGAGTTGAAATGTATAGTCTTTAATCTCTTGAAATCGACACACCTATAACTTGTAGTCATGAGGACATACAAGCCAAGAGGACTCATAAAAAGGGTGAAGGCCTTGCATTTGATGAAAATAGCTTGCGAATGTATCTCTAAAATCACATTGCTTGCTTATTTAAATTTTCATCTTTCAACTCATTGTGTGTACCACTTCATGAAGCATGTCATACTTGAGAACTAATATAGTGTTTATATGGTCCTCTTTGACATTTGCTAGTTTAAGATCTTTTGGTGATAATTGTTCACATTGATCTTAATCATGATGTGTGTTATTGTTTGCATGATTGTTGAGTGGCAAGTTTTGAAAAATATGCTTCATATTCTTTGAAAGCTACTCTCTTGAGAAGTAGAGATCTTAAGTATGTTTCTTTACTTGCTTTTTGATCATGTGCTTTTAAGCCATAAAACTTGGTTTCAAAAATGCATTTTGCTTCTCTTATATGCTTGGTTAAGTGTGTTGAGTTTGATTAATGTAAGTTTTGGATACAACTAGAAGTCCTAAGGACTAGTACGTTTAAAAATGACCAATGGTCGGTATCCATTTGCTTCGGCAACATAGAACTCAATGAGCACCCTCATGGAAAGGGCTACATACCTTGGTTATGCAGCCACCTAATGTAGGAAAGGGCTACGCCATTGTGATGAGTGAAAGCCGCCATGAGGTGTATATGTTTATGTTTGAAAAAAGTCAAAGAAGTGTTGAAATGGATCATTTAAAAAAAAAAAATCTTTGATTCAAGCCTAAATCAAAACAAAAGGGCTATATGGAGTATAATTTAATAATCAAATTAGCTCGGGTTGTCAAATAGAAATGGATTGACAAGCCACATGCACACACTACGCTCACATATTGAAATCTATTCTTTTTAAAAGCAAATTTCGGATGATAATCGGTTTGACCTTTTTACGGAAAGGATTGAGATGAATAGATGTTGAAAAAGTTTGCATGTTTGATTATCAAAATACTTCTTTTCATATTCTTGAAGCAAAATCTTCACACACTCACATTTGCTTATTTGGTATTTTGATACTCTAGCAAATTTTGAAGATATATGAGAGTGATTGAAAATCTAGGTGTAACTCTCATTGCTATATGGAGCTTATTTGAAAATCTATTAAAATTGCTTGTGATGTGAATGTGTGGCGATTCTTGTGAACAATTGTCTATCTAGATGTTAGATGGGGCTTTTATCAAGGGGGAGCATTATATGCTATGATTTTGTTCTCTTTTATGATTTGTTTACATGTTCTTCAAGATAGTTGTTTGTTAGCATTATTCTTGTTTTTGATAAATCTTAAAGATGCTGTGATAATTTCTTATATGCATGTTGATTTGTTCAAAAATGGTGTTTTTGCCTTTGTATATGTTTATTGGTCACTAACTTGCTTTGATGTTTTCACTCACTTGTGATTTAAGTGTTTTTGTGATACAAGGTCATGGGAAAAGCTAAGAAAGTTGGGGTTAGCAATCCTACAAAACCCGTTGACAATTCTAATCGTACTTCTTCTTCCAAGACAATCAAAGCCAATAAGTTTAGGCCTTTGAGAGCTTATGAGCGCAAAAAGATTTTGCAAGAGAAAGTTATTGATTTGATTATTGTATTGATTCTTATGTGCATAAGGTCATCATTAAGAGAAATTGGAGTACTTGGATTAACATGCTAGGAATAGCTAATGAAACCATGGTTAGAGAATTCTATCATGTGTTTAAAGAAAGTACTAATGTTGAAGATGCCGTTATGAATATGAGAGGTGTTGTCTTTAGAGTCAACTCTTGGAAATTGAATGAGTTTCTAGGGTTGCCCAATGATATTGAGTCGGATTTCCATGATGTTGATGTCTTGGAAAACCTTGATTTGATGGGAAAAACTCTTCGTGACAATGCTAATTTTGAGTGGGGAAAGCGTGCTTTTATTAGGCAAGGTGAGTTGACTAAGGTGAGCGCCTTTTGGCATCTCTTTGTTTGTGCCAATCTTGTTAGGTCTTCTAATGCCACCGAACTTAATAGAGAGAAAATCAAGATTGTGTATGCCTTAGTGACTAACAAACCTATAAATCTTGGTGATGTGCTTATAGAAGATATTGAGATTGCGGCTTGTACAACCCGTTTGGACAAGAAATTGGAATTTTCGTGGTTTATTTCTCATTTGTGTTTAGCTAAAGGATTGAAGAGTCAAGATGATGATGTGCTACTTCCTTCCTTAGAGAACTTTAGTGAAAAACGTATAGCAACCATGTCATATAAGGAAAAGGAAAAGTCTAGTGATACATTTAGGCTCTTTGGTGAATCTCATGATTCAAGCCATGTATCAAGCACACATATTCTTCCTAGTTAGGCTATACAATTGAAGAATGGGGTTGAAGAGTCACGAAGGATGATTGAGACGTCACAAAGGAAGATAGCTTAGGGTTTCTTCAATTTGCTTAGGGTTTCTTCTTCTATATGTATGTGTATGTATGGTGAATGCTATTAAGAAAGATAGCTTCATAATCAAACCTAATCAAAAGTCTAAGTAGATAGATATGTGAAGTAGTTTCTTGGATTCTAGGTTTTTCACATGATTAAGTATTGTATTGTGATTAGTTTGATATCTAGGATTATTTGTGACTTGATTGAATCATTTTATGATTAATAATACTTGAATTGTGTTTTGATCCTTTGATTGATAAAATCTAGGATTAATACATTTGTATGTGTTTTTAGAGCTATCTAGGATTTAATTGATTTATCATTATATCCTTGCTCTAAATCTTTGGCTAGAATATTCATTGAATACATTATGTTATTCTAGCATTTTGTGTATTTTTGTAACATCTTGAATTTGTGCTTCATGTATATGATTTATTCAAGTGTTATTTGTGTGAATGAAACTATGAGCTATTTGTGTTAGTTGTTTTCACATGCTTTAGGTTTAATTCATGTTTTGCATCAAGACTATTATAACTTATGTTTTCACATGTTTAGGTTTAGTTGTTCGATGAAATATATTGATCACATGTTCTATGTTTAATTGTTTGTTTGCATCATTTGCATTCACATGATCACACTAGGAAGCCCTTGTAAAAGGCATGAAGTCTTGACTAGGACAAGAGGTATGGATAGTCAAGCAAGGAAGTCTTGGTTAGGATAAGAGGTCCGGATAACCAAGCAAGAAGTCATGGCTAGGATCGGGAAGGTCCGGATAGCTATGCATGGGAGGCTCTCTAGAGGCATGAGTGTTTTAGATAGGGAGTTGACTACATTATTGGTAGGCCCGGGCATTTGGTTAGACATAGACTCCAATAGAAAGTGTTGCATGGGATGTGCATTAGCTCTTGAGGAATTTCTAATCTTCCAACAATGTTGGTTTGGTATGGACTCCAATATATGGTGGCTTTGCATCATTGAGGGATTTTGTATCTTCCAATAGGGATTGGGTAGACATAGACTCCAATAGGAAGTAGATCAAGGTTTGTCACTTTTGAGGAATTTCTAATTTATCATCCAATATATATAGTACCCAATGGTTGTAGTTCAACCCATGGATGTTTCCTCCTTGGAGGTTTTACCACGTTAAAAATTCTCATGTGTCAATTCTTTCTATCTCTCTCTTTCTTATTTGTTTTAGTGTATGTTTTAATCTTGTTGAATATTATTCACTTGTGATGTATATTGGAACAAGATTTTGTAAAGTGTGATTTATAAGCAAATTCATTTTGATCTTAATTGTAAATATAATTCTTTTGTATATTGTTATATTTGTGTATAGTTATATTTGGTTATACTTGTAATACATTGAACAATATTGGAATGCAAGTATTCTTTGTTATTGAGATTTTATGTTATTCTTCCTCATGCAACTCCTTGATAAATATAGATAATGCTTAAATGATTACATGCTTATCTTGTCTATGTATGAATGTTTGATTTATATGTTGTAGGTAAAGCTACCTTAAGGGACAAACATGAGTTTGTTTCAAGGGATTGAAAAATGCGTAAAAACCTATTCACCCCCCCCCCCCCCCCCCCCCCTTTAGGTATGCTTTAAGCAATTTAACTACGTTTGTATACTTTCAAGATGATCCTATCCCTTTCAAGAACAATCCCTTCAACTTCTCTAAGCTTCTTAGCAAGATCATCATTTTCACCCAAAAGACTTCGAGTTGTTGAAACAAACTCATTTGCTTGTAACTTGATCAAATCATCATTCTCATCAACCTCTCTTAAAGCTATTGAAATTAATAATGCACAGTGTGTATAAAACTATCTAGGGGGGGGGGAGTGAATAGATTTTAAATGATTATTACCAATTTTCGCAATTAGTCAATATTCCAAAAATACCCCAAACTAGTTAAAGCAATAAATCAAGTGTAAAGTGCGGAATTTAAATAACATATGAACTTTACGTGGAAACCCAAACTGGGAAAAACCACGGGTTGGTAAGTGCGCCACGCTCGAACCTCGAATCCACTAATAATAAGATGAATACAACCTAATCCCGGTATAACTCACCACCACTACTTAATCCCAGTATTAGTGAACCTAGTCCAATTGCTGGTAATATAAGCAACCTAATCCCAGAAGCTACACAAGACTTAGTTCTCAATGAAGAGATAATAAAACATATGTGAATATATGAGATACTCAATATGCAACAAGAGTTAGGGAACCCTATATGCTTATCTAGGATGATAATATGACAATTAATATAATCCTAGATATCAATAGCTAAATGACATGTCATAAAACTTAGCTAAACATAGATTAAATAAACCTAGATAGCTATCACAAATCAACACTCAATCACAACAACACAACTATCTCTATCTTGTATATAAGAATATAATTTAAGAACATACAAGTAATTAAAGAGATGCCTTTTTAAGTAAAACACTAAGATTAGATAAAATTAATGAAAAACTTACCAAAGCAAGTGTGTTGATGAAAGACTCATGCAAGCAAGCATCCTAAATATGCTAGAAGATGCTAGATGAAGTTTAATGCATATGAAAATGGTTTTGAGTGTTTAAATGAGCAATCTTGATTGCCTTTTCTCTCACAAATCTCTCTATAGACTTTAGGGTTTTTGTATATGAAAGAGTTAGGTTCAAAGAGAAGAGAAAGTGATGTATTTATAGACATCAAAAACAGAGCATGTAAAAAGACAAGTTTGCCCCTAAACCGCACGATCGGCGATTTCATTCGGCGGTTATGAAACCGCCGTTTCAACCGCTAAATCGATCCTGAGAGAACAGGGGAACTTTGGCGGTTTCATAACCGCTGATCACAACCGCAGAACAAGACCCGAGAGATTAAATCGACCAGGTTTGATCGGCGGTTTTGAACGGCAGTCGTGGTCGCAGATCATAACCACATAAATACTCCAGAAACTTCTGGACATAAATGGCGGTTTCATTCGGCGACATTCGGCGGTCAAGGTCGCTGATCAAACCGCCGTTTCACCATTTTTGGTGAGACTAAAGGAGAAACCAAGGGCATTCTCCGAAGGCGATCATCGCGCTAACCAAGCACACCAATGTGCATGCACGGACGTTTCCGAACAACATTCGGGAAACGAATTACTAGACACACTAACACACAACAAATACAACAACAAAGTTTAAGTGTGAAATGTGACATGTGAAGAGAATTCATACAAAAGTAAAGCATACATATGCAAACATTTGTAATGCGTGTGTGCAACTAAATCTCTTCAATGAAAAACTAAGCACTATAAATTATACCTTTGGCTTTCTTATCATCTTGAGGTCTTGATAAGGCCTTTGAGCTTTGATTATCATTCACCTAAGCTACCCTTACAATTTAAACCCCAATTGTGGTTTGTCACCGAAATAAGCCAATCAAACTTTGAGGAACTTACAGCTATCTTCAAATTCTCTTCAAGACACTTCACCTTAGCCAAAAGACCAATATAGGTTGGATTCTCACTTAATCACCCTTGATGATTTGGATCAACCTCCTTGTCCAAAGAATCTTAACATTCTTCCTCTAGAATAGAGTGAGAGGCCGTGAAAGCAACAAAGTTGCTCACCAACTCTTCCTCACTAGAAGACTCATCACTTGAGCTCTCCTCTTCATTAGAGTCATCAATACTCTTTACAAACTTCTTCATTGTGTTGCTTGAGTAAGTGATCAAGTCTAATTTGATCATCCTCTAGGGAACAAAAACTTCTTCTTCATTGCTTTTGTAACTAACACTCTTTTACAGCTCATCAACAAAATTGTTAGTAGACAAATGTAATGACAAATAAGAAGAACCTTTTCCATAAATAAAGGAGGACAACCATGACTCAAAAACCTAAGCAATTCACACGTAAGTACAAACCGGATCTCGTCAAGTGCCGTTTGACGACCCGCTCTGATACCAATTAAAATGTATAAACGTAGTTAAATTGCCTAAAGCATGCCTAGAGGGCGGGGTGAATAGGTTTTTACACCTTTTTCAATCCCTTGAAACTAACTTAAGTTTGTCCCTCAAGGTAGCTTACATTACAACACATAAACCATACATACAAGTATAGACAAGATAAGCATGTGATCATTAAAGCATTATCCATACAACAACAAGAATCAAGAGGAAGAACAACATTAAAAACCCATCAATAAAAAATATTTGTATTTCCAATAATGTTCAATGTGTTACAAGTATCAATCAAAATATAACAATACAAAAGAATCAAAGAACAAAAGAATTACATATACAACTATGATCAAAATGATTTGCTTACATATCACACTTAACAAAATCTTATTACAATATACATCACAAGAGAATATAATGCAACAAGATTAAAACCTTACACATATACAAATATGAGATTGAGATAGAAAGAATTTACACAAGAGATTTTTTAAAGTGGTAAAACCTCCAAGGAGAAAACATCCACGGGTTGAACTACAACCATTGAGTACTATATTTATTGGATGATAGATTAGAAGTTCCTCAAAAGTGACCAACCTATGATCTACTCTCTATTGGAGTCTATGTCTACCCAATCCCTATTGGTAGATAAGAAATCCCTCAATGATGCGAAACCACCATATATTGGAGTCCATGTCTAACCAACATTGTTGGAAGATTAGAAATTCCTTAAGAGTACAAACACATCCCATGTACCACTCTCTATTAGAGTTTATGTCTAACCAAACGCCCGGGCGTACAAATATTGTAGTCAACTCCTTATCCAAGGCACTCATGCCTCTAGAGAGTCTCCTTTGCATAGCTATCCGGACGTTCCCGATCCTAGTCGTGACTTCTTGCTTGGTTATCTAGACCTCTTGTCCTAACCAAGTCTTCCTTGCTTGACTATCCGGACACCTTGTCCTAGTCAAGACTTCATGCCTTTTACAAGGACTTCCTAAGTGTGATCCATTAATGCAAATGATGCAAACAAGCAATTCAATATAGAACATGTGATCAATAAATTCCATGGAAACTAGACTTAAATCATGTGAGAACACAAGTCAAATAGTCTAGATGCAAAACTTGAATTAAAACCTAGAGCATGTGAAAACACCTAACACATATAGCTGATTGTTTCATTCACACATCTAACACTTGAATCAATCACATACATGAAGCACATAATCAGGATATTAGAAACATACACAAAAATGCTAGAATCACAAAATATGTTCCATAAATAATCTTGCCAACATTTAGAGCAAGGATATAATGAATATTCAATTAAATCCTATTAGGCTCTAAATACAAAATCACAAGTGATAATACTAGATTTGTTCAATAAGAGGATCAAAGCACATGTCAAGGTTATTGATCATAAAATGAATCAATCAATCCACAAATAACCCTAGATATCAAACTAATCACAATACAACTCTCAAACATATGAAAACCTAGAATCCTAGAAAACTAGTTCACATATGTCTCTAATTAGACTAGATTAGGTTGGATTATGAAGCTATCTTTCTCAATAGCATTCATCATACTTACACATACATATAGAAGAAGAAACCCCCAAGGTAATTAAAGGTTATAAAAGAAGAAAACACAAAGATAAGTCAAACACCTATGATTCACGAGCTGGTTCGGTATTCTAGGTAGAACCACTGGAAAACTCGATCAAACAGCTGCAAGACCACTTGGAAAAGATAGAGGACTTGATTACAAAACTTCTCCAACTTGAATCACTCAATTCGGAGTCCGAATACGAAAGTTATGGTGTTTGGAAGATAAGAAAATTGGAGAGAAAAATTCTGCACATGTGTTTTTCAAACTTTTCTTCTTTAAATGAATGGAAAGGAAAATGAGGATATTTAAATGAAATGGAGAGAGGGAAAGAGATGAAAAATCAGGGCATGACACCTCAGCATCTCGTGAGGGGCACGTGAGCTTCACAGGGCAGAGAGGTGTGTGGGCAGTAAGGCTCACGGCCTCCTCACGTGAGCTTGGTCATTGGCCAAGGCTTGCTCCCCTCGCGCTCCTCTCATGTCTTTGGCCGTATTTGAGCCTCCGAACTCCAAATTTAAAATTTGAATCCATCTTCAAATTACAAACCGTGACTCCCTCACACACAAGGACCTGAAACTTTGACAAAATGTTGAGAATTCGACTCGGAATACGACGACGAAGACAACTCAACGAATGAGAATGCAAAGTAGCGTAGCTTTCTATTTTGGACTTGAAACCTAATGAATGAGAAACCGAAATGACCGGGACTCAATAAGGAATCATATGAGATCATGTTCAAGTCCAAAAACAATAACATAGAAACAATTAAACACAAGATCACACAAGCATGCCATTTCCTAAACATAGTCTTAGAACATGCAATTTCACAATGTTTATCAAATTAAATCTAATGCATGTGCATACATTACCAAGTGTGTGAATGTGTTATACTAATGGTGTACAACTATGCAGGGACACAAATGAATGTCATATGTGTGTGTGCCTATGCCTTGTAAGAGGAATGAGGTCAATTATAGCTTTGATGACCAATGTAGCTTATTCCCCTTTTTCAAGATATCATCTTGCATGAGCCGTAGCCGAGTCTTTCTTTGAAGCTTTGAATCATCATTTCTAAGACCACTTATCAATACAATATAAACAACATTTTGATATGGTATACATGCCAACACAAACCAAAAACCTAACAAATCTCCTATTCGAGATTAGATGAAGATTTGGTTTGTGAAGCCAGATTCCACTTGAAGGATATATTCTTATGGAATCCTTCCATTTAAAAGAGCTTGAGACAACCAAATAGAATGTATGCCTAGTTGTCTCCTCAAGTACTTTCTAAATCAATTTGCTAAAAGGATGTATCCAAGGCAAATCATCATTCAAAAGCAATGATAACAATGAATAAAACATAAATGATAGATTTAAAGAATAATAGAGTTTAATTACACATGCCCAATATCCATCAAACTAAACAACCCCTTAGTGGGGATTTAGTTACTCATAGTAAATACACAATATGAACTAAAAGAAGACAGATAGAGAAGAACCATGGTGAGACCTTCTTCTTGAAGCTTGGATTCCAATATCCTAATGTTCTTCCTTGAGTAGAGATGGATTGTAAGTGAGAATAGTGGAAATGATGTGTAGAAATGTGAAGTATGGGTGTGAAATGTGTTTGGCTGATTGGGAGAATATTCCTAAATCTAGATGATAAATGGGAAAGGAAATGTGAGTGTCTAACGTGGAGAGAGAGTTTTGAAAATCAAAAGAAAATGTATTTATATTATTCCCAAAAGTAAGTCGGAAAAGCTGTTGTGGTAGAATCTGGGCATGTAGTGCGCGGGTAGGCTGACCAGCGCAGTACTTGCGCACTAGATAAATTTTGGAGTTCTTCTTCCTTAGTATGCGTGTAATGGACCCGCACTGTACCCACACTTTATCTTTTCTTCAAAATTTCAGCTCCCGGGTTTTGTCAATAGTGCGGGTGGAGTGTGGTTGGTTGACCCACTGATGATGTCGTTTTGTACTCAACAAAATACATTTTTTTCATTTTGAAACCCAAATTTCACCACTTGAAAATCCACTTAAGATGTAAAATTAGTAAAATGGTAAGCAAGGATTCGTTCCACAGGGAATTAGAGTAATTAGTTGAATTAATTAACAAGTCTTAAATGCAATAAAGCAAATCATAGTAGGTGGATAGAGTATGGTTTGAGAAACCATCAAACGTGCATACAAAGTAAATGTAACCAAAAGGGTGATAGGGAAAATAGAATACTTAACAATCTTAGATAAGAATATGCAATGTATCAATTAAGAGAATTGCTAGGGAAATGATGGAATTGCGAGTGGATTATGGGCAATGCTTCTCAAGCTACCTTAATGAACCAATCTCACATTTGTTAACCATTTGTATTCTTAGATGTGTTTACACCATGACTATGAACCCTAAACAACTTCCCACCGAAATGCCAAACCATTAAGGAGAGGGGGTCAAGGTGGGATCAGTTTATTGCAAATAAAAGTTTAGATTATTGCAGTTGATATACCCTCCAACAATCTATCCTATTCACTATATTCTTAATCCATAAAGGATGTCAATCCAATATTGATTATATAACAAATTATCCTAAACAATAGTATAATCAACTAGTGGGTATAAAATGACAATTATATAATGAATAGAATCTAGTTATCAAATGAATATAACACAAATAAAGATTCAAAATACATATAGCTTAAGCAAAACCCAAATCCGAATGTTCCTCACATCAATCCCCTAGAATGGGGATTTAGTTACACATAATTACAATCAAAGGGAAGGCAAGTAAAAGAATAGGAAATCACCCTTGGGCCTCCTTTTGTAGTACTTGATCCTTCCTTACCTTTGATGCTCCTTATGTAAAGAGTGGTAGATGAGGATGTTTCTAGATGGTGGATGTCTAATGGGTAGTGACAAAGGAAATGGTGTAGAAGATGGGTAGAGAGGAATGATTGGGTGAAAGTAATCTAGATTAAGTGTTGAGTTTGGGATGGAGGAGATGAATTCAAGTATAGAAATGGAGGAATTTGAGAGGGGAATTATGGTGATCCCCAGGTTGAAGAAGAGGATCATTTCAAATGGAAAACTATGATGAATTTATATTGTTTTCAAATTAGGTCATGAGTGGTTAATTACAAAAATATCCCTCTGACATGGCAAATTACCATTTTGACCCCTTAAAGGCGCCTTTCCAAAATTTTCATACCAATCAGAACATGACGCTGATTGATTTTCACGGTGGTTTCACGGTGACATTTCAAGCGACGTTGTCAGGTGTAAAATCCACTCTTTATCGCTGTGGAGTCATTGTGGCGACAACGAAATTGAAATTGCGACAATCACAAGGCTCATTTCGCGGTGATGACACGGTTTGAACGAAGGCAACAGGATGAGCGACACCGATCAAGAAGAGAAGATCATGGCTAGAGATCCCGATGGTTTGGTGAGCCAAAAAAGGGCCTATTACGGTCGTGTTGAGCTCACTGATCTTTTAGACCATAAATCAGCTGGAAATTAGGCGAGAAGGTCGCTTTCCGGAGGCTGCAAAACCTAGGGTTTGCTAGCTCGTCAAGGTTGCTAAAGGTTGAAGATGAAGTTAAGGAAGGTGAGGTGCATTCAGCGTTGGGCCGAGGTGCACCCAGGCTTTTCTTGAATCGTTTGGGCCAGCGATTTGGACTTCGCATTTGAGCCACGCATTGAGTGTGCATTGTAGGGAAAAATACCGTAGTACACGCAGCGGAAGCGACACTAAAAATAGATTTTAGTATGTTTCAAAATTTTTCCTTTTTATGAACCTTAACCCTTTAATTAATTAACTATACATATCAAGTAACAAAAGTAGAATACCTTTTGTCACGTGATCCGATTGACTTACGTCGATGGTAATCCACAAGATCTTCAATCCTAGCACGAACGTGAATCACCTAGGAGCGTGGTCTCCCTTTTCTTTGAATTGCAAACCTGAGAATGGACAAACAAACTTTTCTTTTTCTTTTGTTAGTCACAAAACAATCAAAAGAATACAAAGATTATTCCGGTCACTTTTGAGTTCTCAATCTAATAATCGAAACTCGCGTGAACCTAATTCGATGTTGTACACACAAGCTTATTGATGAACAAGCAATTAGTGTATCATCAAAAGAATAATCTCTTCTCTCTTTTATGTCTTGATAGAATAATCAAACACTTTCTTTGAGTTGAGAAGAAGAAGAAAAATTGATTCAGTGAACCAGTGAGGTGGCCGAATTCTATAACAAGTGTTATATAGGGTGGCCAAAATTTCTTCTCCTTTTCCTTTAGGGTTGGCCGAAATCTACATGTGGTCCAATTAGGGTTGCCGCAATTCCTTTACAAAAAAGGATTTGTGTTGCACCATAATACACATCAACTTTAGACTTCTAACCCTAATCCAACTCATAAGTATTTTTATTCTATTATTGACTATAATAAAAAGACTTCTTATTTGATTAAATAAATAAACTTAATTATTTATTTTCTTACCAAACAAGTCTTTTATTTTTAATATACATATAGTATACCTCTAGGAAACATATTTCCTAATCAGAAAAAGATTTTGTTTCTTAATTAAATAATTAATTAATAAATTAATTAATTCTCATTTAATCAAACAATGAAACAAAATAATATATTAGGCTAATATTTTAACCTTGCCGCCCCACTTGAATAAAATGGGCCATATATTATTTTCTTATTTCATATAATCCATTGGACTTTAAATAAAAAGCCCACATGTGAACCAGACCCATTCTTACTAAAAGAAACAAGCCCACATGTCTTTCATTAATATATTAATATAATTGAGCAGCCCATTAAATAAATAATGTGCAAATTATATTCTTAATATATTAAATGCAATTCTAGATGGACCCATAAATTGGTCCGGTAGAATATATCAAGTGATTCATGCAAGTCCGTGTGGATTGGGGATCTTGGCGGGCTATCTAAATTTAAGCTTCAATAGACATAACCTAATCACAATCAACAAATGATTCACTTAGGTCCGATCCATTAATTTTAACTCATTCCACTAAAGAGCTAAAATTGAACTCTTAAATAAAGATAGAATAAGAAGATGTTCCTCATTCATACCCTAGACAATCATGTTGGAGATAGTGTATCCTCATGATTAATATCAGTAATCACCAAGAGTTCATAGACCGCCTATAACTCTCCAAGTTACCATATTTACTCATATGACCACGTTTTGAACTTGGATATTTTGACTTGTCCAGAAGCTATGTTTTCAATAGACACTATCGAAAACTCAACGTTGAGATTTAATATCCAATAACCTCAAAACATCCATATGATGATATTATACTCTCATTTAATAAATGGAGCCACGATGTCCATATCTATAAATGAAGTCCTCTATCGATTAACAAATGAATATCACCAAACTATCGAGGATAGACTATGCTATATAATCGTACTCATTGATAACTCAAATGATATCACTTGCAACCATAAGTCCATCATTTATCTCAGGATTAAGATAGACTCTCCGATTGTCCTGATAATGAAAAGACTATTATCTATTGACGGTTCTAGATAAAGCTTTTCATTGTGATCCAGTTCAATGCACCCAGTGCACTAGATTCTTTTACTCGAAGACACTCCGATGATTTTAGACTTATCATATCTCATTTGATCCCACTCAAATGCTAGCAAAAGAACTCTACAACTTTAACAAGATAAAGGTGCCCAACCTTTAACTTAAGTTATGAACATTATTCAAGACTAACTAAAGAATTGTGTCTACCTCATACATATCCAGATGTACGAACAATTCTTCTTTTCTCATAGTCTTTAGACCTTATGATTATTTACTTTGACAATTATAATATTAAACTATAAATGCTATAAGATTTGTTAAACCAGAAACCACTTTATTAATATGAAAAAGATTGTCAATTACAACATTACACTCTTGCTATTGAGCATAATCCTAACATGCATAAAAGTGGGCATGGGTGCGCTTAGAAGCCCAATGATCAATCATGACCAAAAGGCACCACATCACTAAGTGATGTGGCGCTGGCTAGTTGATTTGCATGGCAAATTACGAAACGCCCATTGATCTCTTATAAAATCACAATAACTTTTATCTTCCTTCAATAATTACACTTGCCATTAATTGACCAATATTACTCCAATTCCCTTGAACTTTATAAATACCTGAAAACACTTAATTCGCACTATTAAATAACGAGATATTGCCCGAGAATCAAGCAAAAAGAGAAGGAAATGAGGGCCAAAATCATACTAATTTTGGTTCGATCACCCGCAATGTAGCTGCACTTTATCTTTTCTTCAAATATCAGCTCCCGGGTTTTACCGGTAGTACGGGTGGAGTGCGGGTAAGGGATATGTACTCTAAAATATTATGTGCTAGAAATACGATGGAAGTGCGCAAGTATGCTAACCAGCACAGTACCCACGCACTTGAGGCTTGTTTTCTTGTTTTCTGGCTTGTTTTGCGTCTTTTATTCTCACTTTTCATTCCAACACATGAATTACATCAATTGCCTGCAATCACTACAAAAGAGCCTTTTAGACATGAAATATACTCAAAAACACACAGGAACGAGACAAAGGACAAGGATATAAGGCCAAAATGTAGAACATTTTTTGCGTGATCAAATACCCCCAAACCAAACCTTCATCGTCGAGCAAAACACAAAATAAAACAAATAAGACACAACAATAAAATGAGTCAATCTAAAATTTTCCTAGACACTTATACAAAATTTCAAAATGGCCATAAGTCCAACTAGTGATGTGATACAAAGATGTGTGATAAAGAGAAGTAGATATATGCAACATGATCTAGAGCAACTTAGAGACACTAAATGGAAACTCGCACGAACACGAATCCCACACCTAAAGGTACTCTTGCATCAGGGACTACTCACTCCCATACCTTGAGCATAATTCGCTTCAACTCTAAAACTCACGTGTATTCTCTCTTTTCTTTCCGTTCAGAATCCTAAGTTCACACACGTGCAGGATATGCAAAGATGAAATTATGCATAGAATTCTAATGCATTGCATATAAATTAAACATTTGAAAACCGTTACTTTCTAGTGAACTAGCCTAGGAAGGAATCACTATGCCATGGACGTGGAAGATCATGTTTCAATAAACATTCCCAATCTATTCATCATGGATCAAGAAGGTCTTTTCTTTTGGTTATAATGGAGCCATGGGGTTAAATGAGATGATATGAAGGAATGGGAAGTTTGGAGTTAAAATTACCAATCACGATAGAATTCAAGTATCCACACTCCCCATACAAAGCTCTTTTTACAATCACTCACACACTAGCGTCTAGGCATTCAATTAATGCACATTTGTGCTTCCAAAATTTGTACTCTCCATTGTGATTACTTATCATTACAATTAATAAGGATCGTTTCTTTTCTTTTATTTCTTCTTTTGAATTGCACACATTTTTTTTCTATTTGACAATTTAAGGCTCTGAAGTACAAATTTTTTGAACTTTTACATTTTTAGCCATTTGCTTAGCACATTTACAAAGATTGCTTTTGTACACACTATTTGACATATTAGAGCTTTACAACTTTCAACACCACATCTTCACAACCTAACATAATTAGCAACAAGGGTAGGCATGTGTTTAGGCTATAGAATATACGATTGTACGTGGTACCAAATGAAAGTGATGCAATGAACTATGAATGGAATTGTATGAATCATTTTGACCATCCCAAGAAGAACAATAATTAGAATACATGCATCTATTTATATAGGTTCATTGATTTCAAAACTATTTAGTTAACTTTGGTAAATTAACCTAGGAATTATAAGATGAATTTAGAGATTTTAATAGTGAACCTAGAAAACTTAAAAAGTTTTATTTATTATTGATACATGTATTTTGTCATTGTGTTTGGCCTATAAATAGGCTTGTATTTCCTCCATTTGAAATCAAATTATTAGATTTTGAGTTTTTTTTAGATAGACAGATTTTCTTTATTCTTTCCATTGTTCTTGGTATTCTTGAGCGAATCAACAAGACTTTGATGCCTTAATTTCTGGTATTCTTTATGAATCAACGAATATTAAGAAGGTTGTGATCAATTGTCCATGTGATTATTAGAAGGTTGCAATATTCAATGAATTTAAAGACTATGCATTTCAACTCAAACAACAACAAAAAATGACTTTCTCTAGAAGTCTTAACATGATTGTCACCGGATAGATATCATAAAAACAACTTCTCAAAAAGTTAATAAATAGATTTCGACTATCATAACAATAATGTGAGATAGCTAAGTTCATGTCAAGTTGTAGAGATACAAAGCAAACAAGCTAAGCTTCTTAACAACAAACCACTAATCTTAAAGCTAACTCACATGTGCAACTTACACTATTGGTAAGAGCACTCACCCTTGACAAACTTTGTCTTGGGTAAACCTACACAAACATTATCAAGATTCTCTTTGACAACAATGTTGAATCTAGAATAAAGTTCTTCCATAACTTGATTCACAATAATATCATTGATACTCATCTTTTCAACATTGCTAGCAACACATGCTTTGTCAATTTTAGCAAGATTTGCATTCTTCACATTCCGAACATTCTTAACATGCTTTGAATTATCATGCTTTCCATATTCAAAAGCTTTAGCATGCTTAAAATGTAGTCCAATCTCTCTATCCCTAGATACATTTCCTATGTTGCAATATTCAAGAATTTAAAGCACTTGGGCTTGATATGGCCTACGGTATTGTAAAAATGACATATGAGAACAAAAAAAGAGATTTTACATTCCAAAGTTAGAGAAGCACAAATGAGAGTTTCAATGGGTACCTTGTTCTTCAATTTGTTCTTGGTCTTGGAACGTCTCTTCTTAGGAGCTTTCTTGTCAACAATGACCTCGCTTGTAGGAAGTGATGTTTTAATGAGCTTCTCCTCAACTACCAAGTCGCTTAAGCCTCCTAAAGTCAAATTAGAGATGATCATATCCCTTTCAAGAACAATCCCCTCAACTTCTCTAAGCTTCTTGGCAAGAGCATTCTTTTCACCTAAGAGCCTCTGAGTAGTTGAAACAAACTCATCCACTTGTAGCTTGATCAAATCATCCTTCTCATCAATCTCTCTTAAGGCTATCTTCAAATTTTCTTCTAGACAATTCATCTTAGCCAAAAGATCAATGATGGTTGAATCTTCACTTAAGCACTCTTGATGATTTAGATCAACCTCCTTGTTCAACAAATCTTGACATACATCTTCTAAAGTAGAGTGAGAGACCATGAAAGCAACAAAGTTGCTCACTAGCTCTTCATCACTAGAAGACTCATCACTTGAGCTCTCCTCATCACTAGAGTCATCATCTTCACTCCATGTAGCCGCCATAGCTTTTCCCTTCTTGTCTTTCTTAGAATCACCACTTGGACAATCCGAAGCATAATGTCCTAGCTTCTTGCACTTGAAGTATTGGACCTTTTTATTGCTCTTAGTATGACCACTCCTGTCATGAGGTGGAGTAAAGGATTTCTTGACTTCTTTTTCCCTTGAGTACTTGCCACTTGGCTTGGCACCTTTCCTCACGAACTTTCTAAACTTCCTAACCAATAAAGCCATCTCCTCGTCATCATCGCTATTACTAGCTTCCTTGACAACCTTGAGAGCTAAACCCTTGTTCTTAGCCTTCAATTTCATGCACGCCTCAAAGGTTTGAAGAGATCCTAGCAACTCATCTAAGCTTATAACATCAACGTCTTTGCTCTCTTCAATGGCGGTAACCTTGGCTTTGAACCTCTTTGGAAGAGATCTAAGAATCTTCCAATTTAGCTTCTCACTGAAGATAGGAGTACCAAGAGCTTGGCATTGGTTGGCAATGTCTAGTAGCTCATCTTGGAAGTCAACATACTTGTCTTCCTCACTAATTTGTAAAACCTCAAATTGGGAAGTGGGCAATTGAAGACGAGACTTTTTCACCGCTTTAGTTCCCTCATTGGTGACTTGGAGAGCTTCCCACGCCTCATTTGTGGTATCTAGGTTTTGGATGTAGGAAAATTGCCTGCAATCCATACCTTCAAAAATAGCATTCATCGCCTGATGATGCCATTTTGCTAACTCAAACTCATTAGTAGACCACTCACTCCTAGGCTTGGAAACGGTCACTCCATTCTCACTCTTGTTGGGAGAAAGGTAACCTTCTTCCACGGTCATCTAAGCTCTCTCATCAATAGAGCGAATGTAAACTTTCATCCTCAATTTCCAAAACCCGTAGTTATGACCCTTGAGAAGAGAAGGCCTTGAATTCGAAGCCCCTTTCGGTCCTCACATCATCTTGGAAAATCATACTTCAAAAACCTAAGCAATGTACTAGTAAGTATAACCTGAATCTCGTCAAGTGTCGTCCGACGACTCGCTCTGATACCAATTGAAAGTATACAAACGTAGTTAAATAGCTTAAAGCTTAACTAGAGGAGGGGTGAATAGGTTTTTACGTCTTTTTCAATCCCTTGAACAAACTTACGTTTATCCCTCAAGGTAGCCTTACATACAATATATAAACCAAGGATTCATATATAGACAATATAAGCATGTGATCATTTAAATCTAGTCTATGTATATCAATTAGTTGCATGAGGTATAACAACACAAAAACTCAATAACAAAGAATACTTGTATTTCAATATATGTTCAATGTATTACAAGTATCAACAAATACGACATTACACAAAGGTAACACTATACAAAAGAATTATAATTACAAATATGATCAAATGAATTCATTTAAAAATCACTCTTTACAAAATCTTGTTTCAATAAACATCACAAGGGAATAATATGTAACAAGATAACAATATACACATAAACAAATATAAGATATAGAGATATAAAGAATTGACAGATGAGATTTTTTAACGTGGTAAAACCTCCAAGGAGCAAACATCCATGGGTTGAATTACAATCAATTCCTCAAAAGTGACCAACCTTGACCAACTTCCTATTGGACTCTATGTTTACCCAATCCCTATTGGAAGATACAAAATCCCTCAATGATGCGAAGCCACCATATATTGGAGATCATAACAAACTAATATCGTTGGTAGATTAGAAATTCCTTAAGAGCCAATGCACATCCTATGCAACACTCTCTATTAGAGGCTATATCTAACCAAACACCTGGGCCTACAGATATAGTAGCCAACTCCCTATCCAAGGCACTCATGCCTCTAGGGAGCCTCCCTTAAATAGCTATCCGGACCTTCCCAATCCTAGCTATGACTCCTTGCTTAACTATCTGAGTCATCCCAACTCTAGTCAAGACTTCTTGCTTGGTTATCCGAACCTCACGTCCTAACCAAGACTTCATGCCTTTTACAAGGACTTCCTAGTGTGATTATGTGAATGCAAATGATGCAAACAAAACAATACAACATAGAACACGTGATCAATACATTCCATGGGACAACTAGACCTAAACATGTGACAACACAAGTTATAAAAGTCTAGATGCAAAACTAGAATAAAAACCTAGAGCATGTGAAAACACCTAACACATAAAACTCATAGTTTTATTCACACAAATAACACTTGAATAATTCATATACATGAAACACAAATTTAAGATGTTATAAACATACATATAAAATGCTAGAATCACAAAATGTATTCAATGAATATTCTAGCCAACAATTAGAGCAAGGATATATTGAATTAATCAATTAAATCCTAGATAGCTCTAAAAACACATACAAATGAATTAATCCTAGATTTTATCAATCAAAGGATCAAAACACATTTCAAGGATTATTAATCATAAAATGATTCAATCAATTCATAAATAATCCTAGATATCAATCTAATCACAATACAACTCTCAATCATGTGAAAAACCTAGAATCTAAAAAACTAGTTCACATATGTCTCTATTAGACTTTTGATTAGGATTGATTGTGAAGCTATCTTTCTCAATAGCATTCACCATACATATACATACATATATAAGAAGAAACCCCAAGCAAATTGAAGGTTATAAAAGAAGAAATCTCAAAGATATGACAACTACCTCAAGATCACGAGCTGGTTCGGTTTTGATGATGAAACAACTACAAAAGTCGATCAAACAGCTGCAAGACTACTTGGAAAAGATAGAGTACTCGATTACGAACAATCTCCAACTTGAATCAACCAATTCCGACTTCGTATGAGAAAGTTACGGTGTTTGGAAGGTGAGAAAAAGTTGAGAGAAAATTCTGGTCAAGTGATTTCTAATTTTTCTTCATTGAATGAAATGTGAGGGAAATGAGAGCTTTTAAAAGAATTCAAGAGAGGGAAAAAACAAGCCAATCCGAGGTTGCCACGTCAGCTGCCCGTGTGGGGCACGTGTAGCACACGTGGGCAGAGGGCTGCCTAGGCTATGTGGCACACGTGGTCCCCGCGTGGACTTCCAAGGTTGGTCGTTAGCCAATCTTGCTCCTCTCGCGCTCCGCTCACGTTCTTCAGCCGTATTCAGGCCTTTGAACTCCGATTTTGAATCCGTCTTCAGATTACAAATCGTGACTCCCTCACGCACAACGAATGCAAAACTTTGACAAAAGGTTGAGAATTCATCTCGGAAACAACGACGAAGACAACTCAACGAATGAGAACGCAAAGTAGCGTAGCTACATCATTTGGACTCGAAACCAAATGAATGAGTAACCGAAATGACCGAGACTCAATAAGGAATCATAAGATATCATGTTAAAGTCCAAAATCAATAATATGAAAATAAATAAACACAATGTCACACACGTATGCCATTTCCTAGACATAGTCCTAGAATATGCAAATTACAATGTTTATCAAATTTAATCTAATGCATGTGCATACATTACCAAGCGTGTGAAAATGTTATATAAATGTTATTCAACCATGCAGGGACACATATGAATGTCATGTGTGAAATTTCCCTTAAGTAGTAGTGCAAAATATACCTAGGAGGGGGGGGGGGGGGGGGGGGGGTGAATAGGTATAGACTCAAATTCTTCCAATATTAAAAATAACGCGGAATATAACAAAGAAAATGCACACTTGATTTCACTAATACAAGAGTTAATCAATTTACAAGATATGCAATCAATGTAAGATATGGAAGATAAAGAAAAGTAAAAACAAAAATGAACACAAGTATTTTTACGTGGTAAAACCTCAAAGAGGAAACATCCACGGGTTGATACCACAACCACAGGCAAAGCAATCCACTATGTGAAAAAGGACTTACACACTCAAGCTATCAACTCATGATATCCGCTCAAGCTATCAACTCCTAATCTACCCTCGGGCTAGTGAATCACCAAGCCTACTTCTTATCCGAGATGTGTCCTACACCTCTAGAAAGCAACTTCTTATCCAAGACGCTCACGTCTCTAGGAAGATTTCTTGCTTGCCTATCCGGATCCTCCCAACCCTAGACAAGTCTCCTTACTTGATTATCCGAGTCCTCCCGACTCTAATCAAGACTTCCTTGCTCTATCCACAAAGCTTCACTCACTTTGCTAGAGACTTCAACCTAATGCAAGGCTATGATCTAAGTGATGCAAATGATGCAAGCACAATCAAATTAAGCTAGATGATCAATTAAGCTAAATTTACATGTTCAGTGATAATCTAGAATATGCTTTCAACACACAATCACAAAAGTATCTAGAAATCAAGACATGTAAATCAATAAGAACAAGGTATGAATATTCAATATATCACACTAAAAAACCTAGTTCATAGATCATGAAATTAAACCTAGAAAATAACATGAAGCACATCATATATACATTTTCTAGAATCAATTTCAAGTTGAATCAAGTTTAGCACATATATGTTCAAGAGAAATCACAAAGCTAAAACTCAATTGACAAATGATCAAACACCCCTAGCATATGATCAAACATCCTTCTCAACATATTTCATCAATCAAATAGTAAGAATAAAAGAGATGATCAAAGATGAAATGAAAAAGAAGAAGTTGAACAAACAACCTTGACAACATACTGAAAATCAGGCTACTGGGAAGAATGAAGAAGTCAGCTGCCTCTAGAAATATTTGGGTTTGTAGCTCTCATCGAGACCAACAATTTTGGCTTTTGGATCAATCGATTTCGAGTTCATATGAGAAAGTTATGGTCAAAATACCAAAACTAAAATCTTGAAGATTTCTGCAGAATTTCTTCAAAGTGTTCTTGAAAATCTTTAAATGTTTTGGAGCGAAAGAGAAAGGATTAAATGGAGAGAGAAGAAAAAAAAATGACCAACCAAGAGTGGCCACGTCACCCCAGCCCGTGGGGGGCGCGTGGGCCACACGGGGCCAGAGAGGCTCTCTGGCCGTGGGGCCCACGGCTCCCACACGGCTTGGGCCACACGTGGCCTTTTGGCCACTTTCGCCTCTCGCGCGCTCCCTCACATTCTTTAGCCGTATCTTGGGCATCCAAACTCCGATTTTGAATCCGTTTTCAGATTACGAACCATGACTCCCTCACGCACGATGACGACGACTACACAACTTTAAAAAATGGTTGAGAAATCATCTCGGAAAATGACAATGAAGTCAACTCAATGAATGAGAACGAAAAGAAGCGTAGCTACATCGTTTGGACTCGAAATAAATGAATGAGTAACCGAAATGACCGGAACTCAATAAGGAGTCATAATAGAGCATATTCAAGTCCAAATACAAAAATACAGAAACATACAAACACAAAGACACACACATATGCTATTTCCTAGACATAGTCCTAGAACATGCAATAAGCAAAGTTTGTCAAGATAGTATAAATGCATGAGCATATATTATCAAGTGTGTGAATGTGTTATACCAAATGTTTGAACTATGATGCAGGGACACACATGTATGAATTGTGTGTGTGTGTGTGTGCTAACGCCTTGCAAAAGGCTGGAAGTCGAAGTATACTTTTGATGCTTTCACCTCTTGAAGACGACATTTGCACTAGACGTTACTCTTTACCTTTTAAGCTCCTTTTCTTCCAAGAACATCCTAAGCAACAACTAATACAAATATAGAGCGTTTTGCAATGGAATCAAGCCAATACAAATTATGAACCTTACAATCTCCCCCTTTGGCTATTCCATGGCAAAACCTCATCCTCACCATACAATGTTTCACTCCAATAAACTCAAGTTGATAGCATACTCTCATCCTCACATTACAAAGAGATTCCTAGACTAAAAAGTCTTCAAGAGTTTTCAAGAATTCCTCTTTTGGTCTTCAAAGTACCTATGAGAGAAAATAGCAAACCAAACAATAGATCTTCTCTAAAGAAGAATGGTGAGTTATTAACCAAAAATAAATATAGAAGACATCCCTTATCTCATACAAAAATGCATTATCTCAAGTGAATAAAATGTTTTCATATTAAAGCATTCCCTTAATTTCCCAATTCCCAAGGACCAACCATCCTTAACATTATCAAGAAAGAATTCTTTCTCTCCCTTAAGACAAAGTCACAATTTAGCACAAAGAAGAATATGATTCACACAATTGGAACATTTTTTCCACACAAGGTGTGAAGTATACAAAATCTCCCCAATATCAAACATGGTGAGGTATACATTTTCTCTCCCTTTTTGTTAAGGAATAGACAAGGGACACAAAAGACAACGAACGAGATATTAAGCAAACAAATCATATAGAAAACGAAATTGAATAAACTAAAGCTCCCCCTTAACATATGCTCCACATATTATCACCAAGTAGATTTGTTCACAAGGGACATCACACAATCACACAATCAAGCAATAAGAGAAAATATTTCATAACTTGTCAAAGTCCAAGAGAGAATCATAGATTTTCATTAATCTCTCAAAAATATTCTCACATTGCTAATGAATCAAGCACATAAGCAAAATGTGTGTGTGTGAATGCTTCTCACATATATAGTAGGAGTAATTGTGATATCAACATACAAACTCTATCCACACCTATCCATCTAAAGCATTTCCAAAAATAGGTCAAACCGATATTCATCTAGATTTTTGCTTTTAAAAAGAATAGATATCAACATATGAGCGTGTGTGTGCATGTGGCTCGTTTTCCCGTTTCTATTTGTCAACCCGAGCTTTTCACAATTGTAAGGTTCCCATTTGTTGATTGGCTCATTTTGTGGACAAACCACATGTTGGGGATTCTTGTAAGGGTAGCTTAAGTGTAGGTGTTATTGCTAAGGCCCTTTGAAGACCTCATTCTTGATAAGCACCGAAGGTAAATCTCTATGTGCTTACTTGTCTTGAAGAGATAGTTCCACACACTCACAACTCATGCATATGTTTAATACTTGTTTGTTGTGTGTCTTATTTGTGTGCTTTAATGATCATTAACATCTCTTCTTACATGTTAGTTTGATTGCATCTTGCATATCCAATTGCCTTGTCATGCTTAGACTTAGGATTGCATTTTTGCATTGGGCGCTCCCAAAAGCGCTCTACAGAAGCGCTGTACGAACAGCCCCTTTCGAGCGCCGTACAGACCTGATCGATTTAATTCGGTCGCTGTACGAGTGCTGTACAGGCGCTGTACAAAGCGCTGTACAGGGCGCTCTACGTAGAGCGCCCCTCTGTTTTTCCGTGAGAACAGAGCAGGGGCACTGTACAGGCGCTGTACAGAAGCGCCCTACGTACAGCGCCCAAGGCAAATTTGAGGCAAACTTATCAAAATGACCACACTTTGTTTTGGCCTCCTATATGTATGCCACTTTGACTTTAGGTCAATTACAAGAGTTCATATTCAGATTTCATACTTAGGATATTTTTCAAAGAGAAGAAAAATTCCAAGAACTCATTTTTAATTACTCAAACACTTTTTCATGATCATCAATCATCATCTAGCATCATCTTTGATCATCTAGATGTCATCTTGCATGGATTCTTCATCATACTTTGCTTGGTAAGCTTTTCACTAATATCTTACATATTTTGTGTTTCTCTTAACAAGCAATCTCAATTAATTACTTGTATGTTATTTTGTATGCTTTGGATACAAGATTGAGATTAGTGTGATGTATATTTGAGAAGTTGTATTGTGCTAGCAAATTAGGTTTTGTGCTTAATCTTGATTAGCTAAACTAATTGAAATGTCATTTAGTTTTTAATATCTAGGATTGTTCTAATTGCATATTAATCATCTTAGATAAGCATATAGGGTTTCCCTTGCTCTATGTTGCATTTGGATATTCATATATTCACTTAGGGTGTTATTCTCTTCATAGAGAAAGTAAGTCTTGTGTGTAGCATCCGGGATTAGGTTGCTTAGATCGCAAGCAAATTGGACTAGGTTCACTCATACCGGGATTAGGTAGGCGTGTGATTACTTCCGGGATTAGGTTGTAATCGTTTTACACATTTAGTGGATTCGAGGTTCGAGTGTGGCTTACTTACTAGCCCGTGGTTTTTCCCGTGAGGGTTTCCACGTAAAAATCAAGTCTTATTTAATTTCCGCATTTTATACTTGATTTGTTGCTTTATCTATTTAGGGGTAATTTCATAATTTTGACTTAATACGAAAATTTGGGTAATAAGCTTAAAATCTATTCACCCCCCTCTTGATAGTTTTATACACACCGTTCTATAATTTGTTTCAATTGGTATCAGAGCGGGTTCCTAGACATACATAGGTGATCCTTACTTATTTTGGTGTGTTTTGTATTTTGTGTGATTTTTGATCATTCATACATTTGCATTCATTTCTTTCATTCATAAACACTATGAGTGGAAACGATGGAAATGGTGGCGGCAACGAAGGTGCTTCTAGCACAAGGCCTCCATTTCTTACCGGATTGAACTATTCCCAATGGAAAGGGAAGATGGAATCCTACATATGCCAAATTCATGACCGTGCATGGATGGTGGTGGAAGACGGATATGATCTACCCATGATGACTCCCGGTGGTGGAGGAGAAGAAGTTTTAAAGCCTAAGGCGCAATGGAACGCACAAGAGTTTGAGGCTTCAAAGTGGAATAGGAAGGCGATGCATGCCATCTTGTGTGCTATGGACGAAAATCAATACAAATTGATTCAAAATACTAGGATAGCTAAGGAGGCATGGGACATCCTAGAGATTGCACATGAGGGAACCGAAGTGGTGAAGGACTCTAAGCTTCAGTCCTCCAAACTCAATTCGAGATGCTTAAGATGGAGGAGAATGAGTGCTTCAACGACTTCGAGATTAAGTTGATGGACATAGTCAACCAAAGTCATCAACTTGGTGATCCATATTCGGATAGGAGAATCAAGCAAAAAATTATGAGATCTCTACCCGATAGGTTTGAATCGAAGGTGACGGCTTTAGAAGAAAATAGTGGTTATAAGGATATGAAGTCGAGTGAGGTGATTGGGAGACTTCTAGCTTATGAGTCTAGAAAGGGTCCTATCTCTACATCTCCTAAAAAGCAAAAAGGAATTGCTTTGAAAACCTCCAAGGATGAAAAGGAGGCGAAGAAGAATGACTTGGACGAAGACCTTGCACTATTTGTGAAGAGATTCAAAAGGGTCATGAAGTTCGGGAAAAAGGACTTTGGTTCCAAAGGTCAAAACTTCAAGAAAAAGGGTTCCTACAACAAGGTTAAGCCTAGGAAAGAGAAGACCGAAAGGAAAGGGGTCTGATGCTTCGAGTGTGGTGGGATAGGTCACTTTGCCCCCGAATGTGCAAATCACAATAAAGGAAAAAGGGAAAAGTGATGGCCGCCACTTGGAGTGGAAGTAGTGATGAGTCCTATGAGGGAGATGAGTCTTCGGATGATGAAGAGCTCATGGCTAATCTCCTAACTTTTGCCTCCTCCCATAAAAGCAAAAGTGCTAGTGAGAAAAAGGAAATGAGTCAAGAGGAAAATGACTCAAATGGAGAAGAAAGTGATTCCTCTTCTAACTCCATAAATGGATTTGTGGAGAAAAAGGTGCTTGCTAAATATCATGCCGAGTTTAATGATTTAGCAATCAAGAGCACAAGAAAGATCAAGATGTTGAGAGAAGAAAATCTTGAGCTTGCATCTCATAATGACCACTTAAGTGAACAAGTGGAAAAATTCAAGAAGATGGAAGATAAGCTAAGAGAGGAGTTAGTCTTATCTAGGAGGAATGAAGATAGTCTAAAGAGGGAGCTTGAAGAAGTTAGAGAATCTATGACTAGGATGGATTCTAGCACCAAGAAGTTTGACCATATGCTTGGTGTTGGAAAGAGTCCATGTGACAAGAGGGGTCTTGGGTATGAAAATGGCAAGAAGATCTCAACCTCTAACAAGACCGTGTTTGTCAAGAGCTTAAAGAACGAAGAAACTTCATTTGTGCAAATTCCTAGGAAGAAGTTAGAAGTAGGACAATGTTCTAATGCACAAGTGAAGATGGGGCCAAGAAGGCAACCTCAAGCTCAACCCCCTAGGGTCCCTCAAGCCATCATTCCTCCACACTTGGCTCACAAAGGAAAGCAACCTATCATGCAACCTCAAGCTAGGAAGCAATCTAGACCGGTTCAACAACGAAGACAGATTGAACCCATTCATCCACAAAGACAAGGACAAAGTATGATTCCTTATTTTACTCCTATATGTCACTTTTGTGGATTTGATGGTCATATTAGACCACATTGCTTTCGATATATTAAAATGTGCAAAACTAGAAGCATGATAGAGAAGAAAAAGAAAAGAGCCATGATGCATGTCCCTAGGAATGATAATATTATTATGCATGATCCTAGAACATCTAGAACCCATGTACCAAAGACCACTAAGAAAGCTAAGATTGTTTCTAGGTGGATTAGAAAGAATGAAAATGTTTGCCATGTTGCTCAAATTGCCTTGAAGGCAAATTCTTCTAATTTTTGGTATTTAGATAGTGGGTGCTCTAGGCACATGACGGGAAACAAGAGTTTCGAAGAACTCTTGTTATGGAGGAAGGAGGATATGTCACTTTTGGTGATGGATCCAAAAAGAAAGTTGTAGGGAAAGGAACCATTTCCGTTCCCGGTTTACCCTCCTTATCCGATGCTTTATTTGTTGATGGCTTGAAAGCCAATTTAATAAGCATTTCACATCTAAGTGATGAAGGATATTCCGTCTTGTTTTGTAAAGATAATTGCTCTATCCTAAAGCCCGATGGACAAACCTTGTTGAAAGGTATGAGATCTAGTGACAATTGTTATTGTCTTGAAGCTAGAATAGTCTCAAACAATGTGTCCATGGATGAGCAAATAGAGTTGTGGCATGAAAGACTTGGCCACATGAACTTTAGGGATTTAAGAACCCTTGGAAAGTTCAATTATGTGCGTGGCCTCCCTAAGCTTGGGAAGAAAGCCAATGGAATTTGTGGACCTTTGCCAACAAGGAAAACAAACCAAAAGCATGCACAAAAAGGGCAAGTATCTCTCCACCAAGGAGCCCCCAGAGCTTCTCCACATGGATCTCATGGGTCCTATGCAAACCGAGAGTTTAGGTGGAAAGAGATACATTTTTGTTTGTGTTGATGATTTCTCTAGATTTACATGGACATATTTTCTTAGAGAAAAGTCCGAAACTTTTGATAAGTTTAAAATGCTTTGTACTAAATTACAAAATGAAATGAATTCTAATATTAAAAGCATTAAACGGATTAGAAGTGACCATTGGAGGGAGTTTGAGAATGCCTCTTTTGAAAGCTATTGTGATAGCTTAGGCATCTCCCATGAGTTTTCGGCTCCTAGGACACCTCAACAAAATGGAGTTATTGAGAGGAAGAATAGGGTCCTCCAAGAGATGGCCAGAGTGATGTTGCTTAGCAACAATGTCCCTAGGAACCTATGGGCCGAAGCCATCAATACGGCTTGCTATATAGGGAATCGTGTGTTCCTAAGGCCCGGATCTAGAAACACCTCCTATGAGTTATGGAAGGGTAGGAAGCCAAATGTTAGCTACTTCCACACATTTGGAAGCAAATGCTACATTTTAAATGACCGTGATCAACTTGGCAAGTTTGATGCTAAGAGTGATGAGGGTATCTTTATTGGCTATGCCTTGAATAGTAGAGCCTATAGAGTTTTCAACTTGAAGACTCGAACTGTCATGGAATCATCGAATGTTGTCATTGATGATACAAGGCTCAAGTCTAATGACCATGAGGAGGAGGAAATTTTAGATGATGACTCTCCTTTGGAGAGGGTTGTGGTGACTCCCAATGTTGGGACATCTAATGAAAATGATGAAGTCACACAACCTATTACTAGAGTCCCTCTCTTGGACTTTAATGAACCCGCTCCATGGGTTAGAAGACTCCATAACAAAGAGGATGTTATTGGAGATATAAATGAGGGTGTTAGGACTAGGCGTCAAATAGCTAATCTAATTAGCTTTACATGCTACACCTCTCAAATTGAACCCAAAAAGGTTGATGAAGCCTTAAATGATGAATTTTGGGTTCTTGCCATGCAAGAAGAGCTAAACCAATTCGAAAGGAATGAGGTTTGGACTCTAGTTCCTAGGCCTAAAAGCTCACATGTGATAGGAACTAAGTGGATTTATAGGAATAAATCCGATGAGAATGGCAACATAGTGCGGAACAAGGCTAGACTTGTGGAACAAGGCTAGACTTGTAGCACAAGGGTACTCTCAAATTGAGGGTATCGACTTTGAGGAGACTTTTGCTCCCGTTGCCCGTTTAGAGTCCATTAGGCTTCTCTTGTCCATTTCTTGTGTGCACAAGTTTAAATTGCACCAAATGGACGTCAAGAGTGCCTTCTTCAATGGCTTCTTGCAAGAGGAAGTGTTTGTTGAACAACCCAAGGGGTTTGTGGATGCACACCACCCCAACCATGTCTATCGCCTCAAGAAGGCACTATATGGGTTGAAACAAGCACCGAGGGCTTGGTATGAGCGCCTCACTCAATTTCTTGTTGACAATAACTACACAAGAGGTAGTGTTGACAAGACACTATTCATCAAGAAAGACAATGATAAGCTTTTCATAGCTCAAATATATGTTGATGACATAGTGTTTGGCTCCACCAACAACACCAAGGTCCAACAATTTGTTGATGTTATGTCTCATGAATTTGAGATGAGTCTTGTTGGTGAGCTTAGTTACTTCCTAGGTTTGCAAATTAGGCAAATGAATGATGGGATTTTCATAACCCAAGCCAAATATGCTAAGAACCTAGTGAAGAAGTTTGGTTTAGAGAATGCCAAACATTGTGATACACCCATGAGTACCACTTTGAAGCTAAGCAAGGATGCTAGTGGTAAAAGTGTGGAACAAACGTTATATCGTGGCATGATAGGAAGTTTGCTTTATTTGACCGCAAGTAGGCCCGATATCTCCTTTAGTGTGGGTGTGTGTGCTAGGTACCAAGCGGATCCTAAGGAGTCCCATCCCTCTTCCGTAAAGAGAATCATTCGCTATGTGAATGGGACATCCAACTATGGGATTTGGTACTCTTTTGACACTAATGATAGTCTTGTAGGCTTTAGTGATGCGGATTGGGCAGGAAATTGTGATGATAGGAAGAGCACATCGGGCGGTTGCTTCTTTCTAGGCAACAACTTGGTGTCTTGGTTTTGCAAGAAGCAAAACTCGATTTCCTTGTCCACGGCCGAGGCCGAGTACATAGCCGCGGGGAGTGGATGCACATAACTCCTATGGATGAAGCAAATGCTAGTAGACTACGGATTCAATCAAGGTACTCTCACTCTCTTTTGTGATAATATGAGTGCTATTAATATTTCCAAGAATCTGGTCCAACATTCTAGAACTAAGCATATTGACATCCGCCATCACTTCATTAGAGAACTTGTTGAAAATAAATACATAGTACTTGAACATGTAGGTACTAATGATCAACTTGCGGATCTATTTACTAAACCCTTAGATGCTACTCGATTTAAAACACTTAGTAGATCTATTGAGATATGTCTTGTAGAGTGATGTAATTTATGATTGACCCCATATGGGGAACTCAAGCAAAGAGAGCTATTTTGCATTCTTGTCACTTGCAAAAAATTTGAAATATCTTATGCCTCTTCTTTTGATTGCTTGAGTAAGCTTGGTTGTACATATGTATATATGTTTTCAAATTCTATAAGTGTGAACCTTGCTTGTTTATAATCCATGTCATATTTATGTTCAAACATGCATTTTTGGACTAGAAGATTTACATAGGAAGTATGATGTGAATGACCTATAATTTTCTCCATGACATGATGATTCTTTTATAACTTGCTAATGTCAAATGAAAAAGCATGAAATTCATATAACATGCTCACATGAAAAGCATGAATTGATGATTGCATACTCTTAAAATGCAAAACTTGTGTGAAAGCTTATGAGACTCAAAATGAAAAAAGGATCTTGTATCCGTTCAAAGGAATTTATATTCCAAATGTCTCTCTTTCTTTATTAGTTGAACATGGCTACTATTATACGGATATCTTATTCGGAAAAATCAAATAGGGTGCAAAGTCGCTCATGCCATGTTTCGCTTATAAAGTTGGATATAGTTGCTCTTAAATTGAAATCAATAATCTCTATATCCTTGCTTTTCCCATGACATTGGTGAAATTGGTTTGAATTCTAATTAGAAACCTTTGTCATTTGCTTTGCCAAATACCATTGTATTTTGGACTTGAATGCTATATGTCTTGTATGCAAAGCATGTTGGATTCACACATTTTCACAAATAAATCTCCTTGTTTCTCTTCAATTAATTGAGATGCATAAAGTGACTTATATGAATATGCAAATATCTTGCATGCTTCTATCTCTCGTTGCTATGAGTGACCCGGTTAGGGACTACTCCTTTGCCTATATCATGACAAAAAGGGGGAGTAGAATATGGTAAGGGGAGTTGCAAAATATAGAAGCAATTGTGCACTTTGGGGAGAACATGTATTAAGGGGGAGTAACCCGTTGAGGGGGAGCATTGCATACACATACATTGCATAATGTTGTGCCTATTTTTTTTAAATGCAAATGCTTGTTTTGATATCACATGATTAATCTCACACTTTACTTGTTTTGGAAATGTTAGAAACTTTAATTTTAGGGGTTGATTATTCTACAAGAGATTGAAGACTTGAAGTTTTATTTTCTTATCTCTTTGTAATGTAGATAATCATTGTAGTCCTGTAGTTTCTATGTTTTTGTGAGGAATCAATGTGAGTGGTGGTTTTGTCACGAAATAGCCAAAGGGGGAGATTGTAAGGTTCCCATTTGTTGATTGGCTCATTTCGTGGACAAACCACATGTTGGGGATTCTTGTAAGGGTAGCTTAAGTGTAGGTGTTATTGCTAAGGCCCTTTGAAGACCTCATTCTTGATAAGCACCGAAGGTAAATCTCTATGTGCTTACTTGTCTTGAAGAGATAGTTGCACACACTCACAACTCATGCATATGTTTAATACTTGTTTGTTGTGTGTCTTATTTGTGTGCTTTAATGATCATTAACATCTCTTCTTACATGTTAGTTTGATTGCATCTTGCATATCCAATTGCCTTGTCATGCTTAGACTTAGGATTGCATTTTTGTATTGGGCGCTCCCAAAAGCGCTCTACAGAAGCGCTGTACGAACAGCCCCCTTCGAGCGCTGTACAGACCTGATCGATTTAATTCGGTCGCTGTACGAGCGCTGTACAGGCGCTGTACAAAGCGCTGTACAGCGCGCTCTACGTAGAGCGCCCCTCTGTTTTTCCGTGAGAACAGAGCAGGGGTGCTGTACAGGCGCTGTACAGAAGCGCCCTACGTACAGCGCCCAAGGCAAATTTGAGGCAAACTTATCAAAACGACCACACTTTGTTTTGGCCTCCTATATATATGCCACTTTGACTTTAGGTCAATTACAAGAGTTCATATTCAGATTTCATACTTAGGATATTTTTCAAAGAGAAGAAAAATTCCAAGAACTCATTTTTAATTACTCAAACACTTTTTCATGATCATCAATCATCATCTAGCATCATCTTTGATCATCTAGATGTCATCTTGCATGGATTATTCATCATACTTTGCTTGGTAAGGTTTTCACTAATATCTTACATATTTTGTGTTTCTCTTAACAAGCAATCTCAATTAATTACTTGTATGTTATTTTGTATGCTTTGGATACAAGATTGAGATTAGTGTGATGTATGTTTGAGAAGTTGTATTGTGCTAGCAAATTAGGTTTTGTGCTTAATCTTGATTAGCTAAACTAATTGACATGTCATTTAGTTTTTAATATCTAGGATTGTTCTAATTGCATATTAATCATCTTAGATAAGCATATAGGGTTTCCCTTGCTCTATGTTGCATTTGGATATTCATATATTCACTTAGGGTGTTATTCTCTTCATAGAGAAAGTAAGTCTTGTGTGTAGCATCCGGGATTAGGTTGCTTAGATCGCAAGCAAATTGGACTAGGTTCACTCATACCGGGATTAGGTAGTGAAATTCCCTTAAGCAATATAGTGTAAAATATACCTAGAAAGGGGGTGAATAGGTATTTACTCAAATTCTTCCGATATTAAAAACGATGCGGAATATAACAAAGAAAATGCACACTTGATTAGATTTAGCAAATGAATTGATTTCACTAATACAAGAGTTAATCAATTTACAAGATATGCAATCAATGTAAGATATGGAAGATAAAGAAAAGTAAAAACAAAAATGAACACAATTGTTTTTACGTGGTAAAACCTCAAAGAGGAAACATCCACGGGTTGATACCACAACCACCGGCAAAGCAATCCACTATATGAAAAGGACTTACACACTCAAGCTATCAACACATGATATCCGCTCAAGCTATCACCTCCTAATCTACCCTCGGGCAAGTGAATCACCAAGCCTACTTCCTATCCGAGATGTATCCTACACCTCTAGAAAGCAACTTCCTATCCAAGACGCTCACGTCTCTAGGAAGATTTCTTGCTTGCCTATTCGGATCCTCCCGACCCTAAACAAGTCTCCCTTGCTTGATTATCCGAGTCCTCCCGACTCTAATCAAGACTCCGTTGCTCTATCCACAAAGCTTCACTCACTTTGCTAGAGACTTCAACCTAATGCAAGGCTATGATCTAAGTGATGCAAGTGATGCAAACACAAACAAATTAAGCTAGATGATCAATCAAGCAAAATGTACATGTTCAATGACAACTAGAATATACTTTCAACACACAATCACAAAGATTATCTAGAAATCAAGACATGTAAATCAATAAGAACAAGGTATGAATATTCAATATATCACACTAAAAACCTAGTTCTTAGATCATGAAATTAAACATAGAAAATAACATGAAGCACATCACACATACATTTTCTAGAATCAATTTCATGATAAATCAAGTTTAGCACATATATGTTCAAAACAAATCACAAAGCTAAATCTCAATTAACTAATGATCAAACACCCCTAGCATATGATCTAACATGCTTCTCAACAAATTTCATCAATAAAATAGTAAGAATCAAAAGAAGATCAAAGATGAAATTGAAAAAGAAGAAGTTGAACAAACAACCTTGACCTCGGACTGAAAATCGATCAACTGAGAAAAATAGCGAAGTCAGCTGCCTCTAGAAATACTTGGGGTTTGTAGCTCTCTTCAAGACCAACAATTTTAGCTTTTGAATTGATTGATTTTGAATTCGTATGAGAAAGTTATGATCAAAATAAGAAAACAAAAAATTGAAGAAAACTGCAGAAATTTCTTGAAAATGTTCTTGAAAATCCACAAGTGTTTTGGAGGGAAAGAGAAGTGATTAAAAGGAGGAGAGAGAAGGTTTTCAGGGCCAATACGAAGAGGCCACGTCACCCACCCCGTGGGGGGCACGTGGGCCTCACGGGACCAGAGAGGGTCCCTGGCCGTGGGCCCCACGGCCTCCCTCACTGGGAGGGGCACACGTGGTCTCATGGCCACTCTAGCCTCTCTCGCGCACTCTCATGTTCTTTAGTCGTATCTTGGGCATCCGAACTCCGATTTCGAATCTGTTTGTGGATTACGAATCGTGACTCCCTCACGCACGACTACAACTACAAAAATTTGAAAAATGGTTGAGAAATCATCTCGGAAAATGACAATGAAGTCAACTCAACGAATGAGAACGAAAAGTAGCATAGTCACATTGTTTGGACTCGAAACCTTATGAATGAGTAACCGAAACGACTGGAACTCAATAAGGCATTAAATAAGAACATGTTCAAGTCCTAAACACAAAATACACAAACAAATAAACATATATTCACACAAGCATGCCATATCAAAGAGATAGTCACAAAGCATGCAATTTCACAATGTTTGTCTATACAAGATCAATGCATGAGCATACTATGAAGTGTGTGAATGTGTTATACCAAATGTTTGAACCACGATGCAGGGACACACATGTATGAATTGTGTGTGTGCACGCTAACGCCTTGCAAGAGGATAGGAGTCAAGATATACCTTTGACGCTTTTCACCTCTTGAAGACAACTTTTGCACTAGACGTTGCTCATCACTTTTTAAGCTTCATTTCTTCAAAGAATATCCTAAGCAACAACTAATACAAATATGGAGTGTTTTGCAATGGAATCAAGCCAATACAAATCATAAACCTTACAGGTAGGTGTGTGATTACTTCCGGGATTAGGTTGTAATCGTTTTACACATTTAGTGGATTCGAGGTTCGAGTGTGGCTTACTTACTAGCCCGTGGTTTTTCCTGTGAGGGTTTCCACGTAAAAATCAAGTCTTATTTAATTTCCGCATTTTATACTTGATTTGTTGCTTTATCTATTTAGGGGTAATTTCGTAATTTTGACTTAATACGAAAAATTGGGTAATAAGCTTAAAATCTATTCACCCCCGCCCCCCGCCCCCTCCCTTTTAAGATAGTTTTATACACACCGTGCTATAATTTGTTTCAACAATTCTCAACTATACACCAATAAGCATTTTATTTTTCATTTCTTTTAGGCTTAGAATCAAAGATTTTTTTTTTTTTTTTTTTTTTTTTTTTTGATTCATTTCAACACTTCTTTGATTTTACTAACAAAAACATATACTCCTCATGGCGGCTTTCACTCATCACAATGGCGTAGCCCTTTCCTACATTGGGTGGCTGCACAACCAAGGTGTGTAGCCCTTTCCATGAGGGTGCTCGTTGATTACTATGTAGTGCCGAAGCAAAATGGATACATACCATAGGTCATCTATCATGTACTTAACAATAAACTTCTAGATGCATCCATTATCTACAAATATTCAACCACAAAAACTCAAAACTAAAACATATAAGAGAAGCATTAGTGCACTTTTCAAAAATAAGATTTTCAAGCTCAAGTGCATGATCTAGAAACAATAAAAGATACTTGTTAAAGATCATTACTTCTCAAGTGAGTAGCTCTTAAAGACAATGATATTCAATTAAAGTTTTGCTCATCAAGCCACTCACAATCACACAAAGACATCAATCAACACAAATCATGCCAATGGACATTCTAAGAGTCTTAAACCTCTCTTTGTCCAAGGGCTTAGTGAACAAATCCGTAAGTTGATTTTTAGTAGGCAAATGCTCAAGAGTAACAATAGAATGTTCAACTAAGTCTCTAATGAAATGATGCCTAATGTCTATGTGTTTTGTGTAGGAGTGTTGAACCGAATTTTTAGAGATGTTAATGGCACTTAAGTTATCACAATAAAGTGTCATTTTACCTTGTTCTATCTCATAATCCTTAAGGATTTGTTTCATCCAAAGTAATTGTGTGCAAGCACTTCCGACCGCAATCATACATACAATAACACATATCATGATTAAGATCAATGTGAACAATTATCATCAAAAGATCTTAAAAGAGCAAATGTCAATGAGAACCATAAGAACACTATACTATTTCTCTAATATGACATGCTTCATGAAATAGTGCAAACAATGAGTTGAGAGATGAAAATTCAAATAAGCAAGCAATGTGATATAGAGATACCTTTGCAAGCTATTTTCCATCAAATGTAAAGTTTTCACCCTTTTTATGAGTCCTTTTGGCTTGTTTGTCCTCATGACAACAAGTTGTTGGTGTGTTGTTCCAAGAGACTAAAGACTATGCATTTCAACTCGAACAACAATAAAAATTGACTTTCTCTAAAAGTCATAACATGATAGTTACCATATAGATTTCATAAAAACAACTTCTCAAAAAGTTAATCAATAGATTTCGACCATCATAGCAAATATGTGAGATAGCTAAGTTCATGTCAAGTTATATAGAAACAAAGCAAGATAGCTAAGTTACTTAACAACTTGACACTAATCTTAAAGCTAACTCACATGTGCAACTTACTCTAATGGTAAGAGCAATCACCCTTGAACAATTTAGTCTTGGGTGAACCTACACAAACACTATCAAGATTCTTATTGACAACAATGTTGAAACTAGAATAATGTTCTTCCATTTCTTGGTTTACAAGAATATCATCGATACTCTTCTTTTCAACATTACTAACAACACATGCATTGTCAATTTAGGTACCAAGAATAGGAGGAGTTGGCACGTAAAGCATATTGTGCAACATGACATTTAGATGTGTCTTTTCTAATCCACACATTTTTCACAACATGCCTCTCACTCTTACTTCTAACATACTTTGACTCAATGTTAGGCTTTTTAACATGCACCTTGACCTCATTGGTCACATTTTTAAAAATATCAAACAAAGCATTATCAACTTTCTTATGCATAGTAGAGTGAGGCACAACACAAGATTTAGCAAGCAAGTTATCAACAACTTTTTCCACAACATGCTTTTCCAAGGTCTTCCTAAGTCTATTTCTATATCCATACATAGATGATTGCCTAGGTCCATTCAAAGACATATCATGAAAAGCATTAACAAGTTTGCATTTCCGAATATACTCAAAGCATCTAGGTCAAATATGTCCTATCATATTACAATGATGACAAATAGGAATAAATTTGAGAAATTTACCATTTGCATTTGCTTCCAACTCCTTTGGACTTCTCATAATTTTTCCTCTTTGATGTGCAACCCTTGATGCTCCACCTCTTGCATTTGAGGTTAATGCTCCTTGATGTTTATGTTGTTGTGTTCTTCCATTGAACATCCTTGTTGATGAAGAGGCACCTCCGGTAGCTTTCATAGCTTTACCTTGAGTGAGTGTACCTACATTTGTTTCAATGCTTGCTTTGACAAAAGTAGATTTGTTAGATGAATAAGTCTCCTTCTCATTGATATAACCCAAACCTCTTTTGTCACATGGATGCTTTCCACTTTTAATGAGGGTTTCAACTTTGTTAGAGCTAGATGACATCTTGCCTATCATATTATTAGCCTCATCAAGTTTCTCACAAAGCATCCTAATTTTAATAGCATATTTTTCCGCTATGTCATCACTAAACATAACATCTTTACGTGATTTATCTAGCCATTATTCAAACTTTTTCTCTTGAGTTAAGGGCTCTCTAATTTTGGCTTTAAGCATATTTTCTAGCCTTTTAGCACTAACAAGAGAAATATCCCTTTGCTCAATTTCTTGCTTCAAGATACTAAGTCTATCATTGCTATCTTTTAGATTCAATTCTAGACTTAAGATCTTGTCTTTAAGATCATTGAATTCTTTTGAGCCAAGAGCATGATTCTCTAGCTTCTTGTTAAGGGGCATATTGACTTTGGATAAACGTTCATTTTCAAAAGTAAGATCATCGATCTTTTTCTCAACTAAGTCAATATGTTCAACAAAAGAAGCCACATAGGAACACACTTCCTTAATCATGATTATTACAAACAAAAACACAAAACACCACAAAGAAAGGATCTATCTAAGTGCGTCTAGACACCCGCTCTGATACCAAATGAAATTTCCCTTAAGTAGTAGTGCAAAATATACCTAGAGGGGTGGGGGGGGGGGGGAGGGGGGGGTGAATAGGTATAGACTCAAATTCTTCTAATATTAAAAATAACGCGGAATATAACAAAGAAAATGCACACTTGATTAGATTTAACGAATGAATTGATTTCACTAATACAAGAGTTAATCAATTTACAAGATATGCAATCAATGTAAGATATGGAAGATAAAGAAAAGTAAAAACAAAAATGAACACAAGTATTTTTACGTGGTAAAACCATCGAGCAGTATAAGGAAAACATAGACCCGAAGGAGCATGTCCGTCGATTCCGCAATATTATGGCCCAGTATTCATCCAATGACGAACTGCTATGCCTCACCTTCCCGTAAACATTCGGCGACCTCGCCTCTAGGTGGTTTGGACGACTTCCACCCGGGAGTATTAACAGTTTCTCAAACCTCAGAAAGGCATTCATAAGACAGTTCATGGGAAGTGTGCAGAGAAGAAAATCACTCGCCCATCTATCAAACCTGAAGCAGGAACGCAATTAATCGATTAAGAAGTATCTAGCAAGATTGGGAAAAGAGGTCGCTCAAATTGAAGACGCCAGTGATGTAGTGTCATCGCCGCATTCACCAATGGATTACAGAGTGGGTGATTATCTTTTGACTTGCGAAGAGATAGGCCAAAAACTTATGAAAAGATGATGGAAATAGCTGGCGAAGAAGAAGAAGTAGCGCAAGGGGGTAGCTATGTACATAGCCACAAGCTTGACTCAAAGTAAGAGCACAAGGATGACAAGAAGATGCAGTCACGAGACCGCCAGAAAGACGAGAAGGGCCAAAAGGGCCACCCAAGGGAAAGCAGGGGAAACACCCGAGCCAGTAGGTTTCGGGGGAGGTATAACCATTACACCCCTCTAACTGGCGATCAGGAGGAAATACTTTCCGTGGTGGAAGACAAAGGACTCACCAAGTACCCTCGACAACAGTCAGCTAATGCCAGGAGAGACCCAACCAAATACTGCCGATTTCACAAAGATCATGGGCATAACACCTCAAAATGTTTCCAGCTGCATGATCATATTGAAACCTTGATCAGAGATGGACACCTGAAAGATTTTACTTTGAAAGAAGACAAGCACGGTGGTTGCCAGGATAGCCGCCAAGGAAGCGGGCATGAAAGGAAGAGCCCAAGAAGAAACAGTCCTAACGCCACCATAAACACCATTTTTGGCGGGCCTCATACTGGGAGAAGCAATCGAGAAAGGATGTCAGAAGTCCGAGAAGTAATGTATGAGAGCATAAATATGGAGATAAATTCTGTACAAAGAAATCCCAAGAAAGGAAGAAAAGGACATGACCCCATAACATTTACAATGGAAGAATCAAACGGAATTGATGCAAAGCCTAATGATGCAATCGTAGTGTGGGTTCAAATAGCACACAGGGATGTCCTCCGGGTAATGATAGACAACGGCAGTTCAGCTGATATTTTAAGTGCCAGGGTATACGATGAGCTGCGACTGGACAGAAAAGATTTAGAACCCTTCAATGTACTGTTGAAAGGTTTCGGGGGTGCGGAAGTGAGATCATTGGGAACTGTGAAGCTACCGGTGAGGTTTGGGACAGCACCATGCCGACAAACAATCCTGTTAGACTTTGTTGTAGTCAACATCCATAATTGGCCATATAATGCTTTACTTGGCTGACCATTTCTTAACAAAGCCTGAGCAGTCACTTCTACCCATGCGTTGAAAGTAAAGTTCCTTGTAGAATTTGGAGTCGGAGAACTGAAAGGGTCACAGCAGATGGCTCGCCGCGCTAACCTTTCAATCTTCAAAGATAAGGCAGGGGTGGAAACCTTAAACATATTCGAGGTAGATAAGGAAGTGTAGGAAGAAAATTCGGAAACCTTCGAATTGGACCCAAGGGATAAAGCAAGTAGAGAAAAAGAAGAGCCAACTGAGTTGATTATTCTAAATGAAGCAAAATCGGACAAAACAGTCAAGATCAGAGCAAGGCTGGCTGAACGAGTTAAGAGAGATGTGGCAAATTTGTTGAAAGAGTATAAGGAGATTTTTGCATGGAGCCACGAAGACATGCCAGGGATTAGTAGGAGTGTGATCTCGTACAACCTGGCCGTAAACGAAAAAAGCAAACCGGTGGTGCAGAAAAGGAATAGCTTTAACCCGGAAAGAAGCGCAGTAATAAAAGAGGAAGTGTCAAAGTTGCTCGCCGCAGGATCAATCAGAGAAGTTAAGTACTCGGAATGTGTGTAGATTTCACCGAACGTAGTTCTCATAAAAAAGAAGAACTAGTGGAAAATGTGTGTAGATTTCACCGATTTGAATAAAGCTTGCCCCAAAGATAGCTTCCCGCTGCCAAGAATAGACCAGTTGGTCGACGTAACAACTGGACACGAGACGCTAAGCTTCATGGATGCGTACTCAGGTTATAACCAAATCAAGATGCACAAGCCAGATGAAGAGAAGACAACATTTACCATGGATCAAGGGTTATACTGCTACACAGTCATGCCATTCGACCTGAAAAACGCTAGAGCAACTTACCAGCGCTTAGTCAACAAGATGTTCAACAGTTGAATCCTACAAAAATGTGTGTTCGGCGTACCATCTAGAAGGTTCCTTGGATACCAGGTACATCAGAGAGGAATAGAAGTGAACCCTGATAAAATTCAAGCATTGGCCAAAACGGTCTCCCCGAAGACCCTGAAGGACGTCCAAAAACTCACGAGATGTTTGGCCTCATTAAACAGATTCATAGCAAAATCAACAGACCGATGCCTACCATTTTTCAAAGCTCTAAAGAAGGGCAAAGGAGTCGAATGGAACGAAGATTGTGAAAAGGCTTTCCAAGCCTTGAAAGAATACTTCGGGCGAGCACCGCTGCTATCAAAACCAGAAACGAGAGAAATGCTGTATATGTACTTGTCCGTCTCTGAAGCAGCCACAAGTTCCGTGCTGGTAAGACAGAAGGATGGAGTCTAGAAACCAATATACTACACCAGCAAAGCACTGTTACCAGTTGAGACCAGGTACTCGCCAGCCGAAAAGATGGCACTCGCTCTAATAACGGCAGCAAGGAAGTTAAGGCCATATTTCCAGGCTCATAAAATCGGAGTATACACCAACTGCCCACTGAAATTAATTCTGTAAAAGCCAGAAGTATCCGACTGATTAACGAAGTGGGCGATCGAGTTAAGTGAATTCGATGTAGAGTATCTTCCAAGGACAGTAATTAAAACCCAAGCGGTGGCAGACTTTGTGGCAGAGTTCACCGAGCCAAGCATAGAGGTGGCGAGAATGATGGTGAAGCAAAATAAAAAAGTATTCAAGTGGTAACTCCGCACTGACGGGTCATCAAACATGCACGGCAGCAGGGCAAGGGTAGTGGTGTCAACCCTGGAAGGAGATTCAGTCGAATGTGCCTTGCATTTTGACTTCAAAGCTACTAATAACCAAGCCAAGTATGAGGCACTCATAGCAGGATTAAATGTTTGCACAGTACTAGGATCGGATGAGGTGGAAATCTTCAGTGACTCTCAAGTTATTGTCAATCAGGTGCTAGATGAATACCAAGCGAGAGATGAAAGCATGATCGCTTACCTGGAATTAGCAAAGGAGCTGTTGGGAAGATTTAAAGAATACAGAATTGTCCAGGTCCCCAGAGAAGAAAACGAGCAGGCTGATGCCTTGGCCAAATTGGCGTTTGCCACAATCAACATCTAGCCTAGAACTATTCCTATGATCCACCTACTACAGCCGAGTATAGTCAAATTGAAGGAAGTTGGGGCGGTCTTTGGCGAGACAGACAGCTAGATTACACCAATCAAAGAATACCTCGTCAATGACATACTCCCAAGCGATCCATTAAAGGCAAAATGATTGAAGTACAGAGCTATGAAATATTCAGTACTCAATGGAGAACTGTACAAGAGGGGGTACTCAAGGGCACTGTAGAGATCTGTCGGGCCTGAAGAAGCAGAAGGGATCCTAAGAAGCATACATAGTGGAAACTGTGGGAAAAACGCTGGAGGTGTCAGCCTAGCCCACAAAACATTAAGGCAGGGTTTTTACTGGCAAACATTGTTCGCCGATGCCAAAAGGGTAGCAGCAAGGTGTGAGGCATGTCAGAAAATTACAAACAACATTCGCCAACCACCTGAACTCTTGCAAAGTATTACCTCGCCTTGGCCATTCGCCATGTGGGGAATTGACTTGATTGGCCCAATGCCAACAGCACCCGGAGGAGCGAAGCATGCCATTGTAGCCGTGGATTATTTTACGAAGTGGGTAGAAGCTAAACCATTGGTGCATATAACAGAAGCAAACACTTCAAGCTTTGTGAAGAAAAATATCATGTACAGATTTGGGATACCAAACACCATCATCACTGACAATGGAACCCAATTCGACGATAAGAAATTCAGGGAGCTGTGTGACAAGTATGGCATCAATAACTACTACGCCGATCCAACACATCCACAGACAAATGGCCAAACTGAAGCAGTGAATAAAATCATAAGACACAACCTGAAAGCCAAGCTGGCTACGAAGAAGGGTAGCTAGGCAGAGAAGTTACCACAGGTACTCTAGGCATATCGAACCACAAAAAGAAGTTCAATGGGTGAGACCCCATATTCCATGGCTTACGGAGCTGAAGCTGTCATTCCCGTGGAAACATTTTTCTTTTCACCAAGGGTACAACTCTTTCAACCGGAACTCAATATTGATATGCTAAAGTGCGGTCTGGATAAGTTAGAAGAAAGAAGAGAACACACACAAATAAGAAACGCTGCTTACCAACAGAGGGCAGCTAGGTACTATAATTCACATGTGCATGAAAGAAGGTTCGCACTCGGCAACTTAGTGCTAAAAAGGGTAAACCCGGGAACGAGAGATAAAGTTACCGGATTGCTCACAGACAAATGGGAAGGACCTTATCAAATTACAGGCATAGCCGGTCATGGAGCATATCGCATCACTCGAGAGAGTTTTAGCGAGCTACCTCGACCATGCAATGCACAGTACCTAAAGATATACTACCCGTGACCTTGTCACCACCTTCTTGGATTTTATTTTACAGCTTTTATTTTTTAAGTGTTTTTCATTTTAGCATTTCTTTCCTTTTCTCGTTTTTGTCGAGGATTGCAGGACATATTCAATAAAGAGTAAATTATTACAATGAGCTCACGGTTTCGCTCGCCAAAGTCGTAAAGTTACTCGCCAGCTTACGATAATGAACCACTCACAGTTGCGTAAAGACAAGTCTAGAAACTCGCAGCAACAAAAGCGAGCAGGACAAACAGAGGGTCAAGGTTGAACATGCCACCGCAACCCGGATGTGTTATAACACCAAATGGTGGTCGCCACCATAGATAAAGCTAGACCCCTCAAAAGACGCAAGAAGCATCCAGCCAAAACGCACCTGAATTGTGTCTCAACAAAAAACGCTGGGGGTCGAAAAAGCCAGCTGACAATAAAAAGACTAAAGTCAAAAGCAAAAGTCGGATACGTCCTAAAAAACACCGAGTACGCCAAAACTCAGCAATGGCAGCTGAATAAAAAACGGTAGTATACATAAATAAAATTTGGTGTATGGTCAGATACATCCAGACAAACACTGAATACGCCAAAAACTCAGCAATGGCAACTGAATAATAAAAGTAGCGAAGCTGAAAAATCAACAATAGCAGCTAAATAATAAGAATAACAAAGCCAAAAACTCAGCAAGGGCAACTGAACAAAAAATGAAGCTAAAGAAAAGTTATAAATTTTGTGAAAGTTATTTACAACCAAAGCTACAAAAAGGTATGGAGAGTTATTTACAACTGAAGTATGGCATAATCTCAACTAGCTGTAGTAGGACCCTCGCTGTCTTCATCATCTTCAATCTCATCTTCAGAAGGCCAGGCTATTTCTTCATCCCCATCTGGCATGAAAGGCTCATAATCCCTACCAGCGACAAGACCTAAATCGGGTTCAGCACCAGAACCTGAAAAGCTGCCCTTCTGACCGGAGTAGTAGGTGTTGAAGGCATGCTTACTGGGACCTTCTAAGTGTATGGGATGGGGCTCAGTCCTAGTATAATGACAGTGGGCTTTCCATCATTTTCTTTGTTCTTTAATTGAACCCACTGCACTGGCCATGTGCAGCTGAAGAGACTTGTCGAAGCGCCTTAGAGCCTTTTCATTCGAATGATCCTTCATGGCGAAGAACTTCTTCGACTGCCTCATGCCTCGTTCAAATTCACACAACAAAAGCGCATCGTAGGCAGGGGATCTCTTAAAACAATCAACTGCTTCAACCTCCAAAACAGCCTTCAAGTCGTTAAAGATGACATCACGCGAAGACAATTGGTTGCGCAAGTCCAATACCCCACACTCAGCTTTTTCTCTAGCCTCCTCAGCTAGTCGCTCAGCCTCCAAGCACGCTGCGAGTGAGTCTTGATTAGTAGACAACTGCTCTTTCAGCGAGCGAATCTCTTCCTCAGCAGCAGATAATTTTTCTTCGGCAGCTAGCTGAGCAGAAAGGTAACCATCTGTGGATTCCCTCAACTGAGTAAGTTGCTAAGCATGGAATTCCTCAGCAGAAAGCTTCTCAGCTGCCAAAGTGGAAGCCTGCTCTCGCAGGCGCTTGACATCCCAAGAAAGGAAATTCTCGCGCCTATAGTTGTCAGCCAACTCAGACATCATCTTAAAAGAAAACATACAAAGTCAGGAAACGCACAAACGAAAATACGATAGGAGTACTACAAGAAACCCACCAGAGAATGGCAGTTGAAGAAAAACTCCATTTTTCTGTTACAGGACCTGCTTTTCACATGCTCCCAAACTTCACCAACATAAACGTCATTGTTGATTAAATGTGAACAAATCTCTGCAGTTGTGAAGTCCGAAAGGGAAACAGACTCAGCTCCCTTACCAGCTTCAGTTGGACCAATAGGAGGATCTTCACAGGCAACATCCAAACCAGATGTGGAAGCCCCGGATTGTTTTGACGACTCTAGTTTATCAGTGGGCCCTGACCGACCAGATGGCCCAGGTTGACCAGCGGAAGAAACATTCAGCTCACCTGCAGCCGCCGGAGGAGAAGCTGCACTGGTCGGGGGAGGAGTAGAAGCATTCAAATCATCAACTCCCTTCGGGAATGGAGACACCACTGTACTCACCCCTTCAGCAGGAGCCTTAGGGACAGTTGTTTGAGTAGGGGGAGTCCCGGTGAGTACAGGTTCATCAGCACCCTCATCGTCCGAAGAAACAACATACTGTACAACTCTTGACGCCCGTTTTGGAGGTCGAGCAGTATGATCAGGAGTACCCTCAGCCTGGCGTTTACCTCTACCGATTCTAGGGGTCAAGTCACTTGTAGGATCAAGGGGAGTTTCAGGGACATCCGCATCAAAAATAGGGATGTCACTAACCGCCCCTGAAACTCCAACCTTCTCTTTTCCCTTGCAGCTGGGGGTAGTCACAGCAGGGGTAGTCGCAGCAGGCGTACTCGCAGCAGTCTTAGGATGTACAGGGGGCTGCCCCGACTCAACACCTCCCCCAGCAATGCCACCAACTTCCTCGCCATCTGAGGGATCACCACCATTCGGGCTAGCAATTTCTTCCTTAGCCAAACCAGCAGCATGTCTTTTACTAGCAGCCTCAGAATTCTTTACTGCCCGGGCTTGCAAGTTGCAGACTGTGTCGAAGTCACACACTGTAAAAAGGCACCAAACATTAGCAATGGAAAGGATGAAACGATAATACTGAAAGAGCAGATAAAACTTACGGCGAGGAAGCCTAGCAGGCAGGCGTGTGAAAATTCACTGGGCGATCATTTTTTCCTCATCCAAGAGGAAAGATCTACCTCTCTCGTCCAAAGGAAGGACAGCTGCCGCAGCGAGATGAGCAATCTCAACGTTAAGGAAAATAGGAATTGTTTTCGACCAGGCCTCAGGAGAAGTGAAGTGCCTGGGAACTTTCTTCACCAAAAAGTTATGGCTCACATTGGCGGGCACATCCCTGCCCCACTCGCCACCAATGAAGAACCAACTATTCTTCCACCTTTTGTTCAAAGTGGGAAAACCCTAAATGAAGCCCTTCTTCTTCTCGTCGCTAGAGACTTCTACCTGCCCGGGGTTCGCCACACCCTCAGGGATCCAATTTTCCACTGTTGAGGAGAGAAGGAAATATGTGCCACTATTGCCCGCTTGCCTTAGGGTATAAAAGTGGCGGATCTCGCGCGGCGTAGGGGGTCCATAGCCCTTCAATTTCCACGTTAAACACAAACACATCAAGATCCTGTAGTTGTTTGGGGTGGGTTAGGCAGGCTCAATCTGGGCCTTCGCGAGGAATCTGGCAATGAAGGGCTGAAGAGAAAGCGTTACCCCGCAACTAAGCATTGCGCCATAGATGGCGACCGCATTCTCAGAAGGGTTCCATGCCGCTCGATCACCCGGTAGAGTCAAAGTCACAGCATCTGGGATTTCAAAGTGACTTTTGTATTTACGGAGTTCCTCCTCGCTAACCACATTGACTTCACAATTAAAAGAACACGGGCGCTCAGCTGTGAAGTGTAGTCTATTCTTCTGATGATCCTCAACGTCTAAATCAACGATGGTCTGGGCATCCAGCAAAGACCCTCGAGGAGCCCTAGAAGCTCGTCGTCTACTGCCACCTGGTTTAGAAGACCTCGTCATCATCGGAGAATCACTATCAAAAGACGAGGGAGAAGGAATGTTAGGAACAAAATTTTCCTTAGAAGAAGGAATATAGACAGAAATCGGGGATGGGGAATCTGGATGAAAATTGCAAATCAAGGATTCAATTTGGTCTGCAGTACACTTATCACCAAGTTCTAAAGCTTGCATCATTTGATTAAAAAGAGAAGAACGCAAGGAAGAATCCATGGGAACTCACCAGAAAACCCTAAAATCGAAGAAATGTGCGGGAGAGTTGGGGACGCTAAGAGATAGGAACAGTCGAGTTCGGTGAGCCATCTGATAATCGAAAACACAGGTAAAAGAGCTGCAGCAAATATTCGAAGAAATGGGAGAATAGGGCAGATAAAAACGAAGATTTAAATCTGTTTTGGCTCTAAGAAAACAAAGGAAGTATAAATGGAAAGGTTGAAATAAAGAAGAAGAAACGTTTCAGCATTAAAAGGAGGAGTTTTAAAATTCGAAAATCAAAAAACGAGATATTATTAAGGTAAGCGATGGTCACGGTGAACAAACACAACAACGTCCACCAAATAATAAACATGTGGCACCTTGGGAATTACCAAGCAATCAAAACATATCGTCATTGTGTCAAGTGAGTGGAAACGTCAGAAATCGTGTGGCCAAGAAAAAAGGCTTGCATCGGAAGAATCAAATTAAAATCAACACGTGGAGAAAATAAAAAGGAGGGAAATCATTCACGAAACACAGTTGAAGGTTTTAAGCATGGATAGGATATAAATACTACTCGCAGAGACAAATGAGTTGGAAGGCCAAAAAATTCGTCCAGCTCAAAGTATTTATGGGGGTATTGTTGTATGTGCGATTTCGCCAAATAGACACATCATTAAAGGAGTCAATAAATGCTGAGAAAAAGGTTGCCTCGTCACTCGTTGACCAAGTCAAAAGGGAAGTGTGAATCAGTCAGCGTGTCAGTAGGTCCTGAAGTCAATAGGTCAAAAGTATGGTCGCCAAATCTAGAGAAAAACGTGGTCGCCAAAGGGTATTACCCAGAAGTAAAATATACTCGCCACATCAGCTTACTCAGCACAAACCAGCTCGACAGGGGCATAGTAACAAAACCCTAACTCCCGGAAGACCCCTGACGACGAGGAAACGTAGAAGAAAAGATAGGGAACAAACCCTAAACCGCAGCAAACGTTGGATTCCAAATATAAAACCAAGAGGAAGTCCTATCCCCAACACGGCAAAAAATAAAGGAGAAACCCTAATTGTCATGTATAAATAGAACCACCCATCCCACGAGGAAAGGGTTCGAAAACCTAAAGAGAGAAAAGCAAGAACTCGAGAGATTAGAGTGTGTAACCGAAACAAGCTAATTATAGTGATATTTTCCTGTCCTCCGGGACGCCATGGTTTTTTCCTATTCAAGGGTTTTTCCACGTAAATCTGTCTCTTGCATGTGCTGATTTTCTTTATTATTTAATGTTTGTTTTGATTTAATTGTTGGTCACGTGGTAATCCAAATTTCACTCCGTAAGAGGTTCATCATCTTGAGGTATTCATTTATACAATATGATATAATTGTTAGAAATTTTGGAAATTGCCTCTAACGCCTACATATTCTATATGTTCATGGATAATATCTACTCAACATGAATTTAAGAAGGTTATATATTTCTCATTATTTTGTATAATTTTTTTTAAATAAAAATTATGTGTGGCCATGTTAGACTGATTAAGAGAAATAATATAAATTTATGTTGGGTATAATGATATTGGATTTGCAATTCTTGGTTTACAAATGTATAACCTATGAAATTATTATGAAATTGGATGGTTAAGTTTCTACGTAGTAGACTAACCATTAAGATTTCATTATGATTTGTTTATTTCATTAAGGACATTAATTGATTATATTATAAATTATTATAAAGTTGGATGGTTATGTTTCTACGTAGTGGACTGACCATTAAGATTTTATAATGATCTTTTGATAAAATTGTATAATCAATTGTGTTTGGAATATTTATGGGGTTGGATGACTAAGTTTTCACATAGTGAACTAGTCGTTAAGATTCCACAATATTCGTTGGATTATCAATGATTAAGGTTTAGAACTGCATTGAGGCAAAACTATACATGTGTTGATCATCTACCTAAACGAGTTTTTTGTGAACATTGAAGAATAAAGAGTGATGTTCATCTCCCGAAGATGTTAATCACTTGTATAAAAGTTTTAACATATGCGTTGTTGTCTTTGTCTTAAGGACAGGTCATGATGTTGTGTTGGATTTCTAGAGATCTTAAATTATCATTTATAATAATTATGGAAATCGGTGTGAGCATGAATATACTGTGTTTTAATTTAATTTAAACACCTTTACTATTTCTAAATACATGCATCAATTGGTTTTTTACCTTATTGAGGATTGAAGGATAAATAAAGTTTAGTAAACCCACTGTTGAAAGTTTTGTTAAGGTTTATTACCTTAGATTAATCTATTCTATGAATTTATGTTTTTGTTTGTTATTTGATAAAGTTGATAGGGTACAAACACCATAGGGGTAGTCTGGAATTTTTGATATTTCAACATAACGAGTCAAGGAAAATACTGAGGACATAAAATAATTTGCTATTGCAAGAAAAGGTACCCTTTGATTTATGTTTTGAAATATTTGATTAATTATCAATTAAGCACTTAGTGGATTATTTCTTGTGATACATTTTATATTATAAATTTTTCTAATGAACTCAGTATTTAATAGGGGCCAAGTAGTTTAGAGGTTTTATTAGAATTCAATTGAATTCATTGCAATATTTAGATTATCTTTAACCTCTAAAAGTTTTATTAGATGATATTTTCTATTTTGGTCCTGTAATGCATAGTACAATTTTTATAACAAGATTGGAATTTGAATTGAAGTAATATCTTCAAGTTTATTCAAGATGATACATTTTTGCTTATGATTTTCACCTAGTGAGTTATTTGGTGATTTTTTTTTTTAATAAATAATAATCTTTATGGATCTTCAAACTCTTCTTGTATTCTAAATTTTACTTTTGGGTTTTAGAATTATATTGATGATTATTCTTACAGTTTAGATATAATCTTTTTAATCACATGACCAAAGGTAAAATGGAGAAAAATTGATTCTTAGAACATTTTGATTATTTTAAATTCTCGGTTTTAAGTCTTTTGATTAATTGTATTAAAAGTGATCTCATAAAATATAAGAATATGACTGCAAAAGGCTAGAAACTATTAATAATAGTTTATAGAACTTGTCATGTTTTATTTATGAGAATAAATGTATATATGTATTATACATTCTTGGGGGGGTGGGGTTGCTGATGTTGTTAAGAATGTATAATTTTAAAGACTTGCATTTAAGGAAGAAATCGCATGCTTGTGATATTTATGTTGAATAAATGTCATGTTTGTTGAATTACAATTTTGGATGTCGTTGGAGTTGAGATTTTGCAAACTAATTAATTGTCAATAGATTTATAGCTTGAAAGTTTTACTTGAAAAAGGGTGTTTGGTTTGCATGCTTTAAAACTTCATTGACATAGTTAAATAAGTTTCTTGACAAATGGTGTTTAGTTTAATAAAGTGGTGGCATTGTATGACTTTGTTAAAAGTTTTATTTTGCCATTAGACATAATTGAGGGTCAGTGTGGGAGTAAGTTTATTTTATGTGCTTTATATTGTCATTTGTGTGACATTAAGAATTTTATCTCTAGTATTTCGAGGTGAAAAATTTCGAACAAGTTTATTTTGATAATACTATTAAAATAATAATAATAATAGAGCACTTAAAGGGTTAATATGATTACAAGTTTACTTGTTTGAGATACCTTTTGGTAAAAGTGATAAACTTACATAGTTTTAATTCCTCAAAGTAAATTGGAGCGTTTTCATAAGAAAAGGTCATGTAAATATCTGCAATTGATATTTTAATGAATGCTTAGTATATATGTATTGATACTATTATTACATTAGCATACTTTGCGAATTTCAAACCAGTTTGGCATGTATCATTGGACATGGATATGGAATGTTTTATTATATTTGTAGATATTAATTGTTTCATGCTCATATGTATGTATGGATAAGGAAATATGTGGCTTATTATATGATGATTCACTGTATTTATCTTCTTGAGGAAATTGCAAGAAACAACCAAAAAATTTATGGAGTGATTGTTTTCAGCCAAAAATTTATTTTTTATTGTTTTCATCATCTTTAGCCTTGAATTGCCAAAACTGCCCTCATCTTTGTTTTACTTGGACCAAAATTTCCCTCCAAATTTCCCTCCCAAAATTTTCACCTGATGTATGCCTTTTATGTTTGCTGTATCAGATTTTATGTTTAAAAATCTGATATGCTCTCTCTTTCTCTCTCTCTTCCCTTCCCTTCCCCTCTCTCTCTCTCTCTCTCTCTCTCTCTCTCTCTCTCTAAAAACGAGATCTGCGACCTACAGTTCGTCTCCTCCATTTCCTCAACCTCCATTTCGTCTCTTCCACACCATTTCGGTTCTTCCACCGAAACTGAAACCCATTTCGTCGATATCGTTTTGTGCTATCTTGTCTCTCTTGAAGTAGATTTAGAGCCAAACAACCTTCTAGAATATATGTATCCCCTTCCCATTTGTTTTATTTACAATTATATGTTGTTTGATATGAAGATTAAGATAGTGGATTCGATTTTTTGTGGAACCCGAAATTTTTTATTTTCTGGAACGAAGTTACATGCCAGTTTGGTTTAATGTTACATGCCAGTTTGTTTTAATAGTACATGCCAGTTTGTTTTAAAATTACATGCCAGTTTATTTCTAACTTACATGTGATTTTGTAATTTTGATTCATAATGTTATGTTGTTTGATATTAAGATTAAGATAGTGGATTCGATTTTTTGTGAAACCCAAATATTTTTATTTTCTAGACCAAAGTTACATGCCAGTTTGGTTTAATGTTACATGCCTGTTTATTTTAATGTTACATGCCAGTTTTTTTTTTAAAGTTACATGCTAGTTTATTTCTAAATTACATGTGATTTTGTAATTTTGATTCATAGTGAAATGAATCTCCTGTTGTTTTTTTACAATTATATGTTGTTTGATATGAAGATTAAGATAGTGGATTCGATTTTTAGTGAAACCCAGATTTTTTTTTTTTTTTTTACCGAAGTTACATGCTAGTTTGTTTTAATGTTACATGCCAGTTTGTTTTCAAGTTACATGCCAGTTTGTTTTCATGTTAATTGCCAGTTTATTTCTAACTTACATGCCAGTTTATTTCAAGTTACATGCCAGTTTGTTTTCATGTTACATGCCAGTTTATTTCTAATTTACATGTGATTTTGTAATTTTGATTTATAGTGAAATACTTGACATGCAGGAATATGGATACGAAGAGATTGGTCATCTATCACGGTGGAAGTTGGGTGGACAATTCTTACGAGGGTGGTTTGACAAAGTGGGTTCATGTTCATAGAGGTTTGACTTATGATGCCTTGGTGAAGTTGGTACAAAATGTTGCCAAAATTGATGCTGCTAGGTACACCATAGAATTACACTCATTGGTCCGTACGAATAGTGGTGTTGCTCGACCGCTAATTGAGAATGACAATGAGGTGTCATGTATGATGGATGAAGATAAGTTGATACCGAAGGTTTATGTCACTATTTATCAGAAGTGTACAGAATGGTACTACAGTGATGAAGATGACAACCTACTACAGTCAAATTTTCTTTAGCAATGTAACCAACCTACTCCATAACCTGAGTATGGCGGGTTTCTCCAGCAACTGGCAGCATGTGGGTCTATTCCAATATCTGACCCAATTGTATGTACTGATGAAACCATTCATCATCAAGAGAACAGTTAGGAGTTAGACACCGATAACTCGGATGATGGTGTGGGTGCTGGTTCAACTAGTGCTGGTCCATCGGGTTTTGCTAGCTTTGGTGAAGGTTCCTTTGGAAATGATGGATTGGGTGAGGATGGATCGGGTGAACATCCAACCCCACGGGCTTGGATTATTCCTGAATCAGAAAGGTATTGTCTAGAACCCAATCTCATGGACGACGAAGTAATTTCAAATGATGGCTGCTTATACAAGGGTAAACTCTTTCAATGCAAAAAAAAATCTTAAGCATACGGTGCACATGTATGCTTTGAACGAGAATTTTGAACTCCGGATTAGAAGGTCTAGCAAGACACGTTATGAGACCGGATGTAAAGATGATGAATGTGAATTCCAATTAATACCGGAAGTTAGTGGTACAACTTAGTTATTACCAATGATGTTTTTATTGTTAAATGTATTGGTGAAAAACTATATTTCGTATTGGAGACATTTTGAAGTTACATAACAGTATTGAATTCATGTATTTCTCAGTCCTAATTCCAGTATTTTTACATGTCAAGGCTGTTAACAAGTTACATGCCAATATATTATGAAGTTACATACCAGTGTATTTTGAAGTTACATGTCAATGTATTATGAATCTATGTCTAACCTTCTTTTCATTTTAAAAAAATGGTGATCAAATTAAGTTTCAAAATTTCCTTCCATGTAAAGAGGGGTCTTCTCATATCTTTCCTCGTTTAAAATGGTTTATTTGTTTATTTCAATTTCACACAAATTTTGGTGCATTGCTTCAAGAAATTTCCTGCACTACATTGAGCAAATACAAAAAACCAATGTTGCTTTAAGAAATTTCCTGCACTACATTGCTTCAAGAAACTAATGTTGCTCATTCTGAGTTCCTGTTAACCACTCTCATGAAATTGATATAAACTTACAAAAATGACATTGTCAACATTAATAAATGTGGCAGTTCAAACTTCATAAAGTACATGAGATTTTCAACCTTATAAACTTCAAAAACAAAAACATCCAACCAATTAGGTGTCAATTAGGGATATCAATTAGGTGTCCAAAACAGGTGCGCCAGAACGCAGCTAATTCTTCGACTTTTCGGAGAACCTTAACAATGTCTGGAAAGGCATTGAGATTACAATACACGTTCTTAGTTGACTTTGTAATCCACTCATCCTTCGGTTTGAGAAGGAAATCCTCATAATTCATATTTTCTATCTACAAAATCACATACAAATAACGTCAGTTACATGCCAGTAAAGTTACATGCCAATATCTATGAAAGTTACATGCCAGTAGAGTAAGTTACATGCCAGTGAAGTAATGCAGCAAAATAGTTCAGGTGATGGCCAGGCAATGGCAATGGCCAAGCACATTGGCAGTGGTATACGAAAAGAAACTTTTATACATCAAAAGGTTTAGGTGAATAACTTAGAAAGAGAATGATAAACCAGTTATATAAAATTCAAAAAAATGCAGAATCAAAATAATATAAAATACAGATAACTTACACTGTCTGCAACAACATGGTCAAGTGAAGGAAAATATCCATGCAGCCCATCGCTCCCACCATGACCTAAAATTAAGAAAGAATAAGATGTTAACATGACAAAAATCTAACATCTTCAAAAAGAAATAGTTTAGCGTTCACAAATTATAAACCTATCCAATCCATTGCGTACACTCCAAAATTGCAAGAATTCAGCTGCTTTGCAAATTGAGAGTATCTCCTACTGAAAACATAAAAAGAACACCAATAAGGCAAATAAAACACAGTGAAAAATAAGCTAGCTCAGTTATGATGCTTTTTTCAATATAGGCCATGAAAAGATTACCTGTGCTCATTGAGTCCATGTACAATGATCAAAATCCCCCTGAAAGAACAAGGCAATGTTTCACTTGCAGCAAAATGGAACCACAAACAATCAGAGCATGGCAGTAGACCCTCTTAATCCTTTCAACTAGTGCGACTCCTAGTAAGCCTGAATGACAACATAGTAAACCAAAACAGAGATAGATTTGGGACAATATAGGGCTATAGGCAAACAATAATCTGGAGAGATCAATAATCTGTACATAAATTTTGAGTTTACTGCTCATATGGAGCAAATTGAACTATAACAGTAATTCTTATTCAACATAAAGTTTTAGTAAATGTTTCAACTTTCCAATAATTAAACTGGTATACATTTAATCATAAACCTCATTTTAACATCAATGTAATTTAAAAACCTAACTTGTTAGAGTCTGCAATTCAATGCGTCTACTTATTTTCTCATAAACAAAACAGATAATACAGAACAGGAAAGCAAATCCCAACAGCAAGCTCATTTTCAGAGTTTTTAGTAACAAATATGAGTTTATTTACATGGTTTCTCATCAACCAAACACAGTAGACACAACCCTTATCATTCTAAACACAAACCAAAAGGAAATCACAAACAGACAAAAAATCAATATTTTAAATTCCAATTTAACATATACGAGATGGCAATTCAAACTACACAGAGCCTCATTTTAAAGTCAAATTATAGAAGAAGATTCAAAATCAACACTTACTGGCGGGTCGATCGATGGAGCTCCGAGGCGACGGCGACCAAGCAGGTGCGAGACGACGGCGCCTCTCCCCCCTTCGTGCGACATGACGGCGAGCAAGCAAGGCAGCGACGGCGAGCAAAACCACGACGTGGGCAACGCGACCAGGACAGATGGCGATCTGTCTCTCTTGGCGACGGACGGCAAACGACGATTGGCGACGGACGGCGATCACTCTCTCTCTCTTCGCTTCTCTCTTCTTCTTTTTTTCTTTTGCTCGTTGATTTTACTGATGGGTGGGTTCCACCCTACAAAATCATTTTTACTGATGGGTGGGTCCCACCATGTCAGCTTCTTTTTTTTTTTTTTTTCAAATTTCGAATTTAAGGGTATTTTTGTCCAAATATGGTAAAAAGTGACTAAAACAATTAAAAATAAATCTGTGGCTAAAAACAATAAATCCATAAATTTTTTGGTTCTTTTTGAATTCACCCCTATCTTCTTTATATATATTATGGTGGGTGAGAAGATTTAAGAGTTGCGAGTTTCTAATAGCCACAAGTAAAATAATTCTTAATACACTAACCAAGATACTTGACTCCGGAGGTTTTGTGGAGCATGTTATATCCTGCATTGGATGATTGATATTTTGATATATTTGGTTAGTGGGAGATGTCTTTTATTAGATTAACTGCATTTGTTTTATGCATGTTTGTTTTATATTCTCGAAAATATTGCTATTGTATTGTATATACATGTTAAGATATTTGTCATATTTGTTATTGTGTGCACACGGATGTTTGATTATGGCAAGAAATCTCAAAGTTTTTTTTTAGCTTTAAGGGGGCAGTTCACTCATAAGGTATGAAGGTTTTGACTGATGAGTGAACATTACTTAAGACATAAGGATTTACCTGTCTTAAGGGAGGATTAACTCATGGTCCTTTGGCCAGTGAATGTAAGATGCTTAAGACATTAAATTTGCTCGTCTTAAAATCCTTCGTATAATGCGAAGGTGGACCCACATGGAAATAGGCATGATGATCACATTTGCATGTAATTTCCATACTACACCTACATACAATTTTACTTGGGTAGGTAGAGCTAAGGGTATTTTGATTGCATATGGTCTTATGTCGATTAAAGATGTAATGGTCTATGTAGTTGGATACTTAAGGTTCTATTGGACTAAGGGTAATGAAGGTGTTACTCTCTTAAACATTCTGTTTTGTGGCCACGTATAATTGTTTGTCAATTCAGAGTTTCATTTTCTAAAATGAATTTATAAATATAAAATGATAATGTCTATGTAGCTCAAGTGTGAGAATGTAAGTTTTTTATAAAATTGTGAGCAACATATGACATTATATTTTGAGTTTATGAAAATCGAATTGATTGGAATGTTTAAGTAAGAGAGAGTTGACCGGATAGAGCCCGTTTGGTAGTGATCAATATTTGTTGGGCTTGGTGCACCTTAGCTACATTATATGTGTAGGATATGGTATAAGTTATTGTATATGTGTGGGCCAAGTATTCTTTTTGGGATAGCCTCCTATTAGGGTTGAGAATCCTCTATGGGTTAGGATTCTAGTAAATTATACTATTTATAGAGGGTCCCTACTCTCGCTCATGCATCACACAGTGATTTAGAATAAAAGTAGTCTCCCCATTAGGTTATCTAAAGTAAGGTGAGAAGAGAGTAGAAGACTCTCTATAACTTCGGATGGTTTCCGCTGCGCTTCCAAGTACGTGTCTATTCATACCTATACATACAATACGAGATTATTTAATTATCTTTATATAATGCTTACACATGGAGTTGCCAAGCAAGCTATTAGATTCAAACTGGAGTTCTTTGCTGTGTAATCAACGAATTATTTTTCAGTCCATACTATAGGATAGAGAAATTTTGGGAAGTAAGCCGGCCAAGTCGTTTCTAAAGAGGATACCAGTGGATCCACCGATCAAACATCTCGTAACACCCTCTGCGATTGTATTCGGGAGCTGTGTGACCCGCACCCTATACCGCACAAATATAAATGAAGTTAGAATTATTTATACATTAATTTAATCATAATTTTGTAGTTTTCAAGTGATATCAAATTAAAAAATAAATAATAAAAAAAGTTATTGTCATCTATCTTTTGAGGTGTTTGAAAAATCGGTCTAGACGGCCGATTAATTGGTTGGATTCCTTTAGTCGACTCCTCACTGTGGTGAAAAGGTTAAAATCAACCACATTAATCAGCCATCGATTAATCAGCGGTCAAATCGGTTAGACGGAGTCAAAGTTGTTGACTCTGCCTAACCCCTTTTGTTTAATTGTTTTTTTTTTTTTGTTTAAAGCATACTTTCTCATGGGTTATGGTAATTTATCTTGGATAGAGACTTGTAGAATTTGGTTTCAGTTCTTAAATTCACATGACAATCATATAATACTTGGTGGATTTTAATCAAGCCATAGAACAAAACTATCAATAATTATTACCATAAAAAAAATAAAAATAAAAAATAAAAAAAGTTAAGAGCAGTCATTTTGATTAACTCATGAAAACAGAGAATGAACTGATCATGCACTGCAATGCACTTCTAGTTATTTCAAACTCAAAACTTAAATCGATGAAAACATAAGTAGTCTCTTAGAGCATCTCCAATACATAAGTAGTCTCTTAGAGCATCTCCAATACAAAAGTGACTTGCATACCAATAATCGTTGACATGACAATAATATCAAGAGACTTACTTCCAAAGTGACATAAAAATAGACTTGATAGACAATCAATTCAAAATTTGGTTTCCAATACTTCTATCTAAAACATAATTTTTTTAATGACGTGTCCATTTTTTTTTCCTGTTTTATTTTTTATTTTATTTCCTTATCAAAAATATATTAAAAATTAATATCAGTTTTAAATGTTTGCTGAGTCAACTTAGAAAATAGTTGTGCAACAGACCGTCTGAAAGTAGACAGTCATGTTGACAATGTATTATATTTTTTTCACCACGTCAGCTTGAGGTTGAATATGCACTGCATTGGAGACACAATTATTAACAGAACGTCTATTTATCCTATGTGGCACCTTCTTCTTTTTTTCACAAGTCACGCTTGCATTGGAGATGTTCTTATATAATCAATGGATATAAAGCTTCCTAATTCTGAAATGAAATACTTCCATTCAAAACGTCCAACTGATTTTTCAACCATATCAACCTATCCTAGTTTAATTTTTTACTAATTTCAGTTTTAGTTTTTACTTTTTAGGATTTGAATTGATACTTGATTTGTATTTTTATGCAAGAAAATAAAAAAATAAAATAAAATAAAAATTCACCGGCCGATTAATCACCGACTAATCGGTCTAGGCGTTGGGCTCTGGGTCTCCGCTTGACTAGCGCCTAGCGCTTACTAGAACATTAACATTGATCTTCTCTATGTTTTGAATTAAATTCAAATAATTTAGTATAATTAATTCCAAAATTCATTAGAAATCAAAATTAAATTTTCAATAACCTCCATTCAATTTCATTAGAACTTCTCTTTCAGTTAAAACTCGATTATATATTTATAAAGAATTAAAAAAATTAGGGCAATTATCAATTAGGTCCTGGACTTTTTTTAAAATTTCAAGTTGTTTGTAACTTTTACAAAAATGACTAAATTGGTCCTTACATTTTTCCCAAGTATCAAATTAGTCCCTCCAACTAAGTTCCGTCAGTTAACTTTAACTGTGTAGGGGTAAAATTATACTTTACTCCTAAACAATTTAATAATGACACATGAATAGTTTTTTTTAACACATATTTTTGTTTATTTTTTGTGGGTTTTGATTTTTGAATAATTTTAACAACAATGCTTGTATAATATTAACAAAAATAATAATATTAAAAAGGCAAAAAACTAAACTGGGAATGAATGATACTAAGGGTGTAATTGACATTGTCTTATTAAAATATTTTTAGATTTTTTAAGAAAATTTTAATTAAAAAAGGTACAAATGGTGTTTCATTAATAATATTTTTAGATTTTTTTTTTTTTTTTTTTTTGTAATTATAATGGTGAATTTAATGCACAAAAGACAAAACAATTTTGCTATAATATGACAAATAAATGGTATTTACATACTTTAACTAAAATTGTTAAAGTCAACTGTTATATTTAACACCGTCAAAACCGTTAGAGGGACTAATTTGGTTACTTCTAAAAAGAGAGAGACAAATTTGGTACTTGGAAAAAATGTAAGGACCAATTTGGTCACTTTTGTAAAGTCGCAAACAACTTGGAATTTTAAAAAAAGTCCAGGACCAAGTTGGTAATTACCCAAAAAATTAAGAAAAAAAAGGCGTCAGTTATAATATTCTTTAAAATAAAAATTACTTACCTTGACAGTAGCATATGTTAAACGATATCCATTCTCTGAATACTTGACTGTGTATCTACATTAACAAGCAAATTAACTTAGAGAGACAATTTTACTTGAAAATAATTCAAAATTTGTAAACTAAAAGAACTCAGAGATTTAGTCACCCTGCAACTTGGCCATCAACGAACCAAGGTCGCCAATCGTTTACAACCGTCAAGTTAAGCCATTCTATCCATGTTTGGGTAGCCACAAAAGGAACAACCATGTCGTGGTCTCCACTGTACGTGCCATGAAAATAAATCAAATAGCATTTATATTAGAGACTAATTGCTTCAAATAAAATTGCAATTCATACATATATACTATTTAATGTGTTAATCAATTACCTATCGACTAGCACTTGTAAGCCTTTTTGACTGAGATATCGATGAACATCAACCACACTCAAAACGTTCTTTGTGTATGATATGCTTTTGTTGCACCTCTTCCAATCTGATACCAATCCCTGCTACATAAAACATATATAGTCATAATTTTATATTGATCAAGTTTATTTATCACCCAGCAACGTACATGGTTTGGTGATAAAGGGCATGAATTATTTTAAAGTAATTGTTGTGTTTAGTTATAATAATTAAATTGGTCGCAATTACAAACCTTTCGAACGTGTAGAGAATCTTGCACTTTTAACACTATTAGCCCAAATGTAGGAGAGTGCATAATTAAAATTCTGGAAAAATAAGAGAGGTAAAAATTATTTATGCAATAAATTACTTATATATGATATATGAGAACTCAACGATGTTAAAAATTACCCGACACCACAAATCAGGAATTTGTGGTGGTGAGAGGATGAAATTTGTAGGATTATTGTCTCGTAGAGATCTATGAGGAAATTCTGCTTCCGCATCTGATGATGCAAAAGTACACTTGGGCTCCAAAATATCGTTCCGATTTATATCTTTGATGCACTGCAATTAATTTTACAAAATTAATGCCTATCTAGCTAGGAAGCTATGAAATTTCTCTTCTAATTTCTTTAATTTATTTTTTCTTAAATTTAACAGAATCAAACTGTTAATCATCTAACCTTTTTATAAGTATGAAGAGAAGTTACACATTTTGCATTAGACGGATCTACATTCACATAGCTTTCGTTGCAACTTGTTTTGAGATCCTGGAGTACAAGTGAACAATCCAGATATATATAGAACGAAAATATAATGATTATGATATATATATAGGGGCATTTGAAAGCACCTCATAGAGTTCATCTGATATAAGTGCCATGCGATGAGCAAATTCTATTTTGGAATTGTCATTAAGTACTTCATCTGTTGTAGGGCTCCCCAATAAATACCCCTGAAATCATAAATCCCAATGATTAAATAAATAACGGTCAATTTCTAGTTTTTATATTTTAATCCATGGGTGTATAAAAATTAAGGATTTGAAAATAAAAAATTAAAAATTAAAAAAAAAATTAAAAATAAAAGTAAAAAAAAGTTAAATCAAAAATAAACTAAGGGATTTTTTTTTTTTTTTTTTAAAAAAAAAAAAAACAGAACAGTCCTGAATTTTCTGAGGAATGAATAGTGACTAAAACCTGAAACTAAATGACATATTCGTTTTTTATTTTTATCACCTCTAAATAGAAGGTCTAACTTGTTTGTTTTTTTAAAGATAAAATGATTTGAAAACAAGTAATTTGACATTTATGCAAAATAATTCTAAACCACTTTTATGCAAAATTGATAAGATATTATTCTATTAAGACATGATAAAATTTTTTAAAAATATATATATATTTGACAAATAATGATTTGGATTTTACAAAATAGAAAAATAAAATAAAAACAGAATTGAAGGTTCAACGATGGTGGTGAAAGTGACTACGTGATCAACTTTTTATTTTATTTTTTTAAGTTGTTTATCATGAGTAATAGGTTAAAATAAAGAAACCTATATAATATAAAATTATGTTTAAATTGTTATTATGTTATTTTTGGGCGGATAATCTTGAAAAAAATAATATTAAATGCAATATAGTGATTTGGAATTAAGTAAAAAGTTGGGATTTTTTTTTACTTTTTATTTTAAATTGTTTTTGGGTATTTTTAAGTTTTTTGACCACTTAAAAAAACAAACAAAAAAAACTTAATAGTTTCAGTTTAGACTCATTAAATTTTAAATGCAAAAAACAAACGACTAATAACTCTCTCTCACATAACTGCCCATTAACAATACAGTTCATGTACAGTACCCAAACCCAATAAATATATATAGGTATATGTGTGTGTGTGTAGAGGTTTCAGTTGTAGGATTCTCAAACCTTTTTTTTTTCGAGAGAGAGTGATCGACTTCGTAATGTTACAATATTCGTTATAGAGTGAGTTATGTAACCTTACAGAGTCGATCACTCCCCAAAAAAAAAAAAAAGGTTTGACATTGTCACTTCTAAAAGAATGTGCAGACCACTTTGTAACATTACAAAGGTCATTTTGCAACGTTACAAAATGACATAGTCAATTTTGAGAGAGTGTGCATGTTATTTTATAACGTTACAAAGCTCATTCGATATGTTACGTTATAGAGTCGATCCCACACGAAAAACATACGGAAATCCCGTACCAGATAATAATTATTATATATATATATATATATATATATATGTCTTGAGTATATATATGAAATTTGTATAGGTTATGGTAGCTAAGACAAGCTGAAATTATAATGATGAAGACATACTATGAGATTCAAACGTGGATTGGTGCCGTTCTCATTTGCTGCATGACCAAATAAAACCAAAATTAAACTTGAAAATTAAATATTATGAGTGACGACAAGGTTTCAATTATAATATATGAGATAAAATGAAGTTACCTTGTACTACTTTTTTGGTGATAAGTGGAACAATTATTCCTGAATAAGAATCACCACCAATAAACAGTTCAAGTGGTAGATACTGGGGGTGTTCAAGTAACCACTGCAACATAGAAAATTAATTCTTAATATTAATTAGTGAACTAAATCTTCCCTGAAATTTATAGCTTCTATATATAAAAATTGTCGAATGTGGATTTATAATTATATTAATTGTTTTGATTTAATTTGAGTGTTTACTCACCTTTGTAAGGAACAGATAGGCTTGCTCTGCTGAATCCGTGTCTGAAGAATACCAGCCTTGTTGGGTTGTAGAATAGGAGAAACCAGAGCCAACAGGTGAATCTAAGAATATAATGCTGGCTGTCTGCATCCATCCACAAAAATTATTAAATTATTAATTATATATTATGATTTGTAATATTTAATAGGGGTAATATCACAAAAGTCCCTACTTTTTCATGAATTATCACCTTTTTAAACATCTTTGCCATATTAATCACTTTAGTCCCTTGTTTTTTCAAAATACATTATTTTAGTCCATTTGACCAAAAAAAACTAATGGTCAAATAACAAAATGTGTAAAAATACAATAGTTTCAATAATATCTGGTTAACCCCTGAAAAAAATTAAAATGCCTCCAATAGGAATCAAACCTTCAACCTAGGTTAAAAGCCACAAGCTTTAACCAGCTAAGCTACTTTAACTCATTGTCGAAGGTTTGTTGATTTAAATGTATATATAGTTATATAATTTGTTTAAACTAATTTAAATCAATTTATATAATTTAAAATAAACGCAAATTAAATAATAATATATAAAAACATATTTATGAAAATGAAAAAGAAATAACAAAACAAAATGAAACCTAGAAAATACAGAAAATCAAAGCCCGTAATTTTTTTCTTTCTTTCTTTTTTTGGATTTTTTTTCCTTTTCAAAAAATATATTATTTCAATTTGATGAAAAAAAAAAAAAACCCAGAAAATCAAATCCCACAATTGAAAAGGGAAAAAAATCAACAAAAAAAAATAAACTCATATTTATATAATTTAAAATAAACTCATATTTTAAATTATATACTCCTAAATCACTCTATCAAGAGAGTCACCTCCTCATTGGAGTCAATTCCCTTCCTCTCAACATTAGAGGTCACTGAAGCAATTCCCGCTCTAAGTGTTTCACTCTCACTCATGGTGAAGTGAATGAAAAAAAATGCAAGTGAATGCAAAGAAAAAAAATGCACACAAATGCAAGACACAAAAATAAGCAAAGATCACCTAAGTATGTCTAGGAACCTACTCTGATACCAAAGGAGACATCAAATGCATGAAGAGTCTCCAACGACTTCACAAGGATATGGTATGACTTCTCACTTTATACCAACTTGTCATTATTGTGGTGTTAATGGGCATATTAGGCCTAAATGCTTTAAGTACATTAAGCATTGTAGGGTTGAATGCATGAAAGAGAGAAAAAGGCTTAGAAGAGCCTATTTGCATGTGCCTAGGAAATCTTTAGTCAATAATCCTAGGATATCAAATAACATTCAAACTATGACCACTAGGCATGAAAATGTTTCACCTAGGTGGATGAGAAAAGATGAACCCGGTTACTACTGGGCTAACATGTCTCCCATAGGTTTAACTTGGACCATTAATGGACTTAGTAGGTCTATAGGACCCCATGCCCTTCATTGATACAGTGTGGTAATTGACCCCATTTGGGGAACTCAAGTAAAGAGAGCAATTTTGCATACTTGTCACATGTAAAAATTTGATAAAAATTATGCTTCTTTATTAATTGCTTGAGTAGCTTGGTTGCACATATGCTTATATGTTTTTCTATTTAATAAGTGTGAACTATTGCTTTGAATGTAATCCATGTCATATTTATGTTTAAACATGCATTTTTGGACTAGGAGATTTACTTAGGAAATACTCTTTGAATGACCTATAATTATCTCCATGACATGATGATTCTTTAAATGACATGCTTAAATGTGAAAAGCATGAAATTCAAATGACATGCTTAAAAGTGAAAAGCATGATTTCAAATGACATGCTCAAAAAATGAAAAAGCATGAATTGATGATTGCAATTCTTAAATGCAAAACAATGTGTGAAAAGCTTATGAGACTCAAATGAATAAAGGATCTTACATCCATTCTAAGGATTTTAAAATCCAAAGTCTCTCTTTCTTTATTTGTTGAACATAGCTACTATCATACGGGTTCCATACCCGGAAAAATCGAATAGGGTGCAAAAAGTCGCTCATGTCTTGTTTAACTTATAAAGTTGGATATAGTTGCTCATTAAAATTGAATGATTAACAACTCTTTATCCTTGCTTTGATTCATGACAAATGGTGAAATTGGTTTGAATTCTTTAGGAAACCTTTGTCATTTGCTTTGCCAAATATCATTGCTTTTGGATTTGAATGCAACATGTCTTGCATGCAAAGCATTATAATCACACATTTTATAAAATAAATCTCCTTGCTTCTCTTCCAATCAATTGCATTGCATAAAGTGCATTATATGATTATGCAAATATCTTGTATGCTACTATATCTCTTTGCTACAAGTGACCCAGTTGGGGATACTCCTTTGCCTATATCATGACAAAAAGGGGGAGTAGTATGTGGTAAGGGAGAGTGCTAATTGAGAGTAGCTAATTCACATATTGGGGAGAGTGCTTAATTTAGGGGGAGTAACCCGTTGAAGGGGAGCATTGCATTGCACATTCATAGAATGTTGTTGCTTATTTTATTCAATGCAAATGCTTGTTTTTATCTCACTTGATCACCTCACATACACTTGTGTTGGAAAAGTGTAGTTCTTATTTTGTAGGGATGTTTATTCTACAAGAGATGGAAAGCTTGAAGATCTAGTTTGATTAGGCTTCTCTTTGTAATATAGAATAAAAAATTATTGATCCTTAGCTTTTACTTTTTGTGAGGATCAAATGTGAGTGGTAGTTTTGTCACAAAATAGCCAAAGGGGGAGATTGTAAGGACCTCATATTTTGATTGGCTTATTTCGTTGACAAACCACACATGGGGATAATTTTGTAACAGGTAGCTTAGGTCCTCGTTGGCAAGCTTCCAATATCCCCGGTGACTTCAAGAGCAAGAGCGAAAGGTAAATCACTTAACTTGCCTCTTGAAGAGATTAGTTACACACACACTTCTTCATGCATGTTTTATTCATCTTGCATTTGTGCTTCAATTCTTATATGTGCATTTCTTACACTTCACACTATAGTGTCTAGTAATTCGTTTCCGTTTGAGTGATCGGAAACGTCAGTGCTTGCACGATGGTGTGCATGTCTTAGCACGATGGCTGACCATTTGAGAAGGTCCTATTCTTCTCTTGGATAAGTGTTAGTTTTGGTTTGGTTGTTTGGAGTAAAGTGTCTAGTTTCAAAATATTGGATTTCAATGTTTTAAATGTTTTTCAAAACTGACCTTTGTATGGTCTTGTGATCATAACTTTTTATAAAAAGATTGAAATTGAGTTTTGTAAAACACTAGACAAACTAAACACCCATACCTTTCCAACGGTATATTATTCATAATATTTCATGACCGTTTGGATTGATTTTGAAATCTCCAAAGTGACCACCAAAACAGGGTAACTTCGTTGTTATCCGTTTCTAACCTTTGGTTACTCAATTGACCATAACTTTTTCTATAGACATCGAAATATCATTCTATAAACAGAAGTAGAAATTAGACTCCATACCTTTCCAATGATATATCATATGAAAGGTTTCGATGTCGTTTGGTCATGTTTCGGAGCGCTCGATTCTTGAGCTACTGCACTGACGCGTGTACCGTGTAAATGCCCATAATTTTTCTAATTCTTCCAAAACGACATAGTTTCACTTGGGCACCATAAATACATATCTTTCTCATTATTTTGAGAGCAAAGCCATAAAATCAAACCCTAGAGAGAGAGACTCCATATTCTTGAGAGAGAAAGAGAGGTTCTAGTGAGAGAAAGCACCAAGATTGCTTCTTTAACTCTCCTAACTCATTTCCATGTGCATAAATCATCATCTAAGCATCATCTAGGATCATCTAGTATGGAAGTTGTTAACTATTATCTTATATAATTAGTGTTCTTACTTAGCAATTTATCTCATTTTTTACTTGTATGTTCTTAGATTAATTTCTACATACAAGATTGAGATTATTTGTTGATTGGGTTATTTGTGATAACTAGGTTTTCATGTTTATATAACATCTAGCTAAATTGATCTCTTTGTTTGATTAAGATTGTTTTTGATAACTAGGATTTCATGTCTATATAAATCTAGCTAATTTATCTCATTAAAATGATTGAGATTATTTTTTATAGCTATTGTATTTACGATTAGTTATCTTTAACATAGCTAAGCTTTATGCCATGTCATTTTAGCATTTGATATCTAGGATTGATTTAATTGTCAACTTATAATCCTAGATAAGCATTTAATGTTCCCTAGCTCTATTTGCATTTTGAATATCATATATATTCACATAGGCTATTTGATCTCTTCATTGAGAAATAAGTCTTGTGTGGCTAAGGTGGCTTGGTGCACAAACAATTGGACTAGGTTCACTTTTAAAGGCCTACGGGTAGTAGTGGTAGGTTATAGTCTGAGAATGGTTGAGGGCAACCTAAGATGTAAACATCATTACAATTAGTGGATTCGAGGTTCGTGTGTGGCACACATAACAGCCCGTGATTTTTCCCTGTTAAGGGTTTCCAAATAAAAATCAAGTGTCTTTTAATTTCTACATTTTATACTTGATTTTGTTGTTTGGTGAATTGGAGTTATATTTGTAATATTGACTAATCCGAAAAAATTGATAATAACAGATTAACAACCCATTCACCCCCCCACCCCCAACGTTGTTGTTGTATGTATATTTTCGTCAGCATGACACGTCAGCAAAGATAGTGGTTAATACAGAAGTACAGTAATTCTACGTCATCCAAAGTCAACCAGTCAATGAAAGGAACGCTAACCGAGGACACGTCACCAGGTCTGGACACGTCATCAAGAAAGCTAAATATGGAAGTTAGAAGCATACGCACCAAGTAAAGTCGTCTAGTTAAAGAAATATCAATGAGCGAAGATCCTGCTCGTCGAAGATCTTTACTCAACGAGATCTACTTGGCCAAAACAGGAACTACTAGGCCAAAACAAAAAATACAATCCTATCAAGATACGTCTTATCAAGCGAAGATCTATTCAGATACGAAATCATAGAATCACACTCCAAGTAAGGAAATACCCTTATTTCCTCTCTAGTGTCAAAAATCTAATCATGAAAGAACTCAAAGTTTCCAGAAAGATAAACACCAAACGGGAAAACGAGTCCTAATCAATCTACTCTACCAGAATCCTACAAAGACTCTAATTAATGAGGTCCACCGCTTATACGATAAGAACTAGGGCAACCCTAGATCGAACCGTATAAATACAACCATGTATTCATTATAAAGGGGATCGACATCATGAGCAATTTACACTTACATGAGAAAAAAGATACGAAACATAAGCAATTATCTGAGAGAAAGCGAGTATTGAGTGTGTAATTATTCTATTCATAGTGGATCTCTTCTCGCCGTCACCGGCACCGTGGATGTTTCCCCACATTGGGGTTTTACCACGTAAAACATGTGTTATGTTTGGTTTATTATTTATTTCTTGCTTTTCTACATTACTATTCTCAAATGCGAACGAATCGTATCACATCCACGTGGAGAAAGAGGCTTTGATTATTCAACCCTAGACTGGTTAAAGCTTCGATCTGCCTACGTGTTATTGTTTGACGGTTGACTTTTCAACGATCCAAAAATCACCGTCAATAGTTGTATTATTAGACATGCAATGATGCACGTATAATATTTGTTTCAATAATATATAAAAACATGTTTATGAAAATGAAACCAAAAAAAAACCTAGAAAATCCAAAAAATCAAAGCTCGTAAATTTTTATTTTTCTTTCTTTTTTTGGATTTTTTTTTTCTTTTCAAAAAATATATTATTTCAATTTGATAAAAAATAAAAAATAAAAAAACCCCAGAAAATAAAATCTCATAAATTGAAAATTTCCTTCTTCTTTTTTTTCCTTTTTTTCCTTTTGTTTTGTTATTTTCTTTTTCATTTTCATAAATATGTTTTTACATATTATTATTAATATTATGAGTTTATTTTAAATTATATAAATATGATTTAATTTTTTTATTATATATATATATATATATATATATATATATATTTTTTGATCTTTTTTCCTTTTCAATTTATGGGATTTTATTTTCTGGGGTTTTTTTTTTTTTTATCAAATTGAAATAATATATTTTTTGAAAAGGAAAAAAATCCAAAAAAAGAAAGAAAGAAAAAAGTTTACTGGTTTTGATTTTCTGGATTTTCTGGGTTTCATTTTGTTTTTTTATTTTCGTTTTCATTTTCATAACTATGTTTTTATATATTATTATTAAATATGAGTTTATTTTAAATTATATAAATAGATTTAAATTAGTTTAAACAAATTATATAACTATATATACATTTAAATCAACAAACCTTCAATGATAAGCAAGTAGCTCAGCTGGTTAAAGCTTGTGGCTTTTAACCTTAAGGTTGAAGGTTTGATTCCTATAGGAGGCATTTTAATTTTTTTTTCAAGAGTTAACTAGCTATTATTGAAACTAGAGGAACTAAAAGAAAAAATTAAAAAATAACAATAAAGGGTAAAATTATATTTTTACACATTTTGTTATAGTTGACCGTTAGCTTTTTTGTCAAATAGACTAAAATGATGTATTTTGAAAAAACAAGGGACTAAAGTGACTAATATGGTAAAGACGTTTAAAAAGTGACAATTCATGAAAAAGTAGGGACTTTAGTGATAATACCCCTATTTAATAAAAGAAGAAAAGCAATATATATATATACCTTGGTCCATGCATATGGGTAATACTTGAGTTTAGGTAAGCCTCCCTTGTAGTTATCTATATCAAACTCCATTGGACCTACTCAAAAATTACATTTCACATTAATTATATACTGCTCCTATCTAACAAAAGGTTTTTTTTTTTAATATATATTCCATGGCCTCAATTTTTTACACAAGTTTTGACACAATTTTGTGTCCCTTGGATTAGTAATGTTTGAATGGCCTGGATTAATCCACTTGTAAATGCTTCTTAAATGAATTTATTAGTTCCCTCTCTCATCTCTCATCAATTAATTCTTTTAATTTATTTTCACATTCTCTCTACTTTACCAATTGTTTCTTTCCTGCCTTGTTACATTCCATGACCTTATTCTCTCTAATCACTTTTTTTCTCATTCCATGACTTTACATTCCATGCCTCATAGCAATGTTCTTGTAGAATCTTTGCTATTTTGAAACCAAAGGTTTACTGTCTAAATTGGTAAGAGAAATGGAGAGGTAAACATCATCTTACCCAAGTCCACTTGTACATGTCTAATAGCTTCCACAGATTCAAGAAGGTGGAATCATGTGAACCCAACCTAAACCAAATATAATAAGAAGGTAGTAACCATTTTTACAGGGTCAGCTTCTTAATATTTAGGGGCCATGATTTGTGTTTTAACTCATTTTTGACAAAAGACACGAATATGAAAGTGAAGTACATAATCAACCCAACAACTACTATAAACAACAAGCAAATCAACCAGATATAAATTAAATCAAAACCAAAGTTAAATAAAACTTCATAAATTTGATTCATAAATAGCTGCTGTAAGTGAACTTATCAAAAACAGAGCTTATCAAACACTACAAAAATAATGGTAACACTCCAAATATATATGTCATATACTGAGTGCCTTTTAAACTATTATACAAAAATATGCTGCAATTTCACCCGACATATATCAAATAATGCTCTACAAACATATAGACGCCTACTAATGGTAAACTGCTTTCGTAAGCTATTTTAAAATCATTTTCTTCATAGACTATACTGTTCTGTATATTCGTAGGCCACCAGAAAACATGGTCCTTTTAGCATATCATACAACTAGAGACTTAAGAGTATAGTCAAGAAAATTATTGAATGCATTTTAGTTTCAAAATCGATTTTAAGAAAATATTTTGTTGGTTCTTTCATTCTGCATAGTGATTAGAGAGAATAATGGCATTGAATGTAAAAGGCAAGAAATAAACAATTGATAGAGTAGAGAAAAGGTGAAAATAAATTAAAAGCATTAATTGATGAGAGATGAGAGAGGAAACTAATAAATTTATTTAAGAAGAGATTACTAGTGGATTAATCTAGGCCATTTAAACAATACTAATCCAAGGGACATAAAGTTGTGTCATAACTTGTGTAAAAAATTGGGGCCATGGATCCTGCCCCATATATATATATATAATTCAGTATATTCAGTACTATTATTCTATTGATTGAAGTTTTTAGCTATTTTGGATAGACTGTTGTACTGATAATTCTAAGACTTCCAGGAACCTTAGACCGACTGGTGGGTAAGCTAGGCTTGACTAATAGGCTGGATAGCCCGAAAGCCCGTTGTTTAATTTTTGGAGCTTTTTACCTTGTTGTTTACAAAATTATCAATTCAATCCAAGGATTTAAAGAATAAAACAATTTAGTCCGTATTATTTCATTTACTATCAAAATAGTCTAGAGGGATTTCTTAACTGGAAAAAGGTCTAGAGGGATTTCTTTGATCCAATTTAAAACAATAGGGGACTTTTTGTATAGTTTGATGAAACTACGAGAACCTTTTTAATGCATTAAAAAAGGACTAAATTGATAATTATTTAAATAATAGAAACGAGGGTGACATTATCCCTATAATAATATATGTTTGTTGTAAATATAAATATGCAAGATGCTCAAATTACCAATTTCATAGATTAATCCATTGAAAGAGGAACAACCAGGGCCTCCTGTGAGCCAAAGGAAGATAGGATCCTCCTGAGGATCACCTTGCGACTCGATGAAGTAGTAGAACAACTCTGAGTCTCCCACACTTACGTATCTGTTCAGTGTTCAATATTAAACAACCCGATCTGAGTCACACCCTGTATTTTCTTACTTGTATTTCAAAAATTTACGCTCATTCCGCATGACAATATAATGTCTTAGGTTTGAGTGCAGGTGGTAAAAAAGAAACAGAAAGAAGAGTTAAATTACCCGGTTTCGAGTTTGAACGGAAGTTCACCATCATAGCCTGGAAGATGCTTGACAATTGAACCGGAGAAGACTGTAGTTGCTGAGAGGATTAGTAGAAGAAAGAGACGCAGAGATAGAGATGGCCATTTCAGGGTCATGTTGGTTGCACAAAACACTTGGGTCTAAGTATTGTAGCTTATATATATACATACCATATTGTAATTAAAATTGATAATATTTATATATATATGGTCCCGTTCTGGTCAGTGTGCACTGATGTAACTACATCAGTATCAATGCATGTGGATCACTAATTATGGAGAAAGTTTGACAAGTGCATACTATGCACTTTGAGTCAAAGTATGTAAATATAATGATCCACATCTAACGCATTGATGAAGTTATATCAGTGCATACTGACTTGAACATTTATATATATATATATATATATATATATATATAGTCTTTCTCCTTCGACCTGATATAAAATACATCAGTAACTTGAATGTAGACCATTAAATTCAAATGTTTTGACTCAGTCTACATGCACTTATCAGTGTTTATCTATAATCTATAGTACACATGCAATGCACTAATGTATTTTATATCTGGTTGAACAGACAGGAAAAAGATTATATATATATATACATATTCATTTATTTTTTTTAGCTTATCAACTCAACTAAATTTGCACATCACTCTTAGCACATGTGGTTCTGCACCTCCCTTCCACATTGGTGTTCAGGGGTTTGAGTCCTATTATACACATTTTAGAAGCATGTGTGGAGAGTTTTCTCCCGGTTTATGGGAGTAGATATCCGAACCCTATATGTATATATTGTATAATCTTGGCATGTTCCGGCAGTTCTATTGTAACAATCGTAAATTGTAATCTTGGCATGTTCCGGCAAGATTTCCATATGTAGGTAAGGGATTTTGGAGAGGTGAGAATTTCTGTCGCAATGATCTGGAGGTCTCGCATCTTCAATTTGTGGATGATACGATTATTTCCCTCAAACATAGAATCGATTTCATCCTAAACTTGCAAAGGATCCTTCGTTGCTTTGAGTTGTCGTCTGGCCTTAGGATAAATTTTCATAAGTCTTGCATTGTAAGGGTGGGGAAAATTGTGGGAGAGGAGATCTCTTGGGTGGATGCCTTTAAATGTAGGGCAGCCATGCTTCCTATATCTTATCTTGGTGCGAGGCCTTTATCTAAGGCTTTTTGGAACCTGGTGATCAATACAATTGAAAACCGTTTGGCGCTGCGGAAAAGGAAATTTCTTTCAACAGGTGGTAGGGTGGTGCTCATTAAGTCAGTTATGAGTAATATCCCAACCTACTATATGTCGATTTTAATTGTCTAAAAAAAAAAAAAAAAAAAAAAAGCCTATGGAAAAACCACCATATGATTTTTTTTAATACATTTTAATTGTCTAATATAATACTGGAAAAACCGCAGTATGACTTTAACTCATATGTTGTTTTATTGATAGCAAGCCCTATATATAAAGAAATATAGGAAATTCAAAATATAACAAATATAGATCAGATAGAATAAATATCCTCAAAAAAGTGATCGTAACATTTGCTAACCATTAAAATATATATGAATGTTAGTTGGTAGGTTCACTGCAAATTATGTGGTAGCTGTTATGACCCTGAATGCCACATTGCCACCTAACTTCGCAGTTGAAATATTAGTTGAAGAGAACGTAAGATACTTGTTGCGCACGCCCCGGCCCAACCCTTGGCAATGGCAAATTAATATGTCCGTACAAACACCTCCCCTATCATTTCATGCATTGTTTTTCAATTATCATTATAAGCAGGGGCGGACCCACCTTAAGGTCAGGTGGGATATATATATATATATATATATATGAACGTAAGATACTTGTTGCGCACGCCCCGGCCCAACCCTTGGCAATGGCAAATTAATATGTCCGTACAAACACCTCCCCTATCATTTCATGCATTGTTTTTCAATTATCATTATAAGCAGGGGCGGACCCACCTTAAGGTCAGGTGGGATATATATATATATATATATATATATAAGTTAACACTTATTGCAAAATGTGTACTCAATGCCCAACTGGTAATGTTTCCTACTTTTATATCAGTGTGAGCGGTTCTACTCCCACTATTTACTGTATTAAACATATTTTTTTTCTTTTTTGAAGATCCTCTAAATAATCTCCATAATCTCCATGAACCTCCATCAACTTTCCAAGATCAAACTTGGGAGCTTAGACGATCTTCACATTACGAATGAATATATATATTTTTTTCTTTAATTCAATTTAATCCTATAATTTTAATACTTATTTTTTTATGTCTTTTTTATTTTACCATCTTTTTCAATTCTTTTCTGAAATTTTCATCTTCTTCTAAAACAAAATAATTCACTTTCTCTTTTTCTACATTGATAACTTCTTAATTACCTTCAATTTGTGGCTACTTAATTTAATTTAATATTATATATTATTATCTTAAACTTTTATTATTTCTAATAATTTAGTGTGACATACCTAACACATCTAATAAATAAACCATAAAAATCTCAAATGTTAATTTATTATATTAAAATAGTCCATCTATTATTATGATTCATTTTATTTTATCCTTAGTATTTTTATTTATTTTAATATTTTAATATTTTTAAAATCAATAAATCAATAATTAGAAGAATAAAAAAATAAAAATAAAATTGTATAAATTTAAAGTGAATTCATTATAAATACAAAAAAAATAAAATAAAATAAAATCTTATTATAATATTAGAATGTAATTTATTATTTTAAGAATAAATGTTTTAATTTTTAATTGTTTATGTTGTTTTTCTTGTGATTTTTTTTTAATATCCTCTTCTTTTTTTTTTTTAATGTAAGATTATTTAGTTCATTTAAAATAAGTGTTTTATTAGTTTTATTTTATTTAAACTTCGTTATACTGTCAATTTTTCTTTATATATATATAAAAAAAAAATTTAAAAATAAAATAAAATAAACTCATTTTACAATTATCTTAATTTTTCAGTTTTTTTTTTCTTTAATAATATAGTTATTTTATACAAATGCCCCACCTCATTAAAATTTCTAGGTCCGCCACTGATTATAAGTATACCACTTGTATAACAATTTGTACGTGTTTGTTGATACCCTATCTGATTCAAGTGTGTATTTTCATTTTATTTTCTTGTATATTATTATGAATCCTTATGTTACGGAGAAGGAAATCTAGGGTGTCTAGCTAGCAGCAACCAGCAGATACTTGTCCGTCCCTTTCACACTACATTGATCACCCAAAATCTTGCAAAACAGCAACCAAGAACATCAACAGCCAGTCAACCAAGTACTGTTTTATGTATGAATGTATGATATTCTTTTGATGCGTGGCAGGTTTAGGCAGGGAGGTCTATATCTCTTATGTTTTATTAGGGAGGTCTATTTCTCAATGAGGTTTTATAAATTTTATTTTTTCTGTTTAAAAAAAAAAAAAAAAAGTTTAATTATGATTTCTCAATTATTAATTTTCTCCTACCTAACTTTCTTTGTATATTCCTCCCTGAGTTGTAGACTACCATAAAGTCAAATTTATATGCATTTTTTTTATGTTTATTTCAAAATTAAAGGTTTATATCACTACTGAAAAATCTTGAAGAATTTTATTGCGGCATAATAATAATTTCCATTAACAGAAGCTGCAGAGGCCGCGATCTAATGCTAAGTTTCCACACTCATATCAATGAAATTATTTGTTTGAATCATATTGTTTCATCCAACTTCTAAACTTGTAGTAATTCAAAAATTAATAATTACCAAATTTGTAATAATTAAAAAGTAATAATTATAGTATTTAATATTTATCTCCACCTAACTTTACAGGCCGGGCAGTCCACAGCAAAGTAATAACAAGATTTATAAGAAAATAATTATAGGATGACACATTGACACAAACTCTCTCTATCTCTTGACACCATAACTTCTTCTTTCACACACCAAATATAACTCATTTCTAACTTTACATGAACAAAACAAATATTTAACATATATAGAGTCGTTTACATACTACAGAAAATCAAATCATAATCTCCTCATCATGTGTTCTAGCCTTGTTCACTACTTGTTTATTTATATATATACATAATGTTTGATCCTTTGTTTCTAGCATCATACACCATATCATCTGCAAAGTAACAAGGCTTGTCCTCATCAATTCTCCCGATTTTTCCCAATCCTATACTCGTGTAGCTCCTCTTCATCACGCCGTTCTCCTTAGCATCAGGCCATCTCAAATCTTGTTCACTCTCATTCAAATCCACCTGAATCTCCAATTTTTTAGTCACAGCCTCCAAAAGTTGTCTAAATTTTTCATCGTTCGACTTTGAAAAACCGGCGCTAAAACTCTTGGCCGGCAAACGAAAGACTTGTGCGGTGGGGCAGCCCATTACACCACCATAAGCTAACTTACTAGAACAATCCTCCATGCTCTTCACATAAAAGTCTCTACTCTTGTGAAGAATCTTTTTGTGTTTCTCCACATAGTACTTCAATTTACTTTGCTTCTCATTATCTGGTTTGCTCTTCATGTAATTAAGAAACTTGTTTTTTTAGAAGAACTTGAACTTATTGCAACTTTGAATTTTAAATTGAAGAATATGAGAGGAAAAGTTGATATATTGGTATATATATATATATATATATATATATATATATATAAGGTGGTGATTTGGATTTATTAATTTGACTAATGTTGGACTTGTTTTTTATATAGTAGTCTTAAGGAAAGCACATTGGGTTAGAAATGAGGTCTGGTCATGTGCTGGACTCGTCTCATATGGCTGACTACTAACCAGCTCACTGTCTTGCGCGTGTGTATTTTTTTTCCTTCTATTGTATTGTTACAAATTTGAGAGTAGATTTAAACTCACAATATATAATTATATATTGATGTGGCTATGAAAGGCTTAAATTCTATAGGGATTTTTTATTTCTAGGTTAATTGTACTTCTCAATAATATGGTCAATTTAAGTGTTATATAGAGGGTATAGTAGTCTTTTTAAATAAAAGTTGATGGAAATGCTAACGGTAATATTTTATAGGGACTAATTTAATACAAATTGAAACAATAAAGACTATATTGATAATAAATGAAACAACAAATATTAATTAAATTGCCAAATTCTTCCAACCCTTAGATTATATTGATAAATTTTTTAAATAACATGAATGATTTTGATATTTTTCCTATAAAATATCCTTATTCTATGAGTAATACTAGACGTCCCAATTTTTTTTTCCCAAATTCTGTCCCAAATAATGTGACACATGAGGTGTCAATATCTTATAAATCATAAGATTATATGGTAACTGATATGATATTGATATCTCACGTGCCACATCATTTGGGATAAAATTTAAGAAAAAAAATTGATACGTCTAGCATTACTCTTATTCTATATACTATGTACAACATTAAAGCCGTCAAATTTTGACATCCCAACTCATATCTCAATTTGAATCATAATTTGTTAGGTGTCAATTTATTTTACATGACATGTGTCAAGTGAAATAAATCATCAATAATGTGAATCAATTAATTGACTAACACCTTACGAGTTGGGGAGTCTGGCATTTAGTTGAGAAGTTTACCCCGTATTTTACTTACATAAATGACACCTCAATCTAGCATTAATCTTATTACAATATTGGCGAGATGAGAATGATTTAGTAGTATACACCTCACACCTAAACCATAAATGTTTTGAGTTTGAATCGTATCCCCTCCATCAAATCTCAAATTATTTGTAATTATTAAAATATATATATAATTCAAAACAAAATAAAAATATATATTTATTACAATATTTGGCAAAGTGGCAGTCCATGATGTTATTCTGCCGAATTAGTAATCGTGTCAACAAGAAATACAATTAATATAGTTATAAAATTAATGCAAGTAATATTGAACACAAATTGCACGAGGACTATTTTGGCTGAAGGGACCTTTTTGTTTGTGGCTCCTAACTTGGACTGGAGCATCCTCTTATGTACCCCGCTCTTTAATTTGTTCCAAATTCTAGCCGATTTTCTTTGGTAAATTCCAAGTGTACGTCCTGATCAGGCAACAATATTTTAGATAATTCAATAATCATGCTCTATATAATAGTAAAAGTAATGCTAGAAATCTCATATTTTAAATTTTCTATATATTAATGTGATAATTGATCAATTGATACACATTAATAATAATTTATCTCATATCATAGAACTATATAAGTATAATGGATTTGAAGCGTTCAACTGCCCTGTATATTCATTTGAAGCTTTCAAGTGTCCTTTTTCGGTACCTTAAAATAAAAAAATAAAAAATTATAAAAAAATAAATAAAAAAAAAAGTGTCCTTTTTCGATATGAATCAGTCCACAACCACAAGCCGGTTGTGCCGTTTCATTAAACTGCCTTTGAAGCTACTTCCAAGAAGCACTTCCATTGTATAATAATAATTAATCAAAAAATGCAAACATATTTACAAGCTTCTTAGTTCTACTGCTCTTCTAGCTAGCAAAATGAGTCATCAGAAAATGAGAGCGCTTAACAGAACCAAAAAGCAAAGCAAGTTCAAGCAAATTATATTAGCACCCATCAAAGTTCTTTGCAAGTTCAAGCAAGTTATGGGCATGGACGATTGCGCTGGAAAGGCGAGTTATGGAGGAGTTGTGGTGGGCTGTTCGATGGTCCAAGATGTGCCCTTGCCTAAATGTTTTAGTGTCAATAATTACTCTTTCAAGGCTAGTAATCATGATGATCAGGAATTCATCAGCAGGAAGCTGTTTTCAGGTGCAACAATATCATCAGTGCATGATGGGCAAAAGGCAATCGAGATTGGTGGGACGAGGAGGAGTTATAGTGTTGGTGTAGGAAAGATTGGAAGAATTGATGAAGACAAGCCTTGTGACTTTGAAGAAGAAGAAGGTTTGAACCCAAATTTGTTGTATCCAATAAGCAGAAGTCAAGCTCTGAAGAGGAACTTTATCCACCGATAAGTTGTGATATATATATAGTCTTTCTATTTTCAGTTCGAATTGATATAAAAATATATCAGCTCCTTATATGTTGACCATTGGATTTAAAAGAAGTTTTGACAAGTGCATACAGCCAAGTCAAAGCATTTAAATCCAATGGCTCAAATGCAAGGAACTAATATATTTCATATCAATTCAAACTGACAATAGAAAAACTATATATATATATATGAAATAACCCCTTTTAGTCAAAAATTCAGGGGGTTTATTATTTTTACCCAGATTTAGTAAATTTATTGTTTTTACCCTACAATTGACAGTGGAGACTGAAATGCCCCTCATTTTTTTCATTTTTTCCTTATTCGTTTTATTTTTCTTTTCTTTTTGTCAAAAAAGATTCTCTTCCCCTCTTTTATGTCAGGTCATTGACTCAATTTATACCTATCATGCTTTCTCTCTCCTTGTTCTTTCTCTGTCTTCATTGTCTACATTTTCTCTGAAATATTTTCTTCAGACAAATATTGTCAAGAAACAATATCAGATTTATTCGAAACAAAAAACCTATTTTCGCACTTAGTGTTCGAAAACGCGGCCGCCTAGGCCGATTAGTCGGAGCAATATAGCTAGGCGGCCGGAAAACGCCTTGAAAATTGCAAATCGGACCAATTAGGCGGCCTCCGTGTAATCGGACACGTGGCCGCGTAATCGGACACATGGCCGAGTAATCGAGCTAGGCGCCGTTCTTTTGCACCAAAAATCAGCTGGAATAAGGCAGGGATCACTGTTTCCGGCGACTGGACTAGCTCGGGGTCGGTCTGCAATGGAGGCTGTCGAGAGGTTGAAGATGAAGTTGAGATAGGTGGGTGCGTTTAGCAACATTCTGGGGTGTACGCGGGAGGTAGGTTGGGCCAACGTTGGGCCTCGTGTTTGGGCCTGGTCTGTTGCACCCAATTAATTGAAACGCAGCTGTTTCACTGATGTGTGTTATCACTGATTTGGGTTGCAAATTACGAAACGCCCCCTTGATCTCTTATAAAATCACAATATCTTCAATCTTTCTTCAATAATTACACTTATACCCCTAATTGACCAACTTTATAAATACCTAGAAAAAATTTTGATGTTTATTTGAACTTAGAACTTGGAATTTGTCATTTTGATTTGATTGTGTCTTTATGTTTGGATTTGGATTGTTTTGTGATTGCATTTGGATGGGTGTTTGGATATTTTGATTGGTAATTTGGCATTTGTGGATTTAGAAATAATTTTCTTTGGATTTGATAATTGGAGATTTAGATTGGTTTATGCTTGGATATGGAAAAAAATTGTTGGAAAGAATATTTTTTTGGAGTTCTGATTGGAATTTGTTTGTAATTGAGTTTTCCGATTAATCCCCGATTAATCGGCCTAGGCGCTAGGCGCTGGGTCTCCGCCCGACTAGCGCATAACGCTTACTAGAACATTGTTCGCACTTCGATCTTTTTCTTTGTCTGAAAGTTTCATTAATTCATTAATTCAATCTCAGATTTGTTCAAACTTCAAACCCATTTGTTCAATCTCATATTTGGCTTCGAATTTCACGGATTGGGATTCGTAGTTCACGGATTTTTGGCTTCGTTTTGTATGATGAATCGAGATGCTTCAGGTCCTTCTGGAGGTATGTATATGAAACCCTATTTTAATTTGTTTAAATTGTAGATGTAATGATGAATTAAGGTTGAAGGAGATGGTTTACTTTGGTGTGGGTAATTGATTTATCATGGCGTATTTAATTGATTAGTTGCGGTGTGTTTAATTGATTATCCATGCTGTGTGTAATTTGGTTTGTTCCGGTGTGCTTAAATTACTTTGCGTCGGTGTGTTTAATTTTGTTGCCGTGGTGTGTTTAATTTGTTTCCCCTTATGTGTTTAACAGCAGTGACCTCGGTGTGTCCAATTGGGTTGCCATGGTGTGTTTAATTGATTTACACTTGATGTTGCCCCGGTGTGTTTAATTGGGTTGCACTGTTGTATTTGATTGATTTGTTCTGGTGTGTTTAATTAGGTTGCACTTGTGTGTTTAATTGCAGGAATTCAAAAGGGTCTCTCTCCAGAACTAGGAGCTTGGGTATGCCAGATTAATTGGTGAGGCTATTATACTCGTTTGTAGTCTTGACGGGGGAATCTTGCTTAAGGCCTTCATGTTCGTAGTGGGTAGAAGGTTTGCAAATATGGGAAAGAAATTGTGATTAAGAGTGCTAATATTGTTTGGAAACTCATCTATTGATGGCCCGCTTTTTGCACGAGTGAGCTAGTTTAATTTATTCTTTTTCGGCCATTTTTATACAATGGAAATGTATGATTATAACCATTTGTCACCAATTAAGTTTAAGAAGAGTAAGAGATTACATATATCACATTCAGTTGATTATATATTAAGGAATTTGTCTGTCTATATTTTATTCTTTTACATATGTAATAAAAGTGCATGTTTCTTTAGATATATATTATTTGATTAATGCATTTTAAATGATTGCAGTTGAATTTCGAAAAACACTTGCATGTAATGAGATACACCATGCATTTCTGTTATGATCTTATCATCTGATAAAATTTCGAGATATGGCAATGGCAAAATCACAATAAGGGGTACATCCTGTAGCATCATAATCTTATCATAAATTACATATTTTGGAATATGAATTCTTTAGAATTTTTTTTTTTTCTAAAAACTCCATTCTTTTCATCAATATAAAACGTGGCAAAACACAAAAGTAATCAAGATAGATCAGAGTCCATGTATAAATCAAGGATCCAAGTTCAAAATATTGCTAACAATAATGACACTTCATCAATTGGACTTTATTGGTATAAGAACTTATCAATATCTTTTAAAATCTATTGAAAATTTTCAGAAACTTATGAAGACCAAAAAAATGTGTATCTCCAGACTCAACATCAAAAGAACGTGATGCTTCTTCATACTTACATGTAATATAAAAAAAAGAAGAAAATCAATGAGAAACCAAGGTCTTAAAAGAATTCAACCCATCAAACTGTGGAACCAACTTTGGGAGTTAAGAGTGTTGTTAATTTTCTCATCTTTCTTTGCTTTTCCCAGTAAACCTCCAATAGATACCGGAAAGACCCTTTTGAATCCCTGCAATTAAACACATAAGTGCAACCCAATTAAACACATCGAGATAACCCAATTAAACACACCGGGGTAACATTAAGTGTAAATCAATTAAAAACACCAGGGTAACCCAAATTAAACACATCAGGAAAAATCAATTAAACACAGCAGTGCAACCCAATTAAACATACCGGCCGGGAAATCAATTAAACACATCATTGCAACCCAATTAAACGAACCAGGACTACCCAATTAAACACACCAATTTCCTCCCCAATTAAACACACCAATATAGCAAATAAATGAATATATACCACAATTTAATTTCCTCCCCAATTAAACCCAATTATTATTGAATTAACAGTAAATAAATGATCGACTTGATTATATATATATACCACATGGGGTGTCAGCAATTCGAACACTTGAAACATTATCAAGCTGAATGAGTACTCTTACCATTAAACCACATGAGGCGGTGGTAAATGACTTGATGTTGAAAGATAAAAAAATTAAGTTAATATTGGCGAATGGGTTGAACATGTTAAGGAAGTTTACCATAACCATCAGACCTAAAACAATGCATTCTCATCACCATTAATTGCCAATACGGCTACATGATCAACACTCGTGTACTTCTAAATAGTTAGCAATCGGTACTTAGAATCACAAATGCAAGTCGTTACTCACACAAATTTGTTAGAGATTCAAGTATTTAGTTATATCATATATAAAACTCTATATACATTAATTAGAATTAGTTAAATAAGTTGGATGAATTGTTCATTTTTATTTTTATTTTTTTAACTTGAAAAAAACAAATGAATTCATTTTTAACTTATGCATCAAAAACTCAGACATTATGTACGTATTATATGTTTTTTTTTTTTTTTTTATGTTTTTAAGAAATTTAAAATGCATGTGATGTGATATTTGGGTGACAAATTATTTTTAATTAGGTATAATGCATTTTGATTTCAAAACATTTTAAATAATAAATAAAAATGAATTTGGTTTGTTGGACTTAAAAATCCAATCCTAGCTACCCAACACGATCAAAATTGGGTAGAGATTTTTTTTTTTTTTTTTTTTTGAAAGATAATTGGGTAGAGATTTTGGCAGCCAAAGTTTTAGAGATTTGGCGGCTGAAAACTTTCTTCTTTTCTACTTTTTTTTTCCCTTTTCTGTCTCCTTGATTTATACGCCTTTTTTTTTGGGATTTATACGCCATTACGCCATTGACATTGCAAAGTATATGAGAGAAATAAATCCTTTGCTATACAAAAAAACAAAAATTATAAATCCATTAGAAAAGAATGGCTTAATAATTTTTTTTTTTTTTTGACGAGTCCTTTGTATTGCTTAATTAAGGGAGGGAGTTAAGGCGGCACGGATTTGCATTTTTGCGGTTCGAGTGGTCCCTTAGGGATAGGGATGGGAGTGGGGTCCCAATGGGGCGAGGGAGGGTCCCCCCACCCCCACCCCACCCCCGTCCCCCATTTACTTCATTTCTAATCTTAAAATTTTTCAATCCGAAATTGAGAATTTAGAATTCGGAATTTGATCGGACCAAACTTTTATTTTACCTTATTTCAATATCCAATCCAACAATTAACAAAATATACAATCTAAAATATATAATTGATTTAATTTAAACCAAAATTAATACAAATAACTATAATAATATAGTATTAGTATATTACACATAAAAGTATAAACAAATTTAAAGCCTTCAATCAATCCAAAATATATGAAGGCACAAAAAAATTAAGCAATTTCAATTAAAAATATATGGGGGAAATGGGGCCCCACTCCCAATTTAGGAAATGTGGGAATGGGGAAATGGGGATGGGGAGAGGCATTTAGGTTTTGGGGGCAAAATTTGCCCCCAGATGGGGGTGGGGCTCCGTGGGTGAACACACACACACACACACACACACTCTCTATCTCTATCTCTCTCAAAGACACACACACACACACACACACACACACACACACACACACACACACACACTCTCTATCTCTCTCAAAGACACACACACACACTCTCTATCTCTCTCAAAGACACACACACACACACACTCTCTATCTCTCTCAAAGCCTCCGCCTCCACCTCCACACACACACACACACTCTCTATCTCTCTCAAAGCCTCCACCTCCACACACACACACACACACACACACACTCTCTATCTCTCTCAAAGTCTCCACCTCCACACACACACACACACACACACTCTCTCTATCTCTCTCAAAGCCTCCACCTCCACACACACACACACACACACACTCTCTATCTCTCTCAAAGCCTCCACCTCCACCTCCACACACACACACACACACACACACACACACACTCTCTATATCTCTCAAAGCCTCCATTTCCCCAACACTCTCTATATCTCTCAAAGCCTCCATTTCCCCATACACACTCTCTATATCTCTCAAAGCCTCCATTTCCCCATTTGGGGAAAACACACACACACATATATCTCTCAAAGCCTCCATTTCACCATTTGGGGAAAACACACACACACACACACACTATATCTCTCAAAGCCTCCACACTCACACACTCTCTATATCTCTCAAAGCCTCCATTTCCCCATTTGGGGAAAACACACACACACATATATCTCTCAAAGCCTCCATTTCCCCATTTGGGGAAAACACACACACACACACACACACACACACACTATATCTCTCAAAGCCTCCATTTCCCCATTTGGGGAAAACACACACACACACACACACTATATCTCTCAAAGCCTCCACACTCTATATCTCAAAGCCTCCACACTCTATATCTCTCAAAGCCTCCATTTCCGCGTTTGGGGAAAACACACACACACACACACACACACACACTCTATATCTCTCAAAGCCTCCATTTCCCCATTTGGGGAAAACACACACACACACACACACTATATATCTCTCAAAGCCTCCATTTCCCCATTTGGGGAAAACACACACACACACACACACACACACACTCTATATCTCTCAAAGCCTCCATTTCCCCATTTGGGGAAAACACACACACACACACACTATATCTCTCAAAGCCTCCATTTCCCCATTTGGGAAAACACACACACACTATATCTCTCAAAGCCTCCATTTCCCCATTTGGGGAAAACACACACACACACACTATATCTCTCAAAGCCTCCATTTCCCCATTTGGGGAAAACATGGATAGGAAAGTTTTGGGGAAGGTATCCCTATTTTCTCATTTTCCCTATTTTCTCTATTTTTCAATCCTAATTTTTTTTTTTTCCCTGTTTCTCTCGTTTTTTCTGATTGACCATGTTTGACTAAAAATTACATAATAAAAAAAAAAAATGCTTATAAGTTATAACATGCAAAAACAATAACAATACAAATGCAAATCTAATCTATTTTGTATATATATAATAGTTTTGGAGGAAATGGGGATGGGAGGACCTCCCCCCATCCCCATTTCAATTTGAGGATGACACTCATCTACATCCTCCCCCATTTGGGGATGCTTTTTGGGGGGAAATCGGGGATGGGGATTTCGGGGGAAATGCCCATCTCTTGGTGGAGCTCACTCCCTTAATTGAGGGGTGGCTTCAGTCCCCTTAAACGGTCTCCACCTATTTTTGTAATTAAATACCGGTAACTTTTTTTGTATTTTTCTCTTTTGAAAAAAAATCCCAACAGCTCTTTAAAATAATAATAAAAAATTATAAATGAATCATTTAAGAGAGTATCATTAAAACACAAATCCCTCCCCCTCCAACAACATTCACCATTAAATAAGGGGTCTTCAACTCTTCAAGAGATATCCTTGGAGATGCTCTTAATGGGTTTCTTAAAGCCCAAAATTGATTTTAGAGAATAAAATCTTCCAAAAGCACTAAACGGGCAGCTTTGCAGATTTTTGTGGAACTGTGTTGTGTGACTTTGTTCAAAATCACTTTTAGCCCATCATTACATTAGACCCACATTAGACTCAAATTCACTTGTAATTTGTAATCCATCAATCATCAATAACTAACCGCAATTGACCGAAAGAGGTTGATCTAGTGATATATTCCGTAATTATTGAAACTCTGGATTCAATTCGTTCTCCCTCCTTCAAACCCCGAATGAATTGTAATAGTTCAAAAAATAAAATTTATAAATAATCACCCACTGTCCAAAACACACAACAAGAGACATACTCTATATTTTAGGTACGAAAATTTAGAAATTCAACAAAAACCTTCTAAATTTTTTTATTATTCATCAGAGTTATAAATGAAGAAATATTATTATTATTATTTTAACGGTATCTATATTTTTATTTTAAAATATCGACATATTATTATAAGTAGATATCGTTGAATAAGCTAATTATAAATAATTTGAATAAATTGTAAAGGTTGTTGTTGAAGTAGATAGTCAAAAGTAGTACCCACATGATGAAGGATGAATCCAAATCTCTTTCCAAAAAAAAATTGATGAACCAAATCCAATACAAAAATTTTAATCTTTGGAATTTTGATTCTTAATTATTTATCCACCCATCAAAATATTATTACTATTATTATATATTTTTTTGAAAAGTTTTTTGGACGGCATCAAAATATTATTATTATTATTATTATTATTATTATTATTATTATTATTATTATTATAGTAATCAAAATATAATAATTTGGCAGTCAAAGTTTTAGTGATTTGGCAGTTGAAAACTTTTTTTTTTTTTTTTTTTTGTTTTCCCTTTTCTGTCTCCTTGATTTATACGCATTGTCCCATTGACATTGCAAAGTATATGAGAGAAATAAAGAGTAATGCTACATTGCTCAAAATTGGTATCCAAATCCGGTGCCCAAATGATGTGGCAACATTGTAGACCATTCATTTAAATTGTATTATATTTGTATTATTTAAATAAATGGTAGCCACATCATTTGAGCACCAGATTTGGATACCAAATTTGGACAATGTAGCATTACTCATAAATAAATTGTATGAATTTCTTAATAAGATTTAGAATTTATAAAAGAATGGGTTAATAAAGTTTCTTGACAAATCCTTTGGATTGCTTAATAAGATTTTTTAATGGGTTTCTTATATCTCAAAATTTATTTTGGAGAATAAAATCTTCCAAAAGCACTAAACGGGCTGCTTTGCAGATTTATTGCTGAACTGTGTTCGTATGATTTTGTTCAAAATCACTTTTAGCCCATCATTACATAAGGCCCACTTTAGACTCAAAAGCACTTATAATTTGTAAATAAATCTATCAATTATCAATAATCACCCATAATTAACCGATGAGTTAATCCAGTGGTATGCCTCTCTCACCTACACTATTGAGAATTTTTATTCAAGTTGTTCGCCTCCTTCAAATCCCGAATGAATTGTAATGGTTCAATATATATACAAGGGTGTACCCTTAAGAGGGCTGACCCGAGCTACAGCCAGGGCAGCCTTCTGAAAAAAAAAAAAAAAAAATACTATAATTTATCCCACCATTTTCATCCCACTACATGTGGCATGTGAGGTGTCAAATTATGAGATACACATTTATCTCACCTACCCCATGTATCCACTCACAATTTGATACCTCACATGCCATATATAGTGGGATGAAAAAAGTGGGATAAAAGGTGGGATGTGTAGCATTACTATTACACAATACAATTTACCTTTAACCTTTTTATTATTAGTAAATTACATTTAATTTCAACCAATATTATTAAACTTACCCTTAAATATAGCATTATTCATTATATTGCCTTTTATTTTCATCCAATGTTATTTTCGTACTCTACTTTTAATTTTTTGTATTCATCATGTGATATTTGTTCATTTGTTTGGGTTGTGATTTATAGAACTTTAGCCTTAGATTACTTATAATTTATAGATTTTAATGTGTTGAATGCTTGAAATAAAAACATTGCATGTGTTAAGTAGTCTTTATAAATATGTAATTTTATGCATGTTTTATATAAAATATTTCCCTGACTTTGTTTCAACTGTTTGATTATACATTTAATATTCACTTGATTTTGTTCTAATCGTTAGATTAGGCATTTCATATTCACTCCATTTATTTCTAATTGTTATATTAAACAATTCAAACTAGTCTTTAAAAGTAAATTTTCATATGTGTAGAATCATTTATGTCAAAAAAAGAATCTATTTATGTCCCTACACATATATAAATTTAGCCTAGGTAACAAATATTTTTTTGGATCCGCCTCTCTCTATCTATCTATCTATCTATCTATCTATATCTATCTATATATATATATAAGTAATAATGTCGACATATAGAATTAGAAATTCATCAAAAACCTTCTAATTTTTTGTAATATTGGTCAAAGTTATAGATAAAGAAATGTTATTATTATTATCATTATTATTATTATTATTATTATTATTATTTTGAAATATCGACATATTATTATAAGTTAATATCACTGAATAAGCTAATTATAAATAATTGGAATCAATTGTAAAGGCTGTTGTTATAGATAAGTTATAGATAGTCCAACTCTCTTTCACAACAAAAAATCGATGAACCAAATCCAATACAAAAATGTTGATTTTTTTTATTTTTTATTTTTGAAAGTACAACAACAGTCGGGATCTGGTAAAATAAGACTCTACAAACACAGCTTGGAATACTACTCCCACTATCAGGGAGAGGTTACAACTGGATTATAACTCTCACATTCAACTGGAGAGAGGGTTGATCCCATAATATCGGGATAGGGCTACCCACACTTTAGGAGTTAATAGCCAAAGGTGGAACAATAATTATTTACATATCAAGGTATTAAACCTTGATGGTGGAACCACACTTGGGAGATTCCAACCACCAAGACAAGAGGCCATTGGTAATACAAAAATGTTGATTGGACCTTTGGAATTTTGATTCATAATTATTTATCCAAGCATTAAACTCCACCTCAGGCCAACGACGTTTTCGCTGAAATCTATTTCATTAATGTGCTATAAAATTCTACCTTGCTACCTTCAAAGTCAACCGTTTTAATGGGAAGGACTAAGGAGAGGACCGACCTTTAAAGTCTCTCAAAATAATTTGTCTATCATTAAAAGCAATCTATTTATTGTCATATATATATATATATATATATATATATATATATATATATATATATAGATTTTTTATTATCAGTTCACCCTGGAAATAAATATATTATGACGAAAAATGTAGACCACTAAATTTACATACTTTGACTCAAAGTATATGCACTTGTCAAAACTTTTCCATAATCTATGTTCACATTCTTTGTCCTGATATATTTATTATCAGGACGAATTGACGATAGAAAAACTGTATATATATATATATATATATATGTAACGGTATCTATCTATCCATCTATCTAGACCAAATATTTTTAGGACTAAATTTTACATAAAGTTCTAAGACCAAATTATAGCAATTAATATTCCTTTGGATGCAAAATTCGAAAGAATTTAAAATTGTCAAAAAGTATTAATATTTGATAATACCAATAACTAAAAACCACCAAGTTTGTAAAGCACAAGCATGTGGTATTAAATTATGTACTTTGTACCATAGAATATGTTGAAATTTCTATGATAGTAGGCTGAACACAAAATTGTGAACAATTCCTTTGTTTTCAATATTATAATTCAATTTGGTATTGATTATTGAATAATAAAAGAGAAGAAGAGCAGAGAGAAATATCCAATTATCAAAGAGGAAATTCTCAAATTTATTTAGATTTGGATTTGGATCCCCCACCTCTCATCAGCTCATATTTTAACACATTTTAATAAAGCTTGACACCATAAGCATTTTGATTGTTTGCTGTTATTACTTAATTAATAATATAATATGTTTTAAAAAATGTAAGAAAGATATGAGGTGAGGAGACGATACAAATCCGAGATAACATTAGTTATATAACCTTTCTAAAATTAATAGGGGCCAACGATAAAAATATCAACATCTATGAAAATATTGGTACAACAATTCGTAAATTATTTATAGTAAATTTACATAACTTTCTTCGGTATTCAGTTAATTTGGTGGAAATATCAATATTGACACGAAAATTAATGTAAAATTTATAAAAAAGTATGGAAATTTAGTTAAAATCTTAAAAAAAAATGGAAAATTTTAATGAATAATCTTTCATTCTATAAATATAGTTTGTAATACCAAAAGGAAGATAAACAAATTAAAATATAAATAAATAAATAAAAAGGTAAATAAAAATATTATGAAATATTATGAATTTCTCACTTCGTAAATATTATAAAAATATTGGGACCCCACTTTCCCTACTGCTTGACGCACTTGCATCTCCATGAATCTGCAAGTAAACTGCACTACAGAAATCATGAATTCCCAAGACCTATCTCTCCAAACACACCATAACTTACATCAAAATGATTTTGCTTCTGCACTGGATCACTGTTATTGACTTTTCATAACTGGAATTTAAAATATAAATAAAATAAAAAAAAACCATTTGGGGAAAATTGACAATCTCATTAATGAAAAAGCAGAGAAATTAATATTATCGAATCCGAAACGGTTCCATGGAGTTTCTTTAACACAGAATCGGACGATCAAGAAAATAAATAAAACTAAATATCTACAAAGACAATGAAAACAAAACAATCAAAAAAAGGTGCGTTTTGGTGGATGATCAGCAACCTTGAGAGTTTTTTCAATGAGCTTCCTGGCTTTTTTGCTGCGAATCTCCACTTTAACACTGGAACTCTTGTCCATCTTTATATATGGCTTCTTCGTCTTCTTCAAATTCAAAGCTCTCACTTTCGACTTTATCGACTCCACCAAATTGTCTAATTGAATCATCGTCATTTCAAATTCCTGAAACAGATAAAATGTATTTACAGAGACACAAAATTGTCTACTTTGCTCTGTTTTTTTTTTTTTTTTTTTTTTTTTTTTGTTTGGCTTGAGAGATTTGTTTGGTGCTCTCTCTGGACTCTGGTTTTTATTGACAGAGGTTTTCAGAATTGGGTTTGTGTTTTAAAATAATCACGACTTTGCCATTGGCCGACCTTTTCTGACTTATTTGTATGGGTCTGATGGTGTGTCATTCCTAGGGTTGCACATTTTCCCCCGGATCCCCATTTCCCCGCTTCCCCATCCCCATTTGGGGGAAATTTTTGGGGGAAAAATGGGGAAATGGGGAGGGATGGGGATGAAAATCATCCCCAAATTGAAATGGGGATGGGGATGGGGAGACCCCACCCCATTTCCCCATTTTCCCCACTAATATAGTGAGATGGGGATGGGGATGGGGATGGGGATTGGGGGAGGTACCCCCATCCCCATTTCCCCATTTCCCCATTTCCCCTAAAATATTATAAATATATGTATATATATATATATATATTTACATATATTTTGTAATATATTTTCTTTGACATTATTTTGTAATGTATATATATTTGACATTATTTTTTAATGTATTTTCTTTTGCATTTGTAATGGAATGTTTTTTTTTTTTTAGTTTAATTTGTAATTTTCAACCAAATGGGGAAACGGGGGAACGGGAAAAAACGGGGAAACGGGGAAAATGGGGAAATGGGGATGGGGATGGGGGGACCTCCCCCCAAAACTCCCCCATCCCCATTTTCCCCAAATGGGGAAATGGGGAGGGATGGGGAAGGGTTTGAGAAGTGGGGATGGGGATGGGGGGACCTATATCCATCCCCATTTCCCCAATGTGCAACCCTAGTCATTCCAGTAATCCAGTGTATGCCTTACCCAAGGTGTCATTCCTAAATTGCTCATATGATTTATTTATTTTTAAAACAAATTATTAATTGGAAACATGATTTAAACTATGGAAACATAATAATATAAGGGTACGGATATTAACACCTATAAAACTTATTAGTATACTCATTTTTATAAGTACACCTATGTTTAAAATTTAAAAACTAAATATTACTATAAGCACACATCCTAATGCCAATAGTACCCTTATTGAAATAAATATTTTCATTTTAATACATATTATTTATAAACACTCTTAAATTATTAGCACACCTAATTTATTAAAAAAAATCATATTATTTTTGGAATCAAATCCTCTTTTAATGATGGTCCAATTTACTTTTGAAAGTATTTTGAATGTAGGATTCTTATAAAAGGGAATATGTTGAACCATATATAAGGTCAAGAGATTTTCAATCTGGAATTCTATTATTTATACAGCTATCTTAATATATATATATATATATATATATATATATATATATTGATATCTACCGTTATCTAAAAAAAAAAAACTTGTTGATATCTACAGCTATCGTTAAAAAAATAATATTTTGTTTGTTGATAGAGTTCATAACTATACATAAAAGAAAGACATAAATAATATGATAATAGTGGGCGTGATTTTAGGAGAAATATCCTCTCCTTTGATTCAGTGGACATTAACTTCTATAACCGAAGTTTACCAAGTCTTTCAAACGTTCAAGCCTTGTTGGCATAAGGTTTGGGTCGACCTGAAGCAGATGGCCCTAGACTAGTTATAAACAGTTTGTTGGGCTTTTATTTGCGTTTGGGCCTATGAGCCATTTTTGGCTACCACAGTTTGTCCCTCACTCTCTAAAGAAGAATCCATTGAGTTAGAGAGTGATTTTCGTTGAGTCGATTATTGTCGAACGAACTCCATGTCGAATGGAATCAATAGTGATTTTCGTTGAGTCAACCATAGTCGAACGAACTCCGTGTCGAATCAAATCGAATCAATATCCTTTGAATATTGTTTTAATCGACAACCTTTATTGGACCAACGACGTCGTGTTGTTAATGATGATTGTCTTTTGCAGTTAAATCGATGGGGTGCCAAATCGATGTGATGGATGCCAACTCGATGTGATGGAGGCGTTTGGGTTTTCTATGCTGGCGTCAGATGCATTAATTTCACGCGCAGTTTTCAAGATAAGGTTTTTTGAAATTTAAACCGAGTGGTTTAACCTGAGTTAACTGGCAAGTGAAGGGGGGGTATACATGTGGCAACTAGGGTTAGAATGTTGGTTTATAAATAAACCATTCCATTTGATGGAGCCATTTTTTGCACGATTCAACTTCAAATCTTTTCAACTTCTTCGTTCAACTTCCTCTCTGCGAAGTGCCGGTGCCAGAAAACTTCTTCGTTTATCTTTTCTTCGAATCGTTTTCAGGTTGGTAGAAAGTTACTTCCTTTCATTTATACTATTTATTTTGGTATTTTGCATGAAATCTACTTATGAATCTATAAAAAATGGATGAATAGAAGTTACTGAAATTTACCAGTGTTCTTCATTGTTTCTGACATCGTTCAATGTGTTCTTGATTTCTTTGATGTTTTTGATTTATGACCATATTGATTGTGAACATATATGCTGTTTTTGCTTTGCGTGTATGTTATCGTGTCGTGATGAGGGTAGTTGACTAGTCGTCTAGAATCTAGAAACCTTCAACAATAGGTAGACTTCTTCTTTAGGATTTAGGTTGGCTTCCAAGTAGAAGTTAAAAAACCCTAGGCTTTGATCGAGAATCCTTAGGTTGTGATTGTAGCGTTTAGTTTTCGTCTGACTTGTGCATTTTTGCATCTGTCAGATTTTGGAAGTCATGTCGAACGACGACACAATTTCAGACTCTCCTACCGACTGGACTTCCAATGACAATGATGAGAATGACAGAGTCGACAGTAGACCACAAGATGTCGATAGACAGGTCACAGTCGAGGATTAGTCGAGGATTCGTCGAGGGTTAGCTACATTGATGTTCGGGGCATGTTAGAACAAGGTGTTGTGCGTGCTATAGCATCGCCAGTCGAACAACCTGAATATATGGAAGTCGCTGAGGCGTCGACTTCCGGTCATCCTCTAGGCATCTTAAATAAGAACCCAGCTAGTTTAGTCACACAGGAGAACCTACGGAGTTTACGGGCCGACTGAGACATACCTGGGTGGACTTGTTTTTATGAGTATACCCTTCGTTTAGGGTTTAGGTTCCCTGTCCCCCAATTGGTTCGACAAATGTTGATGTACTACGACCTTGCTCCTAGCCAGTTGATATCAAATACTTGGAGGATATTACTAAGTTTGGGGGTTCTGTATGGGAGACGGAATGTGAAATTTGGATTAGGATGTCTCCTCCACAATTATTACTTGAAGGAACATGTTGGCGACCAAGGTCGCTACCTGCTAGTACCTAAGGACAAAAAGAAAGAACTTATTACTGACACCACGACAAACAACCGTTATTGGAAAGATACCTTCTTCTTTACGAGAGGTCCTCCAATCGACGGTCCTTGGGGAGAGCAACAGTATCAGTTTCGTCGAGTCTAGAACCAATATGGTAAGTACTGTTTGAATGCTGGTTGTCGATTGAGTTTTTTTTGTTGTTGTTCTGACTTAGTAGTATTGATGAATTTGTTTTTACAGAAATAAAGGGGATAGAGAGTCAACTAGAGTGCGAAGTTGCTTCCGAGCGTACTCAGGTTCTGCTTGATATTCCCGCTGATGAACGAAGTTGTAGTGTGTTACTCACTGAAGGTAACCTTAGGCCTAGTCGCCTGTGGAGGTGGTCGACGTTAAGTAGACCGAGGGCACCGTATCCTCTCGTGAAGGATTTCGTATCATATATCTGGACTAGAAGAAGTTTTGAAATTCTTCAGTACGATCTGAGATTTTTATCACCTTTAACTGACATTGAACGTCGTTTCGCACTGACGTCGATGGCGAGTGCACAGCTGAACGTCCCAGAACACGCCCTGTCGATCAAACTCTACAGGAATGAAATTGCTAAGAAGCGTGCAGCGTCGAAGAAACAAGCTGCTGGGAAGTCGAAAGAAAGGGATCCAACAGTACTAGAGGAAATAATTGAATCGTCGCCGGAGAGGAGCCCACTCACTAAGAGGCAAAGGAAAGACTCGACTGTCAACCGTAAAAGGAAGGCAATCGCCGGGTCAAAAGGGAAGTCTGTTGCAACGATGGTCGAGAAGGATCTTCCAATGAAGCCTCCTTCTCCTGAGCTTTTGTCGTTCAAGGAGCCGACAGAGTTCTTGGAAAAGGCGTACCAATTCCTTCTTCCTAGTGACAACAAGTATTTGAAAAGTAAGAAGACGGAAGATGCTTTCAACACAAGCATTATTTCTTCGTGCCAAGTAAGCTTAGTTTGTAAGTTTATGCTTTCTCATCGGTCGTTTCTTCTATTGATTCAACATTTTTCGTTGCAGGCCATGTAAATGCAATTGCACCTTCACAATAAGTACAAGGCTGTCACCGACAAGTGTACAAAGCTTCGAAGATCAAACGACGCCTTGCAGGCTAATAATGCAAAGCTGAACACACAGGTGAAGGAGGAGAAGCAAAATAGCCTGGCTCTTGAGGAGGAATTGAAGAAGATGGTCGACCATCATCAATCTGAAATGAAAAGAGCCTAAGAGGAATATGACAAGATTGTCGAAAGTTTGAAGAGCAGGGCGATGACGATAGGAGCAGAGGCAGTGTGCAAGACCAGGGCGGAGCTTTTTAAGGAGTACTTGTCTAGTGCACAAGCAAATTGAAATTTTAAAGAGATACAGGAGGAGATAGACGACTATGAGGAGATGGAGCACCTAAAACTTGAAGAATCTCTTGCTGAGGGGGCAGTCGACGAAGTAGGTGATGGAGGCGTCGACAAAAGCCCTGGAGATGAGAATATCGATGATGTTGAAGGTCAAAATACTGCTGCTGCTGGCGTTAATTCTACTCAACAGAACGCTCAAAAAGATGCCTCTGCTTAAATCTCTTTGTTATTTATATATTTTTTGTACTTGTGTTTTGTAACACCGGATGATTTGGTCAATGCGACCTATTTTTATTTGGAATATTTTGCTGTTATTTTGAGCCGACTTCTTTTTCTTTATTGATTGTGGAAACAATACGACTATCACATAATGGGGTTAACACAATGATGAAGTCTAACTGAATAAGATAAGCCTGTAAACTCATGCCCACTCTAAAGTCGAACGATTTTAAATATTAGATAATATCGTATGGAAATTGCGTATGTGTTATTTATAGCTGTCGACTTAGGAATCGCGTGATTGCTTGTTTAGTCGACAAGTTTGTATGTAGTAACCGCATAGGGTCGTCAAGACTTAAATATTGATCGCATTAAATGGTCGACAAAATCTTTTTACATAGAAATTTTTGCGTTCATGCGTTATATGGTCGACAAGACCTTCTTATATAGAAATTCCGCATACATGCGTTATATGGTCAACAAGACCTATTTACATAGAAATTTTCGCGTACATGCGTTATATGGTCGACAAGACCTTTTACATAGAAATTTTCACGTACATGCGTTATATGGTCGACAGTACATTATTTGTCCCCATTGTTATTTGCTATTCCCCCACTCTCAATATGTGTTCGTTTAGGATGTTGAGAGTTGATGTTGTAGATATCGATTCGATGTAGACTTTGATTTATGGATCTCTGAAATGTGGACATTGTATGTCGAAGTCGACAGCAAAAAAGTGATATATTATTTGTTAGCTCAGTTCTACACTTAGTTGCACTAAGTTTTCATCATTGCTCCTTGTTGGTCGAGTCGTTAGTTTTTTAGATAAATGGAAGTAAAATAATAGAAATATGTATAGAAAAAGGGAGTTTAGAAATGGTACTGCTTTAGATGTAGAGCGTTCTAGCTGTTATGCCGCTCTCAACTGTCGATTCCCTGTAATTTGTACGCTCCCCGTCCGACGACATCTGTTATTTAATATGGGCCTTCCCATGTCAGCCCCAATTTCCCAGCGCCTTCCTCTCTTGTGTTTTGGAAGACTCGTCGAAGGACCCAGTCGTTGACTTTGAAAACCTTAGCACGTACTTTTTTGTTGTAGTGTCGTGCGACTTGCTGTTGGTATGACTAAATTCTTATAGCAGCACGGTCTCGACGTTCGTCTAGGTGATCGAGTTTGAAACTCAGCTTCAGATTGTTTTGTTCTTCGTTTGGGTTTTCACTTCGAGCTGTCGCTAGCCGTGTCTCTATTGGGATCACTGCTTCTGATCCGTAGACGAGTGAGAAGGGAGTCTCTCCAGTCGACCGTCGTGGAGTTGTTCTGTACGACCACAGAATTTTTGGTAGTTTTTCTGCCCACTGGCCTTTTTCTGCCTCCAGTCATTTCTTCAACGTATTGACAATGGTTTTATTGGTCGACTCTACTTGTCCATTGGCTTGAGGATATCGTGGAGTTAAGAAGCTTAGTTTTATTCCATATTTGTCGCAGAAGTTTTTGAAGTCGAACGAAATGAATTGGGATCCGTTGTCGGTTACTATTTCTCGTGGTACTCCAAACCTGCAAATAATATTTTTCCATATGAAGGCACGTACCTCAATGTCACGCACTCGTTGATATGCTCCGACTTCGACCTATTTGGTGAATTAATCCATTAGGACTAGCATGTAGACGATACCGCCAGGCGCTGCAGGGAGCTTACCTACAATGTCCATACCCCATTTCATAAAAGGCCAAGGGGCCGAAATTGAATTCAACATACCTGGGGGAAGGTGCGATATGGGTGCAAATCGTTGACATTTGTCGCACGACTTCACATGGTTTTGAGAATCAGTCCGCATGGTCGGCCAGTAATATCCTGCTGTGATGGCTCTGTTCGATAGACTACGGGCGCCTGAATGGTTTCCACATTCCTCGTAGTGTAGGCTTTTTAGACGTCGTATGCCTCTCGATTGGTGACGCATCTCAAGTAGGGTCCTATGAACGACTTTTTGTAAAGTTTTCCATATAAGATGCAGAACTTGGCAGCTTTTGCTTTGATCCGTCTTACTTCTATTCTGTCATCTGGTAGGATGTTGGCCTGGAAATAATTGAATTTTGGTTCCATCCAGTTTCTTCCTTGGTCGATAGGTGCCAGTACTTCTGCTTCTTGAATTGTTAGAGACATAAGGTGTACAATGGGTATCGACTTTGGGCCATTTGTTGTTGTCGACCCAAGATTCGTCAATGCATCCGCTCGTGTATTTTCATATCTGTGTACTTGTTCAATTGTAAACTCATCGAATGTCGACTGGAGTTGTTTGGCTGGTAGGCCGACATTCGCTGATCCCTAGCCTCATAGGTACCATTCATCTATCGAACGACTAGTTGAAAGTCACTTAGTACTCGGATATTCTTCACGTCTAGTCTTTTAGCGAGGTCGAGCCCAGCGATCAGGGCTTCGTACTCGGCTTCGTTGTTTGTCGCACGAAAACCACAATGGATCGATTGTTCCAATATGTCCCCTTGTGGGGATTTGAGTACCAATCCCAATCCACTTCCTTTGATATTACTAGACCCGTCATTGCTATTAGTTCTTGTTCGGCCTACACATTCTCATAAGGGGTAAAGTCTGCAATAAAGTCAGCTAGTACCTGTGATTTCATTACTGATCTTGGGTGGAAGCTGATGTCATACTCGCTAAGTTCTACAGCCCATTTCGTCAGTCGACCTGAAAGTTCTGGTTTGTGAAGTATATTTTTAAGGGGATAAGTAGTTAATACCTTAATCGAGTGGCATTGGAAGTAGGGTCTAAGTTTGCGGGCTGCCACCACAAGAGCTAGTGCAAGCTTCTCTAGTCGGCTATATCTAGTCTCGGCGTCGAGCAGAGTCTTGCTTACGTAATAGACTAGGTGTTGATTATTGTCCTCTTCTCTAACTAGGACTGCACTTACGGCTGTGTCGGATACCGCCAGATATATGAATAATATTTCGTTGTCCTTTGGTTTCGACAGCAGTGTGGGCGACTTTAAATAGGTTTTCAAATCCTGCAATGCTTTCTCGCAGTTGTCGTTCCATTCGAACGTTTTGTTCTTGCTGAGGGTGTTAAAAAATGGAAGGCATCTTTCAGACGACTTTGATATGAATCGATTCAGTGCTGCCACTCGACCGGTTAGCTTCTATACATCTTTGATGCATCTTGAGGACTCAATATTCTTGATCGACCGTATTTGGTCTGGATTGGTTTCGACACCTCGCTGGCTGACCAGATAGCTTAGGAACTTCCCTGAAGATACACCAAAAGAGCATTTAGTGGGGTTAAGTTTCATACCGTATTGGTCGAGTACGTCGAACGACTGTCTCAGATGGTCGATGTGTTGCTGAGCGACTAAAGATTTGACCAGCATGTCGTCGATGTAGACCTCCATTGTCGATCCAAGCATCTTGGCGAACATCTTGTTGACCAGCCTCTGGTATGTTGCGCCTGCATTTGTTAAACCAAATGGCATTACTTTGTAACAAAAAATACCTCTTTCGGTGATGAAGACAGTTTTCTCCTGGTCGTTAGGATGCATCAAGATCTGGTTGTAGCCTGAATAAGCGTCCATGAAGCTTAACAATTCATGTCCTGCAGTTGCGTCGACCAGCATCTCGATGTGCAGGAGTGGGAATGAGTCTTTGGGACATGCTTATTTAGGTTGTAAAGTCGATACAGACTCGCCATTTCCCATTTTTCTTCTTCACTACTACGACGTTTGCCAACTAGTCTGGATATTTCACTTCTCTTATAGAACCAATGTCGAACAATTTTTGTATTTCCTCGTTAATCACCTTGTTTCTTTCAGGAGCGAATTTTCTCCTTTTTTGTTTCACTGGCCGATGATCTGGGTCGACTTGTAGTCGATGAACCATTACTTCTGGGTCGATGCCGACCATGTCTTCATGCGACCAGGCAAAGCTATTGCGACGTTCCTTCAAAAATTCAATCAATTGTTTTCGAATGTCGTCTGGTAACCCGGATCTGATGAAGATTTTGTGATCTGGCTGATCGGGGTCTATAGATACCTCGTCGAGTTCTTCCATATGCGGTTTGGCTGGGGTCGACTCGACCTTGGCTTCCTGTAATTGCTATAATTCTTGTTTCTTTTTTTTTTAATGGCGTTCTGATAGCATTCTCTGGCTGCTCGTTGTTCCCCTTTGATCTCTTTTACCCCCCACTTGGTAGGAAACTTGATCATCTGATGATACGTCAACGGGATTGCTTTTAACTCGTGTATCCATGGCCTGCCAAGGATAGCGTTGTAAGGAGATTGGCAGTTGAGTATAAGGAAGTTTATGTATAGGTTGACTCCTTCAGCGTAGACTGGTAGCACGATCTCGCCAAGTGTACTTTTTTGTTCTCCACTGAACCCTGTCAACATGGTCGTTCGACGACTAAGCTTTGACTCGTCGACCTGCATTTCACTCAGAGCACTATTAAACAAAATGTTGCAAGAACTGCCATTATCGATCAAAATGCGTTTAGTTAAACAATTAGCAATATGTAAAGAAATAACTAGAGCATCATGGTGGGGATAAAACAAATCTGATTTATCTGTCGACCTAAAGGTGACGGTTTCGTCGACTTTGGATGGATGTTCCCGATTTGGCTGGATTTCTGTGTTTGACACTTGTCATGTGTGCCTCTTGGCTACTGAGTAGCTTACGCCACTGACTTCAGACCCACCCGAAATGCAATTGATGACCCTATCATGTCTAGGAGGTTCTAAAGGACTATCGACTGCACTGGTTTACCTCTGGTCGTCACGTCTTGCATATGTTTGTTTACCCTTGTCTGTCAGGAATTCCCATAGATGTCTCTGTTTTAAAAGTTCTATGACTTCGAATTTTAAGGCGATGCAGTCCTCTGTGCGATGGCCATGATCCCCATGAAACTTGCATCGTAGCTTAGGGTCTCGATGTTCGGGCAGTGCATTCATCTTTCATGGCCACTTAACTGCTTTTCCCATTTCCCTCATTACTGCTATAAGATCGACTGGCTTGATGCTGAGGTTATATTATGGGGCTTCTACTCGTGGTCGACTGGACCTTGTGCTGCCACGCCCATGAGAATTCCCCTCATTGGATCCCTCATGTCACGACTGGGTATTCCTTCTGTCGCTTGTCGGGTATGATTCTGATCGTCTGTTGTTAGACCTCCTGTCTATTCTATCATTTCATCGACCTCCATAATAGCTACTATTAGCTTTTCCAACAAAGTTTGCCTCATCTTCTTCCCATTTGATTTAGGCCTATGCATTTGCCAGTACATCCTCCATTGTCTTGCATGGATACTTAGTAAGTTCTTTATATAGGTCGGAATCAAACCTCAGACCTTTCCTGAAGGCGTAGATGGCGGTCGCTTGGTTACAATGCGGGATCTGTACTTTCTCCCTGTTGAAGCGTCCGACATAGGTCCGTAAGTTTTCACCAGCTCTTTGCATTACAGTATAGAGGTCGTCCGACTGTTTTTCCAGCTTGCAGCTGCTTGTAAATTGCTCCACGAATGTGTCCGTCAACTGCGCAAAAGAATCAATGGAATTATTAGGTAAATTTGTGTACCATTGTAAGGTAGGACCACTGAGGCTAGATCTGAAGGCTTTGCACATGCACGCTTCTCTGAGGTCACGTGGAATTGCAGCGGTGAACATCCTCTACTTGTACTGTGCTATATGGTTGTCTGGATTGGTCGTCCCCTCATATTGCTTCATGTTTGGGAAGTTGAACTTCTTGGGCATCTCAATGAGAGCAATTGCGTCGACAAAGGGTGAGTCGGCGAAGCTGTTGGCTGTGCTTTTCTTGATGGGAGCTGGGACTCCTGGGATTCTCTGGATAAGAGCCTCCATTTCTGTAAACCTGTGAGAGAATTTCAGATTAGCAGATAAATGTAAGTCGGGCCCGGGTTTTACCAATCTCGGTGTCGACTAGAGTGATACAGTCATCTGGTGGGCGTTGTCTGGTTGTTGATCCATCACTGGATCTTGTTCATTTAGCATTTCATTCCGAGCCGGCATATTGTTGAGATCGATTTCGACTCGATTTTTCTGAGGCATCAGCTGGTTTTACTGGTCGTCCAGATTCGTGTTTAGTACAATGGGATTGCCCGGTGCTCTTGGAGCTACTCGATCGACAACCTGTTCGCCATTGTTAGCTAAGATTGGACGCTCCGACGTCGCTGATTCAGGTACTACTCCGTCGACCAGTGCTCTCAGCTCTTCATTTGTCGCTCAGATTGCTGCGTTCTCTGCCTCGAGCGCCTGTAGTTTCTCAGCGTTCGCTATCATCTGAGCAGCCAACGCAGTAATCTGTTCTTCAACAGTTGGGACTGATCCACTTCCAGACATGTTGATTGGTGATTTGATTAGAGTTCGAAAATAGTTGCAATGGGCCCCACGGTGGGCGCCAAACTGTAGATAGTCGAATTACGTGGTACGTCAAATGGGTCGGGTTATGTTGGGCCCAGAGCAACTTAGTTGAACTGTTGGTTATATGATGTCGACTGTCGTCTGGCAATGGTCATCTCAACTTCACTTATCCTGCAAAAGATTACAAAAACAGAGAAATACAGAATAACAACGAAGAGATGAGGGTTGGATTATTAGCCTTAGGTGTGCTTGGGCTGAGCAATGATTGAGGGCAATCGTTACAATGGAGTTGATTGAACTCTGGTGGCCAGAATCTTCTGGTAGCAGAGTTTCAATACGCCTTTATAAGCTTGTAGTATCAGAGATTTCAGAGAGCTTTCTAGTGGGAGCTCTTTCCTATTTATAGTGCTAGCCCCTCCAACGTTCACTTTGGCCGTTTCTAGATAGTGGGCGTGATTTTAGGAGAAATATCCTCTCCTTTGATTCAGTGGACATTAACTTCTGTAACCGAAGTTTACCAAGTCTTTCAAACGTTCAAGCCTTGCTGGCATAAGGTTTGGGTCGACCTGAAACAGATGGGCCTGGACTAGTTATAAACAGTTTGTTGGGCTTCTATTTACATTTGGGCCTATGAGCCATTTTTGGCTACCACAATAATCATGTGATGATGAGAAAGTTTGATACTTAAAATAAAATTAGAGTTTAATTAGGGTTTATCATAAAAATTAGGGTTTATTATAAGTTTCTTTTTTTTTTTTTTTTTAATAAAGAAATATATTTGAAGATATAGGTGTAATTAATGAGTGTATATAATATTTGGTTTATTTTTAATTAAAATAATTTGTCCTTATTGGTAAATTTCTGTTGAGATATTTTTATAATTAAATTTTTTTTAATAAAATATAGGTGTACTAATAAGTTTTATAGGTGTCAATATCAGCTTCCATAATATAAACTGTCAATTACCAAATAAATCTTGAAATTTTTTTTTTTCTTAATTTGAAGTAGATTGTGATGTTTCGTTTTTGATTATAAATTGGTCTCAATGTTATTCATAAATATCGAATTGGTCCTTCTTACCAACTTTTTTGTTAATCAATTGTAAAGGTAAATTTGTATTTTAATTCAAATATCATTGCAAACATTACACATGACATGTAATGTTTGATAAATAATAATAATAATAATAAATAAATAAATAAATAAATAAATAAATAAAAACTAGTCGGGATGGTTAGCTTTTTTGTATAAATGTTTTCAATTATTTTAATAGCTTTTATTTAAATTTTAATATTATTTATTAAAATTTTAGATTATAAATATAAATTTTTATTTACTACAATAATAATAAAAATATTGATTTATTCTTTATTTTAAAAAATATTTTGTTTAAATAAGACAAATAAAAAATGTTAATGTACTGTATTTTTATAAATTCTATTAAAGTCAAAAGGTTTGACTGTGAAATTGATCAATTTAAGAAAGTTAAAAACCTTATTTGGTACTTATGAAAAATATAAGAGTCAATTTGATAAAAATAGAAAAGTCTCAAATTAATTAGAATTAGGATAAAGATGACTTATTTAATAATTGTCCTAATACAAAATACATAACAAATATTAGATAAAGGTGATTTTATATCACATTAGTTACAAAACAAATATTACATATCGTTATCTTGCCGTGGTTGTATATAAAATATGTATATATATATATATATTAGGTAGAGATGCTGTTAATAACATGTCACACGGAATGATGGAGAATGGAACACATCCTCGGTAAAGGATGATTTTATAAAATTATACTAAACAAAAAATTACAATGTTCTAAAATTGTTTAGCATAATTTGGACGGCTTGGATGGAGAAATGGCAAGTATTCATAGACCGTGTGGGGTAAATAAAATATAATCGGGTCCTCCACGGTCAACTCCTTGTAATTGTAAAGGGATTCTTTTTGTAATTTGTTTGGACTAGATTTAACTATTTAAGAGGAAAAAAACCTTGAATTTTAATTATTTTTCAAAACAACTCTAGTTTTGATTTGAAAATTTTCTAGGGGAATGTTATCTACCTTTACCATTTGCCTTTCCCATTTACCTTTCCCACTCATTGTTTGACATGTGTACACTTTTTCATTTAATAAAAAGCTCTCACTTTTTGCTACAAAACTTGATTACATATTTACCCTTCATTAATGAAATGATAAAAGCAACCATCAAGGGTAAACATGTAAATAAGCTTTGTAGCAAAAAATGAGAGTTTTTTATTAAATGAAAAAGTGTACATATGTCAAACAATAAGTAAGAAAGGTAAATGGAAAAGACAAATGGTAAAGGTAGATAGCATTCCCTAATTTTCTATTAGAAACAATGTTATTGTAATTAAAGTTTGATTATAGGGGTAGTTTCGTACTTGTGGTTAAAAAGGGGTTTAATAAATTAATGTGGCACACAAATTTCAAAATATTTGGTTGGCTACAAAAATTGTTGAAAACTATTTAATATTGGGATCGAATAAGATATGAATGCTAATTCCTACCTATCAAATATTTCATTGATTTCTTAATGCATTCAATGAATTTCTTTCACCATTTTTTAATTACTCAAAAGACTTTCTACCTTTTATTCTAATAATTTTTATTACGATTATAATAATACATTATTAAGTTAAATTTCATTGATCTTCTCTTGAAAATGGTAGAATTATGTATTTATTCTAATCATTTTAAAATTTGTTAAGAGTTTCTCTTGAAGTTAATACAAAAATATAAAATTGATCAAATTTTGCCTTCCAAAAATGATTGAACAAATCAATAAAATTCCTCCTTCTAAATATTATATATTTGCAAATACTTATTTCAATATTATAGTTGATTTACAGTAGAAGACACCAAAGCATTTAAAAGATATATTTTAATGGGTGTGATTAAATCAACTTAATTTTTAATTTAAATGTAAACTTCAATATTCAATCAATGCCCATAAAACCGCAATAAGTGTGGGGAGAGTTGAGAGTTGAGAGTTGACTTCTTCCGATTATGAAAGTAGACATCCGAACCTCGTTATAGTGTTTGATCTCGATAAGTCTCGGTAGTCCTTTGATCTAAGGATGACATAGGAAGTGGACCCTCCAAGGTTAACCCTCCAAAACCGGTTCAAAATCCCTCAAAACTCCGATTTATTGCTCAAAACCCGCTCAAAACCTATCTTTTCTACCTCAAAACCCTCTCATATTTGACCCTATTTCCTCCGTTTTCGTATTTGACTTAAAATTGCATTTTTCGAAATAACCTCAACAAATAAACAATTCATCATTCAAACATTAACAAAAATTAGCTATCTCATTCTCCTATTACATAATAAAAATTCAAATACAATTTAAAGTTTATAACATGCCATAAAAAAAAAAAAAAGTTTTGGAGGAATGAAAATCATTCTCATCCCTATCCTTATCTATGAGAGATTTTTTTCCCCATTTATGGGGATAAGAGGCCCCACGTGGTATAAGACTTTTATTATTTTATAAATAATGATTGGGATTTTACAATTTCATATCATGCCTGAAGTCAAATTTAGTTAAATTTTAAAGATGATATTATATTGTCCCAATCACTTGATTATATTAAAATATTGATTTAAGTAAACAATTTAAATTAATATAATCCTTTTTTTTTTGAACTTTGAATAAGAGATTTTATATTTATCAAATAAAATTACAAAGTAAATTATGTTAACGGTATAGCCAATTGCCAACATCTTAATCAAAGAGAAGTTACAACATCAACAAGCTACACGGCATCTCTTCGTCCGTTAAAGTGTTGAAGAATTGAATTTCTTTTTCACCAAATTTTTTTGTATTTGTCTATTAGATTGAGAAAGCAACACTATATGCTTTTATTTTAGCCCAATTTTGACTATCAAACTTCATCATTAAAGTCTCAAATGCACAAACGATTTGTCTTTAAAAGAAATTTCTGTTATTGTCACTGTCAATTACTAATTTTTGGATTTTATGAAAAATTAATAAAAAAATTTTAGTTCAAATTTTTTTGGATTTTATGAAAAATTAATAAAATACACACTTAATAATAATAATAAGATTTCAAAGATGAGTGAAAATTGCCCAAGAAAAAATTGCCATGTTTTGGATTTTATGAAAAATTAATAAAATACACAACAATATCAAGTACGGATTTCAAAGATGTGTGATTTTCATTGATAAAAAATAATAATAACGAGGTGTTGTTTACAGACTATATAGAAGAAGAAAGCAACCTTCCCTAGTAGAAAACGTTTCCAATTTGCATTCAAAAGTCTATAATAAATTAATAATCCAATCCATGTGGAGAGTGAAAGCTTAGTAGGAAAACAAGAGAGCATACATACCACAGTAGAAGTCTCTGCATCCCTTAAAAAAGTCAGCAATTCGGATTCAAACATTATTGTTAATTCGAAAAGACTTCAGCTATAGAATTAGCAAAGAAGCTCATCATGGATAATTAGATTTCCCAGTAATAACCATGCACATGGCACACGTGTGGTCCTGCCTAAAAGACGGCAAGATTCCGAACCTAATTTTCCCACCAAGCACAGGGAAGAGCTCTCATGGAAAGCCAACAGAAAAGAAGACAAATATATTTGTATAATTTTGATGAATGACATAAGTTTTGAGTTAGAAAAGCACATACAGTATATGGAAAACCTAATCATTCTATTAGATAAACTAGATGGGAAACTGTTTGGGCAAACATCATGATAGGTGCACATTGATGACATAGATAATGTTCAAAGTACCGAAAAAGTCAAAAAAAGAGAAAATGGAGATTTTAAACAAATTTAGATTGTATTTGTGTGTTCAATATTCAAAGTTCCACATGTACTGGGATTGGTAGCAACCAGATATCCAGGTCTGTAAGATGATGATCTTCTCCAAATTTGGATCAACTTGGATTTCATATAATGTTGTTTTGGTTTTGACCCTTTCTTCCCAGTTTGTTGCTCGAGCAAGCAACTGACTAGCCAAACCTGAGAATTAAAATAAAATATAAAAGATTAAAGTCCTCCAGAAAATCTGGCTGGCTAATAAATCAAAATTATAAATAAATATTTGACCGAACACAGGAACAAAAGCTAAGTCCGCAACAGAATGGTATGCATTAACTTAGTTCCTAAAATTCAACTTAAATTCACATTCACTAATGGTTTGATTCTTTATAAACAGTGAGTAGCCTTAAGTATTAGGCAATTAAGATTTCAATAAGTAGTAAAGTTCAAATCAAGAATTGGAAACAAAGAAAAACAAAGTTCAGATCATAACAATCTCTTTTTTTCTCAGTCATTCATATAAGCTTAGGTTCCGCACAAAAGGAAAATGTCATCTTCCAATCAAGATAAACGTTATCAAAAAGGAAAATTACACTAAAAAGGAGATCAACATATGAGGTTTACTCTGCAAGAGTGCTTAAGGATTGGGCATTTGTTGAGAATCAGACCATAACATTAGAGTTGCCAGAAGAGCAATTGTTGCAGTTTCAACACGCAAGCGATGTGACCCAAGACCAACAGCAATTGCACCTGCTTCAATCATCATATTCACCTCCTTCTCCGTGAAGTCTAAAACGTTAATAAACAGAAAAAGAGTCTTCAATTTACTTCAGCTCAAAAATCCACAAGTACTAATTACTACATGATTATAAAAAAAATTAATTTTTTTTTTAGGAAAAACAAACAAACAAACAATAGCTTTTCATTTGTTCAATAAAGCAGTTAAAAATATTAAATATAAACTAAACTAAAGTGCTTCACACACACAAAATGTGTACTAACCCCCTTCTGGTCCAACTATTATCAGCCCACTTGATTCCTTTCTTGATGAAGTCAAAGCACTAACAAGAGGAGTACCTTCTGCTATTGCAACAAAAGACAGTTTTGACTGGGTAACCTGTACAATATAATATAACCAAGTTCAAACCAAAAAACTACATGCCAAACAGCTTATTACTTCTAAACTACTACATTTCCTAAAATTCAAGCATTTAGCACCAAACATACTTTAATAGTTCATAAACAACACCGTTAAAATCTATTATTCACAAATAAGAGCATCTTTTAAATAGATTCACCTCACCGCTGAGGTGAATTATATGAAAGCCAGAGTCAGTCAGCCACTCATACTGGCAACAGGTAAAGATCATTCCGTAAACGAGAATCCAAAAAATTTGCAAAACCATTTAAGTGCAAAAAGGGTAGGAAAGAAGAACTTACGAGAGGTAAAAGGCCATCAATTTTCACAGGAGGACTCAAAACCATTTCATGCAGCCGTTGACCTATAACATAGGTAGCCATGAGCACAAAAAACTGAAAACAGATGGAACATCAATAACTTTCAGACATGCACCTTCATTAGAAAACAAAATTAGATCTGATTCTCATCTGCATATACTAAAGCTTTTTATAGTATAACTGTTCTCAATATAATAGAGTCTAGAATCAATTTACATTGTTTTGATGCTGCTAAAATAACACGTTGCAATCTGTCCACCCTATTTTCTGAGATTGAAGGAGAACGTTCTGTCATTAAAGGTGTTACACTATGAGCTCCCAACTCCTAGGACAGTGGACAGAGAAGTGATATTAATAAACCATGAAAAAATAAGGTGAACATAGTTATTTTTTTCTAGATTTTAGTAAGATAATACCCAGATAAATATTAGGACATACTGTGCATTTTTCAACGAGCCAGTCAGCTCGACCGCCTTTAAGAGTACCTGAATAGGAGCAGGATCAAACAAGTGATAACAACCAAGGACCTTAAAAGATATGGGAAACTTTTACATACTCACAACACTGCATATCAATACTTACCAAAAGCTGCAAATACATGCCATTGTGTATAGTGAGGTAAAACCAGCTTTGGATCTTCCAGCGCCACAAAATCCAGTCCTGAGCGGTCAATCCTCTGTATAGACCCTTCTATTAAACCACCTTTCCCATTGAAAAGCTCTACCCTTGCATGCCATTATTTGAAAAATTGTAAATATCTTCATTACGGCACACTAGCTAATAGTTTTTCGTTGCAGAACAGAGTATACATTATTGTGAAATTCATATGAACATCCAGTTCCAACTTGCCCAAAACTTATTTCGTTTCCAAATCCCTCACAACAACCATTAGAGTATAAAAAGAGCACAGATAGTATGCTTTCAAAAACCATTGCGCTAAGAACAAAAAATTCCCAACATAGTCCACACTACACAGTCGATCTTTTGTTATGAAATAACACTACATTTTAAAACAATAATCATGCAATAGTATCAAAAAAGTGAATGCTGTTCGAACAAATTTACCGTAATTTTCTACAATATCTTGCGTTTACAAATAAAGACGAAACTGGAAAATCGAAACAAACAATGATCATGCGTGTACCTATCATTGTCACTCAACCTCAAAACTTTAGTCATATGCCAAAATTCATCTCCTTCAACACGGACGACAGCTCCCTGCGTTATTTATCACCACTAAAATGAAATGGTTCCAAAATCATCATCAAATCTGCAACTTGTGTAAAAAAAAAAAAAAAAGGAGACTGAGAATTAATTGCCTTTGATGAGGGAAGAACTTGAGAGAAGAAGCGCGGGAGGCCGCCACGTGACTGGTTAGCTTCATCTGATGATGAACTTGAGAATGCTCTGACACTCCTAAACGACACCGTTTTCTGCCAAGGCCGGTTCAAGAGATGGACAAAACGAGGTCGTATTGCCGATGAGCTTTGCATTTGCAGAAACTCCTGTATCACTCACTATCAGTACTACTGGGGTTTTTCAGTTTTGTGGAGTGAATGAGATTGAAGGGTTTAGATGTTATAAAATAAAATGTAATATATTCTACTTGATACGACGTCATTTTGAACTTTTTGTGGGGTGACCAATTAAGGTTGCGTAGTAGGTGTTCGATAAAATGCCGCAGAGAGCGATATTTTTATTAGTTTCGTTAGCAGATGCACCAACTCCTCTTATAATTTACAAGTTCTTTGTGGCCAAACAAATAGAAAACAAAAAAAAAAATCCCATCGATTGAAAGTAGAAATCAAAACAGAGCATCAATTCAATTTCCAAAACTATTTAATATATATATGCACTAGTCAAGATTACACATATTGTGATACAAATCCACCATTAATCATCTAATCCTTCTGATTCTCTACCATCACCATCAAACCCACCACCCAAATCACAAACTCTCTCCCAAACACTCTCCGAGACCGGCACGACCGACAACCTCGGCTGCCTAAACAAGCCCCAACCCTTCAAGCCATCGTCTCTCTTCATCTCCTTCAAGTCCACCATTCTTCTCATCATCCCCACCTCCTTCACATCTACGGCTACTTCTCCGCTCTCACCGTACCATTCCCGTATGACGCTAACGACACCCACCACGCGGCGGGAGCTGGGTCCGGAGTGGTAGAAGAAGCAGAGGTCGTCGAGTTTCATGGATTTCATGTGCTTCTGGGCTTGCTTGTTCTTGACGCCGTCCCAGTTTGTTACTCCTCCGTTGGCTGCTTGGTCGTCCCATGACCACTCTCCTGGCTCTGTCTTCAGGAGCCAGTATTGTCTTCCAATTCCAATCGTCGCCATTCGGTTTCTGTGTGGTTTGAGAGATGGGGTGGGTGTTGAAGTTGATGAGAGAGGTTTAATAATGGCGGGAAATGTTATTGGGTTTGGCGCCAATTTTACGGCCCAGTGGACCAACTGTTTGGTTTTATCAATGGATTTAATCTTCAATTTCGGCCCCTGAGTCTTGAGTTTTACTCTAATTATTGAAATAAATAATTAATGAATTGAGATAATGTACTAATTTAACTTTTTTGTTGGGCTTAAACAAACATAGTTACACACTTACACAGAAGTTGAAGGTAAAACACTAAATTTAAAAATAATGAAAGTCTAACGAAAATTAAAAATAAAATAAAATTTTAATTGTTGATATATTTATTTGACAAATGTTATTAGATCTACTAAAGGGAGTGTATTCAATTAAGATTCTTGAAAACATTTAAGCACAGTGTCAAGCTCAACGGAGGCTCTCAATTCGTAATTAATATATAGGCTTTTTTTAAGTAGTTTGTGATTTTTCTTTTTCTTTTTTTAACCTATTTTTTCTCAAGTATTAAATTGTGACTTCGTTCTAATGAGAATCTGGGAAAACTTCAACGGATCCTCATTGGTTGCTAGTCTCCTCCAATTTGTGGAGGAGATTGTGATGCTGTTACAAGAAGATCCATATCCTCCCACAACTAGAAGAGATCGTTTTAGGGTAAATTGCAATAATATACTCGGAGTTTTTCAAAAAGGGTTAATATTCAACTTAGTGCTTTAATTGCAACAAACCCTCTATTAAGAGTTGACTTTCATCAAATTTAACGTTTGACTGAGATTTGGAAAGGAAAAGTCGAAAATGCTCTGTTTTTTACTTGAAAAGGTCTTAAATGCCCTTTACTCTTTTAAATAATCAATTTTCAACTATTAATGATATAAAAATTCTATCAAGAAAAAAAAACTATTAATTATAAAAAGAAATAAATTTATAATAAAACCTTTTGAAGAAATAAAAAATAAAAATATTAATAAATAAATAAATAAATAAGAGAAAACAAAATTCGATCTACAATTTTTTTTTTCTTCCAAATTCATTTTTTTTCCTTCCAAATTCTTTCCTCCTTTTCATTTTCTCAATTCCCAAATAATAAATTTTCAGATTCGTCCAAAGTTCCAAACATCACACTTCATCTTCATCATCCAAATATCACCCAAATCTTCTTAACGTCATCACCCAAAATCCATCATCACTTCAACAAAACAAAATCATCAACACAAACAATCTTTATCAAAACAATCATCAACACACAAAATAAACTTTTTTTTAAAAAAAAAAATAAAATGAAAACAACTCCGCCAGAGTCACTCCACCACCGGTGGAGGATCTGCTCCTTCGTAGGGAGCAGATCGCACCTTGTGCAGCGAAGCGTCTGCTCCTCGCGAAGGGGATCTAGGCCTCTAATTGAGAATATTTTGTTCTCCATTTTTGGGGAGAACCAAATCTCCTATCCATTAAAGGAGATCTCTCCATTTTTGAAAGAGATTTGAACCCAGCTCTTCTCTATGGAGATCATTATATCTCCATTGGAGGGGATTATCCTTCCAATGTTTTATTTATTTTTTATATTTTTGTGTTTAGTTTTCAATTAGAAAATAAATAGTTGTTTATTATTATATTCTGCTAAAAAATAATTGGTAGTAAATGACGTTTTACCTGTAGCAAATCTAGTCAACCGTTATCTTTAACGGATTTTAACTAACGGAAAGGGGGCTGTAGCAATTAATTCAACAAGTTGAATATTAAGGGGTCGTTTGTTTTTTGCACTTAAATCTTAATGAGTCTAAATTGAAATTATAAAATTGTTTTGTTTGTTTTCTTAAATGGTTAAATAACTTTAAAAAAAAAAAAAAAAAAAAGTAAGAAATCCTGACTTTTAACTTAATTCTAAATCATTGAATAGCATTTAATGTAATTTCTTCCAATATTATCCTCACAAAGATAGCATATTTCCAATTTTATCATAATTTATATTATACAAATTTATTTTTTCTAACCTTACTTCTTATGAAAATCAACTCTAAAAAAAAAACATTAATCACATTGTCATTTTCAACACCATCGTTTAACTTTCAATTTTTTTTTTTTTTTTTTTTTTTTTTTTTTTTTTTTTTTTTTTATAAATCAAAACCATTTCTAAATCATTATTTATCATTAAAAAACAATTATTTATCATATCTTAATCATGAATAATATCTTATCATTATTACATAAAAATGGTCTAAGATTTATTATTATTTTTTTTATTTAGTTGTTGGTATCATATAAAATGAAAATACATCACAATTAATATAGCAAGGGTATAAATGTTAAATTACTCATTTTATTTTTAAAAAACAAACAAGGTGACACTCTATTCAGAGGTGATAAAAATAAAAAACAAACATGTCATTTAGTTTCAGGTTTAATTCACTATTCAGTGTTCAGTAAAATTCCAGGACTATTCAATTTTTAGACAAAAAAATAAACGAACCCTAAGTCTTTATTCAAAAACATAAGGTAAGTTATTACACTTAACCCTTTTTATTAATTTTATAAGTTTTTATCTTTTATTTTTAATTAATATTTAATTTGTTTTTAGTTTTTTATTAATTTAAATTTTTTATGGTAATTACAAGGCGATTTAAGATTGGATAGTGTCTTTTTCTATTCATGTATTAACTTTCTCATAAAACAAAACAAAGCAAAACAAATTGCCCTTTGGCTGTTGAATTGTAGTGGCAATTAATCAATGATTTATCAAAAAAATTTAAGTGATAAATTGTGTAATAAAAGGAAAAGAGTCATATTCGTGTAATTATGTCAAACCCTAAGACCTATTTGTGCCTATTCCTCACAATAAGAACAGTAGATAATTCACATGTAAAGCTCAAGAATGAAGAAGATATGGGATGAATCCCACAATGGAAAAATAAAAAGTGAAGTGTGTATATACTAATGGAGGTTTTTTTTTTTTTTTTTTTTTTTTTTTGAGGTTAAAACCCAACAAATTAATCTTTTAGTTGCAAAGTTATCCACCAATATATAATGAATGTGGTCGTAGCTCGTAAGTGTACGTAACTCGGTGGTGATGAGGTGGTTGCTAGTCGATGGTGCCAACTGGTTTGCCAATGAGCAGCGCCGGCCGAGATCGGTGGTGGTGTACCTACAAAGACACTCTCATCTCATGGAAAAGTCATATATATATATATATATATATATATATATATATATATATTATAATGAATAATGACCGGCCAAAGGTGAAGTCTACAGTCAAAGAGGAAAAATGGAGGATATAGTAATAGATTAGGCAGCTTAGAAGGTACGGCGAAGGAGCCTCGCCCAAGCAGTGACTAATCGTTTCTAGGGTCAAATTAACACATTAATTGTCTACATATATTCTAACCGGTCAAATATCACGTCACGGTCTCGCGGTGGTGGTGGCTCTAGGCCAACTTCCAAAACTTGAACTTTCAACTACATACCTACCTAGGTACAATAATATAAAATTTACCGGGTACAGAAATTTCACACTTTTTTTTTTTACGTGGAATCTCAATTGGTAATTGAGATCGTCTCTATTATCATTATATCTTAATCATTTTTAGCTGCATATATATGGCACCTATATATACTTTGACCATAAAATTACTAGAATCTATTTGATAGGATGAAATTGTTATGTCATGTTTGGTTTTCAGATGATTTTAAAAATTCAAAGTAGGTTCTTTATGAATTTTATTACTACTAGAATTTATTTGATATGATGAAATTAAATGATGAATTTTAGTAATTTTTTTTTAATGAAACCAATATATTCATAAGCCATAACAATATTTAGGGAGAATTTCAAAACCCTAATGAGATTTGATCAAAATCCAAAAACAGTCCTCTAAAATCTATCCAAAATCTATTAGTGTGTTTGGAATCCGGGAAAATCTATCTAGAAAGGCATAATTTTGAAAGAATCGACGATGGCCACATGAAGTTTTTATGGTTGTGGATGTGGATCATGGAGCACTTGCATCCACAAATCACAATTAAGTAGTTATGAGACCAATTAAATTTTTTATTATTTATTTTTTATCAGATTTTTTTTTAAAAAAATTATTGATTAATTCTATTTACAAAATTAAAATGGATGACCACTAAGATAATTTTCCCTACTTATGGTCATTCGGTTATACTGTTTGCTTATAACGTTCAACCAAATGGGTGGCCACTAAGCATCAGGGTAATCATTATTATTATTTTTTTAATTTTTTAATTTTTTTTTTTAATAGATTGTAATGTTTATTCGAGGGAAGAGGGAACATGGTTCTCCCCCATCCCCCCACTTCAGCGGATGTAATACAATCACAGTAATGATATGTTAATTATACGTACAGCTTTTATATTATACTATAATTTTTTTTGCCCTATATAACAAGTCCTTATTTGTGCACACAAAGCTTGGTCAGCGTTTGTTTTTTCTAGATCATTGAATTTTCAAGTTTGGTTAGAAAAAAAAAAGAAAAGGTATACCATGTACGAAACATTTGAAAAAGTAAACGTTCGTGCAACACAAAAATGACATAATAATATTCCACTTCTAGGTTTGTCAACGAAATAATATGAGTTAAATGTCAAAGAAAATTATGATGGCAACATTGCAGTAAACAAATTCATAATAACCAATTAATGGATTGGAGATAGGTAGCTAGGTTAATCAATATTTAACAATGTTTTTTCTTTTACGAAAAGATGCACATTTGGCGTGAACTACACGACTCTTTTTAACTTTTATTATTACCCCATTAGAGAGACAAACTATGATCATGTCCCACTTCTAATTGTCTAAATGTTTTTTTTTTTTTCAAAGAAATTATGAGTGGGTTTTAGAAGCGAGATTCCCACATATTTTTTTCATATGGAATCGACTATGTTACAATACATAGTTTATTATGTAACGTTATAAAGTGATATTATTACTTTTGAAATTATGCAGGTCACTAGCTTTGTAATGTTACAAAGTCTACTCTATATATAATGTTACATAGTCGATCTTACATACACGAAAATCCGACACCCGGTGATTATTAATTAAATTATATAGTCTAATTTGCTTGTGTTAGAAAAGTTGGTAAGAAATAAATTAAAAAGCATAATTTTGATTTTTATATTAGGAGTCACATGATCAAAGCCATAGCATTCTTCATGAATATGCCCTGCAGATGGAAGAAAAGGTATCAACACTAAATATATGAAGTTATGCAACTAATTAACCTTCGACTAATGTGAAAATCAATTACTTTATTTGGTTAAATATTTTATAATTATATAATTAAAAGATCTTAAGAACATCGAATTCCAATACACAATTTTGTTTATATTTTAGATGATCTAATTACCATTTAATTGTACATTATAAGTAAAGAAATGGAACTACTTAATTATAATGAGCCTTCTGATAACAATATGCATTCTTTTAGACAATGAATGTAAAAATTAAAGACGAATACTCATACACAAATTAATTAATCATCCAAATTACTGTCAGAGATGCAATTAAAATCAAGGTATATATATAAACTTCCAATTAAATTACACATCAAATATATGTAAATATACATACAAATTATTATTCCTTTTTCTGTGTGCTGCAATGGAGCAACTAAAAAATAAATATAAATAAAAATAATCCAAAAATCCGCTATATATTAATCAATATCTATATTACATTCTACAAAAGATGTAAAAATAAAAAAATAAAAATAAAAAAAAAATATATAAAAAAAAAAAAGCAAACAAACAGAACCCCTAGTACATTGAAAAAAAAAAAATTCTCCTATAAGGCTATAATAATGGAGAAGAAAACTATAAAAATAGAACCAATAAAACCAACATAATTAATTAATTAATTAATTAAAGATCAAGTCCACGAAAAAAAAATTTAAAAAAAATTGAGATTTATAATTCAAGGCTGGGTCTTCTGGGTGTAGATGTAATCCACGTGAGCTGCAAGTGTTCTTCTCATCAAACACTCATCTTCTCCAACTCCCTCGCACTTCTCTTCCACCTTCTCTGCTTCCACATCCTAATATTCAATCAAAAATCATCCGTATTAGTCATTTTCAGGAGCGGACTGTCTACCCTAATCGATATATGCATAGTGTTTCTATTTTCCTTTAACGAACTCTTAACGTTAAAAATTAAATCGTAACATAAGAAAACTAACAAATTTTTTTTTTTTTTTTTTTTGAAATATATAGAGACAAAAGGAAATGGAATCAATTCAAGAAATTAAATTAAACAAGATAGTATATATAGACATAGACATTAAGACATACCTCAGTAATTTGATCAGCATTCAACGGAGTAACGTCGGAGAAGGATCCGGGATGGGGCCGAGCGGCGGACGATAGTGTAAAGAAGAAGAGGAGGAGGGTTGCAATGCAAAGGGCGCTGACCTTGGAAGACATTTTCAGATTTCTAGAGAGTTGTCAAATGAGCACCAGACATGGACAAAACACTGTATGGGGCTGATGATCCCAATTTATAGAGATTGCTGTTAACATGGACAAGGGGCAGATTCGGAATTAAATCTTTTTTCAGATTCTCATCCGTGTACTTGTTCGATTTTTATATAATAAACAAATCGAAGATTTGTAGATGACACAGATCGGACGGCTGTGATGGGCCTAGCTAGTTGCTTGTTATTCTCTTGTTGAATAAGTTTTTTAATATTAATCTAGAATGTATGGCTTTTTTTTCTTTTTGTCTTTATTTAGTAAAAAAATTTGCTAAATTAGGATTTCTTTATCCGACTCTCCTGAATTTTGAAGGATTTTATGGTATTAAAACGTTATAGCAATACTTGGTTAAATTTTGTTTCTTTTTTTTTTTCCCTTGATATTTTATTAATTATAAAATCACAAATTTTAACTATATATATATATTTTACTATTACAATAATATCCACAATCACATTACGTAGGTGTAAGGTGTGAGATGTATGCTACTATATCAATCTCATCTCATTAATTTTTTCTATTTTCAGATATTTAAATCCAATAGAAACAAAATCGATTTAATGGCCATTTTGAACCAAATTTCTTATTTAAGGATCTAGCATTTTGATGAACCAAATTTCTTATTTAAAGATCTATTTTCAGATAATTAAAATCCAATAGAAACAAAATCAATATAACAAATTAGTTAGAGGAGACTTGAGAGTCGCATTATTAATTATTATATGTTAATCAAATCACTTTAATAGGATGATTAGATGATAATTATTAGTGTAGTGTTCACATGATTCAAATTGTGTTAAGGAATTAAAAGGCTTAAAATCTAATATATTTGGGGTTGTCAACTCCGTACAGTCTAATTGCTAGCTATAATTAAGTAAGGGCTCGTTTGGTACGTGATCAAACCAAATTTGGTATGATTTTGTACCTCATTCCTATCTCTTTATGCTTGATTCTCAGGCATGTCCCTGTATTTAACGGTGTTAAAATGAGCATTTCAGGTTTATTTAGGTATCATGGGCTTTTGTGAAAAAGATGTGAAGTTTGACTCAAAAAGGTGCACAAGTGGGCAAAACAGGGCATTGTCACCACAAGCGTCGCCACTTGTGTCGCCATGGTGACAGGAAGTCCTATTCCAAGGCTAATCAATCAGGTCTCGTCGCCACAAGGTGTCGCCACTTCTACATATGGCGACATAGAAAAAATGAAATTGTCGCCACTTCTGTCGCCACAAGCGTCGCCATGGCGACAGAAGGTTTTTGAAAGCACAAGTTAATGTCGCCACTTGTGAAGTGGCTAAAAAGATGAGAATTGTGGCGACACTTGAATCTCAGGAGCTATAACCGTTTGTCGCCACTTGTGTCGCCATGACAAGTGGCGACCATGGAAGTGGTGACACAGTGCCACATCAGATTTTCCAGCGGTTATCAGTACATTTCCATGGCCACTATATATATTCCTCTTCTTCCAAACTTGAACCACACACCATACTTAGAGAGCACGAAATTTCTACAAATCTAACCCTAGTTTCTCATCCATTACTCACCTTTTCAACCTCCTATATTCTCTAATCTTGAACTATCTCAACCATCCAAAACCTCAACACAATGTCTTGATTCCTTCACCAAAATCATTCCTCTCTTTCCATTCTCTCCATTTCCATACCTTTGTCACTTACCATTAGACACCCACTTATCTAGACACTTCATTTTCTACCACTCTTTACACTAGGAGCAACAAGGGAAAGGAAGGAGCAAGATCTAAAGAAGGTGACCTAAATGTGATTTCCTCAACTATTACTTCCTATTCTTTTGTTTGTAATTATGTGTAGCTAAACCCCTAATTCAGGAGATAGATTTGAGGAACTTGTGGATGTGGGTATTTGCTAAACTATTTGTAATTGAATCTCTATTTGTTTCCTTTTCATTTTATATTTAGATTCTATGCTTATTGTGATTTGCATTGTATATCACTAGTGAATCATAATATTGTGTGGGATAATTTGTTGTGAAACCAATCTTAGATTGACACCCTTGATTGGTTGAAAAACTTAGTGATTAGGATGGATTAGTGGTGGGTATATCAACCCCATTAATCCAACCCTTGATTTGTACCTAACTAATCTCACCTTAACACCCTTTCCTTAATCGGTTAGGCATTGAGGTGAGAAGATGTTGAGTGTTCATAGTGATGACCTCAACACACTTTAGAAAACAAATAGGTAGCATGTATGAGATTGGCCATTATTGCGTTTTGAAAGCATTACCTAGGTTCATGAGTAACTCAATCTATTCCCTAACTTCTATTATTTGATTTTACCATCTCTCTTATCAAGATCGTTGAGTATTCTATTTTCCATATCATTTTTGTATGTTTATTTTTAATTGCATTTTCATGGGTTGTAAAACCCAAACAACTATCCATTTTCAATGATTTATTTTATTGTTTTAGATTAGTCAATTGATCTAATACATCCTCCATCTCCCTGTGGAACGAACTTTGCTTACCACTTGCTAAGAAATATTATCTTTAAGGATTTTCAAAGTGGTTAAAATACGGTTTTCAAAAGAACATCAATATTGTATTTTGTTGAGTACCAAAACGGCCTCATCAGTACGCTGTATTGTATTGTATTGGACTGTATTGAATTGGATTGTATTGTATTGGACTGTATTGTATTGGACTGTATTATTATTATAAAATCCTGTGTTTTGTGATATTTTGTATTAGATTGTATTGTACTGTATTAATTAATACAACCTCTCTACTCTGTATTAGCTAATACAATATCCACCGTATTAGACCAATTAAAATGTATTAGCTAATACAATACAGTGAACAGTACAAAATAAACCAAACATTGTATTGTATTATTCTAATACATTTTAAACTCCTAATACAATACAGTGTGGCGCACCAAACGAGCCCTAATTAAACGTGTGAGTTAGATAATGTTAACATGCAAGGAAATGGTACTTGTTAATAGTTATAGGAATAAGGAATTGGAGTTGACTTCACAATCATGCTTAATTAGAACAAATTAAGACTCAAATTAAGAATATTAAAAAAAAATAAAAGATATATAACAAATTGCCAATATTAATATATGATTTTCTTTACTTATAAGTTATATCCACCGGTCACCAGACAAGGGTGACGCAAATGAAATGAAAATCTAGAGATAGTGGAAAAGGAAATTTTTATTTTTGAACTATTATAATTAATTTGGAGTTTGGAGAGAGGAATACGATTCAAATCCACAACTTCAATGATGTGGGTGTGAGTAGCTCGCCATTAAACCAATCTCATTTCGTCAAGTGGGAAATGAAAAGTTGGATTATATTATATAGTCTTCGCAATTTTAATAAAAGTTAGATTTTCATTTATTAGTTATCAGATCACATTTGTTGAATAAAAGTTTTAGGCATATATAAATAAAAGTATTTGAGTATTTCTTATATTAATTATATTAGTTATGTTTATTCAATCGGTTGGTATTTTGTCGAATAGCAACTTAAAAGTTTGATTTAAATTTATAATTTCAATATTCATCCATCTTTTTGCTCTTAATTCATCTATGATCTTCACACTTAAATAAAGATCAAATTGATGGATATGAATATTAAAATCATCAATTTCAACAATTAAGCATCTTTGTAAACAATAAATACAAACTCTAAAAGTAAGAATTGTAGTGAAATCTCTTATAGTCATCCAATAGATTTTGAGATCAAATCTTTCAAATTTGGATTTGAGAAGGATTTAGTTTACATTTAAGTTGTATTATCATATAAACATTTAAAATAAAAGGAGAAAATAGTAGTGAATGAGTACAAGGGAACAAACTTGCAATGCCCAAGCTATTATGATGCCTTTTGGCATGCTCATGGGGACATGATCAAATATTGTACAATCATGATCAGTTTCAGTGGTCCTCAAGCATGGCTAATTATGATTAATGCTTCTGCTAATAATTCATCATTTTCTTTCCTTTTTAACAATAATTATTAGGTGTGAGATTTCCAATTATATTGTGTGTGATGAATTCTGTAATATTAATTCCAGAACCCACTTCGTAACATTACATAGTGGATTGGTTACTTCTCTAAAAATGACAACGTTACATTACAAAGTCAATCTTGCATGAAAAATACGTACGTGGTAATCATGTGCTCGGAACCTATTTCTCTTTTTAATTACCGTTGATATAATCAATGATTGTATGTATGAAGAGTAGACTCTTCTTCCTACCCCCAGCAAGAACAAAATAATCATAAAATAAACTGAAAAAAATAGAAATAATAAAGTAAAAAAACAGAAGGAAAAAAAAAAAGGTGTCGCATATACTTTTGACATTAATTAATGGGTAGCTAGCGTTGGTGGTGGATATCGGATGGCTTGTAAGAGAAAAGTCAGAATCTGGGCATGACAATCACTGATGAATATAAAGAAGCTTCTCTGGTCAGCTTTTAGGGTTTCAACTTTAAAACTAAGTTAGAGCAGCACCATCCACTGAAAAAGAAATCAGAAAAGAAAAAAAAAATATCACTTTCCACTTTCTATGTATGTTCTCGAGTGGACGACCGTTTTATTTATGAAATTAAAAACACAGTTGATAGTGGTGTATATTATATCATTGAGAGGTAAGACTTTACCATTCATAACGTTCACATTATTTCTGGTAATATAAATTGTGATTGAAATTTTCAGATCGGGAGAGGCTAGAGCCAGAAATTCAAGTTTGGGACAATTTATTACGTTCACATTATTTCCAGTAATATAAATTGTGAATGAATTTTTCAGTTAATTAATTGGGAGAGTCTTGAGTCGGAAATTCAAGTTTGGAGGGCATTATACACAAAACAAAATATTTTGGAGGGGTCAAAGTGAAAAAAAAAAAAAAAATTATAACAATTTTGTAGTTTGTTCGTGTGTGTGTGTGTGTTGGGGGGTGTGGTCGTGGCCCCCACCAACCCCCCTTCCCTCCGCCCCTGCATAGAGATTTGGATATATGTTCAACTCAAAAATAGCTAGTGGAGATCCAATCTCTTTCTTTCTTTTTCAGTTTTTATTTATTTATTATTATTATTATTTTTTTAAATATCGAATGTCCAAATGAATGTAGTTCCATCCAAATCTGTTCCTAAGACTTATCTATAGTTGTGGAATGGTCGTAAAGCTAGTTTGCGATATTTTCGCATATGGGGGTGTCCAGTATATGTACTGAAGAACAAATGTGGAAAGTTGGAACCTCGTTCACAAGTATGCCTATTTGTAGGTTATTCAAAAGAAACTAGAGGAGGATACTTCTATAATCCTCAAGAAAACAAAGTGTTTGTATCGACAAACGCAACGTTTCTTGTGGAAAACTATATGAATGATCATATATAAGCCTCGAAGTAAGGATTGTATTAAATGAATTAAAACCAGGTTTCGATCGGTGATCAATCAACAAAAGTTATTGACAAAGTTGTTGTTCCATTAACGTCTGTTATAGGTAAAAATTAGTCGTGAAGGACACGTCATCACCACAAAAGGCCAGGAAAGCAGGAGTCAAGATAAGTCAACTTATGGAGCAGAAACCCCCCACGATAACCTACTCGGAAAAAGAGTAAGTAGTCCGACCGCAAACAAAGACAATCAGCTCGGGCAGTAAATCTTACTCGGGCACATACTCGGGCACATACTCGGGCACACTCGGGCATACTCGGGCATACTCGGGAATCAATAAGACAGATAGCCACTAACGTTCATATTCCAAACACATGACATAAACAGCGACTAGCGCATCCACGATAAGCAACGGTGTGGACCATTAGAGTTTAACAAGGAAACAAGCAGTTCTCCCGCGAATAAAGGAGAAAGAATCTCGTCCAGAATTGGACTCAGCCAAAAGAGGAAACATAATCCAACTAGGACTAGGAAACTGCTTGAGACTTGGGCACCACAACACTGAACCCTAGCGGCCACCCTTAAAACCCTAAAAACAACATGTATAAATACCCCCCTTTTATATTCGAATAGGGGGTATGCGAGAGAAAGAACGAAGTGAGAGAGAGCATTCTTGTAACGATTCTTCATAGTGAATTTGGCTTCGTTGCTAAGGCAACAACCCATGGAGGTTTCTCCAATCATTGGAGTTTTACCACGTAATTGTTTGTTATTTCTTCTTGATCTTTAATCATTCTCATTCATAAAATATAGCAATTCGAAAATAAATCATTGATTCGGTGACCATCAAAAATCAGCATCAACAATTGGCAATAGAAGGAGGGGGACCCAAAAATTTGTGAAAACAATGGCTGGCGAAGGAGATGGTAGGGGATTCCAGGTACAGTCAAGGCATGCCAAGTAACGAGCTGGAAGATGACACCGCTCTCAATACTGTGGATGCAACCCTAACAACGGCGGACCAGTCAGCCACCCTGGCTGGTATTCAACGTTTCCTTACAACTAATGAAGAAATCGCGCAACGGTTCCGTGCTTCTCTGCAACAACTTATATCAGACGCAGCAAGGCAGGGAATTGACCTTTCCACTACGGAGGGTTTGATGTCGCCTCACAATCTGTCCGCCCCAAACCAGCAGGCAACAAGATTGCGTTTTGCAGTAGTGATACCAATGCCTGATGCACCCCTAAAGGCAAGGCGAGATCCTACCAGCAGACCGGAGATGTTATCCGAAAGAACGGCCAGGGGAAGCAAGGAGCATAGAGAGGGGAATGATTCTGACAAAGGGTACGATCAGGATCGGATAGCTGGGGATCGAGATCGTCCTAGAAAACGCATTCATCGGAGAGACCGGTCATCATCCTCGAAAGAAAGTGAGCAGAATCATCATCGCAAGCGCCAAAGGGGCAAAGTTCGGCTGCATGGCCTAAACCGAGAACGTAGAGAGTCGAACCCGGAGGAAAGGGGTCAAAAACTGACCATAAGTCAGAATTTCAATGCGATGGGAGAGCCAGAAGGAGACAGGGACATACTCATACAGAGTCTGACCCGGGAAGTTCAGAATAATCATCGACAAATGGATGCTCTAGTTAGGCGATATGGGAGGAACGAGCTATCAGACGATGAGTCCGGAAGCCCCTTCACCAATGGAGTTCTGAGGATACCTTTCCTGGAGAGATTCAGGATGCCACACATAGAGCTGTTCAAAAAAGATACCGATCCGAAAGAACACGTCCGGAGGTATAGGAGCGCTATGGCGCAATACGTCCACAATGATGCACTGCTATGTTTGAATTTTTCCCAGACTCTCAGGGATCTAGGCTCTCGGTGGTTTGGTAGACTACCAGCAGTAAGCATAAGCAGCTTCGGCGAACTGAGCAAAGCCTTCTCAAGGCAATTCCTCGGGAATGTACACAGGAAAAAATCAGTGGCTCATTTATCCCAACTCAAACAGGGAAAAGACGAGTCGCTGAAGAGATATCTGGGGAGGTTCGGCCAAGAAGTATCTGAGATTGGAAGTGCAAATGACGAAGCGATAATTGCCGCATTCATTAATAACCTTCAGAACGGCCAATTATCTTTTGACCTCAGAAGAGCCCGACTAACCAATTATGCCGATATGATGGACATGGCAGGGGGTTACGCCCTGGCTGAGGAAGAAGAAATTGCCATAGGAGGCTACTTCGTGCATGGCGGTCGCCCAGAGGGATCTAGATCCAAAGACCAAACAAAGGTGCCCGAGGCCAAAGGTGACAAACAGAAGAATAAAGCACGGGATGGTCGGGATGGACGACGAGCATATGACCCAAAAATCGATCAACCGCGACAGAAATTCCAGGGCAGATATACAAATTATACCCCTTTGAGGAAAGATCAAGAAGAAATCCTGGCAATCATAGAAGAGAAGAACATGTCTAAAGAACCGCCTAAGCAGTCGACATATGCTCAGAGGGACACCACCAAGTATTGCCGGTTCCACAAGGAGAATGGGCACGAGACATCTAAGTGTTTCCAGCTAAGGGACCATATCGAAACCCTCATTAAAGAAGGGCATTTGAAAGACATTGTCTTCAAAAAGGTGGACAGGGCGGATGGACAGAAGGATAGCCGACAGGACGGACGGGCAAGAAAACTTAGCCCCAAGAAGGCCGAGGATGAAGGGGCAATTAACACCATCTTTGGAGGACCAGCGACTGGCAAGAGCAACAGAGAAAGGACCCAGGAAATCCGGGAGGCCATGGAAGCACAGAGAGACCTAGACGTCAATTCTATTGAACCTGACCCAAAGAGAATCAAAGAAGGCTGGGACCCGATCATATTCACCGAAGCCGACTCACACGGAGTAGATGTTAGGCCAAATGATGCGCTGGTGATCAGCGCACGGATCGGGCATAGAGAGGTTCATCGAATTTTGATTGACAATGGGAGTTCAGCAGATATTCTAAGTGCAGAGGTATATGACCAGCTGAGGCTGGATAGGAAAGACCTACAACCATTTCCCATGCCCCTTAGAGGATTTGGAGGAGTCGAAGTAAGGTCGTTTGGCACGGTGAAATTACCTGTTAAAATCGGGAAAGCACCTTGCCAGAAAACAATGCTACTCGACTTTGTAGTGGTGGATACAGAAAACTGGCCGTACAATGCCTTATTGGGCCGACCATTCTTGAACAAAGCCAAAGCGGTGACAGCAACCTATGCTCTCATGATGAAGTTCCCGACCGAATATGGGGTAGGAGTGGTCAAGGGATCACAAGAAATGGCCTGAAGAGCAAACTTGTCAGTGTATAAAGATAGGGAAGTACACCAAGTATACGCAGTAACAACCAAGCAAGAAGTTGGAGAACCCGAAGAGCTGGTGGAGAAGCCGAGAGAATTTGAGTTGGATCCCAGAGAAGAGCCCGAGGATAGGAAAGACGAGCCGACCGAAGAAGTGGCACTAGATCCAGAGGATCCGAGTAGGACAGTGAAGGTAGGGGCAAGCTTGAGTGTACATGTCAAAACCCAACTTGTTACGCTGCTGAGAGACTATAAGGATGTTTTTGCTTGGAGTCACGAAGATATGATGGGGGTAGACCCAAGGGTTATATCACATCACCTTTCCATCAACCCAGAGTTCCGACCAGTGGTACAAAAGAGAAGATTGTTCAATCCAGAAAGAAGCATCGCAATCAAGAAAGAAGTGGAGAAGCTGCTTTCCGCGGATCGATAAGGGAAGTCAAGTACCCGGAATGGGTAGCCAATGTAGTATTGGTCAAGAAAAAGAACAAACAATGGAGGATGTGCGTGGACTTCACAGACTTGAACAAAGCTTGCCCAAAAGATAGTTTCCCACTGCCGAGGATCGACCAGTTGGTAGATGCAACAGCAGGACAAGAATTGCTGAGTTTCATGGATGCTTACTCGGGATACAATCAGATCCGGATGAACAAAGCAGACGAGGAAAAAACATCTTTTACCACGGACCAGGGTTTGTATTGCTACAAAGTGATGCCATTCGGATTAAAGAATGCCGGGGCAACGTACCAGAGGTTAGTGAACAGGATATTCGCTCGGCAGATTGGGAAAAACATGGAGATCTATGTGGATGACATGTTGACCAAGAGCACCACGGCAGAAAAACATTCGAAAGATTTAAAGGAAACCTTTGACGTCCTAAGGAAGTATAAGATGAAGCTCAACCCAAGCAAATGTGTGTTCGGAGTACCGTCGGGAAGGTTTCTAGGCTTTCAGGTGCACCAAAGGGGAATTGAGGTAAATCCCGAGAAGATCAAAGCACTAGAAGAAATGGCTTCACCAAAAACATTGAAAGATGTGCAAAGGCTGACGGGATGTCTTGCATCACTCAACCGGTTTATAGCCAAGTCAACAGACAAATGCGCCCCATTCTTCAGAGCAATAAAAAAGGGAAAAGGGCTCGAATGGAGTAAATAATGTGAAGAAGCCTTTCAGAAATTGAAAGAGTATTTGGGGAGAGCACCCATCCTTTCAAAACCAGTAGTGGGAGAAATATTGTACCTATACCTCTCGATTACAGAAGTGGCGACAAGTTCGGTATTGATCCGATTGGAGGAAGGAATACAAAAGCCAGTATATTACACAAGCAAGGCATTGTTACCAGCAGAAACCAGGTATTCGCCGGTGGAAAAAATAGCGCTAGATCTGATCACATCGGCCAGGAAATTGAGGCCATATTTCCAAGCGCATACAATAGAGGTGTACACAGACTGCCCATTGAAACTCATTCTTCAAAAACCGGAGATGTTAGGAAGACTGACCAAATGGACAGTGGAGCTCAGCGAATACGACATCAGGTACACACCAAAAGCGGCAGTCAAAGGGCAGGCGGTATCTGATTTTATAGCAGAATTCACCGAGCCAGACGCCGAGGTAAGAAGGATAATGGAAGATGAACAGACTAGTGAATTCCAATGGAGGTTGCATGTAGACGGATCATCAAACACACATGGCAGCGGGGCAGGAATAGTCATAACAACCCCCAAGGGTGATGTTGTGAAGTGTGCCATGAGGTTCGATTTCAAAGCAACAAATAATCAAGCAGAGTATGAAGCCTTGTTGGCCGGCCTAAGGGTCTGTATAGCATTAGGGGCAGACAAGCTAGAAATTTACAGCGATTCTCAAGTTGTGGTTAACCAGATACTGAACGAATATCAGGCAAGGGAAGAGCACATGATAGCTTACTTGGACATTGCAAAGAGGCTACTTAGAAAGTTCATAGTGTACAGAATCTCTCAGATCCCTCGGGAAGAGAATGAAAAAGCAGATGCTTTATCCAAACTAGCCTCAGCCACCACAAGTATCAGATCCAAAACAATACCAGTGGCACATCTGATTAAACCAAGTACAGCAGAATCCGAGGAAATCATAATAGCAGAGATCCGACCAAGCCCGGGCGACTGGACGTACCAACTCAGAAAGTACTTGGAGGAGAACATACTTTCAGAGGATGCTGTGGAAGCCAAACGCATCAAATACAGGTCAACCCAGTACACAATTCTGAGGGGAGAATTATATAGGAGAGGATTCTCAAAAGTGTTGCAAAGATGTGTTATCGGTAAGGAAACCGAAAAGATCCTAAAGAACGTCCACAATGGAGTATGCGGGAACCATACCGGGGGTAAAAGCCTAGCATACAAGATACTTAGGCAAGGATTCTACTGGCCGACTCTGTTCGCAGAAGCACAACGATTCGCAGAGAGTTGCGAAACATGCCAAAGAATAGCAAATGACATTCGGCAACCCCCTGAATTACTTAGAAGCTTAACCTCACCTTGGCCCTTTGCCATGTGGGGACTCGACCTGATAGGACCAATGCCCACAGGAACAAAGGGAGGGGCAAAGCACGCTATTGTGGCAGTAGACTATTTCACCAAATGGGTAGAAGCAGAGGCACTCGTACACATCACCGAGGCAAACACCACCAACTTTGTCAAGAAGAACATAATATATAGGTTCGGGATCCCGAGTATCATCATAACAGGCAACGGAACCTAATTTGACAATAAGAAGTTCAGAGAAATGTGTGAAGAATTCAAGATCACAAACTACTACGCATCGCCTGCTCACCCTCAAACCAATGGTCAGACCGAGGCTGTGAATAAAGTGATCAAGCACACACTGAAAGCAAAACTAGAGGCAAAGAAAGGTGGCTGGGCAGATAAACTACCCGAGGTACTATGGGCATACTGAACAACTATAAGATCGTCTACGGGGGAGACCCCTTTTGCGCTGGCATTCGGGATAGAGGCCGTTATCCCAGCAGAAACAACTTTCACATCCCCCAGGGTTCAATTATACAGCCCCGAGCACAATGTAGATATGCTGCAACAAAACTTAGACGAGCTTGAGGATATCAGAGATACAGCGCAAGTAAGAAATTCCGCATACCAACAAAGGGCTGCAAGGTACTACAATTCCCACGTTCGGGAGCGAAGATTCCAACTCGGAGATTTAGTACTGAGAAGAGTATCCCCGAATACCAAAGATAAATCCGCGGGATCTCTCGCCGATAAATGGGAAGGGCCATACATCATCAAAGGAAATGTAGGGCACGGGGCCTACATAATAGCTCGACCAGAGGGCAACCTGGTAACCCGACCATGCAACGCACAATATCTAAAGAATTTCTATCCCTAAGGAATCCGACCATGGTTTTATGATTAATTTATTCTGCCTTAGCTCAGTTTTAGTTTCCGCTTTAATTATTTCAGATTTTGACTTCATAAACATGTTGATCACCTAATAAAGTTCAAGTTCAGTTGCTAGTATGGAGGTACTCGATGGAATCAAATAAATCCATATATCAAAGAACAAATACTTCTGCAGCGGTTACTCAAAAGCAGACCGAATAAAACACCAAAAAAGAGTCGGGCGCTATAAAGCCGCGAAAGAGCGGACAAGTAGTGCTCGAAGGGCGAATAAGCTGCAATAGCATGCCCGCCTAGTTAAGGCGATATAAACGTATCCCTTAGCAAAAAGGCAAAACCGAGGCACCAGAGTAACTGGAAAACTACTTGGAGCGCTGCTAGAAAGACTAGTCAGATGCGCAGCCGTGTTGGCAGGTATAAATTGCCCTAACGATTCGGCGAAATCTTGCACAGATAAAACCAGGAGACGTCCTAGGTGACTTGTGCAAGGACCTTAAACGTATGGTCGTGGTGAGCCTTGGCGTAACGCTAAGGTGAAGCAAAGTTAAGAATCGCGAGATAAAAGCCAGTTACATAAGACACTCGGCTAAAATTAGTTACCAGTTAAATAAGATACTCGGTCTAATTGATTAAACTGCCAGTTGCATAAGATACTTAGCTAAAATTAGTTACCAGTTAAATAAGATACTCGGTCTACTTGATTAAACTGCCAGTTGCATAAAATACTCGGCTAAAGTTAGTTACCAATTAAATAAAGCACTCGGTCAAAGTAAAGCTAGGGATTCCCGAAGGATCCGTAAATTCGAAGATAGCCAAGTACAAACGGGCAAAACGAATTTAGATTGTCCCATTTACGCGTTTGTCGTAATAAGAATACAAGAATAAAAATCTGTATGTATATATGGGGAAAAGTGAATACAAATATAGTTACAAAAAGACTTGAGGCAATTTAATAAAACTCAAGAGGGTGGTGCTGGGGGTTGAGAGCTGCTTCCGCCGACATCCGGATAAGGTTCCATCACGTATTCACTCAGAAGGCTGTCATCCGAGGGCCACACAATCGCATCCTACTCTTCATCGTCCATCCAGGCGCTATAGTCAGTCCCAGGGACGGGTCCCAAATCAGGAGTCTCATTGTTAATCCCCGCCTTCTCACAGGCATAAAAAGTGGAGAAAGACTCGGCAGTAGGAACCTCAAGGTGCATGGGATGTGGCGCTTTACCTTTACTTCTATAATATGCCCGCCACTCTCTCATCTGGATCTGAAGGGACTCCAGAGATGTATCCACATGTTTCTTGATTGAAAGGCTCCAGTTGGTCCTAGCCCGATCAGTCGCCCTATTTTTCTGGTTGAGGAATTCCTTAGCCGAGACCATTCCCCACTGGAACTCCCGCAGAAGCAAAGCATCATAGGCTGGAGACCTCTTGAAACGATCAACACCCTGTACTTCCAGTTCCAGCCTAGCTTCCTTCGTTAGAGACTTGACTGTCAAGGCCTGACGCTCCAAGTCTTCAATTCGGCATTCATAAGATGACTTGGCGTTTTCAGCAGTCTGCTCAGCCTGGAGCAAAGCATCCTGAGTGGACGACAACTGATCCTATAGAGTTTTGACCTCCTCAGCAGCGGAAGATGCTCGTTTTTCAGCTTCCATTTGCCATGCCAGGCATTGATCTAGGAGCACCTGACTCGACTTAGCCCCCTCTTGACAAGCTAACTCAGCCCGAGAGCGACGATCCTCACTCTCCTTCAATTGGGCTTCTAGCCGCCTTATTCTTTCTGTTTGGGCTTCACCGGCTTGACAAGCCCCGGACATCTCAGCCACCATCTGCAGCAAGTCAACAGCAAATAGAAGTAGTAAAAGGAAAAAAGATAGGAGGAATACGAAAATATGCATATAACAAAGGCATTACTTACGTAAGAAGCACTGTTAAAAAAATTACAGAGCCGGTCAGATACGGTCCCAGTCCTGAAGTGACTCCAACGATCCTCCCCAATGTAGGCTCGGCCTGAAGCCATGGCCTTTAGCATGGTCTCGGGGGTAGGATCATTGGTCTGGGGGAAAAGGCCCGAACCACCAGCACTGGTTTCAGGGAGCTTGGTAGACGAGGCCGCCCGAGGAAAGTCAGTTAAACCTCCGATGCTATCCTTGATCCGGTCCCGTGGCGGGGTCATGCTCACGTTTTTTCCTACATCACCCTCCCCCTCATCATCCGAAGATGAATCAACATATGCAACTATTCGAGGGATCTTGGGGGTAGGGCAGCCAGAAGAAAACGAGGCTTTCCTCTTTAGAGATTGCCTCCCGTAAGAATCCAAATCGACTGTAGGATCTTCAAAACCCTTACTGGGATGCATCATTTCAACACCGCTATCCTCGGGAGTAAGAGTTGGCTCCGTAGAAATCTCGACCTCTGGAGCCGAAAGATTAGGAATGGGCTCGACGGGAAATGGAACCTCCGGAGTCACCACGCCCGAATATCCCCCAGCTGCTTCAGCACCCTGGGAATTAGCACTTGGCATGTTTGCAGCAGAAGTGGGAGAATTGGATCCACTGGAAAAGGTCACCTGCTCGGGTTCAGAGGGGCTCCCCATTTTTTCTTTACCCTTGGAAGAAGAAGGACCTGCTTGATTGTCCTGATTAGCAGCAGTCCTACTCGCTCCAAAGCCCGCTGGGTCGCCCACAACCTCCGTCGAACAGGCAGTCGTCTCTTGACCCTAGGTCTCCTCGGGCACATAATCTGGTACTCCCTCCTCATCTTCTCTCTCGGGAGGAGTCTCGGGAGCACACTCATCAGATTCATCTTCGGGAGGGGCTATCCCGGCATCTCGCTGACGAAGGGCTGCTTTCCGGCTCGCCTCCACAATGCCTTTCATTCGGCGTGCCAGGGCGTCGCAGACCACGTCTACATCAAACACTTAAAAAAAAAAGAAAAAAAAAAAAGAAAAGGAAGCCCGAGTCAGTAGACTAATTTTAAAAAAAATATATACAAGGGCAACCAAGCAAAAACAATTAACTTACGGCGTTTGCGGCATGCAGAAATTTGGGGAAAGAGGCGAGCTTTAATCATTTTCCTCTCGTTGTAGAGATACGGTTTGCCCCTTTTATCCAAAGGACGGACGGCCGCCCGCCCGCCCGAGCCAAAGTCTTTTAAAAATACAAATATAAGCTCGCGTGCGTGTCTAAACAACCTAGAGGGGGGGTGAATGGGTTGTTAATCGATTATTACCAACTTTTTGATTAGTCAAAATTAATCATAATTAACCCAAAACACACATATAATAAAATCAAGTATAAAATGCGGAAATTAAAAAACACTTGATTTTTACGTGGAAACCCACACGGGGAAAAACCACGGGTTGATATGTGCGCCACACACGGTCAACGAAATCCACTATATGAAAAGGAATCTACACCCTCAAGTGACTCTCGGACTCTCACCCTAGATAACCTTAGGCTATGGACACTACCACTCGCCACTCTTGGTTCAATCCCTAGTGATATCCCCTGATACACTACTCGGGTAGCCACAAGACTTACCTTGCTTGTGAAACTTCACCAAGAAGTCACAAGACTTTGACTCAAGAAGAGAATAAAAAGTCTAAGTGTATCATAATGATGCACAAATGCAATGAGTGCTAGACTAAACACTATATGCTTAACTAGATGTTATAATGCAAGTGAACATCCTAGTTATCAACAAAGCCTACATGTACATACATGTAAACTCAATTAGATGCAAAGAGATTCTAGCAACCTAATTGTCAACAAAGAAAGCCAGATCAACTCAAGTTGTCAATAAACATGACAATGACTATGAATATGCAATCAACAAATGCAATCAATGAATAGTCAATCAAACAAGGCCAATCAACACAAGTTGTTAATTAATAATGACAAGGCCTAATAGCATGCAATCAACTAATGCAATTAACCAAACAAAATGCCAATCAACTTAAGTTGTCAAAATCATGGCAATGCAACTAACAAGTGCAATTAATCAAACAAAATGCCAATCAACATAAGTTGTCAAAATCATGGCAAAGACTCTAAATGCAATTAACAAATTCAATCAATGAGTCCTACACAAAAGTTGTCTAAATGAAAATCATAAAGATTTAGCTAGATGTTCTCAATCACAAAACAATCCTAGCTATCAAACAACACATAAACATTCAAAAGTTTAACTAGTTGATTAAAAGACAATCTATCAACCTAGTCATCAACCAATTTCACAAGAATGTTCTAGGGTTAGCTATTTAGGGAAAATCATCCTAATCATGTAAGCTATCACAAACAAAACCCAATCATGTCATAACTTCACTAAATATGCAATAAGAGTGAAGATTTGCTAAACTAAGCAATCAAAGACATGTCTTGACTAAGATAGAACAATAAATAAAGATGTGGTGTTTGTTCTACTTACCAAGTCAAGAAACCAAGAAGACCCATGCTTTAAAGATGATCAATGATGCATGGAGAAGATGGGTTTTGGGTTTGGAGAGTTAAAAAAACAAGCTTGAAGCTTTCTCTCACTAGGGGAGCTCTTCCTCTCTCTAAAATGTGTATTTTTAAGCTCTTGGTCGACCAAATGAGGAAGAAGATGAATATATATAAGGCCAAAATGAAGTGACATCGTTTTGAAAAAGTTGGCCTGAAACGCACCATTCGGCGATTTCATTCGGCGATCAGGCCGCCGAATGTGGCCGCAGAATACGAACCGTCTCGACTCAAACACTAGATCGGCGGTTTGGTTCGGCGGTCAGGCCGCCGAACACAACCGCACATTTCCAGATGACATTCTGGAATCATTCGACGGTCGAGAAAATGACCGCCGATCAAACCGCACAATTGGGACAGAAACCACCAGGTCAAAACGGCGGTTTCATTCGGCAGTCAGGCCACCGTTTGAAACCGTAGATTTTCAATCAAGATACTGGAATCATTCGGCGGTCGAATTTATGGCCGCCGATCTAACCGCAGAACTAAGGCAGAAGACACCAGTTCAATTCAGCAGTTTCATTCGACGGCTTGGCCACCGAACAAACCGCCAATTCACCGCTGTTGGTGAAATCAATGGAGAAGCCAAGGCATTCTCCAAATACGGTTCTCGCGCTAAACCAAGCACACCATCGTGCATGCGCGGACGTTTCCGGACTATCTCGGAAACGAATTACATCACACTAAGACTAATAAACATGAAGTGCAAGTGTGGGATGTGAATGCATCCTAATGCCTAACATGACATGGCATTTCAATAAGCTAGATGCAATCAACTAAACATGCATGGAAATGGATATCAACATGAAAAATCACCAAGCATGTGACACACAATTAAGATTCACACAAATGCAATCATATAAATGCAATGAAGGTGTGTGTGTGCAAAAAGACAAAGATGCACTAAACAATGAAACACAAGCATGGTAACAAGAGCTCAATATATAAAGATGCATGCAAGTGTGTGTGCACCTAATCTCTTCAAGAATCAAGGTCAAGTGGTATACCTTTGAAGCTCTTGATCTTGAAGTCATCTTGGGAAGTCCGGAAGCTTGTCAAACACAATATCCTAAGCTACCCGTTACAAAACAATCCCAATGTGGTTTGTCATGAAATAAGCCAATCAATAAGTATGCACTTACATCTTTAACTCCTCATCAGTGAAGGCGGAAGTCATATGGTTCCATTGGGGTGAGCAAAAGTACCGAGGGACCTTGCAAGTCATCCGAGTGCCGTCAAAATTAAAACTTATTAATTGGCCCCAGCTTTTGCCCACAAAAAACCAACTGTTCTTCCAAAATTTGTTTGAAGTAGGGAAGCCCCAAACAAATCCCTTCATCTTCTCATCCGTGGTAGGCTCGATCTCGCCCTTGACCACCACATCTTTTGGGATCCAAAACTCGGGCTGGGTCGATTGAAAGAAATAAATCTCGGTCTTCCCCACGGGCCTCAGCGCATAGAAGTGTCGGATTTCGCGAGGTGTGGGAGGTGGCCGCTTCATTCTATGCCACATGTGCCATATGCACATCAAGATGCGGTAACTATTCTGAGTTAGCTGCGCCGGAGCGAGTCGGGCCTCAGCCAAAAACCAAGTAATGAAGGGCTGGAAAGGAAGAGTGACACCACAAGTGAGCATCGCCCCATAGATCGCCACGTGGCCAGGCGGGGGGTTCCATGCAGCTCGACCGTCAGTAGGGATCAGCGAAACCACGTTGCTGTCCAGATCGAACCGCCGCATGTACTTTGTTATTTCTTCAGGGCCGACCACATTTGGCTCTACGTCATAGGCGCATATCCGCCCGGGAGAGAAAAAAATGCGAGCAGCCCTATGCTCCTCTTCGATATCGTCCTCAACAATCTTCTGGGTCACGACTCGACTCTCCAGGGAGTGAGAATCTTTGTATATCTTACGAGTACTCATCTTCTTTCCTAGCCTTCTCCACAACGGAATAGCAGCACAAGCGGAAGCAGAAGAGTCTGACCGAGCTTCAGGCTGGTATGAGTCAGGTGGCGATGAACTCGAAGAAGCGGAGGGAACTTCTGAAACAGGAGGAACCTCAGAAGTAGTAGGCCTTTCTTGAAAAAGTCCAGAAACGTCGGCGTCAGTATAACGCGGTTGATCGAAAAGAGGCTCATCTAATAACCTGTGAACAACCGATGCAGTGAGAGCATCATTTCGCTCAATAGCAATCATACCAATAGTAAAAAGACGGTACCTAGCTTCAGGATCCATGAGAACTAACCTTGATATAGCGAAAGACAGGTAAATGCAGACAATAGAGGAAGAACCTTCAAGAAAAGGTCTGGGGGTTGAAACAGATGATCTCGGCGAAGCAGGATTAAGAAGACAAGTTGGAGAAGAAAACAAAATACCCAGAAAAGCAAAAGACACAGGCAAACTTCTCTTTCGAAGAAATACAAAGATGGTGGAAGAAGAAATAAGAAGGGAAAGGGAAGTGAATAGCCAACATATATAGGCGGCACATTGATTTCAAAAACGAACAAAACCCTAGGAGAAGCACAGAAAAGCGGGAAAATAGAGGGGCGTGGGCCATGACGTGGGCTGCGTGCAGGCGAACAGAGAGGTCGTGTCTCATAAATGCATCGTACCCCAACCAAGCAAAAAAAAAGACAAGTGGCAACCGAAGAGCATCTTGAGCCGCCAGAGAGCAGAAGCATCACCATCAAGAGATTTCTGAAATGAGTGATGAATCAGATGCGTGCGGTCGCAATTAAGACATGTCATTAAAGGCTTCGAATTAAACGAGGATACATTAATACAGAAAACGACAAACGAGGACTAGTTATGGAAAAGTATTAAGATTAAATATTCGTCTTGAGAGGACCTGACTCAGTGCGATCGGTTCAAATATTTAAGGGGGGTATTGTTATAGGTAAAAATTAGTCTTGAAGGACAGGTCATCACCATAAAAGGCCAGGAAAGCAGGAGTCAAGATAAGTCAACTTATGGAGCAGAAACCCCCCACGATAACCTACTCGGAAAAAGAGTAAGTAGTCCGACCGCAAACAAAGACAATCAGCTCGGGCAGTAAATCTTACTCGAGCAGTAAATCTTACTCGGGCACATACTCGGGCATACTCTGGCATACTCAGGAATCAATAAGACAGATAGTCACCAACGTTCATATTCCAAACACAGGACATAATCAGCGACCAGCGCATCCACGATAAGCAACGGTGTGGACCATTAGAGTTTAACAAGGAAACAAGCAGTTCTCCCGCGAATAAAGGAGAAAGAATCTCGTCCAGAATTGGACTCAGCCAAAAGAGGAAACATAATCCAACTAGGACTAGGAAACCGCTTGAGACTTGGGCACCACAACACTAAACCCTAGCGGCCACCTTAAAACCCTAAAAACAACATGTATAAATACCCCCCTTTTATATTCGAATAGGGGGTATGCGAGAGAAAGAACGAAGTGAGAGAGAGCATTCTTGTAACGATTCTTCATAGTGAATTTGGCTTCATTGCTAAGGCAACAACCCGTGGAGGTTTCTCCAATCATTGGAGTTTTACCATGTAATTGTTTGTTATTTCTTCTTGATCTTTAATCATTCTCATTCATAAACTATAGCAATTCGAAATAAATCATTGATTCGGTGACCATTAAAAATCACCGTCAACAATGTCTGATAGTTAGACGATTCCTAATCAGATCACACTACCACCTAAACGTAGTAGGAGGGTTGTACGACACTTGATCACTATTTAGGTATTGGAGAGGCACAAGGTATCATCTCTGATGATAGTGTGGATGATCCATTATCATTTAAACATTCAATGGAAGATTCTAACAAGGAGGAATGGCTTAAAGCCATGAATCTCAAGATGGAGTCTATGTAATCCAACTCAGTCTAGGAACTTGTACACTTACCTGATGGGATAAAACCCATAGGGTGTAAGTGGATCTACAAGAGAAAGAGATGAGTAAACGGGAAGGTAGTGACCTTCAAACCAAGGCTAGTGGTAAATGGTTACACCCAAAAAGAAGGGGTCGATTTTGAAAAGACCTTCTCGCCAGTAGCTATGTTTAAGTCTATTAGGATACTCGTATCCATTGCAGCCCATTTCGATTATGAATTTTGGCAAATGGACGTCAAGACTGCATTCTTGAATGGAAATCTTGATGAAAGCATCTACATGATGCAACCAGAGGGATTCGTGTCCCAAGATCAAAAGCAAAAAGTTTGCAAGTTGCAAAGGTCCATTTATGGATTGAAGCAAGCATGTAGAAATTGAAACATCAGGTTTGATACTGCTATCAAAACCTATAGTTTCAAACAAAACGTCGATAAGTCTTGTGTCTACAAGCGGATCGTCGACAAGAAAGTCTTGTGTCTACAAGCGGATCGTTGACAAGAAAGTAGTTTTCCTGGTCATTTATGTAGATGATATCCTACTTATTGGAAATGATGTGGGAACATTATCGGAAGTTGTTAATCGCCAAAAATGGCAGGGGTTCAAAGAAGAATTTTCCATCATTATTAGAGAATAATCGAGATAGAGAGACATCATGGAAGAACATCCCGATACCCCGCTACGCTACTAATTGGCCGGGCACAACCTCCTACCAACCCTAATAGGGATCAAGGGTCCCTAGACCCAAGAAGTACCAGGAAACACAAGATGAGATTCCAGGGATTCTACCACGCAGGATCCAGTACCTCGCTACCTTGCAGGATCTAGTACCCTACTACTACAGGGTCCTAGCACCCTGCCACTATCCAAAAATCCTGGTATCCCGATACTCCAGAACATTTATACTAGGATGACGAGAGAAGGACGCCTAAATACCTCAATCCCGCCTAAAGCCAACTAACCAAGTAGTAAGTATCAGATTAACAGACTACCAAGCATCAAGATAAGACCAGGTACGCTAAAGAACAAGCGACATAGAAGGGCAAGCATAAAACGCTGTCATCCAAAACAAGTAAATAATTACGCTCATTCCCGCCATTAAGAGTTCTATTTGAATTATAAGTCAACTCCCACACAGTCTGCCAGAGAATCGCTTGATTCTAGGGATCAAATCCCATGACAATCTCATTGATCGCCAAGGAAAGTCCGATAATTGCTAAAACCCTAGACCGAAGTTATAGGAGTGCATGGCAAGAAAAGAGACCTATATATACATCGTATTATCACACGGAGAAGGGACCACAACTTGAGATGTCTAACCCTACTAGAGATTTTTCACTTATCAACATGTACGAAAGCTCCATCGCCATTGTCAACCAAATGTTTTATCCCCTCACCATAGCTATCTGTTAATCGGAAAAATAGGCAATTAATTTAAGGAAGAGCTTTCCCCATTAAAGAGCCCCACCACTCCTTAGTACCCACCGTGGAAACATCCCCAATCACTCTAAAGCGCCTAATGAGAAGGAAGACCTGGCCCATCACGTACCGCGCCTCCCCCCTAACACACCGGGTCTAAGCACGGCTCATCAAGAAACTGGACTCCCCAAAGAATGCTTATTGAGAAAGGGGACCTGGTCCACTAAGGACCCCGCTTCCCAGACGTGGTCCATCGAGGACCCGGCTCCCCTAGAGCGCCTAATAAGAGGAAGGACATGAGTTAATAGAGGACCCGCTCCCAGCCAGCAACCCGGCTAGGAACCATCCTAAGCAGCGCCTACCTAGTCGTGCATAACCTACTCTACAACTAGAACGACCCTCTAAAAAAAATTCCTTGGAACACTCTAGCAACCGCTCGCTCTAAAGGGCTGACATCCACCAGAGTAGCTAACGGGCCACAACCCTTCCAAGAGCTGACGCTAGCCCTCACCCCAGCTCATAGGGGATAAAGAAGGGACTGGAAATGACTTGCAAAGCTTCAGCACCAGCCCATTAATGGGAGGCAGCAATCACTAATGGGGGAAGATAAGCAGCCTACGGTCGAGATCATCTGCTGGCCACATTGCATCAACGGTAGAACCTCAATCCATCCCAACCTTAGCTGGAGGTCAACTATCTCATGCATGAAATGGGATACTATGTTTGCCCAGTGAAATATTCACAGGAACCCAGCAAGCATGAAGAAGGAAATGGTGGAAGAGGGTGCCTGACAGCGTGCAGCGGGACAGGCGTTGACACTGTCCCCTACCAACCTAGATTTTGATAACGACCATCCACTGTTGTAATGGCCCCATCCAACCAACCAAAACCCTTGAAAACACCACATGTTCGCCATATCAGACCTACAGAAATGCCTATGTGGACCTAAAGCCTAGGTGGAACGATCAAGGCCCTCCAAGGCATGTGGCCACCACAGCCCTACTCAAAAGTAGAGGCTAGGATCAACCCTGCCAATTTTGCCCTAGGGACTAGGGCTCCTACCTACCAAAACCAAGACCCCAGCGAAGGAAGAGCCTGGTGGCACGATCCTAACCCTTGATTCTTTACTATCGCAATCGTTGGCAAGAGGGAACGGTGGAGATGGAATAAAGGATTCCCGCCTGAATTAGCTACTCTCACCTACCCCCTACCAGAGACATTATAAATACCCCTACATTCCAAGAATAAGGGGTTGGCCTCTGAAAACCTAGACATCTACTTGGCTACTACCTCGCCTAACTCAAGCTCCTATGTGTGACCTACTTGGCTACTACCTCGCCTAACCCAAGCTTCTATATGTGATCTACTTAGCTACTACCCCACCTAATTCAAGCTCCATTATGTTACTTCACCCAATGATAGTTACTCTTAGTTCCAACTCTCCTACATGATAATGTACTTGACAGTCATGCTCTTTCCCTTTGTTGTAATAGCTCGCCATAGCAACCGAAGTGATTCGTAATGTATCCCATCGTTAAGTAATAAAAAGCCCTATCATTTATTATAGCAAGCTACCCCTGTCACGCCCCCCATATACCCTAAATATACTATCTCAACCTCATTCCCTCTAGTAGGACCGATCCTATTGCATTTGTATCGGTCCCTGGCAACCGGATCAAGGGCCCTCTCCGGTATCGACCCTTGGAGGTGAGAAGCCACCCCTACCCGGTCCAGACCAGCCGCGGCGCACCCGTACGTCGCGGTCCAAGTTATCCTGAGAAAATCCTGACGGATTTTTCAAGATAACAGTTTAGCGCCGTCTGTGGGTTTTTTCCTTCTCTCAAAGCATCCTAGTTATTTCACCAAACATAAGGTTGAGGTCATCCACAAACCGGGCCGACCCTTCTGGGCCCCGCTCCTATCTGGCTACCCACGGAGCTGAATCCTCGGAGAGCACCCCAATGTAGGGCCAACCACCGCAGAGGGAAGGTCAGGCCCTGACCAATGCGGCTGCGTCCAAAGCTCTCATCTCACCTGGACTGCTCCAACAAAGCACTTTCAACCACCATGTCACCAATTTCCTAGAGGGACTACGACAAGAGCTACTTGGTTTGCATCATGACGGAGCGGGCCCCAGCAACTGGGCACCTGTCTTTGATAGGCTAGGTCCCTCCAAAGCTATCTTCGACAGACTTGGTCCCACAGGGACCTTACCAAGGGCAGCTGCTCTAGAACCTCAGAGAGCCCGGTCAGAAATCGGAGCGCCCAAAGCCTCGTCACCTCTGGCAGGCTGCCAAGCGCACCCTGTCATGACTGGAGCAAAGGAAAGATCTAACATCGGGAGCCGGACAAAGGCCACACAGAATCAAAGCAGGAACCAAAGCCCTCCAGGGCGAGGCCATGGAGCCAGGCATGAAGTATTAGCCGTCTTCGAGATTGCTGCTAGAGAAGGAGAAGCTGAGGCCCAATCTCGTGAAAGGGGACAAGGTCGCATGGAAGAGTAGATGAAGAAGATGGCAAAGTGCCTAGCGGAACTGGAAAAAGACAAGGTCAAGTACAAGGGATTGAAGAAAGATCCCCTCGGGGAGATGAATGCCCCACTATCAAGGGAAGTTCGACATGCTACCCTCCCCCTTAAATTTAAGATGCCAGAAAAGGTATATTCAGGCGTGGATGATCCCTTGAGCCACTTAAAGTCCTTCGTACAGCAGATGGAGGTGCAAAACGCCTCCCAGAAGGCTATGTGCTAGATGTTCTCCTCTACTTTCACCGATTTCACCAAGACATGGTTCTGGAAACTCCCCCTCTATGAGCGTTAACTCGTTCACCAAGTTGTCAAGGGATTTATGTACTCAATTTCAGGGAGTCAAGCCACCTCCCAAGGACCCTGATTCCGTATCAAGATAGAGCATGACGAGTCACGCTCGAGCAAGCAACACAAGGAGGACAACAATCAAAGAAACGAGAAGGAACCAGTTTCCAAGCCCAGGAACAATCCCCCGAACCGATCCACTTACCGCCTGCCTTCGCTCCCCCCTGGCTTTCAGAAAGATATCCCCACCAAGGAAGATCCGACGGACCCTGTCCCCGGTAAGAGAGGTCGCTAGAATAACCCAATCGGGGAAGAAGAATACACCAACTACACCCCCCTTAATGCCCCGAGGGAAACAATCTACCTGTCAATCCGAGACAAGGGACTTCCGAAGAAGCCTGACCCCATGAAACTCCCGGCAGATAGAAGAAACAAGTACAATTATTGTGACTTCCACCAGGATATAGGTCACAACACATCAGAATGCTACAACCTCGCAATCAAATCGAGGGCTTGGTGAGAGGCGAGCTACTGGTAGAGTTTCTCCAACAAGTAAGGGACAGAATCAAAATAGGGAAGCAGGTCTAGAAGGAGATGAAGGAGCTAGAGGAAAGAAGGAAAGACCAAGGAAGAGACCTGATGGAACAGATCCAGATTCTCAACACTATCAGCAGAGGGCTCACCCTCGCTAGCACATCCAATAACTCCAGGAAAATACCTCGACACGATAAAGGAAGCCAGGTGCTAAAAGTCAGCGGGAGCACATCAAGTCATCCTAGCTCCACTCAAATCATATTTACGGAGGATGATGCCTACAACACGGTCCAGCCCCACGACGACACAATGGTAGTCACGGTCCAGGTGGCAAACAACCGAGTAGCCCGGGTTATGATCGACACTGGAAGTAGGGTGGATATAATCTTCAAGGATACACTAGATCGCTGCCAACTCTGTCGACCATGCTTCTACAGCTGCACCACCCTTTTGTATAGGTTCACCGGGGACTCTTTGATGCTAGCAAGTTCTATAATACTCCTGGTAGCCATAGGAGAAGCTCCTCGGCAAGTGAACAATATGTTCGAATTTATGGTGGTAGACATCCTAAGTGCCTACAACATGATTCTAGGGCGACTCTTCCTCTCAAAGATTAGGAGAGTCCTGTCGATCTATCACAATGTCTTAAAATTCCCGATAGACGAGGAAGTCAGAATCCTGAGAGGTGATCAACAAATGGCACGCAGGTGTTATGCTGTCTCGTCAAATCCCTCTGCACTAGCCAAACATTACTCCCAAATCACCATAGAAGATGACCAGAGAGGACCGGGGGCGGGAGATACTCTTCAAGCGAGGGGCCTCTCCGATAGCATGGAACTGCATGGCATAGGGTTGGAGAACCTGAGAAGTGTGATAAAACAGCCAGAAATTGAAGAAGAAGCGCCTGAAGAAGAAATGCTAGAGGAAGAGGATAGAGGAGGACCGGTTGAAGAATTGGAAGAAGTTATGGTCAGGGAGGAAGACCCTCCAAAAACGGTGAAGATAGGATCCACATTTACCTCTGAGCACAAGGCTGCACTACAGAAGGTCTTTTGGGACTACAATGATATGTTCGCCTGGTCCCACGAAGAGATGCCTGGCATCCCTGCTAGCTTGGCGGCACACCGCCTCAATGTGGACCCAACCTTCAAACCCGTGAAATAGAAGAGAAGGTACTTCAACCCAAACCATAATGCCGCTGTACAAGAGGAGGTGGATAAACTCCTCCGGACTGAGTTCATCACAGAAGCGCGATACCCGGAGTGGATCGCTAATGTGGTCATGGTCTCGAAGACCAATGGAAAGTGGCATATGTGCGTAGACTACACTAACCTTAACCGTGCTTGCCCGAAGGACAGTTTTCCCCTCCCCAAGATCGACTAACTAGTTGATTCCACCGCGGGAAACAAGACCCTGAGTTTCATGGATGCATTCTCCGGTTACAATCAGATCACCATGCACCCATCAGACCAAGAGAAGACCAACTTCATCACAAACCAAGGTTTGTACTGCTACAAGATGATGCCTTTTGGGCTAAAAAATGTTAGGGCCACCTACTAGAGGCTGGTCAACAAGCTATTCAAGGAGCAGATCGGTCACACTATGGAGGTCTACGTTGATGACATGATAACCAAATCACAGCATGTAGAGCAGCACCCCGATCACCTCAGAAAGACCTTTGAGGTGCTTCGAAAGAACCAAATGCGGCTAAACCCGAACAAGTGTTCGTTTGGGGTTTCAGCTGGGAAATTTTTAGGTTTCATGGCTCATGAAAGGGGGATCAAAGTGAACCTTAAGAAGATCAAAGCAATACCCGAACTCCAGTCACCCACCACTCTAAAACAGGTACAAGGATTGACCGGCCGCCTCGCTGCCCTCAGCAGGTTCATATCACGGTCCACTAACAAGTGTCTCCCGTTCTTCCAAGCCATCAAAAAAGGAAGGGGGATGAAGTGGGATGAGGAGAGCGAACACGCTTTTAGAGAGCTCCAGAGTTACCTTTCCAACCCCCCACTACTTGTCAAACCACTGCCGGGAGATGTGCTATAACTCTACCTTGCGGTATCAGACACGGCAACTAGCGCGGCTTTGGTGAAAGAATGCGATGGTGGGATCCAAAGGCCCATCTACTATGTAAGTCGTTCCCTCAACAAGGCCAAAAGGAATTACAACCAACTGGAAAAGCTCGCATTCGCTTTGATAATAGTAGCGCTCAAGCTGCGCCCTTACTTCCAGGCCCACTCGATAACCGTTCTCACAAACCTCCCTCTCCGGTAATTTATGCAACGACCTAATATATCGGGCAGACTGGTCTTGTGGGCCATCGAGCTTACCCAATATGACACTACCTTCAAGCCCCGCGCTGCAATCAAATGACAGGCTCTAGCAGATTTTGTGGCGGAATTTAGTGGAAACCCCAACTCTCATCCTGAAGGAGAGCCCGCCACTTAGCTTGGCAACAATGTTCCAATCCCTGGTGAATAATGGCCCTCTCAATCAAAAGTTTGGATGCTATTCGTTGATGGAGCCTCTAACCAACACGGCCGTGGGGCAGGAATTATGCTGATCGACCCAGAGGGGATCGAGTCCTCCCACTGCTTAAGATTCGAATTTAGAGCCACTAATAATGAAGCAGAATATGAAGCGCTCCTGGCTAGTCTGAATGCCGCCCGGGAGTTGGGAGCCCAGTTCCTTGCCATCAAGAGCAATTCTCAGTTAATCGTGAACTAGGTAGCCGGGTCCTACCAGGCTAAGGGTGAGAACATGACCGCCTACCTAGAAAAGGTAAAACATGCTACCAAGGCATTCCGGATGATCAAGATTGAACAGATACCTGGAGGGGCTAACCATCGGACGGATATTCTCGCCAAGATCGCCACAGGAGGAGGCCAAACCCTCCCTAAAGGAGTCCAACTACAACTCATAAGCAGATCAAGCATCGCCAAAATGGCTGAAGTCCACCCAGTAGGCCATATCCCATGCTGGATGGACCTCATCGTAGATTACCTTCATAGCCAGAAACTCCCGGACGACCCAGCAGAAACTAGGGTGATAAAGAGAAAGTCAACCCGGTACTGCCCGGTACAGGACCACCTGTATTGGAAAAGGAAGTCCTTGCCCCTCCTTAGATGCCTACACCCGGATGATGCCAAGTGGGCGTTGAAAGAGGTCCACTCAAGTGACTACGGAGATCATTCAGGAGGAGATGCCCTTGCACACCGAGTCTTAAGGATGGGGTACTTCTGGCCAACCCTCCATGAGGATGCTTGCCTCTATGTCCGTGCTTGTGTACCTTGCCAAAAGGTGGTAAACCTTATGCATCAACCTCCAGAAAGGTTATCCATCATCTCATCCCCCTATCCCTTTGCGGTATGGGGAGCAGACCTCATCGGGCCGTTGCCCACCGGAACAAAGTAGGCCAAGTACGCAGTCGACGCTATAGACTATTTCACCTGATGGGTGGAGGCAAAAGCCCTTACCAGCATAGCAGAGGTGAACACGATTGCGTTTATCAAAAAGAATGTGGTGTGCAGGTTCGGGGTCCCCGTGGCAATAATCACTGACTTAGGTAAATTCGACAACTACAGCTTCAGGGACTATTGTGAAGATTTAAAGATCGAGTGTCATTTTGCCTTGGTGGCTCACCCCCAAACAAATGGCTTGGTCGAATCCACAAACAAAACAATCAAGAAACTGTTAAAGAAAAGGTTGCAAGAGGAAAATGGGGCATGGGTGGACCAGCTCCCAAATATCTCATGGGCTTACCGGACCACTAAAAGGACCGCGATTGGGGAGAACCCCTATTCACTAGCCTTCGGAGTGGAAGCTGTTCTACCTATCGAACTGAAGCTCCCCAGCTTCCGCACACAACTTTACAATTCGAAAGACAATGAGGACAAGCTCAGGGCGTGCTTAGATCTCTTAGAAGAGAAGCAGACCGGGGTTGCTCTGAGGGTTGCGGCCTATCAGCAAAAAATCGCTCGCTGCTTCAACAAAGGTGTCAAGATCCAGAGCTTCAAGGAGGGCAACCTGGTGCTAAGGAAAGTCACTCATAATACACGCTATCACTTCGATGGTGTCCTTGCTCCAAACTGGGAAGGCCCGTATCTTATCAAAGCACAAGTGAGCCAAGGAGGATACAAGCTGGTGGACCTCGATGGAGACCCCATTGGGCATACCTGGAACGCAAATCACTTGAAGAGGTTCTACCCCTAACAGTAGCATGGGGGGATCAAAAGAAAAAGCGAGGTAATCCTACTGTAAATAGCACTAGTCCCTTTTATCCACTTCTCATGTAAGTGCGACCCGTCAGGCACTTAAGAGCCAGGGTTCAGTGACACAATAAAGCGGCTTCGACCGCCTGTACTTAGGGTGTTTCTCGCCCCCCTTTTGAATGGATGAAAAGTTATTCTCCTAAATTGATTATCCCATAATTCGCCTATGAATACTGGGTACCTTGAATGAGCTACCGCGATGCCTTGGGCTGGGTACGAGATCCCCCAAGAAGGGACTTGGGCTTAAGTGGCCATTGTTGCCTACCAAGTCCAGGAGATATCGGGCACCTCGGGCGAGCTACCATGATGCCTTGGGCTGGGTACAAGACCCCCCAAGAAGGGACTTGTGCTTAAGTGGCCATGGTTGCCTACCAAGTCCAAGAAATACCGGGTACCTTAGACGAGCTACCACGATGCTTTGGGCTGGGTACAAGACCCCCTAAGAAGGGACTTGGGCTTAAGTGATCATAGTTGCCTACAAAGTCCAGAAAATACCGGGTACCTCGAACGAGCTACCACGATGCCTTGGGCCGGATACGAAACCCCCTAAGAAGGCACTTGGGCTTAAGTGGCCATGGTTGTCTACAAAGTCCAGAAGGTACCAAGTACCTCGGACGAGCTACCGCGATACCTTGGGGCGGGGTATGAAAACAACCCAAGGCACAACCAAAAGCATGGCAACAAGCCAGCCAAAAAGAGGGGAAAAGCATTAAAGAACAAGCATGAAACTATTAAGGTGTGTCTGAATATACTTGGGGGGGTGGAATAGGTTTTAATCAAGTTAATTACCGATTTTTCTTGATTAGTCAATATTCAATAAAACATCTAATCAACAAGCTAGCCAAAAACAGGGGAAAAACACCAAAGAACAAGCATGAAATTATTAAGGTGTGTCTAATATACTCGGGTGGGTGGTGATTAGTCAATATGCTCTATGATTTTCTTGTTTTATAAATGATTTATTTATGTTTTCTTTTTTTCTTTTTCTAGAATTGGATTGAAGACGAAAATTGATGAAAGGGTTGAGTTTGATTGTATAAGATGATGAAAATTCATTGAATCTAGACTATTTTTCAGGTTCAATCATTGAACACAAGAGTTTGATTGAATTTGAAAAGAAAAGACTAATTTTGCAGTTTTTTTTTTTTTTTTCATTTCATTTTCGTTTAAAGTAAAAAAAAAAATCAGATTTTAATACATAAATATATTTATTTAATAAAATCAAATAAATACTTATTTGTCTTGTCTCATTTGTCGTTATTATGTGCTAACAAACATTGGACTGGACAGGACAAGAAGGGCACTCTGGTCATTTGAACCTCTTGTCCCATCCTGTCCCAGCCATACCAAACGCATAACAGTACAATGAACAGTTCTGTCCTAGGCCTTCCGAACACAATACATAACAACCTATCATATCCTGTCATGTCCCGTCCCACCTTGTCCTGTCCCATGTCCGTGCCAAACGCACCCTAAAGTAGTTCAATTCCTCTGTAAGGTTCACAGTTCATTGATACTCTTATTGAGTTTTATCTTTCATAGACTAGAAATGGACCAAATGGTACATCTAGTTTAAATCATTTAACCGTAAGAAATACACACCAATATGGACTATCAACCATAAACATGGGAAGAAATTATATGCAATTATGCTTCTATATGAAAAACATTAAAACAGCTCAGCCAACACTTTACATTTTAGTTCAACTTACTTGAAAGAGAAAATTAAAGGAAAACTATGATTGTTCATGCAATATGCACACAAAGTTTACATACAGAACTTGGAGGAGGAGAAAACAACAACATTTAGACAATAACTTGCTAATTGACTTATTTTAAAAAGAGTTTGTGTGTTTAATTGGTTTGCTCTGGTATGTTTAATTGGTTTACATCTTGTATTGGGTTACCGTGGTGTGCTTAATTGGGTTGACCTGGTGTGTTTAATTGGTGACCTGATGTGTTTAAAGAAATCTAGAAAAAATTTCAGATTTGAATAGATTTGGAAATTTTTCAAATTTCCTTGTACCAAAAAAAATTAAAAAATCTTTGAAGCAATGGATCTCTAGTAATGTTATTTTTTTTAGGAAGGAATTTTTGTTTCAATGGAACAAAATCTGGAAACAAAATTTAACAAAAAAAACCTGGAAAACAGAAAGCAAACCAAGAGACAGCAAAAGAAAAAAACCCAAGGCACAACCGAAAGCATGGCAACAAGCCAACCAAAAATAGGGCAAAAGCGCCAAAGAACAAGCATGAAACTATTAAGGTGTTTCTAAATATATTTGGGGGGGGGGGGGGGGGGGGGGGGGGGGGGGGGGGGGGGGGGGGTGTTGGTTGGTGGGTTTGGAATAGGTTTTAATTAAGTTAATTACTGATTTTTCTTGATTAGTCAATATTCAATAAAACGCCCAATCTAAGCAAAATACAATCAACCCTTCCACTCTACCCAATGAGCCTTTAATTGTGATTCTAGACCTACTTGCTTGTGCACTAAGCTACTTAGTCACAAGGCTTTAATCATAATAAAGAGAACACAACTTATGTGAATATCTAGTGCATAAATGCTAGGTTAACACATTAAATGCTTGTCAAATCATGCATGAGCATGTCAATCAATCCTAAATATCATGTGTATACATGTCATATAAAACTTAGTTATATAAGATTAAAAACAATCATAGATACAACAACTATCACAATACAACAACTCAATCAATCAACACAAAAATCTCAATCTTGTATATAAATCTAATCTAGATGCATACAAGTAATAAATGAGATTTCTTGCTAAGTAAGAACACTAAAATGGATTAAGATAGTGTTCAACTTACCAAGTCATATGTGTTGAAGAAGACCCATGCAAAGATATATCCTAGATGAAGCTAGATGATGCTAGATGTTGTTTGATGCACATGGAAATGAGTTTGAATGATCAAAGGTGAGTTATTGGATGATTTTCTCTCTTGGAAAATGCTATCTCTCAAAAATATGATTTTTGAACTCTAAAAAACGACCTAAAGAGAAAGTGGCATATATATAGGAGAAGGCAAAATTGCAACGTTTTGGGTTAGGCGGACTGCAGCGGTTTCGACTGTCGCGGTTGGCTAAGACGATAGTCGACCGCGGCAAAGCAAATGAAGTTACTGTCGCTAGCTTGCTACGGTTCACTAAAACGACACACCAACCGTGACAATGAGAGGCAAGGCCTTCTCACGCGGTTTAACACACTAAGTAAGTATGCAATTAGTGCGAGTGTGTGAGGGAGACAAACACACATAGAGAGACAATAAAAACACACATGCAACAAGTAAGGCATGCAAGAGAGGTGTGTGTGTGTGTATGTGCAACTATTCTCTTCAATGTAAATAAGCACAAGTGATGTACCTTGAAGTGTTTATTATCTTGAGGTCTTGAGAGGGCCTTTGAGCTTGATCACCAATAATTAAGTACCTAAGCTACCCTTACATTATAACCCCAATTGTGGTTTGTCAACGAAATAAGCCAATCAAAAATGAGGAACTTACAAAGCACAAACAAAAACGCGAACCTTCAAAAGACCCACACAACAGAAACAGAGACCAAGACTACATCAGACTACAACAGAAACGAAGAACCATCTTCGTGCGCCGCCGCTGTAGCCACCACGTCCCCACCTGAAGGCAACGACGCACGGTGGCGCAACAACCCTTCAACCCGCAAACAGATCAGCCCAAATCACGGATCAAAAACGAAGAACCTCGATCGATCTGTACCGATCGATCCAACGGACGTCGATCTAGGTTTGGGTCGCTCGATCTGGACCAGATCGTGGTTCCCTCCTCGCCGCAAAACGCACAGGATTCACGTAAAAAAAACCCATTGGAAAACCCATCAGATCAAAAAAAAAAACTTGATCTGAAACCAACACCCTCATCAAGTTCATCTACCAATTGAATCCTGAAAAATAAACATAAACAATTTCATGACAAAGGAAGGAGATCTAGGTTGTAAAAAAAAAAAAATGTTTTGTCTTAAAGAGGAGAGAGGCGTGAGAGAAATTTGGGAAGAGAGATAACAAAGAAAAAAAAATGTTTATGATCAAATAAGAAAGAAAAGGAGAGAAAAGAGGTAAAGAAAATAATGAAAAATGGGAAAATGGGGGGCATTTAAGTCTTCACAACCAAATATTGGCTAAAAACAATAAAAATACTAATGTTGGATAAAAACAATAAACCTCTTAATTATTTGACTAAAAGGGGATTTCCTCAACTCAAAACCCATAATATCATAATGTAGTATCAAAGGCGTATCACTAAACTAATCTTATCTCATCTAAAATCTAATTAAAATAATTTAAAATGTGCTAACGAATAAAAGAAGTGTTTAGAACAAATCAAACAAAGCAATATACACTGATTAGGCAGAAGTTCATGCCTATCCATTTCTCTCAGCCTTTTCCCAAACTCGAACGTTTCAACAATTTTTTTAGGGTACTTCCTATTACAAGTGAATTCCTTCACTTACGAGTGTTTCATCATTATAAGCCGGCAAGCACTCAAGTGTTCGTAAAGTTAAATCCACTGCATAATTTTAGGATTTCTTTATTTCTGTATTTTTTTCTCAAATTTCTTAGTTGAAGTATGAATTTCTCCTAAACTAAATAAGTATGAAAATCCTAAATATTGGCTACTTGCTTGGATTTATTGATGCATTGAAATTTTTTGACAGTACTAAATAAGTATCAGAATCCTAAGTTAATTTTTGTCTTTTGTTATCTCACAATAATTTTAATTAAACAAATCAATATATAACATCAATTGTCTATTACCATTAAAATTTGTATTAAAATGTTGGAATTCAAAACGTATATTTTATAATTAGCAATTACACAACCCACATACTCTAAGTTTGAGAAAAATAGTTGACTTCAAGAAACAGTGTTACACACTATATATGTTTTCGATAGGAGAAAATAATGATCATGAAAAGTTAGCATACTGATACAAGAAGTCATCGCCACCATCAAAAATATATATATAATTATCCATCAAAATATATATAATTGAATATCTCTATTTTTTCCGCCACAAAAGTTCAATTGAAAATTTAATTATTATTTTTTTCTGTTTTTTTTTTCTCTTGACAATATCTATTAATCAGGGACCAGGTATTTTTTTTTGAAAGCTTTCGCCATTAATAGGATTTGAGTCGTTGACCTAGAGGTCATTTACCCAAGCCCCAAGTTTGTCAATCTACCAGCTAAGTTACACCCCTGTTGGCTTTCTTTCTTTTTTTTTTTTCTTTTTTTTTCATCCAATATATTAATAATATTTGCTGCATCATGCAAATGTCTTCATGATTGTTATAATAATGAAAGTGAAACTAATATGGTGTAAATGTCATTGATAATTGATTTATTCTATATGCAGTATCATTTCAACATCATCAAACATCATCCATGCGAATTTCATTTAGCTCCAAACTCTCTGAAATGGTTATCATGTTTTTTGTGTTGCATCAACTTTGTAATACTATAATAAAAAAAAACATTTGATTTATTAACTTGGGTCCGTTTGATATAATGGGCTTGACCGATTATGGTTGTGAAGTTTTTCAATGGTTTAACACATAAAAGACACCTTATATATAATTCATATAACGTATCTTTTTCGTTATATCTAATTTTTATATTTTCCCATTAGAGGGGCTTAGAGCATCTCCAACCATGCTCTCAAATTTTTGGTTAAATTTTAGCTATTTTAGTTCAAATGCTATTTTAGCCAGCAACTATTCATGAGGTTACTCCAACCATGCTCCCTAAATTTTTGCTAAATTTTTGTTTTAAATTGTATTTAAATAACCATGCTCTCATGATATCATTTTTTTTAATAACAAAATCAATTTAAAAATATTTAAAAATTAGGAAAGAGAAGATAGGGAGCTTCCTACATTTGGAGAGCCACCAAGAGGCTCTCTAAAATAGGGAGCCATTTAGAGAGCCCCTTGGAGTGCAAAAAAGCTAAATTGGCTCCCTATTTTAGCTAAGGAGGCCATTTAGGGAGCCCCTTGGAGATGCTCTTATAGTTCAGTGTTCACAATCATTTTTAATCATTTTGTTTTTATTTATAAAAATAAAATAAAAAACATAGTGGGTTTCAATTGATCTTTATGATTGAGGCCCCAACTCAACAACTAGAGCATGAACATTATCATTTATCAGAGAAGTGGGAGCCTTTTCCAAGAGTCACAGAGTGGCTGGCAGCTCCAATGGGACTCACTTACAAGCCCATAAAGGGTTCCTCTCTATTACATCTCAAAAAGATGTTTCCTTCTTTGTCCCACACCTACTTTACCCAAACAAACAAAGGAACCCACCCCACATGATGAGTTTTATTTGAATATAGCTACTTTTTTTTTTTTATTTGTTTTTTTTTTTTTTATTATTATTCTCATAATAAATTCTAGCGGCTAGCAGTTGGTTCGCAAATCTGCAGGACCTATCGAGATTAAATAATATATATGTGATCCATATATCTACATCAATGGAAGATATCTTAAAAATAAAAAAATTAAAAAATTAAAAAACATTCCCCATACATGTAAACCCCCTACCGCTCATCTGGAAAGGGAGATACACAACCATCTATACTAAAATGTGATATATTTGAATACCACAACTTGAAAGAATATTTTCCATTTGTATTATATTTGAGTGCGAATAAAAGAGGACAAAGCAAGAGTTATTTTCCATTTGTTGGTTCCATTTCTTCTTTGTTAATGTATAATGTATGGGACAACTTTCAATACACGACAAAAGCTAATAGAGACACAAGCTAATTGTATTTTAGGCGAAATTACAGGATTTTATGGCTATATTTTATGTTTACACTATAAAAAATTAAAATGTGGTGAGTTTAAAACATTTTACAGATTCTATTTTATTCAATATTTGGTTGTCATCAATCAATGACAAGATTGCCTATTTTTAACTTTTGGGTGTCGCCAACACCAATCCATAAAAATGATTGTTTTCCATCACCAACTTATTTAACCATAGACATCAGAAGCTCCTCCTTCTCAGTTTTCTCTTATCAGTCCTCAAAAGTAACAGCAAACTTCAATTCAACTACAGCATTTCCAGTTTCTTTTCCCATCTTCTTCGATTTTTGCCTTCTCCGTTTATAATCTTTTCAACGCACCAAGTTTGCAGGTCCAATGAGTACTACTGCTGCAGCACCTAAGCCAACGCTAGCAAAACAGCTCAAGGAGCATCTCCAAGAACAACAAGAGCCCTTCAACCTAAGCACTTACCTCTCGGAACGAAGATACACACTGAAAAAATTGATCTCTGATGACAGGAATACTCACTTCACCATGAATTCAACCAAGCCGTACAGGAACAGGAGGACCCTGAAGTCACTGCTATACAAGCTCATTGCTCCTGATAATAATGATAAGGAAGAGCTCTCAACTTGCCATAAAGATCAACTGATTTCTGAGACAATTGATATGATCGTGCAGATTGCAGAAACAAATTGGTTTTCCACAGTGAACAAAGGAAGTGAATTCAGTGCCTCTCCAGGCTCTAGTATGCCACAAAATTCGCCATCTTCGGAACATGATAGATTCAGTTTTTGCAGGAAATCCTCAAGCCTTGAATCTTAGACACTTTGAAGAACAAAGGTAAGAAGATGTAATACATAAACAGTTAATGATTTCAGACTTCGTCCACTTTTTACTCCAGTAAATTCAATTACTCATAATTCATAAAGCTATCTATACACCATAGAGGTAATTAAGCAATATCATTAAAAGAAAAATATAACTGAATAAAAAATAGAAATCTCTCCTTTTGGTTTCCATGTACAGGCCCTTCAACTTCGAGCAATATTTTGACCCAAGTGAAAGGCAAAGCTGCACTCTCTGCTTTTCTATGGAAATCACTAAACAACTTCAAATCGCAGATGGGTATCAGAGAAACAAAAGGGTCTTGAAGCAAAGCAGGAAGCTCTACTCACAGGGGAAACAACAAACAGGAAATGTCAAAATCTTACGAGTTACGAACTCAGAATTCTCTATCACCCCAGAAGAATGGAACGATATGAATTGAGAGATAGGCATAGAGATTGGAGATCATATCATGGATGAGATATTAACCGACTTGCAATAAACAGAGCGTGTTTAATATAAGACTAGCAATAACTGGAAACATTTCAGACAAAAACACAATTTAATGTTGTTCATGAATGATAATATGATTAAGTGAGGCTTCCCATGTTGATGATAAAAATGAATTCATGGAAACTGAAAATGCTATCAAGTACACTTTTAAGATGCAAAACACCTTAGATATCAGATATGTCGGTGCAAGGTCTCAATGAATTAGATAATGCAACAATAACCTGGAATGAATTTTGAAAACCATCACAAACATACTCCTGTGCCATGAAACCTTTGAAACGTGCACATGCCGCTTTCATGAATAATGACTAGATTTTGAACTTAACGATTTAATAAAAAAATGTCTATATCTCTAATTAATCTGTATTGAAAATAAGTCACCATTGAACAAATATTTGCCAACTCACTTACAAATTACTGCAAGTCACTGATCACATTATGCAGCAAGTAATATATTCAGGTATAATTCATAAAGCAAATACCTTTCAAATACATTAAGATGGTGAAAACAAAAATTGATGAGAAATTGGCAAGATCAGATAACTACCAGCTTCACTTTCCTTACATTTCCCCATCTTCAAGATCACCATGATCACCACTTTTACGAGAACCATTACGGTGATCTCTCTTATGTCTTTTATGCCTGCTGTCATTCTCTGATTCAATATGTCTTTTATGCCTGCTGCCATTCTCCGATTCAGGTGTTGATCCATGCTGCAGAGTGTAAGACAATAGTTAAGAAAGAAGTATCACATCCATGTTTAAAATCATAAAAACCAACAAAGATTAGATCTCAACCATCTCTCACAAAGAGATGGCAAGAAACAGCATACCCGTCTTGATTTTTTGTGATCGCTGCTATGTCTATGGGAGTTCTTAGATCGATCTTTTTCAGTTTCATTCAAGTTATCCTGAGAACTTTGATGCCGCTTCCGGTTTTTCTTATCTTTGTCCTTTCCTGATCTTCTGTTCTCACCGGAGACATAAATTTCAGTTGTTTCAACAAGTTCAATGTCTGCTGCATCCTTCTTTAAGTGATCCTCTTTTTCTCTTTCACGGCCTCTATCTTTTTCCCTTCCATGATTCATTCTTTTTCTATCTCTTTCCTCTCTTTCTTTTTCCTTCTTTGCCTGCAGAATATAAGGATCAAAAGCTCTGCTTCATACAAATACAAAGTTATTTTAAAATCGTTTAAAGAAATCAGAACTTGAACCGCACTTGTGTATGAATGTTTAAATATTAGTACATACACATGCTACATTTATTCATATCCATGCCAACCACTAATTAGGGATGGCAATGGATGGATTGGGTATGGATACCCCAATATCATCCCGTATCCGTTTGAGATATATCTCCATCCCGCATCCATCCTCATTTCTAAGTAACTGGGGCGGATTCAAATAATCTGCTAATTAAGATAAGATATCCATCCCCACTCCATTATATCCTTATCCGATGAAAAACTTTAAATTGGTATAGTTTACAAAGAAAAATATAACTAACATATGTAACGGTACATTTTATCCTTTTTAAAGAGAACAAATACATCCTATAAAGTTCAAATATAAAATTAATCATAACTTATATAATTAGAATTAATAATTACATAATATATTTTATATTTTTAAATATTAAAATCTAAATGGATCCGGATGGGGATGGATATCCATGGACGATATCCATCCCATCCCCGAAAATAAAATGGATATTAGGATGACATCCATCCCCGGTCGTCCCCAAAATAATAGTATCCATCCCTATTTTAAATGGAGCGATTCTTACGGATATCCGTATCCGAGATAATTTTTCATCCCTACCACTAATAAGAGCATAATGTTTGGGGCCTAGTGCCAGGTACAAAATCCTTTTCAACTGTTATAACTATATCTAGAGCCACAACATTTTGTATTTTAGTAAACTACCATCATTTTCTCAAGCCTCAACTCTTAAGTGTAGTCTTCTCTATTTCCAACCTTAACACTATACTGCACATACAGAACAGTCATCACTCTTCTACGTGATGAAATAAACGCAGCTACTACTGATCCACATATCATAAGGTTCGGGACAATAGTGAAACCTAGACCCATCTTTACACTAACTTTAATCATGCAATATATTAAATAAGCACCAAGAACCATTTTCCTGTTCCAATGGGTTATTACAAAAACAGTAGTCATTCAAAATATAAACAAACTGCATTTTGCACAATAACACCACCTGGATACCACAGAAAGTAAGAATCTGGAGCATCCAGACTTGCTACTAACAGGTAAAATAAACAATACAAGAAGTCAAGAACTCAATATTTTTCTAAATGTAAACGTAAAGTTTTCTGGTTGTACAAAATAAAAAATATTGTAATTGACTTTACAAAAATGAAAAGACAGTTAAGTGAATTAAAGCTCATATTAATTGTAAAATTGCTAGATATGTTATGGAACTGATTTATTACCTTCTCCTCCTTTCTTTTGCGTTCATTCTCTTTTGCCTGTTCTTTCAGTTGTGTTATGTATTCATCGAAAATCCCCCTGCGGATACTCTTCTCCAATAGAACTACATAAGTGCAGTCAATAAAATAACACTGTCATGGTTCAATTTTTACTCAGATTGGATACAATATTTTTGAAATCTAGGATTGAAGCAAATCACATTTAATGCAACATGGCTTTTAAAATAATCCATATAAGCTATCCTTTTTCTTTCCTTCCATAAAATAAGCCAACTGGTCATGATATAACACAAGTCAACAGACATCATTGAATCTTACAAAACACCACAAGCATTAATTGTTCGCATCATAAGTAATCAAGATAACAGACAGGTAGAAATGCTTTTTCATAAGTGCATGTACTCATTTCCAAGTCCTCAATACACAACAGATACCTAAGCATTCTGAAAGCAAAAATTTTTAAGGCTATTGTAAGTGATCAAGCAAAAGTTCTCAATAGGCAGCAAATTTATTCAGGAGTATCCAAGATTACTACAGATGTATAGAAGATTCCCAAATATTACAAAGATGATCAGTAGTATCCAAGATTATTAACCAATCAAGAAGTTTTATTACGGATACTAAGGAGACGAGGCATGATCTGTCCATGTGATGAACAAGAAAAGCTTTCATGAATTAATGTGCAAAATAAGACTATTGAAAAAAATATGAAGCTTCAAAAAAAAAAAGTAAATAACTACCTGAACTCTCGGCTACATTCAAAATGTTTTTTACAATTCTCCAAGTTGAAGAAGCAGAGATATCCTGCAACAAAGAAAACAATCAGATAGATGGCAGAAAAAAAAAAGTTTGAACTGCTTAACTATTATGCAACTGGAGCATTCCATAATGTTAGTAGACATGGCTTGTTATACCTTGATAGAATGCAGTAGATCAGAAAATTCATCCGCGAGACGTTTACGTTTCTTAGCTTCTTTCTCCTCCTTCTCCTTGGCTCTTTCCACTAACTCATAAAATATTAGCTGCAACAATGAGAGCATCACTCCAAACAGTTGTGCAAAAGATACAAAGATGAAGCAAATATCACAGGTAGCCAGGATACAGAGAAAAATCAACTATCAGGAGTAGATGCATACCTTTATGCGGACATCTGATATAGGTGGCTGAGAGGTAACATCCTCTAAAATAGAAGTCTTAAAGTCTTCAAAATACTAGTTGATGACAAAGTGATCTATAAAAATAACAGAACATCAGACAACTAGGCAAATTTAGGGTACAATAGAAAAAAAAAAGCATTGGTAAATCATACCCTTTTCAACTTTACTGTGTCTTTTATTCTAGTTTTGTCCTCTTGATACTGTAAAATACAAACAAGCAGGCACAGTTCAGACTTGTAAACACCACAAGGAATATCAATTATGTGGCCATAACAATTGAAATACTTATGTCAGAAAAAAAAATACATTGCAGCACTTTTGAGAAGACAAATATATCTTTCTTACATAACTTGAGATTTGGCGGATGAATTTAAGACTCTTCATTCAAGCCTCATTTAAAAATGTTTATGTAGCATATCTAATAATTATCACCATGATGAAGAAACATGGCTTAAATTTAAATAGTATTCACACTTTGGTTTGAGGAGTGCTATAAATTTAACTGGTGAAATATCTCTGAAAAAGAAATAAAAATTAATAAGCACTAATTAACTGGAGCAAAATACAAAAGTTAAATGAAATTGAATATTAAACCAAATAACAAAACAAGTTAATTGTCAAGTTTACTAAGGAACACAAAAATTATGCAAACATACTCACTTTCAGCCCACAATACTTATTGACATCAAAATGTATGCACATATATAACTACTACTTTATACCAGAAATGTTTAATAATACTAGAATTTGAAAGCCAACACATCTACTACCTGTTTCTGTAGTTCATCAGCTACATCTTCAAACAAATCTTTCGGAGTTGAGCCTGAGGTATTGATGCAACCAACACATATGCAGGTAAATCTTTAACCTAAAATTCAATAGTAATTTGAGACACGTCAGAAAGCAGACCAAGAAAAATAAAATGACTATTGTTTTACTCATCAGAAACCACGTATGTGATCCTAGAATAAAACAAAATTGTGTTATAACCTTCATGCAGTAATCACGCCAGTGAGTTTTGGCTGTAAGAGTGCCAGCAGCAACATCTTCTTCCATCAACTTGCGGAACTCATCACGATTTTTGCGTTCAGCCTTTCTCAGTTCTTCCTATTTTGATCAAAGGGTTAAATACTGAACTAATCAAAGGAAAAAAGAAAGTAGATGTAATTCACACAAAAATAACTAATAGTTGAAGCACCTTCTGAATCTTCCTCTGCTCCTCCTCTTCCTTCTCCAGATCACGTAAGTATTCCTGTTACAACATCTAAAAATTAGCTCAAAGGTAATATGTTGGCTGTTGATAAACAAATGAAGTAAAATTACCTGAAAAATCTCCAGCCGATCCATTTTGTCAAGACGTGAACATCTTTCATCAGCCTCCAAACGATCTTGCACTTTTCGCCACTGGCTGTTTGCCTGACGAAAGTAGACAGTAAATAAGAGTTCAATAGAAAAAGATTACCTGAAATCAAGTTTAAGACCTTACTCAAACATACCTTAATGAAGTCACAGGATTCCAAAAACTGCCTATACTCAATTACATAACGTTTGTGCTCTTCCAGCGCCTTTGCTCGTTCCTAAAACAATGTACCAAATCTAAATTAAGATCCATGTGCTTCATTCCATAACCTTCAACCATCTTCCCAAGTATTGACAATTTGGCATAAGGCCTAAGAGACTAAACTCAAAGGAAAATACAGCATACTGAAGCATTTAATATTCCAATCAGAAGAGGACACAAACATCTAGTGAAATCCAATGGAAGCATACCTTTTGTTTGAGTTCCTCCAAATGATTATCAAACAGATCCCTGCGATCTCTTTCTCGATCAACAGCTTTGAAACGGTCATCATTTTCAAACATAGTCAATGCTTTGCTGAAAAGTGATTCAGATATTCAATTATGAGAAGAAAAAAAAAAAGAGCTCAGGACACTAGCCATGCAAACACTAATAAAAAATTTAAATTGGAAAAGCAGAAAAGAGGCATTATATTGTGAAATTCAAACCTCCATCTAGAAGTGGATGTCAGCTCTGTAGACTCCTGCAATTGTGTCCAAGATAAATAAGAGGGAGAGAGAGTGAGAGAGAGAGAGAGAGAACTGTATATTAAATAAAGTAAGAAGAAATTCATAAAACTAACAAACATCTTACTTCCAACATTTTTTATAATCTTCCCGCGCTTTTTTCAGTTTATTCCGTCTTTCTTCAGCTTCCTCTTTTTTCTTTTGACCCAAGAACTGAAACATTAAATTAAGATATCACAAAAAAACATGATTAATATAAATACACATTAGTTCAGAAAAATATCCAAAATATTGCATGTGTTAACACACATTTGAAGCTGAACAAAGTTCCAACATATAAAAACTCAAATAAGTATATTAATGTAGAGATTTACCTCATTGAAAGCTTGCTTCCGCGCCCCAAGTGTTCTTAATGTGCCATATCTTTTATCGACAATAATACTCTCATTGCCTGTTTTATTTACCATCAATTAATATCATAAAGTCGAGAAATACAAAAACGACCTCAACAAGCTTAAAATTACCTGATCCCAAGTCCAGTCAGACCCAATATTTGCAGACTCCAAAAGCGCTTTAAAGGTTTTAGCCTCCTAAAATATTGAAGGGAATTAAAGAAAAGAAAAATAATAATGTTAAAACCTAGTAGGTCAACAATAGCAGACTGCACTATAGCAAGTGTTGAACGTACCAGCTTATTAGCATATGTTAAGTGCTCCTGCTCAACGGTCTTCTCTTCCGATGCATCATTGATTTTTTCACCTATCATCACATCTTTCCTGGTTTCCTGTGAGGCAATAATATCACTCACTTGATGGTACAGCATATCCAGTGACCATAACTGATGGATAAACATACTAAACAAGAATTAATAAAAGAAAGCCATATCATACTTTTGTATTTTGTGCAGGAACTTCATCTGCAGGACTGATAACATCATGAGCTGACAAGTTGCTGGAATTATTCCTACAACATTTCAGAGCAAAAACAATATTTAACATGCCAAATCTGAAACTATAATTATAATGATCAAAACCAGATTAAGATGAGTACATTGTTTCTGCATCTGTAATGACAGTTGCATTATCTCCTGCAGTTCCCGAAAATGCCGTGACTGGAGTAATGGCATCTACTGGAGTAACGGCATCAACGGTTGTCTGAATTTCATCTGCATTGGCTATGAAAGAAGAAGCTACAACAGGAGAGGTTGATGTTGTAGAATCCATTGCAGGTTGTACATTGCCAGCAGCAACAACAGGTACAACTGCAACTGGGCTTGATGCTACCCATGAACTGTGGAAGTTGGGGTATCTGTACTACATGGTGCTTTAGCCACAGAAGGAGCAGAAACTGATGTTTGAGAATCAACAGGTTCTGACTGCATTCCTTGGATAGATGCCTTTTCTGCTTGCTCACGGGCCAACTATAGAATAGTATTTTAAAGAACAATCATGGAAAAAATTAACCCAAAAAAACAAACAAATACTCCAACAAATTAATATATAAAAAATACAAAAATGAATTAGAGTTATTGGTTGTCATGGGAAAAAGAGACCTTCAACTCATCAGGTATTGTCCATACTGATTGCTTGGTGACCTTGTTGTAATAATACCTGCAGAAGATTCACAAATAGAACATAAATCAAGAATGATTTCAATTATGACGCTTATGTCCAGATTGCTCAAAGGAAATATATCAGATTTCATTACGTTCTCCCATCAAGACTTGTAAATTCCTTCCAGTCAGTTGTTGCATCTGTCCTCTGTCATAGTTATAAGAATAACATAAGTTGAAACTTTATCTTATGAAAAAGAACAGCCATAAAGGAAAGCTTAAGGAAGTGAGAGCTTATCCAAATTCATAATAGGAAATATTCACAATCTAGTCTGCATGAATTAAACAAATTTGAACATCCATATAGAAGTAAAAAATACAAGGTTTACACAAAACATAAGTAACCAAAAGATACACCAGCACCAAGCTCTAGAAAATATAAACACAGTTAACCAATCAATTGACCAACAGTCCAACACTGAGAACTAACAGGTTATAAAATCAACAATTTCATCTTTCCCTGGAATGAAGGAAAAACATCAGGAGGATGGAAATACATTCAACCCTAACTGAATTCTATCAGAAATTTATACGAAGTTGTTAACAGAATATAAACACAAAAGATACTAATTTTGTTACCCTTTCCCTTTTTCTCCCTAAGTATGGTTGTTGTGCAAGTCCTTTTTCATGTTTTACTTAAAAAGCACAGCATCACAGAAAACTAAATATTATGGACTCTCACAGGAATGGACACAGCTATATGTACGCATGCGCACTTGCTTCGCTGCAAATGTTAACGAGTTAGAAAGGAATAAACACCTACAAAGATACTTTAAATAGTAATTCAGGTGTATAAAAGAAAATCCACATCTTCCTGAACTATATCATTGACTTCCAAAATATATGGGGACACAAAAAGAAACATTGTCCACAATAATGGAACTATAACTGATTTTGTTGATAAAAAAGGTGTTTCCTATAAAAAGAATGAAGCTAAATATATAAAATAAGGGTGACAGGTAAGTAAAAATTCCAGATTGACGATTTTGGAGCAACATTCGCTCCCTTGGAGGTCCCTAATTATCGAAATTCTCTCCAGAGAAAAGGAATCTAAAATTCAAATGCAAAAAACAGTATGCCCCTTCTATGGAAGGAATGTGCTGCCAATTTACTCCTTTATTTTCAGGCCTCTTCGACTTCATTATTGAAGTCCTGATATTGACTCATGATTTTGCCTCCACGTTTATCAACTATTTGATAAGGGTTATTTGAAGATGCAAAAGTCAAGGCAATAGTAATTAGTTCGAGATTTTATGGATGTTGGATTCGTTACACAGCTAGTGCAGAAGCAACATAAAGGGGAAATAAATTTGATTATAGTCATAATGATCAATTATTTGAAGCTATTCAGATTAGAAGTTTTCTCTTTTCAGTTTTATCAACTGACATTTTGATTCAAAGGATAATAGGTTGGTTTAGGACAGCAAAGGATTCAATTAGGTACCAAATAAACTTGAAATTGAACTCAGGGGCCAAATGCATTTAAAGTGCACAGACATGTTAAAAGGGGAAAAGATATCTAGACTGAATCTAATTGTTTGAGTGTTGTTCTTAACAAAGCAGGGTTCTACAACTCTATAATATCTATTCACTGTTCAGTTTCACAAGGAAATTTAATCCAAACCCCTTTAGAACTGATTATTACAGCCCCTTGAGTTGCTGGACAAAGATTCTAGAGATCTAAGGTTTCTTAACTACATCTAGTTTAAAAACTAAACAGATTTATCTTCAATTGACACCTACACCATAGTCAAAGCAGGGAATTAAAAAGAACAAGCAATAAGTTACAACAAACTCACGACACAACAATCTTTTCAATTTCATGGTCAAATGTGACAAGAAAAAGTTTCACCAGAATCGCAAAATTTGGCTATGATAGGTGAGAATTCAAGAAAAATAAGCGAAACAATCAAACAATATACAAATGGCAGAATTTACTAACATTCATGCTATAAAGTAGGTAGAGCAACCACCAAAGACCCACAGCATATCCTACCTCTCAATAGAGTAGCACAGCACGTACCTGTAAGAACCTTTAAAGCTATCGGAGTCACGCAAACATATATGGATATAACAGAAATGCAAAAGGAAAAATTTAAAAGGAGTCAAAAAGATAATATGACATTATACAACTTGATGCAAAACGATGCCAATAGAACAAATTACAATACCTTGATACATACTTACCCTTTAGGAATACCTAGACTGTATATAAATGGTATATGAACCAGAATCACAGGAGAAAAACATATTATAACAAATAACAAATAACCATCACAACACATTTACCAATCTTAAAATGATCAAAGAGAATACTTCTGACAAATCTTTACGAAACTATGAAAACAAACATTAACATAAGGATCATTCTGCGATGTCACTGACCATATTATATGATATATGAATCATCAGTTTGTGGACACCTTGTTCACTCAGCAACTCTTTCTCTTTAATGATTTTCTTTGACTTCTCAAAGAGAGAGAGAGAGAGAGAGAGAGAGAGAGAGAGAGAGAGAGAGAGAAGAAATATAGAAAACACATCATTTCCCTAGTCCAATCACAAAAAAGGAGCAGAGGAAGCAGGAAGAACAGAGGGCTAAATCAGAGACCCATTTATTTCAACAAACTTATGATCCATATTCCATACAGAAGGGAAAAACTTCACTTCTTTCAAATATTCTGGGAGTTAAAAATTCTGGGAGTAAAAAAGTATGTAAGAAAAAAAATCCCTCCAAGGAATAACATAAAGAAGATGGGAATGATGGTAACAAAGGCAAATGCTCCATCAATAACATGTGTCCTTTCTCAGGACAAAGATTCTGTCCAAAACTATATGAAAATAAGAGTTTTATTAGAGACATTTGTCCCATGGAACACAGTAATAGAGTGAAGACAAAAGTTGGCTCAAGTGAGAGTACAAATGTTAGGTTACACATTTCAAAAGAGTAAGAATATCCAACCTACAAACTTTAAACAGATAAGAAACTTCAGAGAAGGCATAAGAAATCAATTTGATGACTGCCTACTGCACAAAAGTCCAACAATTTAAAGTGAGCTTCCAGCGAAACTTTAATTTACCTGATTTTAGTAAATTTTGCATGTGAAATAACACGACATGCAACTAATAAGCAATCCAATATAAAAAAAAAAAAAAAAAATGATATATGAGTATGAAAAAATTGAAAGATGAAGACATAATATACACACAGTCCAGTCCATGAATAAGTTGAACAATAGCATAATAACAAGCCGCAAAGAAGTTTGAGTAAGAGTAACATTAGTAGTGTGACTCACCTCAACAGGTGTCATCAATTCTAAAGGCTTATCCCAAGTAGATAGCCTTGTCCTCCTGTTGAAGTAATATCTGAATAAAACACAGGAGATTTATATTCAACAAGCGTAAAAGACAAAATATACCCAAAATATCAATATGCATTCAGGAAAAAGATAATGACCATAATGCTGTATTTAGATAAAATAGAAGAAGAGATCAAATTAGATGAGAGAAATCATTTAACTACTCTGCCACATGGGTTCCAAGACACATGTACAAATGTTGTATACTGCAACAGTTAACTGATAAAATTGCCTAGTTTGTTACAACTGAGAAAAGATATTAAAGATGAAGATGAAATAAATTAATCTACTGTCATTGTAGTACATGCATTATTCATTTTTTTTTTTTCTTCTCATGGTTTTAAGGGAATTAAGAGCATATGGCTCAAGGAAAAACAATAAGATATAAAACCAAATGCCAAAGTGTGGATCCTTAATTGGTGTTTTAATAATCAATTTTTTTCTGCCAGATTAACGGAAAAATATTTCAAAATTTTGATCTAAAAATTCCATGGCCTATAAACTTCAGACACAAATCACAATTGGGTGGAGGAGAGAATTACTAATGTCTAATTAGGCGATAATAAAACCATACAGTGGTAAACATGTCATAAGAACAATCATCAACATTAGCTTGCACTCCCTTGGGAGTTAAAGAATGCAATTAAAAAGCTACCAGGAAACCAGAAAGAAGCTAAAGCGCTTTCATGAAACACACAGCTGGTGATAGAATGTTATAACCACACACTGAACTGTAGTTGTTCATATTCAAATATATTAACTTTATGAATTATCAGTATTCCTTTTGCTCCTCTAAATCAAAATAGTTTCGGGGTGTTTGCCATCCCCATAATATTAAAAACGCTCCAACTACTCCAGACATAAAAAGCATGACTACTACCATATGCACTTATTGAAATAAAATACCTCCTTCCATCAGCAGAAGTATGCTCTATCCAATCTGTCAACGTCCTTAAGGCAGGCTTAGGCTGAACACTAGCTGCCTGAAATTTTATAAAATTGCTAACCAATCAAGAAAGCCATTCATATGGCACTTGATGTAATAAAAAAACAAAGGGGGAAAGAAAATTGCATTTATCGAACAAGCATAAGAACTAAAAGAGACAGAAATTTAAGAAATATCAAATATAAATATAACAGGGAAGGTTCTGACCTTAACAGTGGTAATGGTAACTGCTGGTTGTTCATGACTATGCTGCGGAGGTGTAACAGAGACACTTGTTTGGCTGACAGATGCACCAAGTTGTCCTCCGGCAGGAATACTTGGAACATGCACTTGAGACATGGGCAGATACTGAGTCCCCGCATTAACAGGTATTTGTGGTTGAACATATGAAGATGGTGCAAACTGCAAAGAAACAATAACATGGAGCTAAGGACTGCACATACTAAAACTAATCATTACAGTAATCAAATCAAGAAGCAGACTCGTACAGATCTTACGGTATATGATGCAGAGAAAGGTGCCAAGGCCACCTAAACCAGGCGGGTAGGTATTTGGAGCTTGAACATGAGAGGGAGGTAGTATCGATCCAGCTGGAATGTGGTTACTTTGCTGAGCATTTGGCAATGATACCGCTTGTTGAGGAGGTAGAACATGCCTCTGAAGAGGCAGAACATGGCTCGGAGGGGTTAGAACATGGTTCAGAGGAGGTGGAACATGGTTCGGAGGCGGGTGGGCCAGGTCTCGCTGGTAACTGCTGCATTAATTGAGGAAATTGGGGTTGCTGGGTTTGAGATGGCAATCCAGTGGCACCTCGTGCAACAGGCTGAAAATGCTGAGAAGCCACAGGAATAAATTGTTGTGACTGTGGTGGTGGAACGACGGGCCGGAACTGCAATTAAAATAATAAAATAAAAATCCAGGTTTATGTCAATTAAAGTAAACAGGTTTCAACAAAGTCGGTAAAAAGTGGTATTACTTGATGTGACATGGGTGGAACAAAACCGCGAGGAGTCCATAGAGCCAACCATTGGAGGTTGATGCGGCATCTTCCAAGGGGGAAGAAAGCAAATTAGCTAGAGATAATTGCTAAACCTTACATGTAATTGGAGTCAACATAATACAAAATATAGCAAATATAGATAGGTACCGATTTAACCTAGTGACAGTAATCATCAATTTACAAAAAAGGAAAGAAAAGTTATTCTATTAAACTAATTTTCAGAATAAATGGGTTTCAATTTCTTTAACAAATAAGGTTATCAAGAATATGAAATTTGTTTAATGATCTCATTCATAAAACGAATCAGAATCAGAAAAATCCACCCCCTGCCCACAAACAACTCCTGGTGAAAAGAAAGGAAAGCACTACATGAAGTAGAAAATGACTAAATATACCCCCCAAATATTCACAATTCCTTCATCCAATTGTAGACTTGTAATTCTTTATAACTATAAAAACGTTGATTGTTACAAAAATTACAGATTCAAGTAGTATCCACCTGAAGTTTTGGTATTACAAGATAAACTATCAGTTATTGTATTAGGAAGATATCTACAGATTATTGAATTAAGGCAAAAACAAAAACACCTAATTTTGCAGGCATGGACCTTAGGTAAAGCCTTACAAGTACCGTGCAAAATATCAAAAGAAGAAAAGGGAGAAAGAAAGAGAAAATAAAAATAAAGGAATATAAGAATCTATTTTAGCGCACTACCTGTACACCAGAATATTGAGTGTTATTGGCCATTTCGCCCATGCAGCGAGCCTCAAGGGATAACTACAGAACAACAAAATTACTACAAAGTTAGTGATCTCTAAAATGGCACATAGTGCAGACTGCAATATCAAAAAAGAGTTATATAATTGGAAGAAATGCTATATATTGGCACGTAAAATAGTGCCAAAGGTAAAAGATGAGAGATATGAGACTTCATAACGTAAACATGAAGTATATGATTAAATGATGAATTGCAATGTACAGATACACCTAGCACCAATGCACAAATATTCAACCAAAGGGGAAGAAAAACCATTAACAAATGAAATCACGATACGGCCACCTCTGTATGCACATTAGACATGATAAATGAATAATAGTCAAAAACCAGCCAGCATCACAAAAGGTATTGAATTGTCTATGTGTGTGTGTTTGTGTATCCGTTGTATTAATTAATTAATTAAAACATATCGATATAGCTTGGCCAGAGCCTGATTCAGTAACCAACCCATGGTTGATAATGATAATCGATTGGCTACCAAATTGGCCAAGCTATATATGTACCTTATTTAATAATCAATAAAACAAGCATTACACTGATCATAAATGTTTTGCCATTTCTTATGGATTGGACCAGAAACCCATCGGATGCTTATCACTTACCACTATTATAACCCGTATGAGATCTGCACGTTTTGCTGCATTAACACCTACAACATATAAAATCCAAGGTTTTAGGTTTTATTCTCATTTTCCTTAGTAAATAGTAAACACTATAGCAAACTGGTTGAACTCGAGGAAACAAAGAGCTGAAATGAGAAATTGTGTCAAAACATACAGGCAGGCAGGGAAACACATCATTTCTTTTTTAAAATTGAAAAATAGATTTCTTTATGTGAAAGTATTACATTGGCAGCGAAACACATAATAATATTACGTAAATATATTATTACGTGTTTAACAATCTTTGCATGTTTCACTTTTACATTTTCCCTACAGTGAAATGTTACGAAGCTATAGCAAAGTCATAACAAATACAGTACCAAAACATAAAGAAAGCGCTAGAATACAAAAAACAAAGCAATTAAATCACTTTGAGGTTTTAGAAGCATAAACAATAAATTTTAAGGCTTTGGTTCCTTCTTTCCTCAATAGTACACTAATACTGGTCTAATAAATGAATTAACAATAATTCAAAGTTTTAGTTCCTTATTCTCCTCTCTAATGCAATAAAACCGGTAATGTCAAGAAACAATATAGATCAAGATTTCAGTTCCTTCTCCTCATTAGTACACTAACACCAAATTTACACGTGGACATATCACATATCTTTGTTTCTCTACTTCCCTCACTATTTTCCAGCAACAGACAGCAAGTTAATTGACATGTTGATCTGATACCAAATTACCAAGACACATTAACAAAGACAGACAACATAATTAAGCCGAATAAACATTTACACTACCAAACAGATTCATATAAATTTGAAAAGCACAATGTGACAAGCAACATAGCATGTAATCTAAGAATCTACCAAGCATAAATATAAATCAAACGCTAGGGAAAAAGGGATTGAGTCTTTATGTCCCAAATCAACAATAATGCCATTATAACGTTCTTGAAAAAATGAACCATATCATATCAATTTTATGAGGGGTTTAACCTAAAAAAATAAAAAAAAATTAATCAAACAAAAACCCCCAAATTTAACAATCTAGAACTCCAATTAAACTCATAATAATAAAGTGATTGCAACTCTCATGAAGTGAAACAATCAAACAAACAGCTCAGATACAAATTGTATATACAGAATGAGAGTGTTCAATAATTGTTTGATTTTATTTGTTTTTTTCAAGAGAGAAAATAATGAAAGAAAAATTACCCAGAAAAAGAATTGAAAGTAGAGCTCCTCACTGGAGCTTGTTGGATTAAATGGGGACTGAAACTGGAACTGGAAAGGAAGAGAGAGAGAGAGAGACACGACAATTGCGGTTTTGTAAATTGTAACCGACCTCTTCTCTTCTCTTCTCTTCTACTTAAGAGTTTTGTCTCTCCATCTTATTACATGTTTTTGTTAGTGCCAGTTGGTATGTATCCTCGTGAAAAAAATAAAAAATTAAAAAAAAAATTAAAATTAAAATTGGTATAAAAATTATGTTTGGTAACTGGTAAGTGATTAATTGATAAGATATGTGTTAGCATCTATTTTATCTATTTTTAGAAGCAGGTGAAGTGTCAAATGGGCGATCGGCCCAGACTTGGCACTCAAATTGAAGGCTAAGCTCGTTGAGTGGGTGGGCCGGACTTGATTATTAAAGTCTGTATGCTCAAAGTTACTTTTTGCAGATTTAAGGGTATGGTCAGACTTTGAAAAAAAAAAAAAAAAAAAAAAAAGTATTGATATGTGCATCCCTGAAAAACTGTATGTACACCCTTTTTTGTATACATACCCCATTAAAAATTTTTAAATGTTTTAACTTGTAAGCACACGGCACACCCCACATATTACCATATATGCCCTTTTCTTCATTTTTTAGAAATATTATGAATTAATGAGTTATAAAATAGTTAAATAAAAATTGAAAAAAAAAATTAATACTCGTATGGAGATAAGAGGAGTCACACGTGAAGCCTCCTCCTAGAATCAAAAACCTGGAGATTGAGCTTTTTATTTTATTTTTTTCCTATATATATATATATATATATATATATATATATATATATAGTCTTTCTATTATCAGTTCGAACTAACAATAAATATTCATGACGAAAAATATGGACCACAGATTATGGAGAAGTTTTGACAAGTGCATACACTTTGAGTCAAAGTATGTAAATCTACTGGTTCATATTCTTCGTCCTGATATATTTATTGTCAGTTCGAACTGATAATAGAAAATCTGTACATATATATATATATATTTTAATTTCCTCTTTAGAAGCTTGTTCTACAATTTTTTTTTTTTTTCTTAGAGGTCGTTTGTTTTTTCACTTAAAACTTAATGGGTCTGAATCATAATTATTAAGTTGTTTTGTTTATTTTTTTAAGTGGTCAAACAACTTAAAAAATACCCAAAAACAACTTAAAATAAAACGTAAAAAATCCTGACTTTTCACTTAATTGCAAATCACTGAAGTGCATTAAATGTAATCTAAAATCTTTTCTTCCGATATTATCCTCCATATATAACATATTTTCAATTTCATCATAATTATATATGGTATAGAAATCTTTATTTTAATATATACCTTATTTTAAATAGCTTTAAAAATATAAAGAACCTTAATCACTTCTCATATTGGTGTTTAATAACAATACTTTATTATGATATTAGGGTGTGTGTATATATATATATATATATATATATATTATTAGTGTGTTTTGTGTGAGTTTTCCTGCTACCTCTTTTATTTTTTTTTTAAAAAAAAAACACTTTCTTTTCTTAATGAAAATGAAGTTTGTTTGTAATGAAAGAGGAAGATCATGATCATATGTATTCATATATATTATTATTTTTAGATTGTTTTTATTCCATATTATATGTATAATTGTTTAACATGGATATAAATGTAAAATTACTTATTTTTAGACAATTTTACTTTTAAAAACAAACATGTTAACAATACATTTAGATGAAAAAAAAAAAAAAAAAAAAAACATGTCATTCAAATTCATATTTCAGTCCCTATTCAGTCTTAAGAAAAATTCAAGATTATTCAGTCTTTAGACAAAAAAACAAACGACCCCTTATTCTAACATTACAATTTCAGTTAATACAATAGAATTAGTCCATCAATAACATTAATTGAATCTGTTTGTATGCTTAAGTTTTTAGTCATTTTTTAATATTAGTTTAGTTTATTAATTAACTTTAATTATTTTCTCATCTTAATTTTATATATACATATATATATATAACAGTTAGTTGATATTTGTAATTTTAAATAATCACTATTAAAATCTTAATTAATAAAAAAAACAGAAATTTAGTCAAAAAAAGGTAAAAAATTTTTTTTTTTGTGTAACTAATTATAATATTTGTTACAATATTCTAAATATTAAATATTTTATTAATATGATGAGAAAGTTATTTTATATTAATCATTTTAAGGGTAATATTGGAATTTTAAAAATATGTTGATTTGGAGTGTACATAAAAATTTTGAGGGGTGCAAATATCACCACTCAAATATATATATATATATATATATATATATACATAAATTATCCTATCAGTGCGCACTGATAGAATTATATAAGGACATTGAATGTGAGCTACTCGTTTTATATACTTTGACTTGGTATGTATGCACTTGTCAAATCACTGTTATAAATGAGTGGCTCACATTCATATCCTGATAAAGCTATATCATGATGTACTGATAGGAACGGGACCGTATATATATATATATATATATATATATATATATACATATACATATTTTCTATTATCAGTTCGTCCTGACAATAAATATATCAGGACGAAGAATGTGGACCACTAGATTTACATACTTTGACTCTGTTATAGGTGAAATAGTCATAAAAGACACGTCATCACCATAAAAGGCCATGTAAGCAGGAGTCAAGATAAGTCAACAACTGGAGCGGAAATTCCCACGATAACTTACTCGGAAAAAGAGTGAGTTAGCCCGACCACGGACGAAGAAGATCAGCTCGGGCGGTAAACCCTACTCGGGCGCATACTCGGGCATGCTCGGGATTCAATCAAAGAGATAGTCGCCAGTGTTCATATTCCAAACGCAGGACAGAATCAACGACCTGCATCTCCACGATAAGCAACGGTATGGCTTCTTAGAGTTTAAATGAGGAAACAAATAGTTTTTCCCGTGAATAAAGGAAGAGGAATCAGAACCAAACTCAAGCTCAGCCAAATCAGGAAATATACAACAAGAAAGGAAACAGAACCCGTCTAGGATGGAAACACTCGCCCAAAACTTGGGCACCACGACACCAAACCCTAGCGGCCACCCCAAACCCTAATAAAAACATGTATAAATACCCCCCCTTAACACACAAAATAGGGGGACGCGAGAAAGAGTGAGAGATCAAAGAGTATTATTTTGTAACGATTCTTGATAGTGGATTTGGCTTCGTTGCTCCTAACAGTAACTCGTGGATGTTTCTCCATCACTGGAGTTTTACCACGTAACTGTGTTTGTCATTCTTCTCGTTTTTGTTTCAATCATTCTCATTCAATTGATATCGTAAACTTCAATCAACCGTTGATCACGTGACCACGAAAAATCACTGTCAACAATTGGCACTAGAAGGAGGGGGAATCAAGGCACTTGTGAGGCAATGGCTGGCGAAGGAGATGGTAGCGGTTCCAGGAACAGTCATGGACTACCTACTAACAAATTGGGGGAGGACACCGCTCCCAACATTGCGGATGCAGTCTTAGCAACGGCAGATCAGTCAACTGCTTTGGCTGGCCTTCAGCACATCCCCCCAACTAATGAAGAAATTGTGCAAAGATTCCGTGCTTCTCTACAGCAACTCATATCAGATGCAGCAAGGCAGGGAATTGACCTTTCCACCACGGAGGGTTTGATGTCACCCCACAATCTTTCCACCCCAAATCAGCAGACAGCAAGATTGCGTTCCACGGTGGTGGTACCAACACCGGATGCACCCATAAAGGCGGGCCGAGGTCCTATAGACAGGCCAGCAATTTTGTCTGAAAGGCTAGCCAGGGATAGCGGGGAATATAGAGAGGATAATGATTCTGACAGAAGGCATGAGCAGGATCAGATGGCCAGGGATCGGGGTCGCCCCAAAAGACGTACCCATCGGAGAGCCCAATCATCATCCTCAGAAGGAAGTGAGCAAAGTGATCATCGTAAACGCCAAAAGGGCACAGTTCGGCTACATGGCATACACCGAGGACATAGAGAGTTGAACCCAGAGGAAAGGGGCCAAAAGCTGACCGTAAGTCAGAATTTCAATGCGATGGGAGAACCGGAAGGAGACAAGGACATACTCATACAGAGTTTGACCCGGGAAATTCAGAATAACCGTCGACAGATGGATGCTCTAATCAGGCGATACGGGCATAATGAATTGTCGGACGACGAGTCTGGAAGCCCTTTCACCAACGAAGTCCTGAGAACGCCCTTCCCAGAGAGATTTAGGATGCCTCACTTAGAGCAATTCAAAAAGGACACTGATCCGAAGGAACACGTCAGAAGGTATAAGAGTGTCATGGCCCAGTATGTTTACAATGACGCCTTGCTATGTTTGAACTTCCCTCAAACTCTCGGGGATTTAGGTTCCAGGTGGTTCGGCAGGTTACCAGCAGCGAGTATAGGCAATTTCAGCGAGCTGAGTAAAGCTTTTTCAAGGCAATTCCTCGGTAACGTACATAGGAAAAAATCAGTGGCCCACTTGTCCCAGCTAAAACAGGGGAAAGACGAGTCGCTGAAGAAATATTTGGGGAGATTCGGGCAGGAAGTGTCTGAGATCGGGAGTGCAAATGACGAGGCCATAATTGCCGCGTTCATCAACAACCTTCAGAATGGCCAATTGTCATTTGACCTCCGAAGAGCTCGACTAACCAGTTATGCCGATATGATGGACATGGCTGGGGGTTACGCCCTAGCTGAGGAAGAAGAAATTGCCACAGGAGGTTACTTCATGCATAGCGGTCGCCCAGAAGGATCAAAAACCAATAACCAAGCAAATGCGCCCGATATCAAAGGTGACAAACAGAGGAATAAGGCGCGGGATGGTCGAGATGGACGTCGAACATACGACCCAAAACCGATCAACCACGGCAAAGGTTTCAGGGCAGATATACAAACTATACTCCATTGAAGAAAGATCAAGAGGAAATTCTGGCAATCCTAGAAGAAAAGAACATGTCTAAAGAGCCGCTTAAGCAGTCAACGTATGCTCGGAGGGACACCACCAAGTATTGTAGGTTCCACAAGGAAAATGGGCACGAGACATCCAAGTGTTTCCAGTTAAGGGACCACATCGAAAACCTCATTAGGGAAGGGCATTTGAAAGATATCGTCTTTAAAAAGGTTGATAGGATGGATGGACAGAAGGATAGCCGACAGGACGAACGAACGGGCAAGAAAGCCTAGTCCCAAGAAAGCCGAGGATGAAGGAGCAATCAGCACTATCTTTGGGGGACCAGCGACCGGCAAGAGTAACAGGGAAAGGACCCAGGAAATCCGGGAGGCCGTGGAGGCACGGAGAGACCTGGACGTCAATTCTATTGAACCAAACCCAAAGAGAATCAAGGAGGGCTGGAACCCGATCATATTCATAGAAGCCGATTCGCATGGAGTAGATGTAAGGCCAAATGACGCACTGGTGATCAGTGCACGGATCGGTCATAGAGAGGTTCATCGGATTTTGATTGACAATGGGAGCTCAGCAGATATTCTGAGCGCGGAAGTATATGACCAGCTGAGGCTAGATAGGAAAGACCTACAGCCATTTCCCACACCCCTTAGAGGATTTGGAGGAGTCGAAGTAAGGTCGCTTGGTACGGTGAAATTACCCGTGAAGGTCGGGAAGGCTCCTTGCCAAAAAACAGTGCTACTCGACTTTGTGGTGGTGGATACAGAAAATTGGCCGTACAACGCCTTATTAGGCCGACCATTCTTGAATAAAGCTAAGGCGGTGACAGCTACCTACGCCCTTATGATGAAGTCTCCGGCAGAATATGGGGTAGGAGTGGTCAAGGGGTCACAAGAAATGGCCCGAAGAGCAAACTTGTCAGTATATAAAGATAGGGAGTGCACCAAGTATACGCGGTAACAACCAAGCAAGAGGTTGGTGAACCTGAAGAGCAGGCAGAAGCGCCTACGGAATTCGAGTTGGATCCCAGAGAAGAACCCGAGGCTAAGAAAGACGAGCCAACCGAAGAAGTGGCGCTGGATCTAGAGGATCCGAAGTAGGACAATAAAGGTAGGGGCAAATTTGAATGTACATGTCAAAGCCCAACTTGTCACGCTACTACGAGACTACAAGGATGTTTTTGCTTGGAGTCACGAAGATATGCTGGGGATAGACCCGAAGGTGATATCACATTGCCTCTCCATCAACCCGGAGTTCCGCCCAGTAAAACAGAAAAGACGACTGTTCAACCCCGAAAGGAGTACAGCTATTAAAAATGAAGTAAGAAAGTTACTTTCCGCAGGGTCAATAAGGGAAGTCAAGTACCCGAAATGGGTGGCCAATGTGGTGCTGGTCAAGAAAAAGAACAACCAGTGGAGAATGTGTGTGGATTTTACAAATTTAAACAAGGCTTGCCCGAAAGACAGCTTCCCACTGCCAATGATCGACCAGCTAGTGGACGCAACAGCAGGGTACGAATTGTTAAGCTTCATGGATGCATACTCGGGGTACAATCAGATCCGAATAAATAAAGCCGACGAAGAGAAAACAACATTCACCACAGACCAGGGGTTGTATTGCTATAAGGTGATGCCATTCGGATTGAAGAATGCCGGGGCAACGTACCAGAGGTTGGTGAACATGATATTTGCTCGGCAGATTGGGAGGAACATGGAAGTCTATGTAGATGACATGCTGACCAAGAGTGTCACGACAGAGAAACACGCGGAAGATCTAAAAGAAACCTTTAGGGTTCTAAGAAAGTATAAGATGAAACTTAATCCGAACAAATGTGTGTTCGGGGTACCATCAGGTAGGTTTTTAGGTTTCCAGGTACATCAGAGGGGCATTGAAGTGAACCCCGAAAAGATCAAAGCATTAGAAGAGATGGCTTCGCCAAGTACGCTGAAGGATGTACAGAGATTGACGGGATGTCTTGCATCACTTAACCGATTTATAGCAAAATCAACGGATAGATGCGCCCCGTTTTTTAAAGCAATAAAGAAAGGAAAAGGGCTCGAGTGGAATGAAGCAGTCTTCCAGAAGTTGAAAGAGTACTTAGGGCGTGCACCCATCCTCTCAAAGCCAGTGGTGGGGGGAGACATTGTACCTATACCTCTTGGTCACAAAAGTGGCAACAAGCTCGGTGTTGATCCGAATGGAGGAAGGGATACAGAGACCAGTATATTACACCAGCAAGGCGTTACTGCCCGTAGAGACTAGGTATTCACCAACAGAAAAGATAGCGCTCGCCCTGATCACGGCAGCTAGGAAGCTAAGACCATATTTCCAAGCACATGCGATAGAGGTATACACTGATTGCCCGCTGAAGCTCATTTTGCAAAAACCAGAACTGTCGGGTAGGCTGACTAAATGGGCGGTGGAGTTGAGCGAATTCGACATCAAATACACCCCAAAAGCGGCAATCAAGGGGCAGGCAGTGTCAGATTTTATAACAGAATTCACTGAGCCGGATGCCGAGGTAAGAAGGATAATGGAAGATGAACAGACGAGTAAGTTCCAATGGAAGTTGCATGTAGACGGATCATCAAACTCACATGGCAGCGGGGCAGGGATAGTCATAACAACCCCGGAGGGAGACGCTGTGGAGTGTGCCATGAGGTTTGATTTCAAAGCCACCAACAATCAAGCAAAGTATGAAGCTTTGTTGGCTGGCTTGAGGGTCTGTATAGCTTTAGGAGTAGATGAGTTGGAAATTTACAGTGATTCACAGGTTGTGGTTAACCAAGTACTGGAGGAATATCAGGCAAGGGAGAAGCACATGATAGCTTACTTGGATATTGTAAAACAATTGCTCAGAAAATTCAAAATGTACAAAATCTTCCAAATCCCTCGGGAAGAGAACGAAAAAGCAGATGCCTTATCCAAATTAGCTTCAGCCACAATGAGTATCAGGTCCAAAGCAATACCGGTGGCGCACTTGACTAACCGAGTACAGCAGAATCTGAGGAAGTCATGATAGCAGAGATCCGACCAGGCTCAGGCGACTGGACATCACAGCTCAGAAAATACTTGGAAGAAAACATATTACCGGAAGATGCTGTGGAAGCTAGACGCATCAAATACAGGTCCACCGGTACACAATTCTGAGGGGAGAATATACAGGAAGGGTTCTCAAAAGTACTACAAAGGTGTATTGCCGGTGAAGAAACTAGAAAGATCCTGAAGGATATGCACAGTGGAGTATGCGGGAACCATACTGGGGGTAAGAGCCTAGCACATAAGGTACTCAGACAAGGATTCTACTGGCCGACTCTGTTCGCAGAGGCACAGAGATTCACGGAAAGTTGCGAAACATGCCAAAGAATAGCAAACGACATTCGGCAACCCCAGAGTTACTCAGAAGCTTAACCTCACCTTGCCTTTTGCCATGTGGGGCCTCGATCTAATAGGACCAATGCCCACAGAACAAAGGGAGGTGCAAAGCACGCTATTGTGGCAGTAGACTACTTCACCAAGTGGGCAGAAGCAGAGGCACTCGTACACATCACCGAGGCAAACACCACCAGCTTTGTCAGAAAGAACATAATATATAGGTTCGGGATCCCGAGCATCATCATAACGGACAATGGGACCCAATTCGACAGCAACAAGTTCAGAGAAATGTGCAAAGAATATAAGATTGCAAACTATTACGCATCGCCTGCTCACCCGCAGACCAATGGCCAGACCGAAGCTATAAACAAAGTGATCAAGCACACACTAAAAGCAAAATTGGAAGCAAAGAAAGCAGCTGGGCGGACAAACTACCCGAAGTACTATGGGCATACCGAACAACTGTCAGGTCATCCACAGGGGAAACTCTTTTGCATTGGCATTTGGAACAGAGGTCGTTATCCCAGCAGAGATAACTTTTACATCCCCCAGGGTTCAACTATACAGCCCGAGCACAATGTGAACATGCTACAGCAAAACCTAGATGAGCTTGAGGAAGTCAGAGATACAGCAAGTAAGAAATGCCGCGTACCAGCAAAGGGCTGCAAGGTACTATAATTCCCATGTTCGGGAGCGTAGATTCCAACTCGGAGATTTAGTGCTAAGGAGAGTATCCCCAAACACCAAGGACAAGTCGGCAGGATCCCTTGCCGACAAATGGGAGGGCCCGTACATCATCAAAGGAATCGCGGGGCACAGTGCTTACACAATAGCCCGACTAGAGGGTAGCTTAATGCCCTGACCATGCAACGCGCAATATCTCAAGATCTTCTATCCTTAAGGAAAACATCCATGTTTTTATATTAATTTATTCCGTTTTAGTTCAGTTTTAGCTTCGCATTGATTTTTTCAGATTTATTCATTGATTTTATAAGCCATGTTGATTTCTAATAAAGTTCAGTTGCTAATAAAAGTTATTCAGTGGAGATGATAAAAGAGCAAATACTTCCAACAGCGGCCATTCAAGAACCAACCAAATAAACATCAAAAAAGATTCAGGCACTATAAAGCCGCGAAAAAAGCGGACGAATAGTGCTCGAAGGGCGAAAAAGCTGCAATAGCGTGCCCGCCTAGTTAAGGCAATACAAACGCATCCCTTAGCAAAAAGGCAAAGCCGAGGCACCAGAGTAACTGGAAAACTGCTCGGAGCGCTGCTAGAAAGACTAGTGAGATGCGCAGCCGTGTTGGCTGGTATAAGTTACCCCAACGATTCGGTGAAACCTTGCACAGATAAAACCGGGGAGACGTCCTAGGTGACTTGTGCAAGGACCTTAACGTATGGTCGTGGCGAGTCTCGGCGTAACATTGAGGTGAAGCAAACTTAAAATCGCAAGATAAAAGCCAGTTACATAAGATACTCGGCTTAAATTAGTTATCAGTTAAATAAGATACTCAGTTTAATTGATTAAACTGCCAGTAAATAAGATACTCGGCCAAAGAAAAGCTAGGGATTTCCAAAAAATCCATAAGTTCAAAAATAGCCAAGTACAAACTGGTAAAAAAACAAATTGTGCTTACTTAGTTCATCTCATTTGTGCGTTTGTCATGTAGGAAATTAGCAATAGAGGAACAATATAAAATAAAAATCCGTATGTATATATGGGAAAAGGTGAATACAAAGAGTATTACAAAAAGACAACAATTAAAAGATCAAGTAGGTGGCGCTGGGAGTTGTGAGCTGCTTCCGCCGACACTCGGATCAGGTTCCATTACATATTCACTCAAAAGGCTGTCATCCGAGGGCCACACAATCACATCCTCCTCTTCGTCATCCACCCAGGCGCTATAATCAGTCCCAGGGACGGGCCCCAAGTCAGGTTTCTCATTATCGATCCCCGCTTTCTCACAGGCATAAAAGTGGAGAAAGAATCGGCAGTAGGAACCTCAAGGTGCATGGGATGTGGCGCTTTACCTTTACTTTTGCAATATGCCCGCCACTCTTTCATTTGGATCTGAAGGGACTCCAGAGATGTGTCCACATGCTTTTTGATTGAAAGGCTCCAGTTGGCCCTAACCCGATCAGTCGCCCTATTTTTCTACTTGAAGAATTCTCCAGCCGAGACCATTCCTCGCTGAAACTCCCGAATAAGCAAAGCATCATAGGCTAGAGATCTCTTGAAACGATCAACGCCTTGTATCTCCAGTTCCAGCCTAGCTTCCTTCGATAAGGACTTGACTGTCAAGGCTTGACGCTTCAAGTCTTCGATTCGGCGTTCATAAGATGACTTAGCGTCTTCAGCGCTCTGCTCGGCCTGAAGCAAAGCATCCTGAGTGGATGACAACTGATCCTGCAGAGTTTTGACCTCCTCAGCAGCGAAAGATGCTCTTTGCTCAGCCTCCATTTACCGTGCCAAGCATTGATCCAGGAGCACCTGACTTGATCTAGCCCCCTCTTGACAAGCTAACTCAGCCGAGAGCGATGGTCCTCACTCTCCTTCAGTTGGGCTTCGAGCTGCCGTATTCTTTCTGCCTGAGCTTCACTAGCTTGGCAAGCCCCGAACATCTTAGCCACCATCTGCGGCAAATCACAGCAAACGGGAGTGAAGTAAAAACAAAATAGAGCAAAAGTAAAGAAAAAATAATAATGCAAAATTATACATATAACCAAGGCATTACTTATATAGGAGGCACTGTTGAAGAAGTTACAGAGCCGGTCGGAAACGGTGCTAGCCCTAAGGTGACTCCAATGATCCTCTCCAATGTAGGCTCGGCCTGAAGCCATGGCCCTAGCATAGTCTCGGGAGCAGGATCATCTGTTTGATTTGAGGGGCCCGAACCACCAACACAAGTTTCAGGGAGCCCAGTAGACGTGGCCACCCGAGGAGAAACAGCCGAGCCACCAACACTGTTTTTGATCTGGTCCCGTGGAGGGGTCATATCCACGTTTTTTCCAACCTCTCCTCCCCTCTCATCACTTGAAGATGAATCAACATATGCAACTACTCGGGGGATCTTGGGGGTCGGGCGACCGGGAGAAAACGAGGCTTTTCTCTTTCCTGATTGCCTCCTACGAGAATTCAAGTCAACCGCAGGGTCTTCAGAATCCAGATCGGGATGCCTCATTTCAACACCGCCATCCCCGGGAGGAGTAGAAATTGGCTCGATAGGAGTTGGAATCTCCAGAGCTGGAGTAGGATTTGGCTCGGCAGGAGTTGGAATTTTCGGAGCCATCGCGCCCGAATATACCTCAGCTGCTTTAGCACCCTGGAATGTAGCACTTGGCATGTTTGCAGCAGAGTGGGGAGAATTGATTCCACGGGAGAAAGCCGCTGGCTCAGGCTCAAAGTGGGGCCCAGTTTTCTCTTTCCCCTTAGAAGAAGGACCCGCTTGATTGTCCTGCGCAGCAGCGGTCCTACTTGCTCTAAAGCCTTCCGGGTTGCCCATAGCTCCTGCTGAATGTGTAGTCATTTCTTGATCATGGGTCTCCTCGGGCATATAATCGGGTACTCCCTCTTCATCGCCTCCCTCGAGAGGATTCTCGGGAGCGCTCCCATCAGAGTCATCTTCGAGAGGGGCTATTCCAGCATCTCGCTGGCGAAGAGCCGCTTTTCAGCTTGCTTCCACGATGCCTTTCATCCGGTGTGCCTGAGCATCGCAGACTATGTCTACATCGAACACTTAAAAAAAAAAAAAAAAAAAAAAAAAAAAAAAAGGGAGCCCGAGTCAGTAGACTAATTTAAGAACAAGAATGCAAGAGTAACCAAGCAAAACAATTAACTTACGGAGTTTGCGACTTGCAGAAATCTGGGGAAAAATGCGAGCTTTAATCATTTTCCCCTTATTGTAGAGATAAGGTCTGCCCCTCTTCTTCGAAGGGCGGACGGCCGCCCGCCCGAGCCAAAGTCTTTAGTTCCTCGTCAGTAAAAGCAGAAGTCATATGGTTCCATTGGGGCGAACAAAAGTACCGAGGAACCCTGCAAGTCATCCGAGTGCCGTCAAGATTAAAACTGATTGACTGGCCCCAACTCTTGCCCACAAAGAACCAGCTGTTCTTCCAAAATTTGTTTGAAGTGGGGAAGCCCCAAACAAATCCCTTCATCTTCTCGTCCGTGGTCGGCTTGATTTCACCCTTGACCACCACGTCTTTTGGGATCCAGAACTCGGGCTGGTTCGATTGAAGGAAATAAACCCTAGTCTTCCCCACGGGCCTCAGCGCATAGAAGTGCCGGATTTCGTGACGTGTGAGAGGTGGCCGCTTCATCCTGTGCCACATGTGCCACATGCATATTAAAATCCGGTAGCTATTCGGAGTCAGCTGCGCCGGAGCGAGTTAGGCCTCAGCCAAAAACCAAAATGAAAAGCTGGAGAGGAAGAATAACACCACAAGTGAGCATTGCCCCATAGATTGCCACGTGGCCAGGTGGGGGGTTCCATGTAGCTCGACCGTCAGTAGGAATCAGCGAAATCACGTTGCTGTCCAGATCGAACCGCCGCATATACTTTGTTATCTCTTCAGTGCCAACCACGTTCGGCTCGATGTCATAGGCACATATCCGCTCGGGAGAGAAAGGAATGCAAGCAGCCCTATGCTCCTCTTCAATGTCGTTCTCAACAATCTTTTGGGTCGCGACTCGGCTCTCCAGGGAGTGAGAATCCTTGTAAATTTTACGAGTACTCATCCTCTTCCCCGGTCGTCTCCAAGGCCGAGTATCAACACAAGTGGAAGCAGAAGAATCTGACCGAGCTTCAGGCTGATAGGAGTCAGGCTGCGATGAATTCGAAGAAACAGAATGAACTTCGGGAGTGGGAGGAACTCCGGAAGTAGTAAGGCTGTCACGATAAATTTCAGAAACGTCGGCGTTAGTAAAATGTGGTTGATCAAATAGAGGTTCTTTTAGTAACCTGTGGACAACCGATGCAGTGAGAGCATCATTTCTTTCAATAGCAATCATACCAACAGTAAAAAGACGGTACCTAGCTTCAGGATCCATGAGAACTAACATTGATGTAGTGAAAAACTAAAGTGATGCAGACTACAAAGGAAGAATCTTCAAGAAAAGGTTCGGGGGTCGAAGCAGATTACCTTGATGAAGCAAGATTAAGAAGACGAGTTGCAGAACTGAACAAAGTACCCAGAAACACAAGGGGCATAGACGAATTTCTCTTTCGAAGAAAACACGAAGATAATGGAAAAAGAAATAAAAATGGAAAGGTGAGTGCATAGCCAGTATATATAGGCAACACATCGATTTCAAAAAATGACCAAAACCCTAGGAGAAGCACAGAGAAGCGAGAAAATAAAAGAGCGTGGGTCGTGACGTGGGCTGCACGCAGATGAGCAGAAAGGTTATGTCTCATAAATGCATTGTGCCACAGCCAAACAAAAAGAGACAAGTGGCAACCGGAGAACATCTGAGCCGCAAGAGAGCAGAAGCGTCACCATCAAAAGATTTCCAAAATAAGTGACGAATCGAATGTGTGCGGTCGCAATTAAGACACGTCATTAAAAGCTTCGAATCCAACGAGGATGTATTAATGAAGAAAACGACAAACAAAGACAAGTTACAAAAGAAACGTATGAAGTTAAATATTTGTCCTAAGGGGATCTGACTCGGCACAATCGGCTCAAATATTTAAGGGGGTACTGTTATAGGTGAAAATAGTCATAAAGGACACGTCATCACCATAAAAGGCCACGTAAGCAGGAGTCAAGATAAGTCAACAACTTGAGCGAAAATTCCCCATGATAACTTACTCGAAAAAAGAGTGAGTTAGCCCGACCACGGACGAAGACGATCAGCTCGGGCGGTAAACCCTACTCGAGCGCATACTCGGGCATGCTCGGGATTCAATCAAAGAGATAGTCGCCAGTGTTCATATTCCAAACGCAGGACAGAATCAACGACCTGCATCTCCACGATAAGCAACGGTATGGCTTCTTAGAGTTTAAATGAGGAAACAAATAGTTTTTCCCGTGAATAAAGGAAGAGGAATCAGAACCAAACTCAAGCTCAGCCAAATCAGGAAATATACAACAAGAAAGGAAACAGAACCCGTCTAGGATGGAAACACTCGCCCAAAACTTGGGCACCACGACACCAAACCCTAGCGGCCACCCCAAACCCTAATAAAAACATGTATAAATACCCCCCCTTAACACACAAAATAGGGGGACGCGAGAAAGAGTGAGAGATCAGAGAGTATTATTTTGTAACGATTCTTGATAATGGATTTGGCTTCGTTGCTCTTAGCAGCAACTCGTGGATGTTTCTCCATCACTGGAGTTTTACCACGTAACTGTGTTTGTCATTCTTCTCGTTTTTGTTTCAATCATTCTCATTCAATTGATATCGTAAACTTCAATCAACCGTTGACCATGTGACCACGAAAAATCACCGTCAACAGACTCTAAGTGTATACACTTGTCAAACTTCTCCATAATTTGTGATCCACATTCTTCGTCCTGATATATTTATTGTCAGAACGAACTGATAATAGAAAATCTGTGTATATATGTATAAATATTACATATAAAATGGGTCGTCGAAAACCATGCGAGCACATCTGCTTTGGAGAAGGCTTAGGGGAAAGGTCAGGCCTTACAAAATATTTAGGGCTCGGCCCATACTTGGCCCTCAATCCCTTGTTAAGAAGAAAAAATAATAATCTTTATATTTATTTAGGCAAAATTCCCCCAATTGACCCGGAAATTAATGCAGTTTTCAAAACTATCTCATCCCAATAAGTTTTCTTTTTTTATCCAAGAGAAATAATTTTTTAACAAGTATGTCCTTATCTACTTTTCAGACAACTTTAATATTTTATTTCCCTCTTAGAGTCTCATACACAAGTTTGTCCCATCTCAGAATAGATCGAGTTAAAATTTTTGCAAGGTTTTCATAAATCTCGCAAGGTTTTCGTAAATCACCATATCATATCTGTCAAGGGTTTCTAATCTAAAGAAGGTTTTTTTTTTTTTTTTAGTTCGTTTTTGTTGTTGCATTTTATTTTTCTAGTAGTTAGGTAAGTTTTCGTTTTCGTTTTCGTTTTTGTTGTTGCATTTTTTTTTGTTCTAGACTTCTTTATGTGAAAGTAAATTTCCAGAATGAACACAAGCATAAATAATTTACCATAATGTTTACACGCTAGAATGCTTGATTCCTATTCCAGCTTGTAACCATTCATATATTCATTATATATGCAGCGTGTAATCATTCCCCCATTTTATCGTATAAGCATACATTGTAATAGCATGTAAGCATTCACATTGTTAAGGGTGTAAACACGTAGAGATATCCGTGTGTAAACATTCATTTGCAGCGTGTAATCAGACACACTTTTAGTCATATAAGCAAGTATTAGCGTGTAAACATTCACATGGTCAGCGTGCATTCACATTGTTGGTTTACTACATTTATTCTAAAAGAAAATTTATTATATTTTGAATAATTACAACAAACAAATAAATTTTTGACTAATTATTAAAAAAAAAAAAAAAAATAGGAGCATGATGTCTTTGTGATGCAAAATATAATTAAAATAAAAATAAAAATAAAAATTTTAAAATCACATATATAAACATGAATGCTTTTATCAAGTTTAATTAATGATGGTTTTTTTTTAATTCATTTGAAAAAAATATTTTTATTGACATGATAAATATATATAATTTTACTAAAACAAAGTACACATTATATTTAAAAGTCAATGAAAGTCTATAAATATCTATAAAAATTCTTTTAAAATGAAAGTCTACGAAAGTCTTTTGAAATGAAAGTCTATGAAAGTCTTTTAAGATGAAAGTCTATGAAATTTTTTCATAATCCTATAAAGTCTATAAAGGTCCATAAATGTCTATAAAATCTGTAAAAATCATCAACTTAAAAAAAATCTTTAAAGTATTTTGAAATCCTAATCAAATACACCCCTTTAAAGAATTAAGGGTAGAGTGGCGATATTTGCACCTCTTGAAATTTGTATGTGCACTCCATATAAGTATATTTTTAAAATTCCAACATTACCCTTAAATAAAAGTATTAATATATATAAGTTAGGATCTTCTCCTTACCTTGGTTTTCCATTTTTTTTTCAAGTGTAAATTAAATGAAACATCCACTTGCATGAGAGAGAAAGAAACCAATAAATCTTGATCATATCTTTTCATTTATACTTAGGTGTCAACATCCAGTGCAAGGTTAAGGAAAAAGAAAAGACGAGAGAATCATAATCCAAAAAAAAATTGGTTTCCATATCGTTAATCGGGATCGACAAATCTCATGTGGCTACCTATTCCATTGATTCAAAGGCGAGTTATTCTTCACAGGTGACTAAAGCTTTGGAGATCTTTCCATATTGAGGTTGCGTTTGTTGCGCGGGATAGGATTGGACTATTTTTAAGACATGTGATGGGATTAGATTGGATTGGATTGGATTAATTATAGTATTTCCCTTGTTTGGTGAAACATTGAATAGGATTAAAATAGTCCAATCCTTTGTTTGGTATGTAATGGGATAGGATAAAATCAATGTAATATTAAAATATTAAAAAAATATATATTTATTAGTTTATTGTCTCATCTCTTTCTCCGCTCTCCTCTGATCTCTTTCTCTACTTTGTTGTCTCATCTCTCTCTCTCCTTTGTTGACTATGGTACCATCACTGGAACCAAGTGCGAATGGTGGAATCCGACGACGGAACAAGTAAAGGTTTTAACTAAGCTGTTTAGGTCTGGTCTCAGGACTCCAAGCACCGATCAGATCCAAAAAATCTCTACATAGTTGAGCTTTTATGGTAAGATTGAGAGCAAGAATGTTTTTACTGGTTTCAAGACCATAAAGCTAGAGAGACAAAGGCATAGCAAAGTATCAATATCTGTTCATGATGATAATAAAAAAAAAATTGAATCTTCCCTTCTCTCTTCTCTCTTCTCTCTCCTCCCACCTCTTTCTTTGTTACAACAATAGTGGAAAAAAAATCAGATCTGCCCTGTGGTCTTTGTTCATCTGGATTTTTTTTTGGGAACAGATTGAGGATTGATGAATGTGTGTATGGATCTCGAACTGTTTTTTCTGATTTTTTTTTAACTGATTGACGAAGTTTTTTCTTGGTTTTTTTTTAATTGATTGAACAATATCAGTGAAGATTGGAGGGGATAATTTAAAATAATCCCATCGATTTGGAGGGGATTATTTTGTCCTCCTCTAACAGGATAAAAAGAAGTTTGGGATAAAAATAGTCTCAACCGATTGGACTCACCAAACATGGGATTGGACTAAACAGTCCTGTCCGGTGAAACAAATACAGCCTCATGGTATTAGTATTACGCTTGCGGCTTGTGGAAGTGACCGGGTTGTTGAGTTTATTAAGTCTGGAGTAGTGATTACTGATTACTAATTTCGGCCTTGATGCTAGTGCCTCCCATGGTGAATAAGGTTGGGTACCACCTGGCCAAGCTAATTAAAACATAAACAGTGATTATTTACAATTATAAATATTAATTAACTGTTATAAAAAAAATTAAGAAGAAACAATCATCGAATTTAATTAAAAAACTAAACTAATATAAAAAGGTTAAAAGAAAAGATGGTCCTCCACCTTGAATTGGGAGGTTTTGGATTCTGGGAGGGCTGCTCCGCTCCTTCATGCTTTTTTTCTTTTACAATTTTTATTTTAACTATTTTATACCTTACTACTGTAATTGATAATATTAAAACTAAAAAATAATAGAAAGGTCATATTTAGTAATATGTGGGGTTTGTTTACAAGTTGTAACATTTTGAAATTTTTTAAGGAAGTGTGCATACAAATAGGGTGTACATACAGTTTTTTTAAGATATAAATATCGCTACTCGATCTTAAGGGTAAGATCGGACTAAAAAAAAAAAAGGATATTTGCACCCATGTAAACCCGTATATAGTATATACATCCCTTTTGGTTTGTACACCTCATTGGTTTTTTTTTTTTTTTTTTTAAATGCTATAGATAGTAATTAGTAACACACCCTAAATATTACCAATATATCCTTTATTTATTTATTTATTTTTTTGGAAAAAATATATCCTTTATTTTAGCTATAGATTAAATACTATAAAATTTTAAAATTTTAAAATAATTCAAATAAATTAAAAGTACATGCGACTCCTAACGGATTTGGGAGTGCCACAGCTCTTTACTTTTGCTTTGTTCATTGGCTCAGGGATTTTTTTTTTAATAAATTAAATCAGATGGTTTTCAATTTTTATTTTATAATAGTTTATTAATATCTTTAATTTTAAATTATCAATGTTTAAAATTTTATTTAATAAATAGTTAATATTTTGATCATAAAATGCCCAAAATATCAACTATTATAATAATATGATATATATATAAATTGTTTATAATTATTTTAATAATTTTATTCAAAGATAATACAGTATTTGAATTTGAAAAACTACTAATTTAAGGGTTTATATACTATTTTAGAAGGGTGAAAACATTGCAACTCTAAAAAAATGAAAAAAAAAAAAATCAATAATAATACATATAAAACGAGATAAAGCCTGTCGGGCCGTCCGAAACTATGCGAGCACATCCGCTTTGGAGAGGGCTTATGGGAGAGGCAAGGCCTTACAAAAAAATTTAGGGCTCAAACCCATACCCAACCGTCAATCCTTGTTAATATGAAAAAAAAAAAAAAGAATAATCTTTATATTTATTTTATATGGTATCCTTAATATCCAATCATTTCAATCATGTAATTCTAATAAAAAGAAATCAAGAATGACAATCATTTGGATAAAGTAGCATTATTGTTATTCTATTAACTTGTTTTTCCTATTATGTTTCAAAAATGTCATATCTCGATAATTTGTATAGATTTAATCAAGAGAAATGATTATCGGACAAAAATACACCAAGTACATTTATGACAGTGAGAGAAAGATTATTTTTATTTTCATCTTATCTTTACCAACCTTCATTGTTATGAAGGTCTGTTCGATCTCCACCGATGGAGGTTCGAGTTTTTAGAGGTCTATTCGTAGACTTCCATCAATGGAGGTTCGAGCACTTTAATTTTATCCAACTTATGGAGGTTCGAGCACTTAGAATGCAATATTTAAATTATTTGGACTTGAAATTGAAATCAAGAGATTGCAATCTTGAGAGATTCCCAAGTTGGTAAGGAACTTTACCACCGAAACGAGCCTAGGTGAGCTCAAGTGGTGCCAAGATGGACCAGGCAGAAAATGCGGTGCAACAAATCGAACCCGAGACATTGTCAAGCTAAATGAATGCCCTCTACCACCAAACCGTGGTTTATTTTTCTTAATTAATGCATAGTTTTTGGGCAGTTCTTAATTAATATTATGCTGCAGCAATATAAAATTGTAATAAGTTCTCAAATTACATTCAATTAGTTTATCATCATATTCATATATGCATCAACTTTTAAAACTTCATTATTTTCTCAAAGTTCTTGGTTGCATCAATAATTTATGTCGTATATTCAAGTTAATTGAAAAAATTAAAACATTATATGTAATTGAGTAAAGAATTAGAATATGTTTCTCAAAAACACTGCATAAATACTTGTTCTTAATCAAATATGTGAAAACTTGGAAACTCTTTATATTGATAATACTTGTTCTTAACTATAAATTGGTGAATTGGTTAAGTTAGCTAGGTACAGGGGTGAAGCCAAGATGTTATGATAGGGTGGGCTACTATTAAAAAAAAAAAAAAAAGAACATTGATGATATGAGAAAATTACATTAATTGAAAATTAAATATACACTTAGGTAAGAGGGGACATAATGGTACGTTACTTCTCAAAATTCATATTCTAAACAAAATACATAAACTTTTTAAAAGATAACAACTAAATAAGAAACAAACATGCAATTCAAATATAGTCACATACAATCTTAATTTTTTCTTACGAGATTTCATAGAATCGAACTTATCTATTATGGAATCTAAGTCAATGGTATCCGTAATCTCTTTTTCCATATAGACAACCTGACAATTTGTAAGAAATTTTGAGAGAGGTGGAATTTTGTCTGCTTGGAACGTGTTTAGCTTTCAAAAGTTGTATTTTATTTGTATCTGATACTCTGATGTGTTTTACTTTTTGTGTTTAGTTAGGTTAGTTTGGTAAATAGAATTGTAAATTAAGGGTAATTTCGTAAGAATCTAATATAATAGCAGTAAATATAATTATTACACTCTAATATAAGGAAAGTAAATGTAATTATATGTGGATTAACATTAAAAAAAATAATTCAAAAAAGTTAGCATGGGCTACAGCCCTGGCTACTTATCAATGCCTTCGCCCCTGAATGGAAGGAAAAGGATTGATAATAAGAGGATGGGCACCGCAAGTGTTGATTCTTGAACATGAAGCTGTGGGAGGATTTGTTACACATTGCAATTGGAATTCAACTCTTGAAGGGGTCACTGCTGGGCTACCTATGGTCACATGGCCAGTGTCGGCAGAGCAACCTTTCAACGAAAAACTAGTGACTAAGGTTCTTAAGATTGGCGTTAGTGTTGGTGTTCAAGAATGCGTTAGATTGGTGGGAGAATTTGTGAAGAGGGAGGCAATAGAGAAAGCAGTAAAAGAGATAATGGTTGGTGACAAGGCAGGGGAAATAAGGTGCAGGGCCAAAGCACTTGGTGAAATGGCAAGGACGGCTATCGAGTAAGAGAGAGGGTTCCTCTTACTCCGATTTGAATGCTTTGATTGAAGAATTGAGCACGAGTCATGATTAATTCAAGCAAACAAACAAGCTAATCACTGTTATAACACATATGAGATGTTTTGTGTTTGTGTTTGTTCTTGTTGTTGTTGTTTTCTTTCAACAGGATTATTAATTATTGGATTTGCCTTTTGTAGTTGTATAAATAAAACAATATTTAATCCGGGACCAGGTATTTTTTTTGAAAACTTTCGCTATTGGTAGGATTCGAGCTGCTGACTTGGGAGTCATTTACCCAAATTCCAAGCTCGACCATCTACCAGCTGAGCTACGCCCCTGTTGGCTTTGTAGTTGTATAAATAGACTCAATCTGCCTTATACTTGTTAATATAACAATGGTTAATGGTGTCTTCTCACTTTGTTAATCTACAGGGCCGTTTCCAGACATTTTGGGGCCCGAGCGATTTTATGATATTAACAAAATTCGGGGCCCTATATAAAATTATTATCATTAACATAAAATAATATTAATAATAATTCGAGTCAAAATCAACATGTAGAAATTAATTGAAAACAAAAATCATACTTTTGATAAGTTCGATTCTTCAAACGGCAACAACTTCAAGAAGAAAACAGAAAGGCAGAGAGAAGAAAAGAGAGAGCAAAGTGAAGGTTTTGAATTTTGATTTGTAATTCGTTTAGCAGGTGTTATATATATATATATATATATATATATACGGATTTTCTATTATCAGTTCGAACTGACAATAAATATCAGGACGAAGAATGTGGACCACTAGATTTACATACTTTGACTCAAAGTGTATGCACTTGTCAAAACTTCTCTATAATTTGTGGTCCACATTCTTCGTTCTGATATATTTATTGTCAGTTCGAACTGATAATAGAAAGACTGTATATATATATAAATATATATATATATATATATATATTTAATAGTGTAGTGATGTCATGATCTCAGAATCATATTGGGCCTTTAAGTTTTTTTTATTAATTGAGGCCCCAAGATCATTAACAAATATTGAGCCACAGTGATGTCATGGTCTCAGAATCATATTGGGCCTTTAAAGTTTTTTTTATTAATTGAGGCCCCAAAGATCATTAACAAATATTGAGCCACAGTGATGTCATGGTCTCAGAATCATATTAGGTCTTTAAAGTTTTTTTTGTATTAATTGAGGCCCCAAAGATCATTAACAAATATTGGATCATGAGGCCCCAAAGAAGAAGAAGAAAATTACTTCAGTTGGGGGCCCCAGCATTTTGCTGGGTTGGCTGCCCTTATGGGCCGGTCCTGTTAATCTAAAGACCCCCACTGCACAAATACACAATAACACTGAGCCTAGGTATACTAATTAAGTCATTCCATCCAAAAAAAAAAAAAAAAAAAACTAATTAAGTCATTTAATAGAGACAGCAAATTAATTAATGAGGTCTTTTCTGTCGTGACGAGAGGGAGAAGACTTGGACATGGATTATTTTGCAAGTTGCGGAATGTATACCTCTTGAAGCTTCTCTACAACGCAGACTCCACAGCACAGTCACAACTCAAAAGAAAAACGACAGCAAATGATGTCTCTTCTTTAGTGTGCATGGGCAAGGGCGAAATTAGGCCCCCCCCCCCAAAGGAAAAAAATAAAATTCAGAACTTAAAACTTCTTGTTTTTGTGTTTTATATAATATATTATATATTTAAAAAGGCAGTGGGGCTCCTATGTCATATTTAGGCTGTCACTTTTTACTGTTTAAGAGTAAAAACTATCGGTTTTTTTTTAGAAAACGGTGATCGGCTGATTGCTTGCTTTATTGTATTTAAACAGTGTAGCCATGTAGGCAGTGTAGGTTAGTTTTAAAATAAAAAATATTATTCCAATTTTATATATTCCACCTTCTTTTAGAATAGAAAATATAAACCTTTTAGGATTTGACTTCCTATACATCTTAAACTTGTTTAACCTATATATACTTGATTTTTTTTTTCTTTCTAGTTTTTCACTTACACAATTTCATTCTTACTACTACAATTAAATTCTTCGTATTCTTCGATTCATCTATCAAAATAATTTAAGGTACAAGATTACAAATCAATAAATATTTTAGATTTTTTCAATTTTTTTTTATTTGTAACTTTCTTAAGTTATTAATATGATTTCTTTAATAAATTCTTAATATATGTATATATATATATATATATATATATATATATACAGAAATTCTATTATCAGTTCGAACTGACAAAAGTTATATCAGTTCCTTGACATGTGGGCCACTGGATTTAAATACTTTGACTTGGCTGTATGCACTTGTCAGTCAAAGTATTTAAATCCAGTGGCCCACATATAAGGAACTGATATAACTTTTGTCAGTTCGAACTGATAATAGAAAAACTGTATATATATATATATATATATATATATATTCTTGGTCAATTTTCTTTTGTTTTTGGTTCCTATGTGTTGCGTTGTAATTTTGGCCATGGTTACTTTCTGGTGGTTGTTGGTTTTGTCATTTTCTTGCATCCTTTTTTCTTGCCTTTTTGGCTGTTAAATTATATTGGCATATATGATTTTGCTATATTTATTATACTAATTTTTTATTTAAACATTTATTTATTTAAATTAATTCAATTTTTTTATTTGATCTTCAGATGAGTAAGCCATCAACAATTGATGGATTTTTCAAAAGAATTAAAACCTCAAAAGCCTGTTCATCTTCGTCAACATCTAACATCGATATTCCAGCCTCTGAAATCAATCCACATAATCAATTTTTTTTTCTTTCAATAAATTTGTTTTAAAATATTAGCATATTTGTCTAACGTTAATTTGAAAGAAAAAAAATTATCTTGGCCCCCCCAAAGCTGAAATCCTGCCTTCGCCCCTATGCATGGGACAGTCTGTTCCTTCATTTTCAATTCAAATGAACAGAAACTAAGTGTGAATTAGTTAGGTCTACTAAGTCAATGGTTGCATGGGAACATAGTACGTACATAGAAATATAGAATAGCCTGTCTTCCTGACATTGATTATTTTACAAGTCGTGGCCTCTTGAAGCTTCTCGTTTCCTCAACATTAATTATTAGCTGAATGGGGACATGGATAATATTTATATGGACGGGGATAGGGACTCCACTGCACACGGTACATAGAAGAAAGACAACATATAAGGTCTCTACCTTCTTTCGTGTGAGATAGTTTGTTACTTCAGGATTAGAAGTAAGACATAAGAAGTTAAAATATGATTATTTAATAATTTTGGTATAAAAGAAATATTTGGTAAAATTTCTAAAAGTAATTATTTGAGAATCTGGGTTGATTTGGCAACAATTTTAAGAAGCGGAAGGGGTTACTTTTACAAAGTGATTATGAAGAATCTACTGTTAGATTTAATGAATTTTTTAAAGACTAAATTATCCATATTGATTTAACATAAAAGACAATTATATCTCAGGTTTAATTTTATACACGTTCATGATTGATTGTCTTCATTGGCAACGTAAGCCGTCAACAGGATGAAGCTAGGGCTTATTGTCCGGGTGGTCTAAATTAAGAATAAAGTTATATATATAAATATATATATATATATATATATATATATATATATATATATTGTATACACCTGCATTACGGCAACTCGAATATGTGACATTGTACCCAAGCCACACTAGGCGGTAATACAAAGCGTTTTTAAGCAACAAACCTTACAATAAAATTTTTCTATTTAAAACGTATATATGTATATAGATAAGAAATAGAGGAAATTGCAAAAAATGATCAAAAAATTTATTGCTTTATTGTTTTTAGCCATAAGTTTATTTTTTATTATACTTGTCATCTTTGGCCTTGAATTGCCAAAGATGCCCTCCATTTTGTTTTACTTGCCCCAAAATTTCCCACCTAAAATTTCTCTCTTTACTCGATACCATCCAATTTGTCTTCCTAAGTTTTCAAAATCAGATACTCTCTCTCTCAGATAACATTTCAAGTTGAAGCCAGAAACCCACCCCCATTTCGTCGACCTCCATCCCCATTTCGTCTCTTCCACCGCCATTTTGTCCACTACCAACATTTCATTTCAAAATCCTTTCTTCTCTCTTCAACCCAAATACAGATCTTCTCTTTTTTTTTTCTTCATCGACTCACTGCACGCCTCCACTAAACCTCGCTTACCTCTCCCTTTCTTCAATCGCAACTCATACAGACCCGTTTTCTCAACGAAGCTCCAAATCCGAGACAATTGTTTTCTCGTTCTGGTGGGGATTTGGATTTGTTATCTGAGGAGGCAATTGTTATCAGGGGATTCTCAAAGTTGTTGATTGTTTTCGCTTCTTTCTTGCGTTATCTTCCAATCAACAACTTTGACATTTGAATCTTCAAACCCTCAAAGAAGAAAGGAAGAAAACATAGAGACATCATTCATAGTCATGGGTTTCGTCGAAGAAGAGAGATCGCTCTTGGAAAAAGGACTCACACAGGTTCTTATATAAATTCATGGCTTTCCTATATGCTTCAAAACTTCCTTTTCTATTTGTAAAAATTTAGGTTTGCTGGGAAACTAAAAATATTCAATAATTATCGTGTTATAACCTTATGGAATTCATTTATTGATTGACAAAATTTAGTTAATTTAGTTTGGTTCATTGCTAATTGTATATAGATATATTTTGGTTTTGTATATAATTTTAATCAACGAGTTGTTGGGTTTGTATTCGATTTACTAGAAGATAATTAGCATTTTATCTTTTACAAAATCTGCTAGATTCAGGGGAGGTTTAGAGGTTTTTAAATATTTGGGGTGTTGAAAGTTGTGATATTTATGAATTATGAGAATTGTACTCTGGTTTGGTTGAAAAGTTTGGATTTTTGGTTTGTTTGAGTGGTGGTGGGGGTTCTGTTTTTGTTGGTTTAAGTGATTTAGAGATTGTGATTTGTGGACTTTTAAGCTGCAGATATTGTAGCTTAGGAGGGGAATGAGTATCCATGGCAAGCAGTTACTGGACTCTTTTATGCATTGACTTGGTGGTTTCAGAGTAGGAGTTATGTAGGTTGTGGATTGAGAGAAGGGCTTGTGGATAATATCACGTATTCCCTATTCTGGGTGTTGGTCTTGGCAACTACATTTTTATTTAGTTACTTCTTGCAGATCAAACCCTTGATTAAACCTACAAAAGAAATGATGCAGTTTAGGAACATAAAGTATGAGTGGTTTCATTTCATCAGTGACAGCAACAGATTTGTTGTTGGGTTGCTGTGGGCCTGTGGCTGCTTGTAGTTCTGATTTATTTGATGGATTTGTAGCTTTGGTATTCAATTTACTTATCCTTTGTGGGTGCAGAGTGGGGTTGTTCCAGCATTTTGGCGAGATTCGAACTATGCAGCAAGTTGTGATAGAAGCTTATGATAGCTTGAAGTACTTGATTCTTCCTATCCTTAAAGTTAACACTGAAGAGCATTCCATTATGACGGTCTTGTTTCATATCCTTAATCTTTTATCAATGTTTGGTTTAACACTTTATTTATTTATTTATTTTTATTTTTTTTATTTTTTGACTTTTTGTCTTTGACAGGTATTCCCTTCCATCTCTTGTATCAAATGTAATTTGCTAGCCAACTGAACTTGGAATACCATTTCAACAACCAAAATAAAGTTGAAGTTTATGGAGGGGGTTCAAAGATCTACTGTAACTTAGTTCTGCTGGGTTCAACTGCTGGGTTCAAATATGTATCCAGTCACAACTGACCACGTAAACTGGTAGTCGAGTACAAGTACAAGAAATGTGGAGGAGAAGGTCACAATGTAGCAAGTTGTCATTGATATGTTTTGTCAGCATCATTGTCATCTTTCTTGGGTAAAATGTAAACTCAATTTGTCTCTCATTTTGTTTAGATAAATCCTAGAATTTCTACATGCCAAAACAACTATAAGAACTATTAGTTTTCAAATTACATGACAGTTAGCAAATTTTGAAGTTATATGCCAGTTTTCAACTACAAGAACTTTTGAAGTTACATGACAGTTAGCAAATTTGAAAGTTATATGCTAGTTTGCAAATTTTAAGGTTACATGCCGGTAGTTTTCAAAGTTACATGCCAATTAGTTTTCAAGTTATATGCTAGCTATCGAGTTACATGTCAGTTACTTTCAATGTTTTTATTCTTATTTAACAAGATTGGTTGTTCTATCGTTTACTTGGCAACCGCAGGCTAGAAGACCAAGAAAAAAGAGATCCGCAGGCTGGAAGACCAAGAAAAAAGAGGTCCGCAGGCTGGAAGACCTAGAAGAAATATAGAAGTTTTATGTTTTGTTGTTGCATAGCTTTTGCGATATAAAATTTGTTCATATTCCTAGAGCTTGTAACAGTGTAGAAACATCTGCAGCTAGATTTGCAGTTGGTCTGGTTAGCTGGCTAGTGATGTTGGCCAATAAGGATTTTTCTTCTTGTAATCTTTATGTTGTTTAATGAAAGAAGAAGGCCACAATTCACAGAAATGTTCATTGGCATCGAAAGTTGGTGGTACAACTTAAGTATTAGCAATGATGTTTTATATGTATTTCGTATTGTAGACTTTATTCAGTTAGATTCCAGTATTGAATGAATTTATTTCAGTGATCAAATTTCAGTATTGTTACATGCCATTTTAATTATAAGTTATTGCCATTTGAATTTTATGTTACATACTAGTTTAATTTTAAGTTACATGTCAGCTAGTTGTGAAGTTACATACCAGTTGAATTTTAAGTTACACTGCCAGATCAAATTGAAGTTACATGCTAGTGTCGATTCTTAAATGCTAGATCAAATTGAAGTTACATGCCAGTTGGTTGTGAAGTTACACGCCAGTTGATCTTCAAGTTACATGTCAATTGATTTTCAAGTTACATGCTAGCTTAATTTCAAGTTACATGCTTATTGCGTTCTAAGTTACATGTCGATTGTATTCGAACTAATATATCAATTTCATTCCAAGTTACACGTCAAGTTTGTTTCAAGTTTATTAAATTGAAAATTACATGCCAATTAATTCCCAATTGATTTGAGAGTATAGTATTATAATGTTGATAAAACTTAAAACTGAACTTTACATTTTCCAAATTGAACTTACATGCCAGTCATTCCAAGTTACATGCCAGTTGACAGTTGTATTTGAAGTTACATGCCAGTTGTAAGAAAGTGAAACGAATAGAAGAATAATTATTTGTAAATGAATCTCTTATTGCACTTGTCAGCAGTTGCAAATTATAAATAAAACCACAAAACAATGTCATTATTCCTTACAGGCCTCTGTTATAGCTACATTATGTTTCATAAAATGAACAAATATACAGTTTCAAGTCAAATGCCATTATTCCCTACTATTAGCAGCTTCATTTCCACTTCCCTATTATTTTGTGTGAATTTCACCATTTTTCCACCAACGGAGAAGTGAAACTCATTCTCTCGGTCACACCGGGAAAAATATACATGGATTTTTTAATTCACAAATCCCTCGGTTTGATGAGGAAATCCTCATAATTTATATTTTCCATCTACAAAGTCAAATAAAAAAACGCATTAGCGTCTATGAAAGTTACATACCAGTAAAAATAGTTACATGCCAGTACAAAAAAGATACATGCCAATACAAACAAGTTACATGCCAAGACATTCAAGTTACATGTCAGTTACATGCTTGGAAAACCCAATTCAAGTCACATAAGAGTAACACAAACTATGAATACAACAGAACCTATTCTAAATGCATGCCTGGAAAATCTATACTAACAAGTTACATGCTAGTTACATGCTTGGAAAAACGCACAAGTGAATACATTATTAAACTGAGGCAATTTTACCCAATAAACAACCTTGAACATCCCTTGGAATTTATAACTTCAACTTTACCACCACCACCACCCATTATCACCTCCATTATATATCTTCCATCCAATAATCACCACCACCACCAAATTGAATCAATTATTCGATTCTTAATCCTTTTGGCATCAAATATGGCAAATATAACCAGAGAATCAAACAGTGTCTAATTGCATATAATAAATATTATCATCAAGTTTAACTAATGAGAAACTATCAGGTGTAAGGTTTCATCAAAGTCTGACCACTATTATAGGAATTGGATATTCACATTCCTAATTAAAAAATTAGATTCAATAATGCAATTAGCCATTGAAACCAAATCTCTCAACAACAAAGCAAAATTAGTTATATATATAATTATACTTTGAGAAAGCCCTAATTTACTTTATATATAGTTATACTAAAATCTAACATCCAAGAAAATTACACTATTTCAAAAAAAAATGTACTTCATGAAAAAAGCTTCCAAGAACATTCACTTTTTTTTTTTGAAACTACAATTTATTCAACCAAAAAACCCCAAAGGCAGGGGAAACAACCAGAAACAGGAAGCAAGGGGCACAAAACAACGCACATAACCCCAAAGCCAAAAATAAGCAGCAACACTCCACAAAACACAACAGCAGCAACCAAAGAAATCAGCCCTGATTTCTCTACAACAAAGGCCAAAGAGATCAGCCCTGATTGCACAACTGCCATAACAAAAAGAGGAAGAAGAAAACACAAAACAGAAAAAACAAAGCAGACCAACACTTCAAATCGCCACCCAATCAACATACAAAAGCTAGATAAAGAACAAACAAAAGCTAAATCAAAATCAAAATCAAATTCATCAATGCAAGGTATTGAAAAGATAACTGACCAAGTTAGATTTCACTTTCGCTTGCTTGAAATGACGAAAACGAAGTGAGAGTATGTGAAACCCTAATTTTTCATTAAAGGACAACAAGAAACGCAATCCAGATGAAAACACTCTCTTAGCGAATTAGAAAAAAGATGGGTAGAGAAACAAAGTGAAATAGAGAATCAAAAATGAAAAGGTTATGGGATTCTTGTGAGGAGTCGGTCGACGGCAAGCAGCAGAGACGGCGACGGCGATGGCGACGACGATTGGAGGCGACGACGATCTATCTCTTCCCTTCTCTCTCTTTTTTCTTTTTTACTTTTGATCGTTTTACTGAGATGGTTTCAACCCTAACATGTTAGTAAATGCTGCCTCGTTTTACCACCCACCCACTGACAACTTGTTTGTTGTTTGTTTTTTTTTTTTTTAATTTCAAATTTAAGGGTATTTCTGTCCAAAAGTGGTTAAAAGTAACGAAAACAATAAAAATAAACTTATGGCTAAAAACAATAAAAGCATAAATTTTTTGGCTCTTTATGATTTCACCCCTAAGAAATATATAATGATTTTAGCCCATAAAACCATTTTAAATTATTCAACTAGGAAACAGAGAAAAATATATATATAAAGGGATATAAACTAAATGATGCTTGTCCAGACTTTAGCAAATGAAGTAAAAAAAAAAATTCAAATTTTATTTTTATTTTTATTTTGGAATGAAATGGAGAATGGAGAAAATCAAATGAAAACTTTAATGTGTTTGAGTGTCAATAAAATATTGAGCATATCACTCTAATGAATCTATTGAGAATTTAAGATTATCTCAATTAAATTAAAGGCTAATTGGCACTGATGCCCCCTAAACTTTTTTAAAATATGCACTATGTCCCCTATACTTTTTTTTTTTCACCACTAGACCCCCTAGACTCTCCTTTTTTGGTAAATACTGGGTTTTTTGCCCCTTGTGAGAAGGAAAATTCCGTCACCTGTTGCAAATTTATGAGAGTTCATGAGGTTTATTGGCAAAAAAAAAAGAAAAGTAGAAGGGGTAAAGTGTGAATTCGGGCATAGTTCAGGGGGCAGCAGTGCCAATTAGCCAAAATTAAATTATAAACTAGACCATTTTTATTAAGGGTGGCTCTATTGCCACCCACAAAATATCTCCCTACATCAATTTTTCTTCCTACACCCATATTAAAAAATTAAAATTATTAATTTTACTCCCTCTACCCTTCAATTATTACTTAAATGCTTTAATGTTCACATGCACACAGGGATTGATAGCAGTCGGCCACATAAATAATGGGGTTCGAAAATTATATAGCACCTTTTTGAGGTGGTATTTTAAGACTATCACTCCTTTAATAAATTAAGTTTAAATTACACCTAAAATGAGTTCCTTCCAAAAATACTCCCCACAGTAACCTTCTTCACTATTTTTTCTTTCTTTCAAAATCCTCCATCAATGGAGGTGAAAGACTTGTTTGACCTCCAATGAAGGTTGAAATCGGCCTTCAATGGATGTCAAAATTGGCCTCTAATGGAGGTCGAACTGACCTCCATTGGAGGTTGAAATCGACCTTTAATGGAGGTCGAAATCGACCTTCATTGGAGGTCGATTAAGAAGAAGATGAACAAAAATTAGAACATTTTTTCAGGTAATTTTCGAGACTTTTAAGGTATTTCTGAGACCTTTTCAAGTAATTTTCGAGACTTTTCAGGTATTTCCAAGACTTTTCAAGTAATTTTTAGACTTTTCATGTATATCTAAGACTTTTGGTAATTTCCAAGACTTTCTAGGCAAAAATGAAATTTTCCAAGACTTTTGGTCATTTCCGAGACTTTGTGGGAAAAAAATGAAAATTTTGAAATGACCAAATCCAAAAGTCTCAGAAACTTTTATTTTTGTCCAAATAGTCTCGAAAATTACCAAAAGTCTCAGAAATTACCAAAAATCTCGAAAATTACCAAAAGTCTCGAAAATTTCATTTTTGTCCAGAAAGTCTCGAAAATTACCAAACATCTCAGGAATTACCAAAACGTCTCGAAAACTACTTGAAAAGTCTCAGAAATATATGAAAAGTCTCAGAAATACTTGAAAAGTCTTGGAAATTACATGAAAAGTCTCGAAAATACATGAAAAGTCTCGAAAATTACCTGAAAAGTCTCATAAATTACCTAATTTTTTTTTTTCAAATTTATGTTTTCATCTTCGTTTTAATCAACCTCCAATGGATTTCGATTTCGACCTCTATTAAAAGTCAATTTCGACCTCCAGTGGAGGTCTGTTCAACCTCCATTAGAGGTCAGCTGATGAAAAAGAAAAAAAATTGAAAAACTGAAAAGTAAATAAATATATATGTAAAGTAATTAAGGGCATTTTGGAAGTTCACCAAATTTCGGACTTTGGTGCCTTTAAAACTTAAGTTATTAAAGTGACACTCGTAAAACACCAACTCAAAAGAGTGACAACACCCCTTATTCCCCATAAAGCATCATTGATTTTTGATTCTTCTTCTGCACTTTTTGAAAAGCAAGAAAATATCATTAATGAATTGCGGCTAAAAAAAAGGAGTGAAAATTAATGGAGGGGGGCAGCTTTTCTCATTGCATTATTGTCCTTTGGTTCTTCATAATTAAACCACGTTAAATTTAGTTAAGTGGGTAATATTAAAAAGTGGAATTGGTGGAAAATGTCACCCTTTTCAACTGAATTGGTGGGAAAGTGAGTGGTTTAATAAGTTAAGTTTAAAAGGCACCTATTATGGTGAACTACCAAAATTGCCCTTAGATAATCATTTATGTTATTCTCTTTGTACTTTTCCTATCCACACTTCCAACAAATACGAACTCAGTAACTCTCTGTCTCTCTACAAATTTCCCTCGACTTTCTTCCTCAACTTATAAACAAGGGATGTGCTTGAGTACAATAAGGTAATATTTTTTGCAAATACTTCTTTAAATTTGTTCACTTTTCATTTGTTCCTTTTTATATGTTATCCGAGTCTTTTGTAACGTGAAGCCATTGTGAATTTTTGGATCTCCGAGACTTTGTAAACCTTGTCCGAGCATTTTAAACTTGTATCTGAGCCTTTTAATCTTTTGAGTATCCGAGCCTTTTGATGGCTTGTCCAAGCCTTTTGATGGCTTCTCCGAGCCTTTTGATGGCTTCTCCGAGCCTTTTCAATCAATTGCTTCTCCGAGCCTTTTCGTGGCTTCTCCGAGCCTTTTCGTGGCTTCTCCAAGCCTTTTCATTACTTGTCCGAGCCTTTACATGGCTTCTCCGAGCCTTTTGAATGAATGATAATCGAGCCTTATGATGTCTTCTCCGAGCCTTTTCTATGAATGACTATTCGAGCCTTCTGATGTCTTGTCCGAGCCTTTTCATAGCTTATCCGAGCCTTTGAAGCCTTACCCCGAGCCTTTTCCATATGCTTATCCGAGCCTCTTTGTAAATGTAATTTGTGAAAAAAATGTATTAATGGTTTGTGATGATTAATTTGACAGCATCATGAATCGGGTCAGAATAGTAATATCTTACAACGGCCAATGGGAGCAGTTACCCGACGGAAGTCAGAGGTTTGTTGGATCTGAAAATCGGGGAATGTATGTGTCAAAGAACATGACTTACGAAGAATTGGTGGCGATCGTGCATACCATAGTCAAGTATGACGCAAACAAATTCGATGTTGATTTGTCATCAATAGCAATCGTTCCTGGCAGTACATGTCGCACATTTATAAGAAATGATGACAATGTCCAGTTTATGCTTGGGGAAGATCGGGTGATCCCTCAAGTTTGTGTCAGTGTAAATGATAGAATAGCTGGACATGTGATAGGGAATGATGCTCCTCATCCTGAAAATACCCAACAATTTGGATCCTTTAGCGGTAGTAATCAAGTGTTCACACAAAGGAGTGGCACCGAAGGTGGGGAAAACATGTGTGTTGTCCCACCTATAGTGGTCGACCATGCAGCTGTAGTTGAACCTCAATACGACGATGTGTTTGGTTGTGGAATTAAGATGAATGATCACCAGTACAATGAGCAGTATGATGAGCAGTACAATGAGCATGTAGATGATGTACAAAATGTGGAAGAAGAACTTGCACAAATTCAAACATGTGGAAGACGTGTATAAGAGCCTACGACTGCACCGGATATGCCTGAGACTTCCGAGGTCCGACATAATGTAATTGCATCTGATTTCGATAATACGACCACTTGGGTTATTCCCGGAGCGGATTCATACTTGTTTGGTATTGGTATTGGTATTGGTAGAAGTAGCACATTGCCAACAACGCAAGAACCTAGAACCATGATTTATAAAGGTCAATTTTTTCAGAGTAAAAAGGATTTAAAGAGGCTAGTTGGCCATTTTGCAATGCGGCAGAACTTTGAATGGAAGGTGAAAAGGTCCAATAAGACAACTTTACATCTGGTTTACATCATTGACGACTGTACGTGGAAATTAAGAGCGGTGAGGAGAGATGAAGGGACTTACTTTCAAGTTAGAAGTTTTGTCAACGAACATAGTTGTCCCTTGGAGGAGGTTCACCGTCGCCACAGACAAGCTAGTGCAGTCACAATTAGGGATGGCAGTTTTACCCAGACCCGCAAGACCCGACCCGAACCGAACCGAACTCGAACCGCATGGGTCGGGTCTGGGTCCTCTCATTTAGGTCATGGGTAGGGTCTGGGTCTATATTTTAAGACCCGTTTTGGGTCCGGGTCGGGTCTGGGTCTGATCAGAAACCCAGACCCAAACCCATGGACCCGACTAATTTGAGTAGTATATATAAATCTCTAATTCCTAAACCTAATTTTTTTTCTTATTCTTGTTGTCATTCTTGCTGCCGCAACACTCACAGACCTGAGACCACATCTCACATTCTCACCACCAGCTCACCAGTCACCACTTCTCCATCGTCATTGTCTCACACTCTCACCACTTCACTAGTCACCAAACTCACCACTTCAACTCTCTCTTCTCAGTTCTCACACGGTCCACACACAACACAGCCAATCAGCCACACAGGTATGTAATTGCAGATTTCATTTTAACTTTTCACTTTTAAATCACCAGACTGTTGCAGATTTTATTTTTCACAAGAATCCCTTGTTAATTTCAGAAAAAAAAAACAATGATTAATGTTGTGATTTGTGAATTTGTGATTCTTAAATCTGCGGTGCTCGATTCTATTTAATTTACATTTAAGTTTGCAAATTTTATTCTTGAAATATTGTTCACTAGAATTCATCTTGATTTCCATAATTAAATTTATATCTAGATATGGTAATTTTGTTAAAGAAGTTGATGGATGGACAGTCGAATGGAATCCAAAATTCAGTATATTAAGTTCTCAATTTCTCATATTGTTGCTGGCGAAATCTATCTATTTTCTTCCTTGTCTAATAGATTTATGTTGCTGGAATATGTGGTTTGGTTATGGTCTAGACATAATAACTAGAGGTTTAGCCTTTCGGATAGATTGACATGGAATTCAAATGACTACATAAATGTATAATAGATTAAGTAACTTACTGATGTTGATTTAATTACGCTGACGTCTCCTCAATGTTTTCCCAATTTTTTAAGTATTGCTATTTTGTTACACGTGGGTGGCTTTTATACCACATGAACCCACTAGCTTTTTGAATAATCCATGCCACATGGCAAGTTCCTATGGTTTGCTTCATGTTTAAGAGTGGAATATTACATCAATCACCCCTCTCTTCTTGCCTATATATATGGCTTCATTGTAATTACTAAAAGTTTGGTTGTAGAGAAAATTTGATACCCTCTCAATCAATATAAAGGCAATATATATTTTCTCTCCTCCACTCTCTCGTTTCTTTCTCATGTTTTTCTATTATTTATTTATTTATTTATTTGTTCTATAATTAATCATCATCATCATCTACTATCTTTAAATTTTATTATAACACGTTATCAGCACGATACTGTTATTTCCAGAACCTGAAGTTCTGAATTTATTACTAAAGCCTGAACCTTATGAATTTATTATCACTGGAACCTGAAGTTCCTAGATCTATTACTAGAACCTGAAGTTCTGAATTTATTATTACTAGAACCCGAAGTTTCTAGACTTTTATTTATTAATACCAGGACCTGCAGTTCTGAATTTACTTTCCTGCATTTTATTTTTATGCAATTTACTTTCTCGCACTTTATTTACTTTTATGCAATTTTTATTTATTTAAACAATTTGGTCACTCATCCAGAACATGGAGTTCATGGATTTATTTATCATTAACGGAACCTGAAGTTCTGAATTTATTTACTTCAAACAAATATTTAAATTCCTCGGATTTTTATTAGACCAGAAGTTCTGACTCCGATTGTAATTTTTCAGATAATCAGAAGCTATAACCATGCCAAAGCTTGCAAGCCTAAAATTTGCTGCACTAGAAGTGTCAGGAGAAAATTACATGTCATGGGTTATTGATACAAAATTACTCCTGAAATCAGAAGGATTGTATTATACTATTGAAAATGGGGCTGATGCATCTGAACAGGACAAATCTACAGCCATGGTTATTATCCGCCACCACTTACATGAAGATCTAAAAACTCAGTACCTAATTGTCACGGAACCAGATGTTCTTTGGCAAGAACTGAAAGATCGTTTTGATAACCAACCTGATGTTGCGTTACCAAATGCTAGATATCAGTGGCAACATTTACGCTTCCAAGATTTTAAATCAGTTTCTGAATACAATTCTGCCTTATTCAAAATCACTACACAGCTGAAATTGTGTGGTCAGGATGTGACAGAAAATGACATGTTGGAAAAAACATTTACAACCTTTCATGCCTCTAACATGATATTACAACAGCAATATCGAGAACGGCGATTCTCAAAATATTCAGAACTTATCTCATATCTCCTGGTTGCCGAGAAAAACAACGAACTCTTAATAAAGAATCATGAATCACGTCCGACCGGCTCTACAGCATTCCCAGAAGTGAATGCCAACACTATCGGAGGACATACTCGCGGTCATGGTCGTGGTCGCGGTCGCGGTTCCTACCGTGGTCGTGGTCGTGGTCGTGGTCGTGGTCGTGGTCCTAGCCATGGTTAGGGTCGGGGTCGAGGTCATAATCAAAACACTCCCTAGAAGTGGAATGTTTATAAGGTAAAACCAGATAAAGGAAAGAATATCCAGAAGGGGCCCAAGAAGGATGATAATGTTTGTTTCAGATGTGGCTGTCATACCCATTGGTCAAGGACATGCCGCACGCCTAAACATCTAGTTGAGCTTTATCAGGCTTCAATCAAAGAAAAAGGAAAGGAAAAGAATCCTGAAACCAATTTCTTGGAAGATTCAGATTTAATGGATGTTCAGTTTGATGTTCTGATTTTCTAAATGATCCGACTGAAAAAGTGACCACTTCAACTGGTGATGGAAATGTCCACACCAATTGAGTACTGCTTGTATATTCTTTTTGTTATCATGTTTATGTAAATATTCCATGTGTATATATATATGTCTTTTGTTTACCACTATATCTGATATGCACTTTATTTATTTTATTTTTGTTTTTGTTAATAGATATGTCTTTAAACAATAAGATGAGTGATATTGAAAGCAAAAAACAGGAGATATATGTCTAGTCGATAGTGCGACGACACATACGATTCTACGAAATCGGAAATACTTTCTGAGTTTAACCTTGCTTAAGGCAAATGTTAATACAATATAAGGTCCAGCAGATCTGATAGAAGGCTCCGGTAGAGCCATGATATTGTTACCAAACAATACTAAAATATGTATCAACGATGCTTTATATTCAAGCAGATCCAAAAGAAATCTGCTCAGTTTCAAAGATATACGGTATAATGGATGCCACATAGAAACTATAAGTGATGAGAATATTGAGTATCTGTGCATTACTTCTCATAGTTCAGGCCAGAAACTTATTATGGAAAAGCTGTGTGCTTTATCATCTGGATTATATTACACTCTTATAAGAGATGTAGAAGTCCATGCAGTTATGAACCAGAAGTTCTCAGATCCAAAAATATTTATGCTTTGGCATGACCGTCTTGGTCACCCAAGATCTACAATGATGCGAAAAATCATTGAAAATTCTCATGGATATCCATTAAAGAACCAGAAGATTCTTTTATCCCATGAAAATTTATGTACTGCATGTTCACAAGGAAAATTAGTAATAAAACCATCACATTCTAAGGTTGGCTTTGAATCCCCATCATTCCTACAAAGGATTCAAGGGGACATATGTGGACCTATCCATCCACCAAGTGGACCGTTCCGCTATTTTATGGTCCTAGTTGACGCATCCATCAGATGGTCACACGTTTGCTTATTATCAACACGCAATGTTGCTTTTGCAAGGTTACTCGCACAGATTATCAGGCATCGGGCACATTTTCCCGATCATCCGATTAAATCAATACGCCTTGATAATGCGGGTGAATTTACCTCCAAAACATTTGATGAATATTGCAAATCAGTTGGGATTGATGTTGAGCATCCAGTTCCACACGTTCATACTCAGAATGGATTGGCAGAGTCACTTATCAAGCGTCTCCAGGTAATTGCAAGAACTTTACTATTACGAACACAATTACCAATTTCTGTTTGGGGACATGCTATTTTGCATGCTGCTGCATTAATTAGTCTTCGTCCCACTTCTTATCATCAATATTCTCCAGTGCAACTCGTATTTGGCCATCAGCCAGATATTTCTCATCTGCGTACTTTTGGCTGTGCAGTATATGTCCCAATTGCACCTACACATAGAAATAAAATGGGACCCCAACGGCGTTTGGGAATATATGTTGGTCTAGATTCACCATCAATTATTAGGTATCTAGAACCTTTAACTGGTGATCTTTTTACTACACGATTTGCAGATTGTCATTTTGATGAGAAAAATTTCCCATCATTAGGGAAAGGAAAAACTTCTCCTGAAGAGAAGCGTGAATTTTCTTGGAAAGTCCCTAGTCTAATTCATCTTGATCCATACACATCTCAATGTGAGAATGAAATACGAAAGATAGTTCACCTTCAAACAATAGCAAATCAGTTACCAGATACATTTACAGATGCTACTAGGGTAACAAAATCACACATCCCAGCTGTTAATGTACCAGCACGGGTGATTGTTCCAGGAGAACAATCTAAACAAATAATAGCAAAAGAATCATCTACTGTACGCCAGAAGTGTGGTAGGCCACTTGGTTCGAAAGATACTGTTCCCCGAAGGAAGAAAACAAAATATCAGGATCATACTCCTGAAATTATAAATAAATCCACTTTCTCTAAATCAACTCCACAAGAGTTAGATATCCCTGAAAGGACACAAGAAACCCCCGCAGGGGAAGAAATCTCTGAAGAGATACAAGAACCTAGAAATGAAGAAATTTCTATAAATTATGCATGAGGAATGTGGAATCGTAAAGAAACAATCATTGATGATATATTTTCGTACACAGTGGCTACTGAAATTTTAAATGATGATTGTGAGCCTTATAACCTCGACGATTGTAGGCAAAGATCTGATTGGCCTAAATGGAAAGAAGCAATTCAAGCAGAATTGACTTCATTAACCAAACGTAAAGTATTTGGACCAATAGTCCAGACGCCTGAAGACGTCAAACCTGTTGGATACAAATGGGTTTTTGTACGGAAACGGAATGAGGAAAATGAGGTGGTGCGATATAAGGCACGACTCGTAGCACAGAGTTTCTCACAGAGACCTGGTATTGATTTTGATGAGACGTATTCACCAGTAATGGATACAATTACGTTTCGATTTCTGATAAGTTTGGCTGTCTCAGAAAAACTTGAAATGCGTCTTATGGACGTAGTAACTGCCTACCTGTATGGCTCACTCGATTCTGATATTTACATGAAAATCCCTGAAGGATTTAGAATGCCAGAAGCATACAACTCGAGACCTCAGAATTTATATTCAATTAAATTACAAAGGTCCTTGTATGGATTAAAGCAATCTGGGCGCATGTGGTACAACCGCCTCAGTGAATATTTAACTAAAGAGGGATATATCAATAATCCCATATGCCCATGTGTATTCATAAAGAAATCAGAATCTGGATTTGCTATTATAGCAGTTTATGTTGATGATATAAATTTAATTGGAACTCCTGAAGATCTCCTGAAAACTGCTGAATATTTGAAAAGGGAATTTGAAATGAAAGACTTAGGGAAAACAAAATATTGTCTCAGCCTGGAGATTGAGCGTAAATCAGACGGAATACTTATCCATCAATCAGCATATATTGAAAAAATCCTGAAAAGATTTAATATGGATAATGCTCATCCATTAAGTACCCCCATGGTTGTTAGAAATCTTGATCCTAAGAAAGATCCATTCCGGCCACTTGAAGATGATGAAAAGATACTTGGTCCTGAAGTACCATATCTTAATGCAATTGGTGCTTTATTATATCTGGCTCAATGTACTAGACCAGATATCGCATTTTCAGTAAATTTGCTTGCTAGATTCAGTTCAGCACCAACTCGGAGACATTGGAATGGGATTAAACATCTTTTTCGTTATCTTCGTGGAACGAAAGATTTGGGATTATATTATTCAAAATCCAACAACTTTTCAGGTTTAATTGGTTATGCTGATGCCAGGTATTTATCTGATCCCCATAAAGCCCGTTCACAAACGGGATATGTTTTTACATATAATGGCACAGCAATCTCCTGGCGCTCCATAAAGCAAACTTCTTGTTGCTACATCCTCTAATCATTCTGAGATCCTTGCACTTCATGAAACAAGCCGAGAATGCGTGTGGCTAAGGTCAGTTATTTATCATATTCAAAATACTTGTGGATTTCCATTATCTACAGAAATGCCAACACCAATATTCGAAGATAATGCGGCTTGTATTGCTTCAAGTTAGAGGAGGATATATCAAGGGAGATAGAACCAAACATATTTCTCCTAAATTCTTCTATACTCATGAACTTCAACAGAGCCGACAAATTGATGTTAAACAAATACGGTCTACAGATAATCTTGCAGATCTATTTACCAAAACATTGCCTACATCAACTTTTGAGAAACTGGTATACGGAATTGGCATGCGTCGGCTTTGTAAATTACAGGATTGATATTGAAGTTTCATTCAGGGGGAGAGTTCAATCAGGGGGAGCAAAATTTTTGAATAGATATTTTTATACTGTACTCTTTTTCCTTTACCGAATTTTGTCCCATTGGGTTTTACCGGAAAGGTTTTAATGAGGCAGTTCTGAACTCGTTCACACCACTTGATCCAGAAGATCATTGTATATACTTTGCTAAGGTTTTTGTCCCACTGGGTTTTTCCTAGCAAATTAAAATACAAGTGGTGAAAAATCCAAGGGGGAGTGTTACACGTGGGTGGCTTTTACACCACATGAACCCACTAGCTTCTTGAATAATCCATGCCACATGGCAAGTTCCTATGGTTTGCTTCATGTTTAAGAGTGGATTATTACATCAATCGCCCCTCTCTTCTTGCCTATATATATGGCTTCATTGTAATTACTAAAAGTTCGGTTGTAGAGAAAATTTGATACCCTCTCAATCAATATAAAGGCAATATATATTTTCTCTCCTCCACTCTCTCGTTTCTTTCTCATGTTTTTCTATTATTTATTTATTTATTTGTTTGTTCTATAATTAATCATCATCATCATCTATTATCTTTAAATTTTATTATAACATATTTCACTTATTTTTTGTTGAATTAGTTATTTTAAAGAACTATATCCCTGTACAATCCCTCCTAAGAAGTTTTAGATATCTAAAGCTTGTGCTTGTCTGGTCATAATGGAGCTTGGGTATTACTATCTTTATCCTTCGAAGATGTTTTTTCTTATATAGGTAAAAAGACTATAATTTATGTTTGTTTGAATACTATATGGTATGAATGTGCTGTTAATAATGAAAGATTACTAAACAATGTTGTATGACTGGAATGTCTGCAAAATTTAATTTACATAATTCTCTGATTTTTATGATTGCAGAGATTTGCAATCTTACCTTTTGGGTCTTACCTTTCGGGTCTTACCTATAAAATGATACATATAATCATATATTCACACTACCTATAAAATCGTCTTTATTATTAGACTTGTCAATTGACACTTATTTTTTGCTTTTCTAGTTATTGTCACTTTGTCACCAAATGTCAACATCAAAAAGTATTACCCAAGGCCAAGACCAACCGACTTCAATTCCTACTAATTCAAGTTATAATGAAGTTACTAATGTTGATGCTGAATCCGGTGACATTGAGATTGATTCTTGTGCCAATGAAGATGGAAAAAGAAAATTGACATCCAAGGTGTGGGATTCTTTTAATAGAGAAAAAATTAACGGGGTTTGGACTGCTATTTGCAAAGGTTGTAGTAAGAAGTTATCAGCAAAAGGGACTTCCGGAACATCCCATTTAAAAAAACATAGGTATAACTGTCCTCGAAGGCACTTTCGTGATGTTGGACAAATGTTGAAAGCTACAAAAACAAAGGAGGGAGACGTTGAGACTGTTAACCAATTAGATATTGAGGGCACTAAGAAGTTGGTACTTGATTGCAAAACGAGGTGGAATTCTACATACTTGATGATTCGCTCTGCTTTAATGTACAAAACTGTTTTTCCTCATTTGAAACATAAAGATTCACACTATAAAAATGTGCCAACTGAAGATGATTGGGTGTTGGCAAAAGAGATCAGTGATAAACTTGATGTGTTTTATCAAGCTACTGAAGAATTCTCAGGAACCAAATATCCTACGGCCAATAATTATCTACCAACCGTATGTGACATTAGGGATGCCATTAGTGAATGGAGCACATCCACATTTGAACAAATAAAACTAATGGCATCATCCATGGCACACAAGTTTGATAGCTATTGGAGTACATTTCATGGTATTATGGTTGTGGCAACCATTTTGGATCCTAGATATAAAATGAAAGTCATGGAATGTTACTTCCCTTCTCTCTATGGAGATGGATCTTCATATGAGATTAACAAGATTCAAGAAGTTTTGTTGAGGATGGTTGAAGAGTATGAGCAAAAGTATAAGGCCTAGTCAAGCTTCATCAAGTAATCCTACCAATATTTCACCATCTCAATCGGTAATGGGTCCTCCCAAAAAAAAAATGTCTCGATTTGATCATTATATTACTGAGGTCCCTTGCACTACCATTCATGTGAAGACAGAGTTGGATTATTATTTGGAGGAACCTGTCATTCCAAGAGTTGAGAATTTCGATATATTGACATGGTGGAAAGTAAATGCATCTAAATATCCCACTTTGCATTGCATAGCTAGAGATATTTTGGCTATTCCTGTTTCTACGGTTGCATCCGAGTCAGCTTTTAGTACCGGGGGTAGATTTGTGAGTCCTCATCGTAGCAGGTTACATCCAAAGACAGTAGAGACATTAATGTGTGCTCAAAGTTGGTTATGGTCTGAATTTAATGGTATAAAAATTATTACATTGTTCATTGAAGTTTTTATATTATTAATTTTATTTCTTATCTTATTCTAATTCATATATTTTACTTCTAACTAGATTCAACCTTAGAAAGAAAATTTGAAGCTTCTATTTTTGGGGAAGATGACGAAGAATGATGATGATGAGGTAAACTCATTTTGTTGTCATGAATTTATTACTATTTGATCTTATTTGAATATATACTAAATTGATTTTAAATTGAATGTTGTAGGAATCAACAATCATTTGGTGAAAAACTTGAATGGAGGAATGGAACTTTGAAAATTGGAAGTGGAGAGGAAATGAATGATGAATGCCATTGATTCATTGATAATCAATGATTTATTTGTTATGTCCTTGATTTTACACTATTTGTGTTTGTTTAGGATGCTATTTGTGCAATGTTTAATGTTGTGTTTATGAATTTTTTTAGTATTGATGTGATTTGTTTAATGTTTTAGGATGCTATATTTATGTAATGTTTAATGTTGGTAAAATTGAATGTATAATGTTTTATAATTATGACTTTCAAACAGGTTTTTATAGTGAAAAATTGAATAAAAATATAAAGGAAAAAAAAAAGGGTCAATGGGTCCACGGGTCCGTGGGTCCACGGGTCCAAACCCGGACCCATGATATTTCGTGGGTCCACGGGGCGGGTCTGGGTCTGCCTAAGACCCACGGGTCCAGACCCGAACCCGAACCTGAAATTTTTCATGGGTCTGGGTCTGGGTCTGGGTCTGGGTCTAAATTTTTCTGATGGGTCTGGGTCTGGGTCTGGGTCTAGTAGGACCCGACCCGACCCGAACCCGACCCATTGCCATCCCTAGTCACAATCGGAGAAGTCATTGCACCTAGACTTCAACAACATGATGGTCATCTCATGCGTCCAAAGGACGTAATCGCCGATATGAAAACAATATATGACATCCAAATCATGTACAGTAAGGCACATGATGCCCTGCAATATGCATTGTCATTGACCTATGGAACGCATGAAGAAACTTTCCAACTGCTGCCATCTTTTGCACACGTTCTGGAATAACAAAATCATGGCACAGTCACTGACTTACAGTGCACAGACGATGGTAAATTCCTTTACCTTTTCATGTCGTTAGGGTTCTCAATTAGAGGTTTTCAGAGGTGTATGCGTCTTGCGATTGCAGTTGATGGTACCCATTTGAAGGGAAGATTCGGGGGTACAATGTCCGTTGCAACTGCACAAGATGGAAACGAACAGGTGTATCCAATTGCTTTTTTTGGGTACGATGACTTAGAAAACAACCTTTCATGGGAGTGGTTCTTGGAATGCTTGAGGGGTGCCCTTGGTCATATAGATGATCTAGTTTTCATTTCCGATCGTCATACAAGCATCAAAGCAAGGATCTTTAAAGTGTTCCCTTATGCAACTCATACCATATGTTGCTGGCATTTTGGTGAGAATATGAAGAAGCGATTTCACAGAAAGGATGTTGCCGACATAATGGATGTCGCAGCTAGGACGTACAATGAATTGGATTATAATCGGCACATGGAGGAGTTACGTAAACTGCACAAGGGTGCATTCGATTATGCCATTGCTGCCGGTTACACAAGTGGTCTCGTGTACACTGTCCCCAAAGAAGGTACAGGGTGATGACCACAAATGTTGCTGAGTGCATAAATTCATGCCTGAAGTTTGCACGGTAATTGCCACTGATGACACTGGCAGAGTTCATTAGGAATATGCTACAAAAGTGGTTTCACGATCGTTATGCGGCTGCACAGTCCATGCGTCACCAACTAACCGACGCAGCACATCTTGTGATCCTGAAACATGTCGAGAAATGCAATTATATAACAGTAAATCCAGTTCATTGGAACATATTCTCTGTGAAACTGAAGGGAAAGCAATGGACGGTTAACTTAGCCCTGAAGACTTGCACATGTAACAAATTCCAAATGGACATTTTCCCATGTTCTCACACACTCGCGGCTGCAAGGTATAGGAGATGTTACAGTTAACGCTTTATATTACCCAAACATAAATTGTATTAGTGTGTTTTGTTTGTTGTAGGGAGCGAAACTTGGATTTCACAACTCTGTGTTCGGATTACTGCAAGAGGGAGACACTTATTGATGCATACTCAGTTCCTATTATGCTTGTTGGCCATCCTTCTTCATGGGTAGTGCCATCCGACATCGCAGCGCGGGTGGTTTTAAATCCAAAGTCGAAGAGACAATCGGGTCACTCGATGGAGGGTCAACATGCCTCGTCTTCAGAAAGGACAACCACACAATTGTGTAGAAGATATGGACAATTGAGACATAATAGCAGGAGGTGTTCCAACCCACCTATGGTTAATGAAGGTCCCAGCAGAATTGTTCCCGAGGAATACCGTCGCAAGTGCAGCATCTGTCATTCAATTGGGCACAACAAACAAACGTGTCCTCAGAAGGACTATACCATGGAATGAATCGAGCCGTTGAGGAAGGCGATCAAACATAACAAAGCAGTACAAGAGGAAGACGAATTGCCACCAGAAAAGCTTGTGATTGCTAATGTCTTCCAACATCGTTCAGACTTTGGGAACCATGCAATCAAACATAACAAGGTAGTACAAGAGGAAGACGAATTGCCACCGGAAAAGCTTGTGATTGCTAATGTCTTCCAACATCATTCAGCATTGATGTGTTATGCTTTTATGTTAGATACCTTTTATTGATTTTTTGTTCCTTGATTTGAATTTAGTTCTTCGTTTAATGCCATATTGTATTGTTTATAGATTCGAAAGTATGAACTTTTAATTGCAAACACTTAAAATAAAAAAAATAAAAATTATTAAATTTCATTATTCAAATGTTATGTACATCAACTGAATCACTATGTCGAAGACCAGTCCTTCGAGTTGTAAAAACCTCCATGGCCATCTTCTCCCAGATGGTGGTCATATCATTTTCCGTCCAGTCAAAACCATCCTTGTTCGCCGCCAGATACTCTATCAACCTCAAAGTATGGGCACCACAGTTACCCCTACAATTCACCACATGAACAACCGTTAGAATGAAATATTATGAAAATGAATTTGGATAAAAACAGATCTTGAAACAGTCATACCCTGTGGACTATTGGGGCACACGGTCTGCAGACACATAAAAAAAAGTGAATGCCCTAGTAGTCAATGGGTACGTCCGGTCGCCCCTCCGTCTGCGATTGTGAAAGTCCATCATTAGCAGCATCGAGGGTAAAAAATGCCTTAAGCACGCGACCTGCATTTTCCTGTGGCGAAATGGAACATCCCGTCTGAACGGGTCCATAAGGTAGATATGCCCTGATGTGAGGTCGATGCTGGCCATGGCCCAATGTGTACGTCCAAGGTTGCACGGGATCAAAACTTGCAGATGTTTCAACAAAGTGTGATCAGTGTGACATTTTTTTATTATACAAATGGAAAACATGTAAAATAAACACTCACATAGTCAACATTGTGCCATGGTCTGTTTCCTGGCGGCAGCAACCCACGTACCACGGTAAGGTCTTCTTCCGACCATTTCCGCTTCTGTATAGACCAACCTCTACGGGGTTAGTCAGCCTCATTTCCCATCGTTCTATCCCAGCGGGCACATAACCATGAATGTACAAAAATGTTAGGTTACAGATGTATGAAACACATCAATGCACAAGAAAATACCGTACAATTTAAACACTTACATAGAACTGTGAGTCAAGTATGTTGATCCTCGCACCGTAGACAGTGGGATATGCTCGTTGACGCTTCCGCAGAACTATGCAAGTACGCGTCAATGTGCTGCAAGTTTGAACATTTTTAATTATTAGGATTGTACAATTTATGTAACAACTTATAGATATATTACGGTTATGAACATACCGAATCCTCCAACTCCATGAAGTTTTTGAAACCGGTGGAACCAAAGGACACTGACTGACAAGTGTAGATCCATATCACACCTGCATAATTGTTGAAGAAGTTAGATAACCATATCATTTTACTAAGTTGTTTCAAAAATAAATAACGAGATTTTAATATCTACGATTATACTTACAATTCTCCTGTCGAGTTCCTCTTGTATGCCTGGTACGCCGATAGGTGATCAGGATCTTCCAGCTCATGAGGCGCCCATACATGTGGTGGCTCTGGCATAATCCTCGGCCTCTTCAGCCGACAAGGGTCAGTGTATGGGCTCCGTTGCTGCCAACCTCGCCTGCGAACTCGATCCTGACGTTGAAAGGGTGGGGGAGTCCGATCCAAACCACGAGGATCCACCGAATGGGTGCGATGTGAGAGGAACTCTGTCCCCGTGGATCCCTTGCATGGGTGCTCTGTATGGCGGAACTCTGTCCTCGTCGATCGCCTGCAGGGGTGAGCTCCACTGGGATAGATCCTATAGGTGCGCTGCGACTGAAGGACTCTAGTCCCCGTGGAATGAATGGAGGGGTACGCTGCAGTAGGATCAACCAGAGAGGTGCGCAGTACGGAGGCAATCTATCCCAGGTCATGGGAATGAACAGCATGGTCTGGTAAAATCTGATGAGGTACCTGGTCTATCTCCATATGTATGGTGTCAGTATGGCCAGGACCACCAGTAACCTCCTCTCGTGGTGTCACACCAAGCCCCTACTGATCAGACACTGTCTGTATAGTGGGGTACAGCTGACGCCCAATATCTAAGTCTGCTCCGTCCTAATGACTACTGGTCTAGTCTCTATCACTGAAGTCTCGGTCTTGGTCATCAAACGGCGGATCATCGGACCGTCTACCTTCAGTAGGTGTCTACGAGGTCGAACCCTAAAGCCCCCGAATCAAATCCAGCAACTCCTTATGCTGTTGATCTCGCTTTTTGTCAGTCCTTTGCACTTCCTCTCGTAATTCTTGAAATGCATCCAGCAGTTCAGTATACCTACGGTCCTGAAATGAAAAAAAAAAAAAAAAAAAACACGTTGTGAGCACTAAAAGTTTTCAACTGCTTTCAGATTAAATACTGCGGTGCAACTACTTTTACGTACCTCTGAATGCTCTCTTAACGCCTCGTCGTGAGTCACCTCCAGGTCGAGGCTGTGTGGACAACACAAATCGAACCCGCCTATGCCTCACAGGACTCCCACTGCGACCCTCCACGTCAGAACCCTCTATATCACTGGGTCCCGAATGCGGATACTCAATATCACTAGGTCTCGAATACAGACCCTCAGTATCATTGGGTTCAGCAGTCGTACGGTGTTCGGCATCATACAGACTGCCTCCCTCCTCAATGCCCTCAAAGTACCGCTCAGCCATCTCTGCTGGTGTCGGCACCAATTTCACCCTTGCAAACATCTGAAATTAATGTTAGACCATTTGTAATTGCATACATACTATCAACTATTAACGTTAACATAACAGATACTTACCCTTTCAATGAAAATGGAATCCAACTTATCCCCCCTCGGTCACTGACTCAACTTCCCATTTTAGAATATGGGGGGATAGCTCGATTTCCCTACGGGTCCCATAATCTTCGATGGCAAGATCGGGGATAACCTCAAAAGCAAATATCTGCGTGATAGATAAGTACAATAATAATCAAACACATCAATCATATGAAAATAAAAAATACAATTAAAGTATGGATTCAAATTCTAAATTCTTACCAATAGTGCATAAGTACAACCGTATATGTTGTACGTCTCCACCTTGTGTACTTCAACGCCCTTTTCTCGCTGTCTTTTTTCGAACCATTCCCGACGACCATCCAACGCATGCTTGAAGCCAGAAATAGATCGCTTATACACGTGCGCACCCCACGGGAATGCATCAAAAGCGTCCAAGTTCTCGATTAAGTGAAACTACCATAATGGGACTTTCTCTCTCTCGTCCAAACCCATCAGTATCCAGTTAAGCATATACAGTAAGCATAGCTTAACCGCATCGTACTGCTCAGCAAAAACACCAATCCGTACAATGGCTCTGAGCTCTCCAAACTCGACCCCATCTCAACCCTTAAAGTACCGCTAGTGTATGCCATTATGTACCACATCATAGGTCGACGTGTCAGGAAGTTCTCCGAACTTCAATCTGATGATCAGACAGAACTCAACCTTTGAGAACCGGACCGAATGCTTTCCTAAAAGAAATCTCATCTCATCTTCCGGTCCGTCGTGATGCAACTCACGAATAAGCAATCGATGGGCAATACCAGCTGAAAACTTCATGTTGCACTGCATCCGAAGGAAATGTCCAAAACACAACTCAGTGTACCGACGTCGTTCTTCGATCGCAAGATGTTGAGGTACACTATTAAGTGCATTGTTGATATCTCTAAGGTGTCTGAAATGGTCATGCCGAGTTATTTTCCCCGGGTACCTTTCTTCCGTTGGAGTTTTCAGAAAATCTTTCAGCGGATTCCTCATCTGCATATTCACATAAAAAAAAAATAATAATAATATATATAACTTCATGAAAAGGCTCGAACACTGAAATAAAAGTCACGGAGACTAATTAAAAAGGCTTGGATTGCTTAATAAAAAGGCTTGGAGTAACGTTCAAAAGTCTCGGAGACTTAATGGAAAGGCTCGGGTACACTTAATAAAAAGGCTCAGAGACTTAATAAAAAGGCTTGGAATATTAAGTAAAAAGCTCGGATGAAGGTTTAAAAGGCTCAGAGATTCAAATTACAAAAACCTACATAATATTCATTAAAAGGCTCGGAGATTCAAATTACAGCAACCTACATCATATTCCTTAAAAGGCTCGGAAGAAGGTTTAAAAGGCTCGGAGATGAAAAATTGCAGAAACCTTAATCATATTCCTTAAAAGGCTCGGATAAAGGTTTAAAAGGCTCGGACGAAGGTTTAAAAGGCTCGGAGATGAAAAATTACAGAAAGCCTAATCACATTACTTAAAAGGCTCGGATGAATGATTAAAAGGCTCAAACGAAGGTTTAAAAGGCTCGGAAAAGGCTCGGATAAAGGTTTAAAAGGCTCGAAGAATGTGGTATTCATCGTCTTCAACAAATTTTTTACAGAACTTTAAACCCTAACCTAACCTAATCAAACAAACCTAATGAACAATAAATCAAATCAAACCTAATCTATATGTCTAACCAAACACCAAACATCAAACGCAAATCAAATTAACAACAATAAAACGCGTGAGAGAGAAAGTTCAACTCACCACTGTCGATACACGCTTGGACTCGAGAGGGGCACTGTAGCACTACCGCCGGTGATTCCCTGTCGCTTTTTTGGCCGGATTTCTTACGCCGATAACTTCTCTCCCAACTGTTCTCTCTCTCTCAAGTTTTTTCTCTCACGTTTCAAAAAACACAAACCGACAAAATGGGGGTATTTTTGTCTGGTCACCAAAATTGGTGCGTTTTAAACTTAGATTATTAAAGTGGTGCTATTCTTACAAAAACCCCTCCAAAAGGTGCTATTATATTTTTGAACCATATTAAAAACCTCCTCTCACCTTTGAACTATTATTGGATGTATAGTTACAAATACTTTTATTTTAAAAACCTCCCATATAAACTAACACCATTAGCATTCCGTTTGTGTTGATTGAGTTTGACCATTAAAAAGTTTAAAATGCCTCTATTTAAGCTTCAGTTTTAAGAATTGATCATTATACTCTTATACTTTTTCAAAATAAATTAATAAAATGATACAAAATGTGGGAATGTTAACTTGCAAAAGAGAAGTATTTTGTGGACAATTTTATTCCTAAAAATAACAAAATTACAAATGAATGAAAAGCATTGAAAATAAACCAAAATATGTATTTATTTGTCTTTTTTTATAAATCCAAGAAAATACTCATTTTCAATGCTTTTGGTTGATTTGTAATTTTGTTATTTTTATAGATAAAATTATCCACAAAATAACTTCTCATTTGCAATTTAACATTCCTACCTTTTGTATCATTTTATTAATTTATTTGGTAAAAAAAATAAGGGTATAATGGTTAATTCAAGCAATTGAAGCTTAAGTAGGGAGTTTTTAGACTTTTTAATAGTCAAACTCAATCAACACAAACGGAATGCTAACGGTGTTAGTTTATAGGGGAGGTTTCTAAAATAAAAGCATTTGTAACTATACATCAATAATAGTTCAAAGGTGAGGGGAGATTTTTAATATTAACCCTAGTTAAATTTAATTGTGACTTGTGAGTCAACAACCTTGATAATTATTCCAATATATAAAATCATTCATCTAAAATTAAATATCTCAGATGAATACTATTATGCTCCTCACGTTAAGCCATTAGGTTGTGGGTTCGAATTGTATTATTTTCTCTCTAATTATTATAATAATTCCAAAAAAAAATAAAAAAAATTAAATTTTATGAAGACATCAATTGAAAAGAAGGAAAGAAAAAGGAAAAAATAGAAAAAAAATGGCAAGTAAAATATATAAACCAAGATTTAGGTAGTGTTTGTTTTTTCGTCCGAAGTCTGAATAGGTCCGAACTTGCCTAAAGTCTGAATAGTGATTGAAAGCTGAAATCTGGATGATATGTTTGTTTTTTTTTTATTTTTGATGTCTGAATATCAATATCTGAAAACTTGTACAAGACAATTATACCCTTATAACTATTAATAGTTCTATGTATTTGTATTTAATAAAATTATATTGTTCATGTATTTATAATTTTTTTTGGTGGTTTTTTAGACAAAATATTTTTATTTTAAATTAAATTAATATTGAAAGCTTAATTTAAGTAATTCATATTTATATAAAATAAGAAACTAAATATTTAAAAATTAAAATGTATGAATAAATAATACAAATATAAATTAAATTAAATTTTCAAGTATTCTCACAGCAGGTAGACCAGATGTTCTACGCTACACAAACTCATGAGAAGTAATGTTTTTTTTTTTTTTTTTTTTTTTTTTTTTTTAAATTAAAATAATTTGTTAAGTGTTCTAAGGGCATTTATGGAAATAACGGGCTTGGTGTTCCATGCTTCAGACAAAAGTCAAGATCTGTAACTTATTTTTTTCAGTCATTTTTTGATCCATTTCATGCAGATGACTTAAAAAAAAATAATAATAATAAAATAAAATAAAATAAAATAAAATAAAATCTGAAACTCACATTTTCAGATCACTTCAGTAATCAGACCCAAAAACAAACAGCCCCTTATATGATTTTACCAAAATTTATGTATCTTCAAAAAATTCCACTTTCTCTCTTATTCCTATAGAAGGACCTTTTCTTTACTCAACTATTATCCTCTGTGGATAAAAGTGAAATGCTTTATTTTATGAGTTAATTGCATAAACTTACCATATGTTTTGCCTTTGTAGCAAATTTTTAACAAATGACCTTAATTATACTGAACAACCCCTACTGTTAGTGGTCAAACGTTATATTTAACGATTGACTTGAAAAAGACTTAAATACCCCTATTGTATATTTTATTATTTTAATGTATTTTATTTATTTAATAAAGAAGTAATTAAATTAAAAAAATATACATTTTTTCTTCAATCTAATTATGAAACAAAGTTCTTTATCGATCCACAGTTATTTTTTGAATCTGGAAAGAAAAAAATTAATCCAAAATCTTCATCATTCGAATTTCAAACTAAAGAAAAAAAATCCATCAATCCAATTCTTCTTCTTCAAAAATATTTCCACTATTTTCAGAGATCTCAACCAATCTCCTTTCAATCCAATTGATTGTCATTGTTATTCTCTTCTACAACCTCCCCTCTCCTTTTGTTAAAACTACACGTCCTACTCACAACACTCTACATCCAACACCTCTCTTTCATCTCCATCTCACAACAAAACCATTTTTTGGGTTTTGTTTTCTGGTAAATATATATATATATATATATATATATTAAAAAAAAAAAAAAAACAAACAAACAGAAACATAATTGGATTGGATTGCCCAATCCATCTTAGATGGATTCAATTTTTTTAAAAAACACAGAACATAGAAAAACAGATGGAACCATGACTCCATCTTATGCCGGTGGATGGAGAGCCATGAATCCATCGACATCGGCGGATGGAGCGCCATGGATCTATCAGACACTTGGGGCTTCGTCGGCTCATCTGAAATGAAGTCGCGCTCCATTAGTAACAGATTGAGCTTCGCTCCATTTGACGGCGGCAATGGAGAGACTGGTCGCCTACAAGTCTCCCAACAACTACCACCACAAGAAACTTTGAATCTATCGGCGAGCTTGTGGAGGAATAAGAGAGATGAACGAGATGAGGCGGCAAAGGAAGCAGTGGTGGAGGCCGGTCGCCTAGATGGAAAATGAAGGATCTCCTCTGTTGGAGACCAAATCTCTATTGGAGAGATCTGGAAATCTGGTTCTATCTGGTTCAATGGGAAAGAACCATATCTCTATGAGATTCGGTGAGATTGAGATCTCCAATAGTCAATATGAGACATAAAGTATTGACTATTGGAGATCTCAATCTCACCAAATCTCATAGAGATCTCCTATGTTTATGTATTAATCGAAATCATAAACAATTCAATTAGACAATATGAGACATAAAGTATCACAAAGCACATGAACGGATCCGAATTCATATTCATATTTGGATAGGTATATATATATATATATATATATATATATGAAAAAAAAAGAAGTTAATAATTCATCACAAATAATTATTGACTAAGCAGTGATTCAACACTAAATTTGTAATTAAGAAATAAATATCAAATTTTTATTAAATAAAATTAACTTTTTATTATGTTAGAGGAGTCACCGGAGGAGAGATCCAACACATTGCAAGTTTGTCATAATAGCAAATAGACCTGGCAAAATTTTACACGACCCAAACCCATTCGAAAATAGCGGTTGGTGAGTCAAGTTTATCGGATCGGGTTGTTAATGGGTCAACCCATTAAGACACGAAATATAATAGGTCGGTTTTGGGTTCACCCTTAAAAAAACCGTTAATTCGATAACCCATTAATATGAAGACTTTTTTTTTAATGTGTTTATGAAAGCTATTAAAAAATCTTTGTATAGTCACATTATGGAATTTATATATATATAAAATCTCTATAATTATGGTAAGAATATATTTTACTAATTAATTTTTTAAAAATTTCTGATTTTTTTCTTTTTTTGAAAGAGGAAAAATTTCTAAATTAAAAACTCTAAGACTATAAATCAATTATTTCATAATATTATAACCCTAACCCTAACCCTAAAACTCTAAAAGTAGTTAGTGAACTTGATTACATGAGTTTGATCATGCTTCTTGATCAGTACTATTTATTTTCAACTTTTAAATAAATCTCAAATATAATATTTATATTTGTAATGGGACAAGTCGGGTTACCCATTAATTTAACAAATGGTTTTGGGTTTGTATATTTCAACCCATTAAGCTAACAGGTCGGGGTTCGGATGGAGCAATTTTAACACGACTCAAACACGAAACGATACGAATTCGTAATAACACGACCCATTGTCAGGTCTAATGGCAACCCAACACATTGCAATAAGTTTCTTAATTGGTCAAAATGCATCCGGTCAGATTCTACAAATTATAGATTTCGATATTAAACTTGTAAAGGTAGGACGATATAAACAATGTTAGGGTTTGAACCAAGATGGTCGAGCTTTATTTTGAAGACTCGACCACTCTTAGATTCACCTACACTCTTAAGGGCTGTTTAGTAACATTTTCGTTTTTCGTTTTCTGTTTTCTCGTTTTTATTTGTTTTCGAAAAATTGATTTTTGTAATTTTTGGATTCAAAAACGCATTTGGTAGCAATTGTTGAAAACGATATTAGAAGAATAAAAACATATAAAACACAGACTTGAAAATGGGAAAACAGTGAAAATGTGTCTGGTAGAATATTTTCAAAATCATTTTGAACTAACTGTAATAATATAATCCAACTTTCTATCAGGTTTAATTCAATTTATCTTCCATAATTTTGTGTGGCAAAATAGAGTTTATTAGTAATAATATATATATATAAAAAATTACAACAACAATAATAAAATATAATGTCATTATTTTGACAAAGAAAATAGTTGTTATGACACCTAATATATTAGGCTAACAATAACCATACAAAGTTTAATTAACCATAACATTCTCAAATCTCAATCACACTTGAGATATAGCATATATAGATATATCCAGTATCATAATGGTATCAACAACAGGTGGAAAACAACTGCCGAACGTGTTTTGTTTATTTTTCAAATTTTTAAAACGAAAAACATATTATATTCCCAGGTGTCTCTCAAGTTTTATGACCAAAGAATAAGCCTCGCTATTTATAAGGGTGACTGGGTGAGTATCTTTGGTCTCTAAGTAACTAGACTACCAAAAGAAGTTGGAAATCCCTTAACAAGTCTTTCCTAAACAAGAAAATCCCATAACAAACCTTTCCTAAACAATGAATCAGAGTCACATGAGAAATTGGATTTGTTTGGTACACATTGGGAATACAAGCCAAATCCTAACACAAAAGTCTTTGTAAAAAGAAGTCAATTTACCAATCTTTAATATTTGTGAATTTATTTTTGACAATGGTTGGAAAAAAAATAATCAGAAATGAAGAATTAGTGTCAGCATTAATTGCTTTAGACAATTATGCAAATTGATCTTACTGAATTGCCTGAAAATAGATGAGAAATAAAACAAAAGTGAAAATTGCCAAAAATGACCACATATATTATGAGAAATTTGTTTTTAACCACAAACAAAATTTTAATTGTTAATAACCATATTTTTATAAAATTACTGGAAAGCCCTCATATAAAAACCATCCGCAAAACACTCTCTCTCCTCTTTCTCTCCCTCAAAGTGATCGCCGGTGTCATCGACTGAGCTCACCGCCGAAGAGGGTGTGCCCGCCGAGTGCCGGCATCCTTCTGGGCTGCACAACAGTGCTGTCATCGTGACCGTGCGGTCGTGCGCACTGGTACGGTGCTTTGCAAACGAAGGGGTGGCACCATCATCCAGCTTCGCTGATGCTGCCGTCGTCGTGATGTTACTACTGTCGTCATCGTGCCTCGTTTGCCTTGACTTCACGGCCGACAGACTCCCCCACCGCCGTAGATTTGGTCTGCAAAAAAGGGAAACAAAAAAAAAAAAAAAAAAAACCTAATTTGTTAATTTGGGGAATTTGGGGAAGAAAGGATTCAAGTTTCACATATTGCATTTTAGGCATGATTTCAAGTTTCACATTTCATTTTAGTCATGATTTCAAGTTTCACCATTCAAGTTTTTAGCCATGATTTTAAGTTTGAGTTTTTTTTTTTGAAAAAAAAAACTAAATTTTGGGGTACTCTAGTAATTTATGGACATACACTGAACGTTTTTAAAAAAAGTGGTTATTAACAATTAAAGTTTTAAAAGTGGTTACTAACAAAAGTTTAATATTTCAAATGGTTAGTTTTGGTTTTCTCTCAAATAAAAATGTCTTGTGGAGAATCTGGTTGTATTTTATTTAATGGGAAAATTGCACAAAAATACCCTAACCTTTACTAAAATTGCAATTAGATCGCACTTTTGTCAAAATAATAGATTAATATTCTTGACTAAACTGTTGACAGTTAACGGTAACTGGGTTTTTATGTAAGAAGGGTATTAGGGCCTTTTTACCTTAAATAAATTGAACCAAAAAATTATTTAAAAAATGGAATTACAATTGTTATTTAAAAAATATATAAAAAGAGATTTCAAAAAATATCTTTCAATGAAAAAGTAAAGAAAAATATATTTTTTTCAAGAGATCTAGGAAGTGGGAACCCATATCTTTGTCTTCTTTTTCTTTCTTAAGAGAAAATCAAAAATCAAAGAAGAAAACGAAATAATAAAGTTCTTCAACTATTATTAACAACATCAATTAAAGGAAAAAAATTAATTTTTTTTTCAAGATCTGGAAACCCAGATTTTCATATTCTTCTCTCTCAATCATCATCATCAATTAAGAAAATCAAAGAAAAAAAGATAAATAAAAAAAGAGAAAATTAATGAAAAATTAAAGAAAAATAAATATATTTTTTCAAGCGATTTAGGAACCCAAATCTTCGTCTTCTTCTTTCTTAAAAGAAAAAAAATCAAAGAAAACAATGAAATAATAAAGGTCGTTAATCATTATTAACATTAATTAAAGAAAAAAAATAATAACTCCATTTTTAAAGATTTGGAAACTCAGATCTTCATGTTCTTTTTTTTCAATCATCATCAACACTTTTATCTTTTTAATCATCATTGTCAATTAAGAAAATCAAAGAAAAAAATAACTAATTTTAAAATTAAATTAAATAATTAAAAAACAAACTGTAGTAGATTATCGATGATTTCTATGGAAATTTGGGAGTAGACAAAAAAAAATAAAAATGAAAGTATACAAACATAGTGAAATTAACTTAAAACATACCGAGAGGGGGGGGGGGGGGGGGGGGGGGGTGTGAATAGGTTTTTACGCTTTTTTCAATACCTTGAACAAACTTTCATTTGTCCCTCAAGATAACCTTACATACAACATATAAACCATAAATCTATACATAAACAAGATAAGCATATGATCATATAAGTATAGTCTATGAATATCAATTAGTTGTATGAGGTATAAGGACACATAAACTCAACATCAAAGAATACTTGTATTTCAATATTTGTTCAATGTATTACAAGTATAATCAAATAACACTATACACAAGAAATACAATATACAAAAGAATTATATTTACAAATAAGATCAAATGAATAAGTTCACAAATCACACTTTACAAAATCTTGTTTCAATATACATCACAAGTGAATAATATGCAATAAGATAACAACATACACATGTACAAATATAAGAGATAGAGATAGGAAGAATTAACACGAGATTTTTTAACGTGGTAAAACCTCTAAGGAGGAAACATCCACAGGTTGAACTACAACCATTGGGTACTTATATATATTGAAAGGTAAATAAGAAATTCCACAAAGTAACCAATCTTTAGCTCACCTACTTAGTGGAGTATATGTCTACCCAACCCTATTGGACAGTACGAAATCCCTCAATGATACGAAGCCACCATATATTGGATAACATACAAAACTAACATCGATGGAAGATTAGAAATTCCTCAAGAGTGCATACACATCCTATGTACCCTGCTCTTTTAGAGTCTATGTCTATCTATACACCTAGGCCTACCAACATACAAGCCAACTCCCTATCCAAGTCACTCATGCCTCTAGGGAGCCTCCCATGCATGACTATCCGAGTCCTCCCGACTCTAGCCATGACTTCTTGCTCAGTTATTCGGACCTCACGTCCTAACCAAGACTTCCTTACCTGACTATCCGGACTCTTTATCCTAGTCAAGACTTCATGCCTTTTACAATGACTTCCTAGTGTGATCATGTGAATGCAAATGATGCAAACAATCAATTCAACATAGAACATGTGATCAATACATTCCATGGAACAACTAGACCTAAACATGTGAGAATACAAGTAAAGTAATCTAGATGTCAAAAACATGAATTAAACCTAGAGCAAGTGAAAAGCATCTAACACAAAAGCTCATAGTTCTATTCATACAACTAACACTTGAATAAAAAACATATACATGAAGTTCCTATTCAAGATGTCATAGACATACACAAAAATGCTAGAATCACAAAATGTATTCAATGAATATTTTAGACAAAGATTTAGAGCATGGATATATTGATAAATTAAATCAATTGAATCCTATATGTCTCTAAAAACACATACAAGAGCCTTAATCCTAGATAACATCAATCAAGGATCAAAACACATTTCAAGGATTATTAATCATAAAATGATTCAATCAAGTCACAAATAATCCTAGATATCAATCTAATCACAATACAACTCTCAAGCATGTGAAAAACCTAGAGTCTAAGAAAATAGTTCACATATCACTACAAGAAATTTGGGTATCAGCTACCATATATTCGGAGACGAATTGAAATTTGGTCTCAAAATGAAGCTTTCAGCGACGAATTGATATTTGGTCTCTGAAGATTACATTTTGCGACGAACTATTTTGGTCTCCAAATGATGCTCTCCATAGATGGTGGTTTTATTTGGATGGACATTCGGAGACGACATTATTCGTCTCTAAAGATGACATTTTGTGACCAACTCATTTTGGTCTCCAAAGGATGCTCTCCATAGATTTTGGTTTTATTTGGATGGACATTCAGAGACGACATAATTCGTCTTTGAAGATGACATTTTGCGACCAACTCATTTTGGTCTCCAAAAGATGCTCTTCATATATATATTTTGGTTTTATTTGGATAGACATTCGGAGACGACATAATTCGTCGTTGAAGATGACATTTTGCAACCAACTCATTTTGGTCTCCAAATGATGTTCTCCATAGATTTATCAAATTATTAATCAATTAGTTAAATATATATATATTTAAAAATAATTATTTAATAGCCAATACTTATAAATTCATCGGTTTCAAATGAAAAGTTACCACAAATATAAACACAAATTCAATAACGTCATCAATTTCATATAAAAAAAATTTCAATAAGTTTATGTACCCAAATTTAAGGCCAAACTTCTCTATAAATTTACCATATATATATATATATATATATATATTTAAATTAATTAATGGCCAAGGCTTATAAATTCATCCGTTTCAAATGAGAAGTCAACACAAATTCAATAATTTCATCACATTCAAAAAAAAATAATAATTAATAAGTTTATCTACCAAAATTTAAGGCCAAACTTTTGCATAGATTTACCAAATTATTAATTAAATAGTTAAATTAGTTATTGAGATTTTGGTTTTTCTTTCTTAATTTGGATGGACATTCGGAGATGACATAATTCGTCTTTGAAGATGCCATTTTGCGACCAACTCATTTTGGTCTCCAAATAATGCTCTCATATATAGATTTTGGTTTTATTTGGATAGACATTCAGAGACGACATAATTCGTCTCTGAAGATGACATTTTGTGACCAACTCATTTTGGTATCCTAATGATGCTCTCCATAGATTTATCAAATTATTAATTAATTGGTTAAATATATATATTAAAAAATAATTATGTAATAGCCAATACTTATAAATTCATCGGTTTCAAATGAAAAGTTACGACAAATATAAACACAAATTCAATAACGTTATCAATTTCATATAAAAAAATTTCAATAAGTTTATGTACCCAAATTTAAGGCCAAACTTCTCTATAAATTTACCCCATATATATATATATATATATATATATATATATATATATATATAAATTAATTAATGGCCAAGGCTTATAAATTCATCCGTTTCAAATGAGAAGTCAACACAAATTCAATAATTTCATCAATTTCAAAAAAAAAAAAAAAAATCAATAAGTTTATCTACCAAAATTTAAGGCCAAACTTTTGTATAGATTTACCAAATTATTAATTAAATAGTTAAATTGGTTATTTAGAATTGGTTTTTCTTTCTTAATTTAGATAGACATTCGGAGATGACATAATTCGTCTCTGAAGATGCCATTTTGCGACCAACTCATTTTGGTCTCCAAATGATGCTCTCATATATAAATTTTGGTTTTATTTGGATGGACATTCGGAGATGACATAATTCGTCTCTGAAGATAACATTTTGCGACCAACTCATTTTGGTCTCCAAATGATGCTCTCCATAGATTTATCAAATTATTAATTAGTTGGTTAAATATATATATTTAAAAATAATTATTTAATAGCCAATACTTATAAATTCATCGGTTTCAAATGAAAAGTTACCACAAATATAAACACAAATTCAATAACTTCATCAATTTCATATAATAAAAAAATCAATAAGTTTATGTACCCAAATTTAAGGCCAAACTTCTCTCATTTCTCAACTTTTATACTAAATCCCTAATTTCTTTTAAATACAAAATCCCAAATTTCATTCCCAACTCATTTCTCAACTTTTCACTCATTTTTTCCCACTGAAATCCCACATCCATCATCTTTGCCCTCACCAATCCAACGCAACTTTCGACATTAGCCGCTCAATTCCGACGTAATTTACTATATTTAAAAAAAATGTTATTCACTATTTTTTTTTTTGCTTTATTTATGACTTATTGATTTATTCAAGGCTACAACTCTAAATTACGATTAGTTTAGTTTTATGCATTTAGTTTTTGTTTTGTACATTTACTTTTTTAAAATTAAGCTTGATGAGTAATTCTTTTCATTCTTTTCATGGCTCCAGTGGAGTTGTCGAGCTTTAATTTTGTGTAATTTAAGTAAGAAAACATGTGATGAACAATGGTTTGAATGTTTTCCATAATATTTTTGTTTATATTGTTGTTTGTAATCAAGTGTTATATTGCTATTTAGTTGTAAAATGATTTGGCTATGAATATTAATATATTTTTATCAGAATGATTGAAATAACTGATTAGTGAAAAAAATTGAAATTAGAATATGCTTATAGACATGTGACAAAAGTAAAAGAAATTAGCTTTTATGTGATAAAGGTATTTTCTGAATTTGTCTATTTATGTAAATATTATATGGTTTTTGTACTTGTATATACATTAATATTTTCTATTTAATTTTGCAGTCACAACATTATAATATTCTCATAACTCAAGGCAACATTATAATATTCTCATATTTTTAATGAATGTTTTATAATTAGGGGTATTTTGGTCAAAATACAGTTAACTTCATTCCATTCCGTTGTTAACCAAACAAAATAATACTGATTTAGAGACTAACTCTAAAGTTCCAACCAAAAAAAAAAAAAAAAAAAGTTTTCCTTTCCTTTCCATTCTCATTCCCATTACTATTTTGATTACCGTTTCACCATATAACCAAACGTGACCATAGAGTATTGACCAATAACTTGATTATATATGTTTTAAAAAATATAATTTTATAAAAAGTTTCAATAAATATTTTTTAATACATATCTGTCGTAGAAATTATAATTTTGATTAATTGAATAAGTTTAAATTTATCTAACAAAGTTTTCTTTTTTATTTCCAACAACTCATATAACTTATATATAAATATTGTTCAATTATTATTTATTTATTTTTTTGAAAGCTATTGTTCAATTATTATCACATTCTATATTGTAGTCAAGTGGTAAAGACTTGTAATTTTTAACTTGAGGTCTCAAGTTCAATTCCCATTAATTACAATTAATTGTCATTATTTTCAAGAGTGGGGCAGGTCCGGCAACAGCGGTCAACGGCGACGGATCTCCGATTGCAACGGCGGTCAACGGCCACGGTGGTGGTCAACAGCAGTCAAAGGAGGTCAATGGCGACGGATCTCCAGTGGCGGTGGCGGTACACGGCGGCGGTCAACGGCAGCGGTGGCTGTCAAAAGAGGTCAACGGCGGTGGATCTCCGGTTGCGGTGGCTGTACACAGTGGCGGTCAACAGAGGTCAGCGGCGACGGTGGGTCTTCGGCGGTGGCTGGTCTCCGGCGGTGTATAAATATAACAAATGTTATTTAATTAAATATTAAATAATGACATTTTTTAATTTAAATATTAGGGTTATTTTGATTTTAGTCCCTCACATTTGCGTTAATATGGGTTTAGTCCACATTTTATTGGAGACGATATATTTGGTAGGCAAATGTCATCCCCAATTGTTGTATGGCTTGATATCTAAGAAAAACTTTTTGGGAATTTGCTACCAAATAATTGGTCGCGCATTATCAACATTCAGAGAAGAATTTTATAATTGGTCGCAGTAGCTATTCTGGGACAGGGATTTAGCTATCACCGTGCGACCAACTTAATTTGGTAGCGAAAGACTTTCTGTGACGAAAAAACTTGATTTGGAGACGAAATGGATTCGTCTCAGAATGTCATTTTTTTTGTAGTGTATGTCAGTAATTAGACTTTTAATTAAGATCGATTACGAAGCTATCTTTCTCTATAGCATTCACAATACATATACATACATATAGAAGAAGAAACCCCAAGATAATTGAAGGTTATAAAAGAAGAAATCCCAAAGATATGAACACTACCTTGGATTCTCGAGCTGGTTCGGTTTTCTATGTACAACCAATAGAAAAGTCAATCAAACAGCTACAAAACCACTTGAAAAAGGTAAATGACTCAATTACGAACAATCTCCAACTTGAATCACTCAATTTCGAGTTCATATGAGAAAGTTATGGTGTTTAGAAGATAAGAAAAATTGGAGAGAAAATTCTAGCGGGATTCAACTTTTTCTTTTTGAAAACGAATGGAAGGGAATTTGGAAATTTAAAAGGAAGAGAGAGAGAGAGAGGAGGATTTCGGCCAACCAGAAGCTGCCACATCAGTTCCTGGCCGTGTGGGGGTGTGCCACATGGGACCAGAGGGCTGGTCTGGCCGTGTGGCCCACGGCTTCCACATGTGGCCAAGCAAGCTTGGCCGTTGGCCTCGCTTGCTCCTCATGCACTCCGCTCGCGTTCTTCGGCTGTATCCGGGCCTTCTAACTTCGATTTCCAATCTATCTTTGAATTACGAATCGTGACTCCCTCACGCACAACGACGACTACAAAACTTTGACAAAAGGTTGAGAAATCATCTTGAAATATGATGACGAAAACAACTCAACGAATGAGAACGAAAAATAGTGTAGCTACATCGTTTGGACTCGAAACCTAATGAATGAGTAACCGAAATGACCGGGACTCAATAAGGAATCATAAGAGAACATGTTCAAGTCCAAAACAAAAAATATAGAAACAAATAACCACAAAATCAAACACGTATGCCTTTCCTAGACATAGTCCTAAACATGTAAATTCCAATGTTTATCAAATTAAAGCTAATGCATGAGCATACATTACCAAGTGTGTGAAAGTGATATTTAAATGATGTTCAACCATGAAGGGACACATATGAATGCCATGTGTGTGTGTGTGTGTGCCTAGCCTTGTAAGAGAAATGAGGTCTTATATACCTTTGTAGACCGATGAAACACATTTCTCTTTGAAGCTGGCATCTTGCATGAGTTGTGGCCACGTCTCTCTTTGATGACTTGAATCTTCAAATCTTAGACCACTAAACATTACAAGACAACATCGTTTTGATATGGAATACATGCCAAGACAAACCAAAAACCTAACAAAAAAAACGAACATTAAACTAACCAATAAAAGAACCACATTCCTTCACAGTTCACACAAATCACACACACCATTTTACGGTGCTTCAACTCTCTCTTTCAATCAACAACAAATTGGTTCCATAAAGTCTTTGAGTAAAGCATCCAAGCAAAAAGCAGAAACAAAAGGCACAGTGCTTTTTAAATTATAAAAAAGAACAAAAAATTATGCTTTTTTTTTTTAGAGATGTGGTTTTGGGAACCTAGATCTCACATCTTGCAAATGAGGCAGCAAGAGATTCTTATTTTCTTGGGAAAATAAATTTACAATCAAGAAAACCAAAAACCAATGTGGGTTTTTCTAGGGAAGAATCTGAAGATCTGGAGAGGGGAAAATGGCAGATCAATGAGAGAATCAAGAGGGGTTTTGGTGGAGAAGATTTTTTTTTTTTTTTTTTTTTTGTTGTAAGGTTTTTGTTTTTAGGCTCTCCTTCAATGGAGCTCCCGATCTCTAATGGAGTCAGGTCACCTTTGGAGGAGGTCAACTCCTCCAATAACTTGTTTTTTAAAAATCATTTTTAATATATTTTTTTAAATAAAATAATAATAATAATTGATAAATATGTTGCTTAAGAGAAATTTGGTCATTTCGTAACATTTGACTGGTCAACCGTTAATTATGACGGTCAACCATCTAATCAAGGGTATTAGGTTGTCATTTTATCAAAAGTATAATATAGTTGCAATTTTAGCAAAGGTGAAGGTACTTTAGTGTAATTTTCCCTTATTTAATTTAAGGTCGTGAATCATGATAGATGATAGATGATAGATATATAAAGTCACCACTTCTAGCTAGTCCTGACACGATTCCGGTTCCAGCGGTTCCGGTTCCGGTTCTGGTTTCGGTTTCAAAGGAACCGGTGGTTCTGAACCTTTTTTTTTTTTTTTCTTTGTTAAAAAAAAATAGACTTGTAATTGTAAATAAAATAAAATATATAAATGACAAATTACAAAATAAATTAAAATAAAATTCATTGGGTTGGGTCACCCAAAATAAAATAAAATAAACAAATTACAAATTACAAAATTAAAATAAAATAAAACTAAACAAAATGACAAATTACAAATCACATTTCATTGGGTATTTGGGTCACCCGAAAATAACATAAAATAAATAAAATTACAAATTACAAAATTAAATTGAAATGAAACTATAAAAAAAAAAAATGTAAAGTTATTAGCCTTGCACTTAATTTTTACCATAATTAAGTTGCCTACATATCCTCTTGAGGGATTTAGAGGAATCAAAAGCCACGTAGTTCGCTTACCTTTTATTGCAGGCTTGTTGATGATATGGACTAATTGTTGTCGTGATCCACACCTGCTATTCTGGCTCCACTGCTCCACTTTCAGGTTCGTCATCTTTGAAGAAATCGTATGGTTCTTCCTGCTTAATTTCTTGTTGTTTGTATTGTGCCTTAGTCCAGTCGTCTATATAAACTTGCATCTGTAGTGATTTTGGACTCAAGCACGAACGCTTTTCATCCAGGTAATTCCCCCTAGGGCTGAACTCTTGTTCCACTGCCACCGTAGAAACTGGTGTTGAAAAAATATTTTTGGCTATCATAGTCATGATTGGATAGTACTTTCCATACTCTTTCCAATATTGTAAGATATCAAATTTTCTCTCTGTCGTTTCTTCTATAAACTCAAAAGAGTTACTGTGATAAGATTCAAGCTCGGAATACTTGTTAGAGCTTGATGAAGAAGAACCCCATGGTTTTTTGGTTTTTTTTTTTTTTTTTTTTTTTGATAACAGACTATACCTTAAATTCATAAATCCGGAGGATGATAGGGGCTGAGTACATTTTGTGTTCGTGTAACATCTAAGTTCAGTGAGGATCCATAAACTGTAACATATTCATCATATAAATCATACAATAATTTCTTAACTCTATCACAGCATGCTTCAACATCATATTCTATTTTTAAACCTTGTGGGGAATAATAACTAGTTAGATAATAAGACAAATTTTCTAATTTACAACGTGGATCAAAAACCATGGCAATCAAATAAATATTTGGAAACTTCTTATAATATTCTAACCATTTTACCTTCATAGCATTAACAGACTCCACTATTTCAATGTTGGATTCATAATGAGTAAATGCACCAGAAATATTAAGACTATCAATAATAAATAAATTAAATGAGTTGTAGGATAATAAACACCAGATAAATTGTTAGTAGCATTATAAAAGACTTTTAACAAATTGAAAACGTTGTAACAAGCATCCCAATGAGTTTGATAAAGATCAACGTGACTAACATGAAATTGAACAAAAGAAACTAATAAATCCCTATAATCATAACTTTGAGCAAGCAATTTATAAGTAGAATTCTAACGTGTTGAAACATCACAAGGAAATCTAATGACACATCTACCATTTTGTTTACAATATCTTGCCCATGCTTTCATTGTAGAATGAGGTTTCCACAAAAACATTAGGGCTTTTTTAATAGGTTGAATAAAATGTTCAAGAGTTTCTAATCCTTTTTGAACACATAAATTTAAAACATGGCATGCACATCTTTGATGAAAAAAATGTACCACCAAGATAAGGTTTGTATAAATCAAGTAAAGCTGGAATAGCAACGGTATTGCTAGAAGCATTATCAAAACCAATTGCAAAAATTTTGTTTTCAATTTTATACTTTGCAAAAATAATTCTAAGTTGTCTAAAAATATTCTGAGCGGTGTGTGCATCATCAAAAACTCTAAATGCAAGAATTTTTTTTGGATATTCCATGCATCATCCATATAATGGCAAGTGACACCCAAGTATGAATGCGATCGCCAATGGTCAGTCCATATGTCAGCACATATGGAAACATGACCGTTATATTTTTCATTTCTAACTTTCTTTTTTCTTTTTTAATAAATATTTTCAAGTGTTGCTGTTAGCGTGGCTCTAGGAACACGACATGCAATAAGGTTTAATGCTCGTCGACAATAATTAATAAAACCAACCTTTTCACCAAAACTAAATGATAAATGTTCTACTGCTACCATTCTAGTTAATTCTTCTCTATTTTGTTCATCAGTACAACAAAATAATTGTTGGTTAGGAGTAGTGTACCTGAGAATTTTTGAGAATTTTTTATTGTGACCTCGATTTGGTCTTTGCTTCTGGATGTTTGGTTAAAATATGCTTCCGATAAGTGTCATATCCTTTAGATTTGTGCCTCTTATATACTTTTTTGCAGTAATTGCAAGCCACTGCATAGCTTCCATATTTGCTCTGCCTTTGTATCAGATCTTCCTCCTCTTCTGGTTCTAGTGGATCAAATTCAAAATCCGGAGGTGTATCAATATTAGACATATTTTCTGACTGGCTTGTCAATTTTTTTTTTTTTTTGGGGGGGGGAGTATGAGAGTTTAGGCCTAGGTCTTCAGCATAGGCCCAGCGTTGCAGATACTTGTGATATGTGGGGTCGTCACAACCGAGATTTTCAATCATACGACCCTTACCTTTCATCAAAATGGAACGCTTAGGACCGTCACGGCTGTCACCCCTTCCACTTCCACTTGCCATTTAAAAATTGAATTGTAAAATTCCTTGAACAAAAAATGTTAAAAATTGATGGAAATAAATGGTTAAAATAAATTTGGGAGAAAATTGGAAACTTAGTAGGTAGTAATTGCAAATAAAATAAATTGCAAATAAATGAAATTGGAAACTTACTAATTGACTAATTGCAAATTAAATAAATTGGAAATAAGATAAATTACAAATAAAATTAATTGGAAATAAAATAAATTGCAGATAAAATAAATTGCAAATAAACAATTGCAAAGGAAATAAATATTAAAAACTTAGTAATTGAGAATGAATTGGACACTTGGAGTTGAAGAGTTCGAGAATTGAGAGAGATATTAGAATTATAGAGAATTGGGAGGAAATTGGAGTGCGGAAATTTTTTTTTTTTTTTTTTTTTTTTTTTTGGGGGGGGGGGGGGGGGGGGGGGGGGGGGGGGCGGTGTGGTGGTGGGGGGTGTTGGTTGGGCTATATTTATAGATAAGAAAAAGAAAAAAAAAAAAAAAAGGGAGCTGTTGGAGGCTCCAACGATTTGCTGATGTCAATAGGCCGTTGGGCCAACGGTCGGCTAATGTTAGCCGACCATTGGACCTCCAACGGTAAAAAAAATAAAAAAAAAATAAAAAAAAAAAAGGAACCGTCGGTTCGAATCGGAACCAGAACTCAGTCCGGTTCAAACCGGCCAGTACCACAAAAATTAGAACCAGCCTCCCCCGATTTTAGTTTCGGTTCCGATCCAGTTTGGCAGTTCGAATCGAAACCGTATCAGGACTACTTCTAGCGTCGAAGGACGAACTATGTTATATGACCCGTAAAAGAAAAACTAGTTTATTGTTATAAAATAAAAGGAGGAAAATATATCAAAGTTAAGAAACTCATTTTAAAACAACAAACTCAATGATGTACCTAGACTTTATTGTTCAGACTTTTACCAATTATATTTCTAACTTGTAGGAACACTAATTATATTTTATTTAATACGTCCAACATGCCAAGAATTATTGTGTCATGGATCATGCTCAAGTAGACATGACCATGGTTCGGTTCCAACCGTGGAACCATGGTCTCGGAATCGAAACTGGAATCGGTTCAATTATTAGGTGTATAGACTTGGGCTTAGTGGCTTGGGCTTTGTGTACATGGATTTTGGGCTCTCCATGTATTGGTTGTGATCTTGGCCCACTTGGATGTATAATGAGTCTTCAACCCATAACCAAATATACCAACATCTTCCACTCGCACAAGTAGGGCTAACACTGTTTTTACCACAAACCTATCATGGGTGCACCAATAATCAACATCTCTCACTCCCCCAAAATGGAGAAATGTTATAATAGCATGATTGAATTAGACTATTCATCTATGAGTAATGTTACATTCACTAATTCATCTAATACATTCAATAATAGCATGATTGAATTAGACTATTTTATAAGATTGGATATTTTTAAATATAACACTGTCTGTTGTTGGTATAACATGAGATATAACTAAAATAGTTTAATCTTATGTTTGGAATGATCTGACATTGGATTAAAAATAATGTGATGAATAATTTATATTTTCATTATAGTCCAATCTTAGCTTTTATTTTTCGAACAAGATTCTTGTAAGCATTAACTTTTTTTATTTTTATAATTAGTGGAAGAGACTTTTAAATCGTCTCATGACTTCAAACATTCCATAAAATTAGTGGAAGAGACTTTTAAGTCATCTCATAGACTTCAAATATTCCATAAAATTAGTGGAACACTCCAAGAACCGAGTGGCCGAGTGGCCCGAGTGTGGACATGGTCATCTACAATTCCAGCACTAGAAATATCAAGAAATTTGTAAAATGAGGACACCAATCAGAGCTGAAATTAAGGCCAGTGAGTTAATAAAAGAAAGAGAAGTCCTTGCAGGGACGAATCTAGGATTTTCTATCCAGCGGGGTTGAACTAAATATAAGTCATAAATTTTTTTGAACAACCTTAATAGGAAGATGTATTTTATTAATAAAAAGTAAATACATAACGAGTCATAAGATATAATAAATCTAATCCCTTAAAATGTATATTCCAACAAAATAAAATGAAGTGAAGAAAAAATAATTTTAATCACCAAATAGTAAAAAAAAAAAAAAAAAAAAAAAACCTCCAACAAGCTAACGTACAAATAATTGTATCTATATACCCTATAATTCTAGCAACAAACAAATCACATACAAATTTGATTAAATCAAACTAATATTAAATCAATTTTAATGTAATTAAGAAACCCTAATAAAATAAAATAAAATAAGTAAATAAAAAAGAATAAATATTTTTAGTTTTTTACCTTGTATGGAGAGAGAGTTCTTGTAAATGTGATCCCAATATTGTTAAATAAATATTCAGAGTGGAGTAGAGAGAGATTAAATAATACATAAAACAATAATAGAACAAAGAAAAATATTACAGAGAAGTTGAAGAAAATAAAGAAAAAAAAAAAACGAAGCCTAGTGGTAGTGGAGCCGTGGGATTTGGGAATAAAGTCATAAAGGGCACGCAACTCAAGAGTTCACATGTGGGTTATGGGTGAGTGGGTGACAATCTTATAATTTTAAATTAATATAAGAGGTAGACCGTTGAATAATACATACGAGAGAGTTCTTGTAAATGTGATCCCAATATTGTTAATTAAATATTCATACTGGAGTAGAGAGAGATTAAATAATACATAAAACATTAATAGAACAAAGAAAATATTACAGAGAAGTTGAAGAAAATAAATAAATAAAAAACGAAGCCTAGTGGTAGTGGAGCCGTGGGAATAAAGTCATAAAGGGCACGTAACTCAAGAGTTTACATGTGGGTTCTGGGTGAGTGGGTGACAATCTGATAATTTTAAATTAATGAGGAGTGCTAGAATCACTCTCTCAACTCACTCTCTCAACCCACTCTCTTTTCTCCATTTGACACTTGTCCATTATTTACTTTTTTGAAATAAATTTTAGAGCCATCATTAATGAATTGTTTTTACATGTTATTTACAATTCAAACTATCATATCTTCTAAATGCCCTTTTTTAACACCTAATTGTCATAGTCCTTTTCTTAATTATTCTTATTATTATTATTATTATTTATATACCTCTTTTTATTTTCTAAAATATCATATCAAACATAGTTTATACTTGAAAAATTATCATTTTATCTATATATCATAAGTTCATCATATTTTATAAAGTGATTTTTTTAATTTAAAAAATATAGTTAAAAAATAATTAAATTTCATTAATAATATCAAAACTCAAATATACTAAAAAAACACAAGATACCAATGTTTATTGTATTTTAATAACTTAAATATTGTTAATAATATATTTGCTATTTTTAAAAATAAATATAAATATTTAATAAATATTATTCAACCCATTTACCTTTGAAGATTTTTCTTACATATTTGGAAATGATAATTGGTGTAAAAAAAAGGGCAATTTAGGAAGATGGGATGATTTGATTTTTAAATAACATCAAAAAATAATTCATTAATGATGGTTCTAAAATTTATTCTAAAAAGTCAATATAGGAAGTTTCAAAAGGAGAGAGAGAGTGGGTTGAGAGGTGAGTTGAGAGAGTGTATCTAGCACTCTTCTAAATTAATATAAGAGGTAGACCGTTGAACATATGGTCATCATAATCAACAACTTATATTGGGTTTGTTGAAATTTAAAATATCAATTTGAAAAAAAAAAAGGTAGACAGGGCTGCAGCACCGTGCAGCCCCACAATCATTCGCCCCTGAGTCCTTGTACTTCAATCCAGAGAGCTTTAGTAGTTTTGTTCAAAAACATGTATATAGAAGTCTTACTAACGTAAATCTGAAAATCACCAAAATTGGTTGCCATCCAAATTCAATGTTGAAAGAGGTTAAAGTTGTCTAAATTTAAAATTTATCTATTATTATTTTCTAAAATATAATAATTTAAAATATAAAAAATGTAATGTTAAATATTTTAAGTCTATTGTTATAGATATTATATAAATTTAAATCAAAATTAAAATTATTTAAAATATCAAAAATAAATTTAAATCCCAAAAGATTATTTTTTGGATATACAAAATCCTTATCTAATTATCATTAAATTTAATTGATTCAATTCTTTAAATTATTAAATTTACTTTATTAATTTTTATTATAAAATTAAAAAAAATGTTAGATAAAATAACTTTTAAAAAACCAGTATAGGGCCAGTTTGGTATTTCTTTGAGAAGTTAAAATCAGATTATTTTATAATTCGACATAAAATGATGTTTGGTAAAACTTCCAAAAGTGATTTATGATAATCTGGCAAATTTTAACAGTAATTTTAAGAAGTATGTGGATGTTACTTTTGAAAGTGATTATGGATTAATCTATTTCACAATTTAATGAATCTTTTCAAATATCATTATTAATTATTATCCTTATGAAATCAAAAAAATCATTATATACCTTATTTCATCTTAAAATTAAATATTCTAATTAAATATGATTGATTATAAATCTTTTAAAAATATTTATTGATCTTATGAAATTTTGTTTCCTAATTATACTCTACTTAAATATTGATTAAATATATATTATGAAAAAAAAAAAAAAATAAGGTTTAAAATCATATCCATTTTAATCATCGTAATTAATTTCAACACTTTTGAAATAAAATTACAAAACATATGTATACTGCTTTTGAGATGCACAGTAGTTTGATTAACTTCACAGCTGATTATTCTTTCAGTACAACTAAAAGTGATTATAAAAGTTACAATAATACCAAACTACCATAATCAGTTGCTTCATATTTTAAGGTCTTGGTTGCCGAGTATTTGAGGACTTGTTCTAAAATTCAATTAATAGTATTGGGAATTCTCCCAACAAGGTAGTCACTTGGCAATTTGCCAATCACTAGAAAAGTAAAAGCAACGTTGTACTCTTCTTTTGAGCATTCATTTAAGTTGGGAGAAAATCTTGCATGAGACAGTTTCATTGCACTTGGTGAATGAAATTGTGTCAAATTAAAGTTTTATAATATATTTTTATGTTCAAGATAAATGGATGATATCATTGGATAGTCTCACACCAAGCAGTAGGAGACTGTCTAATGAGGATTTTCTCCTATTATTTTCATTTATTATAATATTCTTGTCTTTACTTAAAATATTTAGGTTCTCATTTGTGTTTGCTTTTGATAAAAAACATTTTTTTTTTTGTTGTACTGTATCTAATACTGTATAATTGTAGACTTTGATTTTATTTAATTTTAATATTTGAATTAAATATTGGTTTGGATGAATGCTTAAAGAATTTCAATTCCATATCTATTTTATTCATTATATAAACTAACAACACTTAATAATAAAATTTACCAAACGTATGTATATTGATTTGAGTATCACAATATCATTAACTAAATAGTAATCTGATTACTTAAAAACTGATTATTTATTCTACATAGGTAATTTGATATATCTTAAAAGTTGAATAATACCATCAGACAATTGGTATGATAAAAACCCGGACCTGGTATCAAAAGACCCAACCCAGGCCCGTCGGGTTGGTCGATCCAACGCATGTCAGCAGCATGACTTAGCCCTTGAAAGACAAAGTCAAACACTCAGTAATACTGGTGAATCATTTGTGATCATGGGCGAGTACTCAAAGATTTTCTCAACCCACGATCAAAAAAACGTTGCGGCTACATCTTGCAACTATAAATAAGAGGGCTCCTTCACTTAAAAGCTCTCTGAATTCTAAAGCTATATTGAAATTCTGATTACAGTTTTATTCGGTCATCGGAACTCATCATCAGTCACTGACTGCTTGCTCAGCCCAAGCATATCTAAGCCTATCATCAAGCCCCCACCTTTCTTTTCTCTATATCGTATTACTATTTTAAGTCTTTTGCAGGTTCAGCGAAGTCCAGAGACCATCCGCAGACGACAACCAACGTCATCCATCAACTTCCAGCCTAGTTGCTTTGGGCCTGATTCTACCGACCCATTGACATACCAAGTCGATCGACCACCTACATATAATCAATTATATGACAAGCATAAGTTAGAACAATACTAAACCGACTATGAGTCAATTGGTCACCATAAAAAAAATTCGCTTCTAGAATTGATAGAGGAGAATCATAGAATTCCCCGTTTTGTCAAAAAAAAAAAAAAATAAATAATAAAAAAAATAAAAAATAAAAATAAAAAAATCATATAAGAAAATATATTCCCCTTCTAGAATTGATAGGCGTATTGGCCTCTTTACCTTCTTTTTGGTCGTGACCGACGTCCCATTTTCTGATTGGCAGCTTGGTGCACACTACAGTAAAATGGAAAAAATTGGATGAATCAGTCTCACGATGAGATTTTTATTTTAAAAACAATATTACGGAAAATAATATATGATCGGTGGAATGTGTCACATATCAGTGTTTTCTAAGTGAAAGTCTTATTGCGTGAAATCAACTCGCTCAAGATTTCTCCATGCAGTCAATTCAAAGGTCCTAACTTTTTTTTTTTTTTTTTTTTTTGGAATTTTCAAGGACTTTATGTATTTTTAAGATCCCTTACAATGTTGTATTACATTTGTCACTTATTAGTATTGTGACATTTACTTATGTCTAAAATTTCCAAATTGATTGATGACTAAGTGGTGACCGGCTAGTGATCAGATTTTCAATCATATGTTCTTAGATAAGATTCTTAAACCTTTATGGTGCGTTGGTACGCGAGACAGGACAGGACAACGTGGGACAATTTCTTCTTATCCCCGTTTGGCGCGACTTTAGTATGGGACATAAAGGACAAGATGGGAAAAAATCAACAAATTCTGTCCCATCAAGACCCTAGGCCAGATTGTCCCATGCATGGGACAAGTCTCAAAAAGACCTTTTACCCTTAAATCTTCAAAAAATCACAAACTTGTGCAAGGTATTTTATATATATATATATATATATATATAATATATTAATATAATAATATTAATAGATGTATTATATATATATATAGGTATATATATATGTATATTATATAATATATTATATATCTGATATATATGACATATAATAATATATACAAGAGATTATATTTATATATATAAATATATTATTATTATTTTAATATATTATATATATCTTATATAGATATTATCTATAATATTTAATATATGATATATATTATAATACAATATATTATATTATTATAAATATATTTAATATTATAATATATAATAATATTAAATATATTATAATATATAATTTATTAAAAATTATTACATATACAGTATTAATATTATATTGTATTATTTATATAATAATCTATTAATATATTAAAAATTATTTCATACAGTAAATAATATATATAATTGTATTTTTTAATATATATATATATATATTATTGATATGTAATATTTTTAATATATTATATATAATATTTTATATAATATTATAAATTATATTATATATATATATATATATATATATTAAAATATTATTTATACATATGAGGGGCACTCTGGTCATTTGAACTCTTGTCCGTCTGTCTCAACCATACCAAACGTATAACAATACAGTTAACAGTTCTGTCCAGATATTTCAAACACAATATGGAACAATTGTCCGTCCTGTCCCGTCCGTCCCAATCTCTTATACCATTCGATAAAAGGATTTTGCTTCAATATCTTGGATGATTAGATATTTCCATAACATGTGACGCCATGTATTTAATGGACTTGGCAAGTGGCAACACACCAAAGACTCCTTAAAAGTAAGTCATCTCACCAACCAAAGACTCATTAAAAGTGAAGCAAGTCTCTGACCAACCAAAGACTCCTTAAAAGTAAGTCATCTCACCGAACCCGACAATTAAAAAAGTGTACATTATGGTGGACACTAATTTCTCGGCCATTGTTAAAACTAAATTCAAAAAGTACTATTAAAGTATTAAAGTTAGGCAGGGCCGGCTACATTTGTTTGGCAGGAGGGGCGGCTGTCCCGACCCCTTAAGGGGTTATATTTAGTATTAGTTCAATGATCTATTTTATTTTATTTCGGATTATAAAAGGTCAATTATTTATTTCCAGTATTAGATCAAATGTTTCAGATCAAAAAGGTATATCAAAAAAAAAGTGTAAATATGGAAGAAATATTGAATATATTGGAATACTATTATATCAACAAACGTGTATTTGTCATAGAAGTAAAAATGACTACTCCTATTAGTTAGGGACTATGAGTTGTCTAGCTAAATTAGGCATACAATAGAGAAGATATATACAGTAAATGGAAGATAAATACACATTCTTATCTTCTAACACTCCCCATCAAGTTGGAGAGTGGATGTCCTGTACTCCCAACTTGTGAATCATAGGAACAAAAAACTCTTCCCCAAAGGCTTTGTCAAGAGTCTGCCAGCTGATGTGCAGAAGTTACATATTTGTTGTCACCGAACCATCTGAATCTCGTTCTAATGTAATGGCAATCCATTTATGTGCCTAGTTCGCTCATGAAAACTGGATTAGCTGCAATGTGTAGAGCAGCTTGTTATCACAATACAGCAAAGCAGGTTCATGTGACAGTCCCAAATCCTTCAATAGATATCGAAGCCATGTCAACTCGCAGCAAGCTCCTGTCATTGCGCGATATTCGCCTCAGCAGAAGAAAGTGAAACGGTTTTCTGTCGTTTCGACCTCCAAGAAATCAACGAAGGCCCAAGGAAGACACAATAACCCGTAGTAGACCTTCTAGTAAGTGGGCAACCTGCCCAATCGAATCACAGTAAGCTCTCAACCTGAAATCACTATTCGAAGATAAGAACAGACCTTGCCAGGAGTCCTTTTAGATATCTAACAACCCGAAGAGCTGCCTCCATATGTAGTTTTCGGGTTGATGCAAATCTACTAAGACATGTACACATATGTTATATCAGGCCTGGAAACAGTCAAGTAAATCAACCTACCAACTAATCTTCTATACTGACTTGAATTTCTAAGTAGATCACTTTTATCCGATAATTTCAGGCCTTGTTCCATAGGAGTATCAATGGGAGCTGCACCTAATAACCCTGCATCCGTAATGATCTCTAACGCATACTTACATTGAGAAATGAAAATTCCATTCCTAGGAGAGAAACCTCAATGCCAAGAAGTACTTTAAATTACCAAGCTCTTGATACGAAAATTACTATGCAGAAATTTTTTAGTTGCAACAATGCTAGCAGGATCATTTCCAGTAATTAAAATATCATCTACATATATCAAGAGAGCGGTTAAAAGACTTTCTGTTTCTGGTGAACAAAGAATAATCAGCGAGATTGTTCATAACCAGCGGAACAAATGGCCCTGAAAACTTGGCGAACCACTGGCGAGAAGCCTGTTTCAGTCCGTACAAAGACTGTGTGAAGGCGACACACCAAGTACTCTCCCCTGTCGCCGAAGCCCTGGCGGTGGTGACATGTATATCTCCTCAGTCAAATCGCCATGGAGGAAAGCGTTGTTGACGTCCAATTGGTGAACGGACCGTGTTAGAGGCAGCCAAGGCAAGCAAGCAACGAACATAAATAATCTTAGCAGTGGGAGAAAATGTGTCCTGATAATCAATACCTTCCAGCTGAGTGAATCCTTTGGCGACTAAACGGGCCTTGTATCGCTCGACAGAACCGTCGGAATGACGCTTGATTTTGAAGACCCACCGACAGCCAATGAGAGTCTTACCACACGGGGAGAGGGACGAGAGACTGAAACTAAATATACCACGGTGTGTATAAAGCTATCTAGAGGGGGGGTGAATAGATTTTACGCTTTTTACCCAATTTTTCGTGTTAGTCAAAATTACGAAATTACCCTCAAGATAATATAAACAAGCAAGTGTAATATGGTGCGGAAATTAAAATAACACTTGAATTTTTACGTGGAAACCCTCACGGGAAAAACCACGGGCTATGTAAGTAAGCCACACTCGAACCTCGAATCCACTAAATGTGCAAACGATTACAACCTAATCCCGGAAGTAATCACACACCTACCTAATCCCGGTATGAGTGAACCTAGTCCAATTTGCTTGCGATCTAAGCAACCTAATCCCGATTGCTACACACAAGACTTAGCTTCTCTTGAAGAGAATACAACCCTAAGTGAATATATGAAATATCCAAAATGCAACATAGAGCAAGGGAAACCCTATATGCTTATCTAAGATGATTAATATGCAATTAAGAGCAATCCTAGATATCAAAACTAAATGACATGTCAATTAGTTTAGCTAATCAATATCAAGCACAAAAACCTAATATGCTAGCACAATACAACTTCTCAAACATACATCATACTAATCTCAATCTTGTATTCAACAAATATAAAATCACATACAAGTAATTAAATTGAGATTGCTAGATAGAGAAACACAAAATATGTAAGATATTAGTGAAAAGCTTACCAAGCAAAGTATGATGAAGAATCCATGCAAGATGTCATCTAGATGATCTAAGATGATGCTAGATGATGATTGATGATCATGGAAAAGGTGTTTGAGTAATTAAAAATGAGTTCTTGGAATTTTTTTCTCTTTGAAAAATATCCTAAGTATGAAATCTGAATATGAACTCTTGTAATTGACCTAAAGTCAAAGTGGCATATATATAGGGGGCCAAAACAAAGTGTGGTCGTTTTGATAAGTTTGCCCACTATTTGCCTTGGGCGCTGTACGTAGGGCGCCTTGTACAGCGCCTGTACAGCGCCCTTGCTCTGTTTTCACGAGGAAACAGAGTGGCGCTGTACGTACAGCGCTTGTACGCGCCACGTACAGCGCCCCAACAGCGACCCAACAGCGACCGATTAAATCGATCAGGTCTGAACAGCGCTCAATGGGCGCTGTTCGTACAGCGCTTCTGTACAGCGCTTTTGGGGGCGCCCAGTGCAAAAATGCAATCCTAAGTCTAAGCATGACAAGGCAATTGGATATGCAAGATGCAATCAAACTAACATGCAAGAAGAGATGTTAATGAGCATTAAGGCACACATAAAAGACACACAACATATAAGGATTAAACATATGCATGAGTTGTGAGTGTGTGCATCTATCTCTTCAAGACAAGTAAGCACTTAGAATATTACCTTTGGTGCTTGTCAATAGTGAGGTCTTCAAAAGGGCCTAAGCAATAACACAACATCTAAGCTACCCTTACAAAGCATCCCCACATGTGGTTTGATCACGAAATAAGCCAATTAAACACAACGGGAATCCTAACAATCTCCCCCTTTGGCTATTTCGTGACAAAACCACCACTCACATTGATTCCTCACATAGAATTAGAAACTACGGGACTACAATGATTATCTACATTACAAAGAGATAAGAAAGTAAAAACTTCAAGTCTTCAATCTCTTGTAGAACAATCAAGCCCTGAAAATAAAGTTTCTAGCATTTCCAATACAAGTAAAGTGTGAGATTAATCATGTGAGAACAATACCAAGCATTTGCATTTTTAGAATTTAGGCACAACATTAGCAAATGTATGCAATGAATGATAAATGCAATGCTCCCCCTCAAAGGGTTACTCCCCCTCAATGTATGTTCTCCCCAAAATGCACAAAAGCTTCTATATTTTGCAACTCCCCTTACCATTTCCTACTCCCCCTTTTTGTCATGATATAGGCAAAGGAGTAGTCCCCAACCGGGTCACTCAAAGCAACGAGAGATAGAAGCATGCAAGATATGCATATACATATAAGTCACTTTATGCACTTCAATTAATTTGAGAGAAACAAGGAGATTTATTTGAGAAAATGTGTGAATCCAACATGCTTTGCATACAAGACATATAGCATTCAAGTCCAAAATACAATGGTATTTGGCAAAGCAAATGACAAAGGTTTCTAATTTGAATTCAAACCAATTTCACCAATGTCATGGGAAAAGCAAGGATATAGAGATTATTGATTTCAATTTTAAGAGCAACTATATCCAACTTTATAAGCGAAACATGGCATGAGCGACTTTGCACCCTATTTGATTTTTCCGGATAAGAATCCGTATGATAGTAACCATGTTCAACTAATAAAGAAAGAGAGACATTGGAATGTAAATTCCTTTGAACGGATACAAGATCCTTTATTCATTTTGAGTCTCATTAGCTTTCACACAAGTTTTGCATTTTTAAGAATATGCAATCATCAATTCATGCTTTTCATGTGAGCATGTTGTATGAATTTCATGCTTTTTCATTTAGCATTAGCATGTTATTAAAGAATCATCATGTCATGGAGATAACTATAGGTCATTCACATCATACTTCCTATGTAAATCTCCTAGTCCAAAAATGCATGTTTGAACATAAATATGACATGGATTGTAGACAAGCAAGGTTCACACTTATAGAATTTGAAAGCATATATACATATGTACAACCAAGCTTACTCAAGCAATCAAAAGAAGAGGCATAAGTTATTTCAAATTTTTTGCAAGTTACATGAATGCAAAATAGCTCTCTTTGCTTGAGTTCCCCATATGGGGTCAATCATAGAACATCACTCCACAAGACATATCCCAATAGATCTACTAAGAGTTTTAAATCGAGTAGCATCTAAGGGTTTAGTAAATAAGTCCGCAAGTTGATCATTAGTACCTACATGTTCAAGTACTATGCATTTATTTTCAACAAGCTCTCTAATGAAGTGATGGCGGATGTCAATATGCTTAGTTCTAGAATGTTGAACCGGATTCTTGGAAATATTAATAGCACTCATGTTATCACAAAAGAGAGTGAGAGTACCTTGGTTGAATCCGTAGTCTACAAGCATTTGTTTCATCCATAGGAGTTGTGTGCATCCACTCCCCGCGGCTATGTACTCGGCCTCGGCCGTGGACAAGGAAATCGAGTTTTGCTTCTTGCAAAACCAAGACACCAAGTTGTTGCCTAGAAAGAAGCAACCGCCCGATGTGCTCTTCCTATCATCACAATTTCCTGCCCAATCCGCATCACTAAAGCCAACTAGACTAGCATTAGTGTCAAAAGAGTACCAAATCCCATAGTTGGATGTCCCATTCACATAGCGAATGATCCTCTTCACACAAGAGAGGTGGGACTCCTTAGGATCCGCTTGGTACCTAGCACACACACCCACACTAAAAGATATATCGGGCCTACTTGCGGTCAATAAAGCAAGCTACCTATCATGCCACGATATAGAGTTTGTTCCACACTTTTACCACTAGCATCCTTGCTTAGCTTCAAAGTGTACTCATGGGTGTATCACAATGTTTGGCTTTCTCTAAACCAAACTTCTTCACTAGGTTCTTAGCATATTTGGCTTGGGTTATGAAAATCCCATCATGCATTTGCCTAATTTGCAAACCTAGGAAGTAACTAAGCTCACCAACAAGACTCATCTCAAATTCAAGAGACATGACATCAACAAATTGTTGGACTTTGGTGTTGTTGGTGGAGCCAAAAACTATATCATCAACATATATTTGAGCTATGAAAAGCTCATCATTGTCTCTCTTGATGAATAGTGTCTTGTCAACACTACCTCTTGTGTAGTTGTTGTCAACAAGAAATTGAGTGAGGCGCTCATACCAAGCCCTCGGTGCTTGTTTCAACCCATAAAGTGCCTTCTTGAGGCGATAGACATGATTGGGGTGGTGTGCATCCACAAACCCCTTAGGTTGTTCAACAAACACTTCCTCTTGCAAGAAGCCATTGAGGAAGGCACTCTTGACGTCCATTTGGTGCAATTTGAACTTGTGCACACAAGAGATGGACAAGAGAAGCCTAATGGACTCTAAGCGGGCAACGGGAGCAAAAGTCTCCTCAAAGTCGATACCCTCAATTTGAGAGTACCCTTGTGCTACAAGTCTAGCCTTGTTCCGCACTATGTTGCCATCCTCATCGGATTTGTTCCTAAATATCCATTTGGTGCCTATGACATTAGTGGTCTTAGGCCTAGGAACTAGAGTCCAAACCTCATTCCTTTCGAATTGGCTTAGCTCTTCTTGCATGGCAAGAACCCAAAATTCATCATTTAAGGCTTCTTCAACCTTTTTGGGTTCAATTTGAGAGGTGTAACATGTATAGCTAATAAGATTAGCAAGTTGGCGTCTAGTCCTAACACCCTCATTTACCTCTCCAATGATATCTTCTTTATCATGGAGTTTCCTAACCCATGGAGCGGGTTCTTTAGAGTCCAAGAGAGGAACTCTATCAATAGGTTGTGTGCCATCATTGTTGACATTAGATGTCCCAACATTAGGCGACACCACAACCTTCTCCAAAGGAGAATCATCACTAAAAATAACCTCCTCCTCATGATCATTAGACTTGAGCCTAGTATCATCAAATACGACATTGGATGATTCCATAACACTTAGAGTCTTTAAATTGAAAACTCTATAGGCTCTACTATTTAAGGCATAGCCAATAAAAATACCCTCATCACTCTTAGCATCAAACTTGCCAAGTTGATCACGGTCATTCAAAATGTAGCATTTGCTTCCAAAAGTGTGGAAGTAGCTAACATTTGGCCTCTTGCCTTTCCATAACTCATAGGAGGTGTTTCTAGTACCGGGCCTTAGGAACACTCTATTTCCTATATAGCAAGCCGTGTTAATGGCTTCGGCCCATAGGTTCCTAGGGACATTGTTGCTAAGCAACATCACACGGGCCATCTCTTGGAGGACCCTATTCTTCCTCTCAACAACTCCATTTTGTTGAGGTGTCCTAGGAGCAGAAAATTCATGGGAGATGCCTAAACCATTACAAAAGGTTTCAAAGGTGGCATTCTCAAATTCTCTCCCATGGTCACTTCTAATCCGTTTAATGCTTCTAATGTTAGAATTCATTTCATTTTGCAATTTAGTACAAAGCATTTTAAACTTATCAAAAGTTTCGGATTTTTCTCTAAGAAAATATGTCCATGTAAATCTAGAGAAATCATCAACACAAACAAAAATGTATCTCTTTCCACCCAAACTTTCGGTTTGCATGGGACCCATGAGGTCCATGTGGAGAAGCTCAAGTGGCTCCTTGGTGGTGAGATACTTACCCTTTTTGTGCATGCTTTTGGTTTGCTTTCCTTGTTGGCAAGGTCCACAAATACCATTGGCTTTCTTCCCAAGCTTAGGGAGGCCACGCACACAATTGAACTTTCCAAGGGTCCGTAGATCCCTAAAGTTCATGTGGCCAAGTCTTTCATGCCACAACTCAATTTGCTCATCCATGGACACATGATTAGATACAATTCTAGCTTCAAGACAATAGCAATTGTCGCTAGATCTCATGCCCTTCAACAAGGTTTGTCCATCGGGTTTAAGGATAGAGCAATAATCTTTAGAGAACAAGACGGAATATCCTTCATCACTAAGATGTGAAATGCTAATTAAATTGGCTTTCAAGCCATCAACAAATAAAGCATTGGATAAGGAGGGTAATCCGGGAACGGAAATGGTTCCTTTCCCTATAACATTTCTTTTGGATCCATCACCAAAAGTGACATTTCCACCTTCCTCCATAACAAGAGTCTCGAAGAAACTCTTGTTTCCCGTCATGTGCCTAGAGCACCCACTATCCAAGTACCAAAAATTAGAAGAATTTGCCTTCAAGGCTATTTGTGCAACATGGCAAACATTTCATTCTTTCTAATCCACTTAGCAACAATTTTAGCTTTCTTAGTGGCCTTTGGTACATGTGCTCTACTATTTCTAGGATCATGCAAATCAATATTTCATTCCTAGAAACATGCATCTTGGCTCTATTCTTTCTCTTTTCAATCATGCTTTGTTTTCTACACATTTTAATATATTGAAAGCAATTTGGTCTAATATGACCATCACAACCACAAAAGTGACAAATAGGAATGAAAAAGGAATCATACCTCGCCTTTGAGTACGTCCATGTCTTTGTGGATATGTGGGTTCAATCCATCTTCGTTGTTGAACCGGTCTTGGTTGCTTCCAAGCTTGAGGTTGCATGATTGGTCTCTTTCCTTTGTGAGCCAATTTGGGAGGAGTGTTGGCTTGAGGAACCTTAGGAGGTTGAGCTTGAGATTTCCTTCTTGGCCCCATTTTCACTTGTGCATTAGAACTTTGTCCTATTTCTAATTTTTTAGGAGGTTGCACAAATGAAGTTTCTTCATTCTTCAAGCTCTTGACAAATATGGTCTTGTTAGAGGTTGAGATTTTCTTGCCATCTTCATACCCAAGACCTCTCTTGTCACTTGGACTCTTTCCAACACCAAGTAAATGATCAAGCTTCTTGGTGCTAGAATCTATCCTAGCCAAGGACCTTTAGCTTCTACAAGTTCCCTCTTCAAGCCTTCTTCACTTCTCTTGGACAAGTCTAACTCCTCAATTACTTATCCTCTCTCCTCTTCAATCTTTCCACTTGTTCACTTAAGTGGTCATTGTGAGCCGAAAGTTCAAGGTTTTCTTCTCTCAACCTCTCAATCTTTCTTGTGCTTTTAAGTGCTAAATCATTGAACTCGGCATGGTATTTAGCAAGCACCTTTTGCTCCACAAACTTCTTCTTGGAACTAGAAGAGGAGTCACTTTCTTCTTCACTAGAGTCAATTTCCTCTTGACTCAAATCTTCCTTTTCACTAGCACTTTTGCTCTTGTGAGAAGATGCAAAAGCTAGGAAGTTAGCCATGAGCTCTTCCTCACTTGAAGACTCATCTTCCTCATTGGAGTCATCACTACTCCCACTCCATGTGGCGGCCATCACTTTACCCTTCTTCCTCTCATTGTGATTCGCACATTCGGGGGCAAAGTGACCAATCCCACCACACTCAAAGCATCGGACCCCTTTCCTTTCGGTCCTCTCTTGTCTAGGCTCAAACTTCTTGAAGGAACTCTTTTTCTTCAAATCTTGTCCTCTTGACCCAAATCCCTTCTTCTTCTTGAACCCCATAACCTTGTTGAACCGTTTCACAAATAAGGCAAGGTCTTCATCCGATTCATGCTTTGCCTCCTTTCATCCTTAGATGCTTTCAAAGCTATTCCTTTAGACTTCTTAGGAGGAGTAGTGTTGCTAGGAGCCTTCCTAGACTCATATGCAAGGAGACGCCCAATTACCTCACTTGGCTTCATATCCATGTAGCCACTATTTTCTTCTATGGCCGTCACCTTTGATTCAAACCTATCGGGGAGAGATCTCATAATTTTTTGCTTGACTCTCCTATCCGAATACGGGTCTCCGAGTTGATGGCTTTGATTTACTATGTCCATCAATTTGATTTCGAAGTCGTTGAAGCATTCATCCTCTCCCATCCTAAGTAACTCAAATTGAGTTTGGAGGACTTGAAGCTTGGACTCCTTCACCACCTCGGTTCCCTCATGTGCAACTTGAAGGATGTCCCATGCCACTTTGGCAATTTGAGTATTCTGAATAAGCTTGTACTGATTCTCATCCATGGCACACATAATGGCATGCATCGCCTTCCTATTCCACTTAGAAGCCTCAAACTCTTGCGCGTTCCATTGCGCCTTAGGCTTCAAAACATCTTGTCCTCCACCCGCGGGAGTCATCATAGGGAGATCATATCCGTCTTCCACCGCCATCCATGCACGGTCATGAATTTGGCATATGTAGGATTCCATCTTCCCTTTCCATTGGGAATAGTTCAAACCGGTAAGAAGTGGAGGCCTTGTGCTAGAAGCTCCTTCGTGGCCACCACCATTTCCACCGTTTCCACTCATAGTGTTTATGAATGAATGAAATGAATGCAAATGTATGAATAATCAAAAATCACACAAAATGCAAAACACACCAAAATAAAGCAAGGATCACCTATGTATGTCTAGGAACCCGCTCTGATACCAATTGAAACTAATATAGCACGGTGTGTATAAAGCTATCTAGAGGGGGGGTGAATAGATTTTACGCTTTTTACCCAATTTTTCGTGTTAGTCAAAATTACGAAATTACCCTCAAGATAAATAAACAAGCAAGTGTAATATGGTGCGGAAATTAAATAACACTTGATTTTTACGTGGAAACCCTCACGGGAAAAACCACGGGCTATGTAAGTAAGCCACACTCGAACCTCGAATCCACTAAATGTGCAAACGATTACAACCTAATCCCGGAAGTAATCACACACCTACCTAATCCCGGTATGAGTGAACCTAGTCCAATTTGCTTGCGATCTAAGCAACCTAATCCCGATTGCTACACACAAGACTTAGCTTCTCTTGAAGAGAATACAACCCTAAGTGAATATATGAAAATATCCAAAATGCAACATAGAGCAAGGGAAACCCTATATGCTTATCTAAGATGATTAATATGCAATTAAGAGCAATCCTAGATATCAAAACTAAATGACATGTCAATTAGTTTAGCTAATCAATATCAAGCACAAAAACCTAATATGCTAGCACAATACAACTTCTCAAACATACATCATACTAATCTCAATCTTGTATCAACATACAAAATAACAATCAAGTAATTAAATTGAGATTGCTAGATAAGAGAAACACAAAATATGTAAGATATTAGTGAAAAGCTTACCAAGCAAAGTATGATGAAGAATCCATGCAAGATGTCATCTAGATGATCTAAGATGATGCTAGATGATGATTGATGATCATGGAAAAGGTGTTTGAGTAATTAAAAATGAGTTCTTGGAATTTTTCTTCTCTTTGAAAAATATCCTAAGTATGAAATCTGAATATGAACTCTTGTAATTGACCTAAAGTCAAAGTGGCATATATATAGGGGGCCAAAACAAAGTGTGGTCGTTTTGATAAGTTTGCCCACTATTTGCCTTGGGCGCTGTACGTAGGGCGCCATTGTACAGCGCCTGTACAGCGCCCTTGCTCTGTTTTCACGAGGAAACAGAGTGGCGCTGTACGTACAGCGCTCTGTACCGCGCCACGTACAGCGCCCCAACAGCGACCCAACAGCGACCGATTAAATCGATCAGGTCTGAACAGCGCTCAATGGGCGCTGTTCGTACAGCGCTTCTGTACAGCGCTTTTGGGGGCGCCCAGTGCAAAAATGCAATCCTAAGTCTAAGCATGACAAGGCAATTGGATATGCAAGATGCAATCAAACTAACATGCAAGAAGAGATGTTAATGAGCATTAAGGCACACATAAAGACACACAACATATAAGGATTAAACATATGCATGAGTTGTGAGTGTGTGCATCTATCTCTTCAAGACAAGTAAGCACTTAGAATATTACCTTTGGTGCTTGTCAATAGTGAGGTCTTCAAAAGGGCCTAAGCAATAACACAACATCTAAGCTACCCTTACAAAGCATCCCCACATGTGGTTTGATCACGAAATAAGCCAATTAAACACAACGGGAATCCTAACACATATGATCTAAAACATACAAGTAATTAAAAGAGATGGCTTGATAGTAAAAATACTAAAATAAGATGAAGTTAATCAAAATCTTACCAAGCAAGTTGTGATGGTGCAAACCCATGCATAGATGCATTCTATATAGACATAGAAGATGCAATATGAAATTTGATGCAAAAAGGATTTAATTTGAGTGGTTAAAGGTGAGTTCTTGATTTGATTTTCTCTCAAATATCTCTCTTTGAAGTTTAGGGTTCTAAGGAGTAAAAGAACTTGTTCAGATAATGAGAAAGTGAGATATTTATAGACATCAAGAACTGGGCATGTGAAAAGATAATATTGCCCCTGAAACGCACCGATCGGTGGTTTCGATCGGTGGCTAGGCCGCCGATCATAACCGCCGAATTGAGCCTGATAAGAACAGAGCATCAACGACGGTTTCATTTGGCAGTTTCGAAACCGCCATTTCAACCGCAGAATCAAACCGAAAGATTTAAATCAACCAGATATGAACGACGATTTCGAACGGCGGTCGTGGTCACCGATCGTAACAGTAGAATTGCTCCAGATACTTCTGGATGCAAAAGACGGTTTCATTCGGCGACCAGGCCACCAATCAAACCGCCGATTCACCAGAAATGGTGAAACCAAGGAGAAGCCAAGGGCATTCTCGTAGGCGGTCTTCGCGCTTAACCAAGCACACTTTCGTGCATGCGCAGACGTTTTCGAACAATGTCAGGAAACGAATTACCAGACCCATAAACACACAACAAGATATAACAATCAAAGTGCTAGTGTGTAATGTGACAAGTGAAGAGAATGCACACAATTGTAAGAATGCAAAGTGTGTGTGTGCTTCTAAATCTCTTCAAAGAAAGCTAAGCACTAGAGATTATACCTTTGGCATGCTTGTCCTTGAGGTCTTGAAAGAGCCTTTGAACTTGAACCTCAATCACCTAAACTATCCTTACACAATAAACCCCAACATGTGGTTTGTCACGAAATAAGTCAATCATAAACTGGGAATCCTTACACATTATTAGGGGATAGTGTGTGGTTTGAGAAACCACCAAACAATGCATGTAAAGTAAATGTACAAAAATGTAAAGAGAATATGAATGGAGATAGGAATCCAATACAAACAACCTAGATAAGAAAATGGCCCATATTTTTAATGTGGGGCGGCAAGGCTATAATATTAGTCAAAAATATTATTTCATTTTATTGTTTAATTAAATGAGAATTAATTAATTTATTAATTAATTATTTAATTAAGAAACAAAATCTTTTTTGATCAGGAAATATGTTTCCTAGAATTATACTATTGGTAGTAGTATACTAAAAGTAAAAGACTGTTTGATAAGAAAATAAATAATTAAAGTTTATTTATTTAATCAAATAAGAAGTCTTTTAATTAAGTCAATAAAGAGAATAAAAATACTTATGAGTTAAATTAGGGTTAGGAGTCTAAAAGTTGATGGGAATTAGGGTTGAATTTTGGTCACCCTATATAAGTGAGGTGATGAAATTCGGCCAACCCTAATATACAACAACAAGTAGATTTCGGCAACCCTAAAGGATAAAGAGAATGAAATTTGGCCACCCTATATAATACACTTTATAGGGTTCGGCCACCTCAAGTGTTTACTGAATCAATTTCTTCTTCTTCTCAACTCATAGAAAAGTGTTTGATTATTCTGCCAAGACAAAAAAAGAGAGAAGAGATTATTCTTTTGATGGTACACTATTTGCTTGTTCATCAATAAGCTTATATGTACAACATCGAATTAGGTTCATGCGAGTTTCGATCATTAGATTGAGAACTCAAAAGTGACCGGAATAATCTTTGTGGTCTTTTGATTGTTTTGTGACTAACAAAAAGAAAAAGAAAGTTTGTTTGTCCATTCTCAGGTTCGCAATTCAAGGAAAAGGGAGACCACGCTCCTAGGTGATTCACGTTCGTGCTAGGATTGAAGATCTTGCGGATTACCATCGACGTAAGTCAATCGGATCACGCGACAAAAGGTATTATACTTTTTGTTACTTATATGTATGGTTGATTAATTTAAAGGGTTAAGGTTCATAAAAGGAAAAATTTTAAAACATACTAAATCTATTTTTAGTCTCGCTTCCGCTGCGTGTACTACGGTATTTTTCCCTACATGAATGTGTTATACCAAATGTTTGAACCATGATGCAGGGACACACATGTATGAATTGTGTGTGTGTGCGCTAACGCCTTGCAAGAGGATAGGAGTCAAGATATACCTTTGATGCTTTTCACCTCTTGAAGACGACTTTGCACTAGACGTTGCTCTTCACCTTTTAAGCTTCCTTTCTTCAAAGAATATCCTAAGAAACAACTAATACAAATATGAAGTGTTTTGCAATGGAGTCAAGCCAATACAAATCATGAACCTTACACAATGGAAAGAGGTCAATCATGCAAAATGAACCAAGGAAGCAAGATAGACCGATTCAACAACAAAGAAGGTTTGAACCCGCTCAACCACAAAGTCATGGGAAGGCTCCTATGCATGCAAAGGACATGGTATGAATTCTAAATTTATCCCTACATGTCACTTTTGTGGTATTGATGGTCACATTAGACCAAATTGCTTTCATTTCATTAAATTATGTAGAATCAAAAACATGATTGAAAAGAGAATGACAAGAGCTAGAATACATGCTAATAGCAAGGAAAATATTCATATTCATGATCCTGTTATTTCTAGAACTCTTGAACCATTGACCACTAGGAATAAAAATGTCATATCTATATGGATAAGGAAAGATGAACCCGCTTGCTACGAGACTAACAAGTCTCATATAGGTTCAACTAAGTCCAATGGACTTGGTAGGTCCATAGGACCTCATGACCTTCATTGATGAAGGATGATGATGACCCCATATGGGGAACTCAAGCAAAGAGAGCTAATTGCATACTTGTTGCATGCAATTTTTTTGAAAAATCTTATGCTTCTTTGTTGATTGCTTGAGTAAGCTTGGTTGCACATATGTATATATGTTTTCAATTCAATAAGTGTGAACCTGCTGTTTACAATCCATGTCATATTTATGTTCAAACATGCATTTTTGGACTAGGAGATTTATATAGGAAGTATGATTTGAATGACCTATAGTTATCTCCATGACATGATGATTCTAATGACATGCTTAAAAATTGAAAAGCATGAAATTCATATAACATGCTCAAATGAAAAAGCATGAATTGATGATTGCATATTCTTAATGCAAAACTTGTGTGAAAAAGCTTATGAGACTCAAAATGAAAAAAGGATCTTGTATCCGTTCAAAGGATTTTAAAATCCAAATTTCTCTCTTCTTTATTAGTTGAACATGGCTACTATCATACGGATATCTTATCCGGAAAAATCAAATAGGGTGCAAAGTCGCTCATGCCATGTTTCGCTTATAAAGTTGGATATAGTTGCTCATAAATTAAAATCAATGAAAACTCTATATCCTTGCTTTCTCATGACAATGGTGAAATTGGTTTGAATTCTTATTAAAAACCTTTGTCATTTGCTTTGCCAAATACCATTGTATTTGGACTTGAATGCTACATGTCTTGTATGCAAAGCATTTTTGATTCACACATTTTATAAAAATAAATCTCCTTGTTTCTCTCCAATTAATTGAGTTGCATAAAGTGCATTTTATGATTATGCAAATGACTTGAATGCTATCATCTCTTTTGCTAAGTGACCCGGTTGGGGACTACTCCTTTGCCTATATCATGACAAAAAGGGGGAGTAGATGGTGGTAAGGGGAGTTGCAAATTGTGGTAGCAATTATGCATGTTGGGGAGACAATACATTGAGGGGGAGTAACCCGTTGAGGGGGAGCATTGCATTTACAATTATTGCATGATGTTGTAGTTGTACTTAAATTCTTAGAATGCAAATGCTTGTTTTAATTCTCACTTGATTCATCTCATTTTTACTTGAATCGGAAAGTATAGAAACTTTGCTTTCAGAGATTGATTGTTCTACAAGAGATTGAAGACTTCAAGATTTTTTTTAAATATCTTTGTAATGTAGATAATCATTGTTGACCTGTAGTTTCTATTATGTTGTGAGGAATCAATGTGAGTGGTAGTTTGTCACGAAATAGCCAAAGGGGGAGATTGTAAGGATTCTCATATCTTGATTGGCTTATTTCGTGGACAAACCACGTGTTGGGGATTGTATGTAAGGGTAGCTTAAGTGATTGATATTCAAGCTCAAGACCCTCTCATGTCCTCAAGGTTGATAAGCACCAAAGGTAAACTTCTATGTGCTTAATTTGCTTTGAAGAGATTAGTTGCACACACACTCACATCTCATGCTTAATTCATTTTCTTGTATGTTGTGTATGTGTTGTTATTATGTGCTCATTAATGTTCATTAACATCTCTTCTTGCATGCTTTACATGATTGCATTTTGTATGACCAAAGTCATGTTCATTCTAGACTTAGGATTGCATTCATGGTGTTGGTGCTGTACGTACAACACCTATATGAGACCTGGTTGAAATTGGCTCCTCAATGCATCAGGTCTGATGCACTTTGAAGAGGCGCTGTACGGGCGCTGTTCAGAAGCGCTGTACGTACAGCGCCCATCTCAGACCCGAGAGATCAGTCATGTGGTGCTATTCAGGCGCTGTACAGAAGCACTCTACGAACAGCGCCTATGAAGAAATGTTCTTCATTTCCCAGGTAGGCGCTGTACAAATCACTCTACGTACAGCGACTCGTACAGCGCCCAAGGCAAAATAGGGACAACTTATCAAAACGCACCACTTTGGTTTTGACACCCTATATATATGCCTCTATGACTTTAGGTCATTCAAGTGAGTTGATTTTCAGATTTCATACTTAGAGTATTTTCAAGCAAAGAAAAATACAAAAGAACTCACCTTTAACCACTCAAATCAAATCCTTTGTGCATCAATTTCATATTGCATCTTCTATGTCTATATAGAAAGCATCCATGTATGGGTTTGCATCATCACAACTTGCTTGGTAAGATTTTGATTAATTTCATCTTATTTTAGTATTTTTACTATCAAGCCATCTCTTTTAAATTACTTGTATGTTTAGATCATATGCTAAATACAAGAAAGAGAATTGATTGTGATGAATTGATTGAGTGTTATATTGTGATAGATATCTAGGTTTTTATAATCTATGTTTATCTAAGCTATTTGACATGTCATCTAGCTTTTGATATCTAGGGTTGATTTAATTGATTATATCATCATCCTAGATAAGCATCTAAGGTTCCCTAGCCTTGTTTGTTATTTGAATATTCATACATATTCACATAGGTTGCATAATCTCTTCATTGAGAATTAAGTCTTGGGGCTAAGGTTGTTTAGGCCTCAAGCAATTAGAACTAGAGCCACTTTTAAAGGCTCGCGTGGTAGAAGTGGGGGGTTATTGACTGGAGTGTTAGACGAGGTCTACATAGGTTGTAAACTCCATTTCAATTAGTGGATTTCGAGGTTCGAGTGTGGCGCACTAAACAGCCCGTGGTTTTTCCCAGTGGTTGGGTTTCCGCATATACATCAAGTGTTATTTAATTCCGCATCTTATTACACTTGTTTGTCTTTTTGACTAGTAGGGGCATTTTCGTAAAATCAACTTGCTTGCGAAAATTGGGTAATAATAGTTAAAAATCTATTCACCCCCCCTCTAGATTAATATTTAGAACACACGAGCGTTTATTTGTGAACTTTCAATGAGGGTTTCAACTTTGTTAGAGTTAGATGACATCTTGCTAATCATATTATTAGCCTCATCAAGTTTCTCACGAAGCATCCTAATTTTAATGGCATATTTTTCCGCTATGTCATCACTAAACATAAATCTTTACGTGATTTATCTAGCCATTGTTCATACTTTTTCTCTTGAGTTAAGTGCTCACTAATTTTGGCTTTAAGCATGTTTTCTAGCCTTTTAGCACTAACAAGAGAAATATCCCTTTGCTCAATTTCTTGCTTCAAGATGCCAAATCTATCATTGCTATCTTTTAGATTCAATTCTAGACTTAGAATCTTGTCTTTAAGTTCATTGAATTTTTTGAGCCAAGACCATGATCTTCTAGCTTCTTGTTGATGGACATATGACTTTGGTAAATGTTTATTTTCAAAAGTAAGATCATTGATCTTTTTCTCATCTAAGTCAATATGTTCAACAAAAGAAGCCACATAGGAACACACTTCCTTAATCATGATTATCACAAACAAAAACACAAACACTACAAAGAAAGGATCTATCTAAGTGCGTCTAGACACCCGCTCTGATACCAAATGAAATTTTCCTTAAGTAGTAGTGCAAAATATACCTAGAGGGGGGGTGAATAGGTATAGACTCAAATTATTCCAATATTAAAAACAACATGGAATATAACAAAGAAAATGCACACTTGATTAGATTTAACAAATGAATTGATTTCACTAATACAAGAGTTAATCAATTTACAAGATATGCAATTAATGTAAGATATGGAAGATAAAGAAAAGTAAAACAAAAATGAACACAAGTATTTTTATGTGGTAAAACCTCAAAGAGGAAACATCCACGGGTTGATACCACAACTACCGGCAAAGCAATCCACTATATGAAAAAGGACTTACACACTCAAGCTATCAACTCATGATATCCGCTCAAGCTATCAACTCCTAATCTACCCTCGGGCTAGTGAATCACCAAGCCTACTTCCTATCTGAGATGTGTCCTACACCTCTAGAAAGCAACTTCCTATCCAAGACGTTCACGTCTCTAGGAAGATTTCTTGCTTGCCTATCGGATCCTCCCGACCCTAGACAAGTCTCCTTGCTTGATTATCCGAGCCCTCCCGACTCTAATCAAGACTTCCTTGCTCTATCCACAAAGTTTCACTCACTTTGCTAGAGCCTTCAACCTAATGCAAGGCTATGATCTACGTGATGTAAATGATGCAAACACAATCAAATTAAGCTAGATGATCAATCAAGCTAAATGTACATGTTCAATGATAATCTAGAATATGCTTTCAATAAACAATCACAAAAGTATCTAGAAATCAAGACATGTAAATCAATAAGAACAAGGTATGAATATTCAATATATCACAAAAAACCTAGTTCTTAGATCATGAAATTAAACCTAGAAAATAACATGAAGCACATATATATACAATTTCTAGAATCAATTTCAAGTTGAATCAAGTTTAGCACATATATGTTCAAGAGAAATCACAAAGCTAAAAATTAATTGATAAATGATCAAATACCCCTAGCATATGATCTAACATCCTTCTCAACATATTTCATCAATCAAATAGTAAGAATAAAAGAGATGATCAAAGATGAAATGAAAAAGAAGAAGTTGAACATACAACCTTGACCACGTACTGAAAATCAGGCCACTGGGAAAAATGACGAAGTTAGCTACCTCTAGAAATGCTTGGGGTTTGTAGCTCTCATCCAAACCAACAATTATGGCTTTTGGATCAATCGATTTCGAGTTCGTATGAGAAAGTTATGATCAAAATACTAAAACTAAAATGTTGAAGAATTCTGCAGAAATTTCTTTGAAAGTGTTCTTCAAGTTCTTAATATTTGGAGGGAAAGAGAGGTGTTTAAATGGAGTAGAGAGAGAGGATTTTCGGCCAACCAAAAGAGGCCACCTCAGCCAAGCCCGTGGAGGGCACGTGGGCCACACGGGACCAGAGAGGTCCTCTGGCCGTGGGTCCCACGGCTCCCACATGGCTTGGCCAAGCTTGGCCGCTTGGCCTAGCTTGCTCTCCCGTGCACCCTCACGTTCTTCGGCCATATCTTGGGCATCCGAACTCCAATTTTGAATCCATTTTTGGATTACGAACCGTGACCCTCACACAGGACGAAGACTAAGAAACTTTGACAAAAGGTTGAGAAATCATCTCGGAAAATGACGATGAAGTCAATTCAACGAATGAGAACGCAAAGTAGCCTAGCTAAGTTGTTTAGACTCGAAACCTTATGAATGAGTAACCGAAACGACCGGAACTCAATAAGGAATCAAATAAGAACATATTCAAGTTCGAAATACAAAATACATAAACAAACAAACACAAATTCACACAAGCATGCCATATCAAAGAGATAGTCACAAAGCATGCAATTCTACAAGTTTGTCTATAAGAGACCAATGCATGTGCATACTAAGGAGTGTGTGAATGTGTTATACCAAATATTTGAACTACGATACAGGGACACACATGTATGAATTGTGTGTGTATGCGCTAAGCCTTGCAAGAGGATAGAAGTCGAAGTATACCTTTGACGCTTTCACCCTTGAAGACGACATTTGCACTAGACGTTGCTCTTCAACTTTGAAGCTTCTTTTCTTCCAAAAATATCCTAAGCAACAACTATTACAAATATAGAGTGTTTTGCAATGGAATCAAGCCAATACAAATCATGAACCTTACAGATGTTTATGGCTGGAAGAGAAAAGAAGAACAACTTATAACAAGAAAAGAAGATCAAACGGTAACTATTGAGATTCTTGAAGAACAAACGGTAAAGTATTTTATTGAGTGGGAAGTGACTTGCTTAGTAGGTCATTTTAGGATTCCTATGCATTCATTAAGAGAATAAGTCATGACCATTGGATGTTTGTCTAAAAGCAATCAATGGCTGAGATTATAATGACGTGGACTATTTTTTAAAATTGTATGGTGTAATGTTGCACTCAAGAATGGGCCATTATATTATTATATACATTATATATATTTATTATATATTAAATTATAATAACGATATATAAACATTTATAATAATATATTTATCTATTATATTATTATATAATATATAATTATATATAATAGTAATGTGCAGGATCCTCAACTAGAGGCAAGCATAGAGCATACTGAGTTAATTACAGACTGTTACTTATGATAGATAGGCATTCGAAGAAAGAAGAGGAAATATTTAGCAAGACATGAGAAATTAAAACACAAGAGAAATATTTTTATTTTTCAGATTCTCAATTTTACAAGAGACGAGCTCTCCTTATATAGAGGGAGAGAGAGGATACATCCAACTTAGCACACAGTAAGACCAACAAACGTGGCAGATAACAAATAAAAGCAAACTAAAGCAAACTAGGGGCCATCGGCCAAACATAACCAAAAACAAACAAACAAAGCCTAATAAAGACAAACGGTGCCTAATAAAAACAAAACATAATAATGAAGGCTTTAATGTTACACAGGATAGATCACGAGCTTGGAACTCGGGCTGAGCTGAAATCATGGACTTGTAGATTACAGTTGACATGATATTCATCATCTGAGTCTTGGGCTCCACAGATGGAGCAGGGCCAAGCAAGATCAAAGGGGTCCTGGAGTCAATCATGTAAGAATCTTGAAAAGGGTTCCAGCTTTGAGAGGGATCTCTAAGGATATCAGGAAGGATGAAAACTTCGTCGGTGGGGACGTAATTAACATCACAGAGGAAATTGAGCAAAGAGACATGGAGAATATTTGGGTACATATTCTGATAATAATAAGTGGTGTGCCATTCATAACTGGTGTTGGCAGTCCATAGGAATCGTTTTTGAGGATTGTACCTGTAGGGCCTATGGAGGATCCATACAGCATACAGAGGCAGCTGACTCATAATCAAGCTTCCAAAGGTTATATTGTCCCCAGAGCTTAGTCAGTTCTGTTTTCCAGTTTGTCAAGGACGTGAACCCATAACAGAGAGTTTTGTTGAGAAGGATCATGGAGATGACCATATAGAGCCTGAAGGGGGAAGACAATGGCATTGTGATGGAGAATTGATAAACAGAGGAACCAAAGGAGTTGAGGAGAAAAGTAGTAGAATGGTGGCATTATGAATGGGTCAAGAAATGGTCTGGATAGGTTGTTGACGGTGTGACAGCAATCTTGACTATTGGTGTGGGCTAAGTAGACCGGAAGATGAGCCTTGGCGAAGGACTGGATTTGATCCAGAGAGGGTTGATGATCTGGTGGTAACGAGGCCAAGAGTTCTGGTGGGAATGAGTAATCATGTATGGCTGGTGAGGACGATGAAGGACCAGCAGGAGAAGCCATGAAGATAAGAGGATAGTGACCTGTGGGTGTAATGAGATGGGTGAGTGGAGGTCTGGAGAGCATATCAGCTGTTGACGGTGAAATTTGGATTGCCACGCACTCAACAATTAGATCAATTTAATATGAAGCAAGAAAATTAAGAACACATGCAAAAGACAAGTTTTACGTGGAAAACCCTTGAATGGGAAAAAACCACGGCGCCCCTAAGGACAGAAGAATAATACTAGGTTTTCGTTGCTTTGTTACACACTCTAATCTCTCACAATTGCTCTCTTTTCTCTCTCTATATTTCTGAACCCCCTCCTCGGGATAAGTGGTTCTATTATACATGTTTACTTAGGGTTTCCCTTTGTTGATTTGTTCTAGGATCCTTCTTTGTCCCGGATTGGGTCTTCTTTCCTTTTACGATTCCTTGTTGCTTCGGGTCTTCTAAAAGTGTAGGGTTTACTTCTGTATTTTTACCGAGTTAGTTCAAGCTCAGTGTGCTGGTCCAGCGAGTACCTTTAATTTCTGGGTATTACGTTTCTGGCGAGCACACTTCTATATTCGGCGAGTAGGTTTTAGTTTTGGCGACCATACCTTGATTTCCCTCTGGTCTAAACTATTCTTCCATCCTGACTGGTCAAACTTCTTTCCTTTACCCGGTCAACGAATGACGTGGCAACCTTTTGTTAGCTTTGATGACGTGTCAGTTGGGCGAGTTTATACACACAATACCCCATAAATACTTCGAGCTGGCGAATGACTTATCCTTCATACTTCGTTTGTCTTTGCGAGTAGTATTTATAAGACTTCAGCGCTTTTGTGTAACAACTCACTCTCCCCCTTTTATATGTCCCGCGTTGTTTCACTTAATTGATTCTTTGGTGCAAGCTTTAATCTGGGCCACGTGATTTCAACGCTTTCATTGTTTTGTCAGACGAAGGGACGTTCTGACTGCTTGGTTGTCCCGAGAGGCCACGTGTCCTTTGCTTGGTGGTGGCTGTTTGTAGTTGGTCACTGTAGCCGTCATTCTCATTAATTGCGTATCACTCACTTGATTTATTTTTGTTTTGAATTTCGAAGTTCCCCTTTAACGCCTAAACGTTCCTTCTTCTCCTTTTATCTCTTCATTTTTCCCTTTAGTTTATTTCCCTACCGTCTTCTCATAACAGAAAGAACAGCTTGATTTCCTTTGCTTTTGTCTGCCAAATTTCTTCGAGTACCTGCTACAATCCTTTCCTTTGTATTTAATTCCTTTTGTTACCGGACGGTTTCGTCGGACTCGGTGTTCCTGCTTCTCTGCGTATCCTTCGTGAATCTAGGGTTTTCTGGTGAGTTCCCATGGACCCTTCTCTACGTTCCTCTCTTTTAATCGGATGATGCAAGCTATGGAGCTTGGTGACAAAGACACCGCGGACAAGATCGAATCTCTGATTCGTAATTTTCGTCCGGGTTCTCCGGTGCCAATTTCTGTTTATATTCCGTCTTCGAGGAGCTTTTATCCCTAACACTTCTCCTCCATCTTCTGGCAGTGATTTCCCACAATGCCGAGATCTTCTAAGCCGAGCGCGAGCAAATGACGTGCCTCTAGGGCTCCTCGTGGATCCCTTCTGGATGCCCAAACAACCGTTGATTCAGATATCGATGATCATCAACGGGACAGGCTGAACTTTTCGTTTGATCGCCCGTGCTCCTTTGATACTGAAGTCAACGTGGTTGGCGAGGCGGAGCTCGGCAAGTTCAAGAGTCGCTTCGGGATCCCAGACTCTGTGATTTGATTTTGCCTGGTGACCGAGCGGCGTGGAATCCTCCTGAGAACGCAGTCGCCATTTACGGTGCCATGCTTAGTGTGGGATCACCCTTCCTCTGCAGCCCTTTATCGCTCGGTTCCTCGCGGAGGCAAAAATTGCACCCGCTCAACTTGCCCGAACAGTTACAGGATCCTCATGTGCCTGGGTTGATGTGGAAATTGAAAGGTTTTGGATCCCTACGCCCGCGAGATTCGTCATTTCTACACCTTGAGGCAGGTTGGCAACAGCGGGACATATTTTCTGCTTTTCTCGCCCGTGGAGAATTGGATTCCAGAGGGTGTATCGAACCTGGGCAAGTGGAGGTCTCCAGCGACGAGAAGAAGAAAGGCTTTATTGGGGCTTTCCTTCTTCAAACAAAAGATGGAAAAACAGCTGGTTTTTCGTCGGTGGCGAATGGGGTAGAAATGTGTCTGCCAATAGCCGCCTGAGTCTTGTAGCGAGGAAGGTTCCTAGGCATTTTACTTCTCCTGATGCCTGGTCAAAACGGTCCCTGTTTTGCGGATGCAGAGATATCTCACCTTGCTGCTGCAGCCGTCCTTCCTCTAGACGAAAAGAGGCCGATCATTTCTCCTAGACGAGGACAAGATGATCGCAAAAGGGTTATTCCCTCGTTTACCAGCCAGACTTCCTCGCCGTAAGTTTTACTCCTTTCTTTATGGTTTCCGTGTGTCCATTCGCTAATATTTGATAGGTTTTGCAGTGTATGATTTGACAGAGTTGTGACCTGCAAGCTCGGGCGGTCAAAAATTCTGAGGCTGCCAGTAAGAGACACGCGCTGGTTTGGCCAAGGAAGGCGTTGCTAGCCCGGATGGCGGCGATCCTTCGGATGACGAGAATGTTGGCGATGTCGATGGGGAGCGAGTCGATTTGGGGACAATCTGTTGTCGGATGATGCTGCGAATACCCCCGTCGTTAAAGATGGTGTGGCTGCGAGCACTGCGGCGAGTACTTGCGACAGCTCCAAGCCGTAAGGGGAAGGAAAAAGTGGGGGTTTCAGGGATGGCAGTGAGATCCCTATTTTCGATGCGAACGTCCCTGAAACTCCCCTGGATCCTTCAAGCGACCTAAACCCCAGAACTGGAAGGGGTAAGCGTCCAGCAGAGGGCACGCCTGATCGTACTGCTCGGCCCGTAAAGCGGGCGTCAAGGGTCGTGCAATACGTGGTTTCTTCAGATGAGGAGGTCGCCGAGGAACCTGTGCTCGCCGAGGTTCCTTCTGCTGAGAGGACCGTCCCAGGGGCTCTGTTGAGGGACCAAATTTGGCGGAGTCTCCTCTCTGGAAGGGGCAAGTGGTTTTGGTGCTACTGCCATTCCCCCAATCAGTGCAACTCTCCTCCAGCAGCTGCGGAAAAACGAGTGCTTCTTGTGCTGGTCAGCCCGGGTCTTGGTCAACAAGGGCCAACAGATAAACCGGGTCGTCCAGACAGGGGGAGGCTGCTGCGTCTGGTTCTGGTGTGCTCAGGAGCTCTCCTGTTGACCCAGCTGAGGCTGGTGAGGGGGATGAAACTGTCTCCCTCTCGGATTTCACAGCTGCCGAGATTTGTTCTTATTTAATGAATAACAATGTCTATGTCGGCGAGAGTTGGGAGCAGATAAAGAAGGGATCTGAACAAGAAAATGGAATCTTCTTCAACTGCTATTCTTTGGTGAGCTTCTCGCTGTGTTTTTGTATTCTGTTTAGCGCGTCTCCGGACTTCTGCTTTTCTTTTTAGATGCTGTCTGAGTTGACTGATAAACTACAGAGCGAGGGAATTTTTTGTCGAAGGATTTGAAGCGCCTACGGGAGCAGTCCTTCTTTCGGAGGCCAAGAAGCTTGAGGCTGAGGAAACCCATGCTCAGCAACTGCGCAGCTGAGGGAGTCGGCAGATGGGCACCTTTCAGCCGATTGGCTGTGAGGAGAAACTGGTGTTGCTGAAGAAGAGATTCGCTTGCTGCGAGAGCAGCTCTCCGCTAGTCAGGAGTCGCTCGCTGCACGTTTAGAGGCTGAGCGGCTAACTGAAGGTGCAAAGGAGAGAAAGCGAGGTGGGCTGCAGATTTGCGCAACCAGTTGGCCTCGCGCATGAAGTATTCTGACTGATCTTAAGGCCGTTTTGGAGGTTTAAAGCGGTTGATCGTTTCAAAAGATCCCCTGCCTATGACGCGCTCTTGCTGCGTGAGTTTGAAAAGGGCATGAGGCAGGCGAAAAAGTTTTTGCCATGAAGGACCATTCAACGATAAAGCTCTGCGGCGTTTTGACAGGTCTCTGAGCGCATATGGCTGATGGTGTGGGCTCGATAAAAGAGCAAATAAAACGATGGCGAGCCCATTGCCGTTACAATAGGACTGACCCTCATCCATGCATTTGGAGATCCCCAGCAAACGCGCCTTCAACACATATTACTCGGGTCAGAAAGGCAGTTTTTCTGGTTCAGGCGCTGAGCCAGACTTGGGCCCTATTGTGGAAGGGATTATGGCCCTTTATGCCAGAAGGGGATGAGGAAGTCATCTGGCCTCAGAGGAAGAGATGGAGGATGAAGAGGACAGTGAGGGCCCCCCTACAGCGGTTGAGGACTGTGTTTTTAACTTTTTCTTCTTCATTTGTAATTCTTTATTTGTAAATAACCTTTATTCAAGTTATAATCTCTTTCACTTTTGTGTCAGCTGCCTTTGGATTTGTTGGCTTCGTTCAACTTTTTCTTTTCACCAAGCTCTTTTATATATTTTATAGCTTTGTTCAGCTGCCTTTGCTGGTTTTCGGCATACTCAGTGTTTGTCAGGACGTATCGACCATACACCAAGTTTTTTTAGCATATTTTAACGCTTTGTTCAGTGCCTTTGCTGTGTTTTGGCGTACTCAGTTTGTCAGGACGTATCCGACCATACACCAAGTTTTTTAGCATATTTTTGTTTGTCAGCTGCCGTTGCTGTATTTTGGCGTACTCAGTGTTTTGGCAGGTTTATTCGACCATGCCCTGAGTTTTTATTTCTCGCCAGTTATCGCTGCAGCGGTATAAAGCTCGTTTTTGTAATGATAGCTATGTGATGGCGAATGCCTTTGCGTTTGGCGAGTCAGAATCGAGAATCTCTTAGTAATAAATTACTCTTTATTGAATACTTCCTGCAACTTATTAACTGTTATAAAGAAAGAAAACTAAACGAATAACTATTCTAAACTAAAATGGAAGAATAAAAAGAATTCAAAAGAATCTAACTTGTCCCTTAGGGATAGTATTTGTTAGGATTATGCTCAATAGCAAGAGTGTAATGTTGTATTAACAATCTTTTCATATCAATAAAGTGATTTCTGGTTTAACAAATCGTATAGCATTTATAGTTTATATTATAATTGTCAAAGTAAATAATAGGTCTAAAGACTATGGGAAAAGAAGAATTGTTCGTACATCTGGATATGTATGTGGTAGACACAATTCTTAGTTAGTCTGAATATTGTTCACAACTTAAGTTAAAGGTTGGGCACCTTATATTGTTAAAGTTGTAGAATTCTTTTGCTAGCTTGAGTGGGATCAAATGAGATATGATGAGTCTAAAATCATCGGAGTGTCCGAGCAAAAGGATCTAGTGCACTGGGTGCATTGAACTGGATCACAATGAAAAGCTTTATCTAAAACCGTCAATAGATAATAGTTTTTTCATTATCAGGACAATCGGAGAGTCTATCTAATCCTGAGATAAATGATGGACTTATGGTGCAAGTGATATCATTGAGTTATCAATGAGTTACGATTATATCGCATAGTCTATCCTCGATAATTTGGTGAATTCATTGTTAATCGATAGAGGATTCATTTATAGATATGGACATCGTGGCTCCATTTAATTAAATGAGAGTATAATCATCATATGGATGTTTTGAGGTAATTGGATAAATCTCAACGTTGAGTTTTCATAGGTCATGAAAACATGGCTTCTGGACAAGTCAAAAGATCCAAGTTCAAAACGTGGTATATGAAATATGGTAACTTGGAGAGTTATAGGCGGTCTATGAACTCTTGGCGATTACTGATTTAATCACGAGGGGATACACTATCTCCAATATGATTGTCTGGGTATGAATGAGGAGCATCTTCCTTTCTATCTTTATTTAAGAGTTCAGTTTTAGCTCTTTAGTGGAATGAGTTAAAATTAAGGATCGGACCTAAGTGAATCATTGGATTGTGATTAGGTTAGTTATTGAAGCTTAAATTAGATGGCCCGCCAAGATCCCCAATCACACGGACTTGCAGGATCACTTGATATATTCTACCGGACCAATTTAAGGGTTCTCTAGAATTGCATTTAAATATTAAGAATTAATTTGCAACATTATTTAAGTAATGGGCTGCTCAATTATATTAATATATTAATGAAAGAATGTGGGCTTGTTTCTTTTAGTAAGAATGGGTTGGTTACATGTGGGCTTTTTATTTAAAGTCCAATGCTTAAATGAAATAGGAAAAATAATATTAGCAGCCCATCATATATAAGTGGGGCGGCTAGGTTAAGGTTTTAACCTAAAAATATATTGTGTTTCATTTGTTTTAATTAAATAAGAATTAATGATTTATTGAGTAATTGTTTAATTAAAGAAACAAATCTTTCCTAAAAGTAAAAAGATTGTTTGATAAGTAAATAAATAAATTAGTATTATTTATTTAATCAAATAAGGAGTCTGTTTTATTTTTAGTCAAATAAAAGAATAAAAATAAAAGAGTTGGATTAGGGTTGAAGTCTAAAAAGTTAAAAAGAATTAGGTGAATTTTTGTCACCCTATATAAGTGACATGATGAATTCGGCCACCCTAATCTATATACATAGAATCGGAACCCTAAGGAAAAAGAAGAAAATCGGCCAACCTATCTATAGTTCTTATAGGGTTCGGCCATCAATTAATTGGTGCTTGAGTTTTTATTTTCTTTTTTCTTCTTCTTAATTCTAAGAGAGTTTTATTCTAGAGAGACAAAAAGGAGTGAAAAATTATTCTTTGATAGTATACAATTGCTTAAACATCAATAGCTTGGTTAGTTCGAATCGATCTAGGTTCACGCGAGTTTCGATCATAAGATTGAGAACTCAAAGTGACCGGCTAATTTTGACATCTTTGTGATGTTTTGTGATAACAAAGAAAAGAAAGTATTTGTTTGGTCCATTCACAGGTTTGCAATTCAAAGGAAAGGGAGACCACGCTCCTAGGTGATCCACGTTCGTGCTCGGATTGAAGGTATGCGGATTACCATCGCGTAAGTCAATCGGATCACGCGACAAGAGGTAATTTACTTTTGTTGATATATATGCATGTTTATTGATAAAAGGGTTTAAGGTTCATAAAGAAAAATTTTAAAAGTCACTAAATCGTCTTAGTATCGCTCCGCTGCGTGTACACTTTATTTATTTTTTCCTACAAGTATATCTTCAAGTACTGCGCTGATGGGACGGGTAGCTCGCCAAGTCCTTCTCGAGTAATGCGATATGCCCATGGCCAGCTATCCCTTAGGGATAGTATATCTTCAAGTACTGCGCATTGCATGGACGGGGTAGTCGCCAATCCTTCTCGGTAATGCGATTGCCCCATGGCCAGCTATCCCAGTAATCTTGTAAGGCCCTTCCATTTGTCTGCGAGCGATCCTGCAGTCTTGGTCTCTTGTTCCCGGATTGACCCTCTTCAGTACTAAGTCCCAAGGTGTGAAACCTCCTTCACGCACAGCGAGGGTAATATCTGGCTACCCTCTGTTGGTACGCCGCATTCCTTATTTGTGCGCGCTCTCTTCTTTCTTTATTCATCTAGGCCGCACTTTAGCATATCAACGTGATTTCTGGCTGGAAGAGTTGTTACCCTTGGTGAAGAGAAGCGTTTCCAGGAATAACAGCTTCGCTCCGTAAGCAGGAATTGGGGTTTTTCGCCTGTTGAGCCCCTCTCTGTTGTCGATTATTGCCCAGAGCACCTGTGGTAACTTATCGCCCAGCTCCCTTTTGGTTGCCAATTTAGCCTTCAGGTTGTGTTGATGATTTGTGTTCACTGCTTCAGTTTGGCCATTCGTCTGTGATGTGCTGGAGAAGCGTAGTAGTTGTTGAGCCCATATATCACACAGTTCCATGAATTCCTGCCGTCAAATTGGGTCCCATATCTGTGATGATGGTGTTTGGTATCCCGAACTGTACAAGATATTTTCTTCACAAAGCTAATGGTGTTGCTCTGTTATATGTACCAATGGCTCGGCCTCTACCCATTTTGTAAAATAATCCCGGCTACTATGGCATGCTTTGCTCCTCCAGTTGCTGTTGGCATTGGGCCGATCAAGTCTATTCCCCAATGGCGAATGGCCAAGGTGAGTAATACTTTGTAGGAGCTCAGGTGGTTGTCGGATGTTATTTCGATCTTCTGACATGCTTCACATCTCGCTGCCACCATTTGGAGTCGGCGAACAGAGTGGGCCAGTAAAAACCTGTCTCAATGTTTTGTGGGCTAGGCTGGCACCCCCAGCGTGGTTCCCACAATTCCACTGTGTTGCTTCTTAGGATACTTATTGCTTCTTCAGGCCGACAACATCTCTGCAGTGCCTGAGTATCCCTTTGTATAGTTCTCCATTGAGTACGAGTACCTTTGTTGCTCTGTATTTTTAGTCGCCTTGCCTCCAATGGGTCACTCGGAAGTACATCGGTTGACGAGATATTTCTTTTAGTTGGCGTGGATCCAGCTGTCCTCTCGCCAAAGACTGCCCCGACTTCCTGGTCTTAACTATACTCGGTTGCAAATAGGCGATCATAGAGATATTGTTGGGCCAGATGTGATGGTGGCAGATGCCAGTTTGGCTAAGGCATAGCTTTTTCATTCTTCTCTGGGGACGTGAACAATTCTATACTCTTTGAACTTCTAACAGCTACTTGCTAATTCCAGGAAGTGATCATGCTTTCTTCTCTCGCCTGGTTCATCTGTACCTGATTGCAACAATTGAGAGTCGCTGAAAATTTCCACTCGTCTGCACCTAAGATTGTGATTCTTTAACCTGCTATGAGCGCCTCGTACTCAGCTGATTGTTGGTGGTTGAAATTGAAACGCAAGGCACATTCAACTGAATCTCCTTCGGTGTTGTAGTACTATACCTGCCCCGCTGCCGTGCGTGTTTGATGAGCCATCACGCGAAGTTGCCATTTTGAATACTTTCTTATTTTGCTCCACCATCATTTCGCCACTCTGTGCTTGGTTCAGTGAACATCTGCTACGAAGTCTGCCACTGCCTGGGCTTAATTGCTGTCCTTGGGAGTATTCTAATCGAATTCATTAATCGAGCCCACTTGTTAACCGACCGGATACTTGGTTTTGCAGGATTAACCAGGGCAGTTGGTGTATACCTGATTCTATGAGCTGAAATATGGTCTTAGCTTCCTGCTGCTTATTAGGGCGAGTGCCATTTTTTCTGACGGCGAGTACCTTGTTTCGGTGGTAACAGTGCCTTGCTGGTGTAGTATACTGGTTTTGGATTCCATCCTCCTGTCGTACTAGCACGGAACTTGTGGCTGCTTCAGAAACGGATAAGTACATGTACAATGTCTCGGCTGTTTCCGGCTTTGATAGCAGTGGTGCCCGTCAAGGTAGTCTTTCAAGGCTTGGAAGGCTTTTTCGCAATCCTCATTCCATCGATCCCGTTTCCCTTCTTTAAAGCTTTGAAAAATGGTAGGCATCGGTCTGTGATTGGCTATGAATTGCTCAGCGATGATAGGCACCTGTGAGTTTTTGGACATCTTTCAGAGTCTTTGGCGAGACATTCTTGTAAGTGCTTGAATTTTTAGGGTTCAACTCTTCTCTTTGGTTCACCTGATATCGAGAAACCTCCCAGATGGTACGCCGAAGACACATTTTGCCG